>OU343222.1:41437661-41617086 GCA_910596185.1 Chrysanthemum makinoi | reverse complement strand
TTTCATCAACAGGCTGATTGCAAAACAACTCAGTGCTAGCCTCACAAGTACACTTATACTCACAAGTACATTTAGGCAATTTAGTTAAGGAATCAAACTCTCTCCATAAATAATTAAGCTTATGATAATAATCAACAACAGAACTACCAACCTTGTTTAACGAATTAATCTTTTGCAACGATTATATATCACGTAACCATCAACTTTACCATATGTTTCTTTTAATTCTTTCCATACAGATGCAACATTTTAATAAACAACAATCACATATAAACATCATGAGAAACATAATTCATAATCCAAGTCAAGACAATAGCATTACATCTATCCCATTGAGCAGATAAAACATCACTAGTAGCAAATGACTCCTTAAGACAAGTACCATCAACAAAGCTATATTTATTCCTAGCTTGCAAAGCTAATTTCATAGCACCAAACCAGATTCTATAATTTTCAGTCCCAAGAAGTTTAAATGGAATAAGAGCAGTACCACTATTATCATTAGTTTGAATATGAAGAGGATTACCAGCATCAAGATTACTAATTAAGACTTCAGAATTACTACCACTATGATCACCAATAGCCATAATAACAAAAAGATTAACAAATAACAAGAACAAACAGAAACAACACAAGCAACAACTTCCAAGACTGCCCAAATCCTATCCTCCTTCGACTTAGACTCAACAAGAAACTAAATAACAAAGATAAATGAGTAAAGAAACACAACTCACACCCAAGAACAACAACAAACCAAGTAAGACTGGGGACAGCCAGAAAGGGTATTCACCAATCACGTTGTGCATCAAGATGTTAACTGTCTCGTTTGCACCTTCTAAACTAAGTTAGTGTTGTCTTAAAGAAGAGATAATACTTACAGTGCTATAATGAATGAAAGAACCAAACACAACCACACTAGATTCACTTAGTCTAGTGTAATTGTAACCAAGAATCCCCCAAAACCAAAAATTAGGGTTTCAAGAATCCCACAAGAATCACTAGATCTAGCCTGATTAGACTAAATCAACAACGGCCGTTAAGAAAACAGCCTCAATTAACCAATAACACCGTCAATTGCAAAAAACCCCAAATATCCTTCGAAACCCTAGAAACCCTAGAATCTCAAAACCACCAGATCAGAACCGTGAGCTCTGATACCATGTAAAAATGGTAACAAACACACAACAAACTTCTTTTACACCCAGCCAACCACCCCTTGGTGTATCTTTTATTATAACAATTCAAGAAGATAAGTCTCCAAACGGATGCTTACCAAACAATACAAAAGACAAGATTGATCTCTACTAGGTAGACACCAATCAACCCTCACTACAATATCACTCAAACCACAAAGATCAAATAAAGAGATTGATCTTCAGAATGATACAAGACTAACAAATATCAAAGTGATATCAAGACGAAGAGAAACAAAGACTGTATGTGTAAAACGAGAGAGAATGAGTGAGATATCAAGAACAAGTAAGTAACCCTAGATCAGGGTAAAGAGTATATATAGGTTGAAGCTCCACATTAGCCCTCTAACTTATCAACTCTTCTCAAACTGCAACTAAACTTCAACTCAGAAAAATAGAAGTCTTCAACTTGTCACCTTTAGTCCCTGAACTTTCAACATAAAAACTCGTTTGTGACATGCCATAAACGAGTTTTGTGCTTCTTTATACCCCATCCCAACCAACGTTTCTTACACAGATTTGGGATTAACCAACTTTTTTAATGTATTTGTGAGGTATATTTATGTTTTAATGAAGTATGTCTATGTTAATGATATTAAAAAATTGATATGCTGTTAGTGATGATCCAGATCAAAACTACCCCAACCTTAGAGTAAAAGATATTTTTGATCTGATTTGACGGCAGCTAAAAAAGGATTCACATAAAAGTATATATACATCTAAGGTTTTAGGATCACTAATCTCAATCATTTTTCTTTTGATCTAAAGGCAACAAATTAAATAGAAATATCACATTAAACGTTTACAACTTAATACTGCAACACGTGATAAGTTTTAAAAGTAAAAAATCACACACTTTTACAAAGATAAAGAAAAATAAAAAAATAAAAAAGAAGATGTGGCGGTTGACAGAAAATGAAGTTCAAAAAGGACAAAAGAACCGTGACACCAAGGTTGTGTATAACTGTCATTGGTGTTTTGGCGGGAAGCTGTTTCTAGATTGCCACGTGTAAACCAACACCCATAGTCACACACTCCACGTACACTAGTTTATTCATTCGAACCACTTTTTTTCTTACTTTTTACAAAACAATGCATAAACAAAATAAAGTAAACCCATGATAATTTGATTAAATAGTTTTATTTTATGCTTTTTAGTTTTTAACTATAAATCCTAAAGATAAATCACATGGTAACCTTGTTAATTGCTCTTTGTTACTTTTTGATGTTTAAGTGAGGTTTTGATAAACCCTAGCTAAACCCTAGATCATACACAAAGAGCAAGAAGAAGAAGTGTTGTTTAATTTGGTGATTATAACTATAAAAAAAATGAAGGTGCCAATAGGGTTTATAGCTAAGTTATGGAGCTTTATTTCATTCTTACCTTTCTTCATTCTTCTACTATGCCTTGGCATACTTAAAGGTAATTTTTCTTAGCAAGCTACTAGTATTTTGTACTTTATGTTTTAGTCTTTGCCATTGTGTTTAATGATATAATTGTAACAAAAAATGGTGTATGAGATACATTGATAAAACTAGGTGGGTCCCGGGGTCGTAGTGTTAATTTTTTATAAAAAACCTCGATTATTTTTTTAAATGCATCTCATACTTGAAATTGTGTTTCCTGGTTCCGTCCTTGATGAGATAGTTTTTAATGTGTTTTCTTTTCTGTTTAGAGATTTGCTAATTGGTTGTGTAAGAGGGTGTTTGAGATTGTGTTTTAAAGGAGATTATGTGATCATTGGCGTTTGCAAAGTGCAAATATTCATGTTTGACAAACCTTTTGAAATAAAGTACCCACTCTCTTCAAAAGGTTATATTAGGAGCGAAACACTCTTAAGTGCACCGCACCTATGGGTGCCAATTGACCATTCCCTAAGGACTTGCCATGCGATGTTGAGATGTTGCATGTTTTGCTATTTGCAATGACCTTTCGGTGGAGGTTGGGATTGAATCTAGAAAATTTGTGTTGGGGGAATGATACCGCCAGAGCAATGCCCATTTGGTTATGTAACATATTGCAAATGCATATTTGTTTTGAAAACGCAATCACAACTACCCTAAGTGTTATATCATAAGTTCTATTTTCTAAGGAGTTAATTGTATCAAAATATAACGTATTTTGTTTTTCTCCCTACAACTTGAACGGTTTTGTTGTAGTTGTTATGCATAACGTATTCTATTTGAACAACTCACTCTTTAGCTGTACATGTTCCTATTTATGTGCAAACCGTTATACGCAAACATGCAAGTGATTGTACCAAATGCCGCATATTTCTATTTTTGTTGCCACTTACTATCTTAGTTGTTTACATGTTAAATGACTTAACATTATTAGTTTCAACAAAATGCCAAACAACCTCAGTAATTTTTTTTACAAACACACGCTTAATAGCTTGAAAATCTTTGGGTACAGGGGTAATAATTGGCCCAGTTGTGGTAGTGATAATGGTGGTAGGAAATTCATCGGTGGCAATCGGACTTTGGCCGGCACATATTATCTGGACTTACTATTGCGTCCTCAAGTAAACACATCTCTATGCATATGAATCCTATTTGCTTATTTGTTTGTTTCTAAATTTTAACCTGTTTTGCAATTTGTTTTGAAGGACTAAAAGGGTTGGATGGGTTTTGAAAATGGTTACAGTTCTGTTATTACCTCTGCCACTTGCTCTATGGCCAGCTGTCGCCATAATCGGCAGCCTCCTTGGTAGTGTAGGTTTTGGATTTTTTGCTCCGTTGATTGCAACATTTGAAGTTATAGGCACAGACCATAAAGACAAGTGCTTTCATTGCTTTGTGGTAAGTACTATAAGGGGGCATTTGGATTGCTTATAAAACCTTATGAGGATGTTTGAGATAAAAATATCCTATTGCTTATCTCATTATGTGTGACAATAAAAATAAGCAGCCTAAAATTGCTTTTCCCAAACTTCTTATTCACAGATAAAAACAAATTATCATATTTTATTATCTCAACTGTAGGATGGTTGTTATTCCACACTCGAAACAAGTTGCACGGTGGTTCGAGATTTTACAGATATTTGCTTCCATTCTTACTTCTCATTCATGGATGATCTCAGTGAAGAAATGCCTGTCGATGAGAAGCCAATCGACATCAGGTTTCAAAAGATTCCAACCTTTCCTAACTTTCTAGACACCCTCTTTTATAAAGAACAAAACCTATATTATAAAATTTCACTAATTTAAGAACTTTGTGATAATGCTACAGTTTATTCAAGTTGCCGAAGTGTTTATTCGTCATTCCAATTGCCATTGTGGTCGATGTGCCTCTTATAACCGCTGTGGCTATATGCAAGAGTCCATATATGTTGATCATTGGATGGAAGAGACTATTGGAAGACTTGATTGGGCGAGAAGGTCCATTTCTTGAAACTGTTTGTGTGCCTTTTGCTGGACTTGCAATCCTTTTATGGCCTTTGGCGGTTGGTTGTGCAGTGATAGCTGCTACGATCTCTAGCTTTGGTCTTGCTTTATACAGTGCCATGGTTGTCCACCAGGTTTGATTCGATCAGAAATTTGGCCGTTAGATAAGTGGTTGGAAATTGTTCTTTTTTTAGAAATTGTATGTGCTAAATCTGTACTACACTTCTGTTTTTGAAGGAAGATTCGGTCAAGTTTGGGCTTGCATACATTGTGGCTGTGATTTCGTTGTTTGATGAATACACAAATGACATGCTTTATTTAAGGGAGGGATCATGCTTTCCAAGGTACCATACTGCTTTTTCATACATTATGTTAGAACTTAGAAGTGGAGAAATGGGCATGTTAGACGGGTTGAGTAACGGGCCAAATGGGGTGTTAAAGTTGAAATGGGTTAATTCTAGCACAGGTTGGGTTGGGTCGACCCGCAACACTTTGTCCATTCTGCAAATGTTATTTTTTAGAAAGAAAACATTGTTGTTCTTTGTTAGTCCCGTTTTACTCATTGTATTTATTTGGGAGGTAATGAAAAGTATGACGACTAAAAGGGGGACAAACGAAATAGTAAGTTTGTATTTTATGCAACAAATTATAATTCCTGTCGTTGGAAAAATAATTTCACTCTTAATAGAGGTGTAGTTTAATTGCTAATAAGGCGGCCTCCAATATACAGTATGTGCACCTTGAATTCATTTAAACTCTTGGGTAAAAAATATTATTTGACCATTTTGACCCTTCAAGGATCGACGTTAACCCAAAATCCAAACTGTTCATAAGAAAATGTATCTAAAGTTCCGCAGTTGCTTTAATCCTGTATAGATTGTCTGCTTTAATTGCTCATTTTGATGTTTTAATATGGATTGTTCCAATACCAGACCTAGATACCGGGAGAACATGAAAACTTCTGATGGGCTGGACAGAATGGCTTCAATCGGTAATGATTTCAAGAACGTGGCGGAAAACATAAGAGGTTCTAGGTTAGTTTCACAACGGTCAAAAACGTTGAAACAGGCTATCCAGCAGTACACTCCCATACAAGTAAGCCAAATCGTCATATTGTGCACTCGAGGTTTTGATCAATAAAATTGGTGTGTTTTTTATGATTATCTGGTTAATGAGACAGGTCTGGGATTGGCTGTTCAAATCGTGTGAGGTGAACGGAAGAATACTTTTTCGTGATGGTTTGATAGATGTTAAAGACATCGAGGAATGCATCGTGAAGGGAAGATGTAAGAAGTTGGCAATTAAATTACCAGCATGGTCTATATTGCAATGTCTCCTTGCTTCGGCAAAATCTGAATCTTCCGGATTACTTATATGTGAGTCACGTTCCCTAGCCTATTGATAATATAAGAAGCCCCTCATTTGCGACGCCCACGGTCACAGTGGCTAATCTTTACAATGATAATCCAAGTGTTTATACTTTATAATGATACAATTAGTTGACTTTATACATTATAGTTAGGCTGAAATGATTAAATAGTAACCAAGTTTGGTTCTTGTTGCATTTTAGTCGCTCTCACCTGTTAGAAACCACATAAAGTTTCAATAAAATGATTTAACAGTTTTAAAATTTGGTACTAGTTAGTGACTTTTGTCATAAACTCGTGCAATGGGTCACTAAATAGTAACATATATGTCGATTAGGACACTCAACCGGTTATAAAAATATACACAATAACAAACAATATTGTAACATTGAGTCATTTTTTAAGTTGAGAAAACTGAAAGAGTGACTTAATCGGAACATGGTGATGGTACTAATGAGTGACATTTTTTGAAACAGTTGGTAATTTTCTTTTCATTTTATCTTAAAGTTTTAATTATGCCCGGTTGACCTCAATGAGTAAAAATTTCCACCTCTAGTATTACTTTGCCACCGACTTTTTATCAACATTTATCTTTCAACATAGTATCAGTATCGGTATTTTGCATCTGAATCATTGAAATAGATGCATCGACTCTAATCAAGTGCGTATGGGTATTGTTGTTTAAGCGGACGAGGTGGAACTAACAAGGACAAACTTGCCACGGGATAAAGTTTTTGAATGGTTCATTGGGCCACTCTTGGTCATGAAGGAGCAAATCAAAGGTCTTCAATTGAGTGAAGACGAAGAATTCTGTCTTCGAAAGCTCGTTATGAAGTACCAAAACGTGAAACCCGAAGATTGGGATGACAGCGGTTTCCCATCCAAAGATCACGTCAGACGGGCTCAACTACAAGCCATCATACGTAGGTACATAATTTAATTTTCCCTCCGCCCAAAACAATAGTCCAAAAGACTAAAATACACGGATAAATAAAATAATAATTTCAACTTTTATGTATAACGAGGGGTTTACCTTTTTTTTTCTTCTTCTGAGTTTTGTGATATGGTAATTTTTAGTGGAGGAACATCACAAATGTGATCAGATAATACACGTTCATCTTTAGAACTCAGAAATAATTAGGACATATTATAATAGTAAGATCGACAATAAATTTGGGACGGAGGGAGTATCTCATTTACGAATAGGAAGAAGTGGTAGACAGGATTTGACTTATTGAGTAAATCAACTTTCGAAGTATTTTCGAGAATGAGAACCAAGTGTTTTTGTTATAGGTTGCAAGGGATAGTGGGTTCAATGTCTAGGATGCCGACATTCAGGAGGAAGTTTAAGAACTTGGTGAAGGTTTTGTATCTTGAGGCACTTCAGGCGGGGATTATAGCAACACCCCCAGAAGGGGGAGACCTGAAAAGACGGCTTAGTGGTCAGGGATCAATTGAAAAGGCGGGCGTGCAAGATCTAGCCGTGAAGAAAGAAGAGAAACTGAACGATACTCAGGTTCCCGAGGACGTGGTATAGTTTGTGTGTTTTCCAAGTTTGTGGATTTTTAGTACTCCCTATTTGACTATTGACATGCGGGACGTCATGCTAGTGGGCAAGTTTGTGCGAGATGCATGATAGACTTGCGATTTATCTTGCAACATGAAGTCCATTTAGACCATTTAGCGTAGGCCTGACTGCACTGAGGTTGGCTCATCGCCAGTGGGTGCATGAGACGGCTCGAGTAATAGTCATGGTGCTTGTACATGTGTTATGTTTTGTATATGTTTATAGTATCAAATCAGTTCCAAATGTGTAACTAGTATAGTTTCTTTTTGCTCTGTATCTATTGTCGCACGATTTTGTTGTTACTCCTATCAGAGTTTTAATAGATTTTTATAATGTATGTGAACCGGAAGTTGTTTGATGCGGCTTCTGATTAACAAAAAAGTCATCATCTTATCAGATAATTATCTAAGCAAAAGCAGCCTCATTTATTTTCCCAGCTTAGACTTTTTTAGCTGAACGGATTTTTTTTTTCTTCTAGAAAGAGAAACTTTGTAGCGAGACTCGGTATAGTTGGTTTTCCCATGTGTTAAAACTGGTTTTCCGCAAAAGTTAAATTCTAGCAAGGCTTGAACCCATAAACTCTAGGCTGGTGGGCAACTCACATAACTACTAGACGAAAGGCCTTGGGTTGCTAGTCATAATAAATAATAGCAGCTTAAATAACTCGAGTGGGATTTCCCTCGTACCCAATAGAAGAGAAAAAATAGCAAGTATTCGGGATTTTGATTCACTACAACCTGATGCAATTCCCAGCATGACTATCTAAATTTGTAACTACAAAAAACGGTAATATACAATCTATTATTCTCAATCGATCCTAAAGGTTTTTTAATCGGTTACGGATTCAAGTTGATATTGAAGTAGTCCTCAAACTTAATCTTATCGATACGACCTAATTCTCCGAGCATCAGAGACGGCTAAGTTTTAAATAATCTAAAAAGAAATTTTCTCACGAATCTTTCAAATAGTTTTAAGAAATTTCCTCATAATTGACTAGCACCTACAACAAGTTTTGTCAAAAAACGGGTAAAGGAAAATATCACTATTCTATCCGAAAATAGCCAACCTTTTCTTTTCTCAAAATTTACGTGGTGTAGCTGGTGTTTCTGTGTAGGGGCGGAGCTAGTAGAGTGACTAGTAGGTGCTTAGCACCCCCTAACCAGCCAAAATTTCATTTATATTAATCGAACACAAAAGTTATTTTAGCAACACCCTCTAATGTCAAATCTTTGCTTCGCCCCTGTAATTCTGTGGCCGTAGTTTAACCTCAACCCAAACTAGCGCATGATGTTTATTCAACAAGACTTGAACCTTAAGTCACTTTGAAACCAATCTAACAGAATTTTCTTTTTAATAGAGTACATCAAACGAAGTGGCCCATCGGTAAACTCATGGTATATTGGTATCCTCAGAAAAGATTTAGGTTCAAACTTCAGTAGCTACACATTAAGCGGTGTCTAGTAAAAAGATCGGAAACTATCATATCTAGTTACACCGTGTCTAATGGGGTGTTTGGCGATTCTTAAATTATATGAGTTAAAATAAGCCCTAAACCAAATGTTTTGCTAAGCTTATATATGAGATTTTTGATAAGTTTTAAAATTGCGGCTTTTATAAGAATGTTGGACTTACATAACATGCTTCATTACAGATTATATTTTTAACCTCAATTATTTATACCTAATCTAACATTCATATTTTTTTATAGGTCACTTAACAACTTAAGTTTATCATCTTATCAAAAATAAGCTGATCCAAGCACTCGACATGTGTTTATAAAATAAAGATAAGCTCAATTTATAAGTTTAAGTAGAGGTGCACAAATCGGTTAAAATTCAAAACTGAATCGGTTCGAGTTGAGCCAACTGGTCAAAAAATGGTTTTGACTCAAATCTGACCGGTTTGAAACCGGTTTTGGGAGAAAAATCGATCGGTTTAAACCGGTTTAACCTAGAATTTGTTCGGTTTAAACCGGTTGACAACAAACTATGAAAACGGGTTATAAAACCATCAGTTAGGTTCAAGAGAAACCGGTTTTTAAAAAAACCAGTTTTGGTTTGTTTTTCCCGGCGCTGTTCATGAACCGGTTTTTTTTTTTTGCACCACTAAGTTTAAGCAAACATACCCATATGTCAAAGACTTGATCTCTCCGAATTAG
Source organism: Chrysanthemum makinoi (assembly GCA_910596185.1). Lineage (NCBI taxonomy): Eukaryota > Viridiplantae > Streptophyta > Magnoliopsida > Asterales > Asteraceae > Chrysanthemum > Chrysanthemum makinoi. Next base: position 41,607,414 of record OU343222.1, on the reverse strand, counting down.
CTAAACATGAATAGTCTTTGGTTTGGGCTGGACCAGGGCCCAAATCCCACCAAGTGAACCACTAGTTAAGCAACCAGAAAAACAAAGAAAGAAAGAGAGTTAACCGAAACCCCAAGCAACCGGAATGAAAACATCTCCGACGGTAATCCTCATTCTCAACGACGGCGACGACGACACCTTCGCCACCGCAATCACCACCGGTCTACAAGCCTCAAACCTAAAACAATCGTTAAGTTTATATCTGCCTCTTATTATTTAATATAATCAATTACTGTTTGGATTTAATTTATGATGTTTGTTTTTTGTAGAAATGAGGTGTTTGAAATATCACTAGAGCGGTATGGGATAAAAGATGTCAAAGCTTCGGGGAGTGTTACGCATTTTGTTGATTCTAATGGTGCTCAACAAGTAAGTATGATTTTACGGGTTAATAAGTACAGTTTTTACTTTACTTATTATACTGTCGACATACGCTTTTTCAATTATAACTATGAATGTCATCCACAGTATTCATGTAAAGAGTGTTATAATCATCCCTATCTATACCCGTAGATGTATTTGACATGTAAAAGCTTTCATACATTCTAATATGAAAACAAGTAAAGAGAGGTTAATTAGTAGCCGAGTTGTAGCTTATATTCGTTTGAGTTCGAATTAGTTGTATTTTAGTTTGTGATGTAAAACCAAATTAAGGATTATCCATTCGTTAGATACCCGGACCCAAAAACTTAGTATCCTAGAATCACTGCCGAAACTTGCGAGTTTGTCTTTGTTGGGTGCCCATTTGAGTGGCAATGCCAAAGTATCCCGAAAATGAATCATTTTTCCCATTTGGACTTGTTTGCTTTTAATTTTGTTTTTACGTATGGCCTTTAGCAAACACTAAATGGATTATTTAGGCAAACAGGGATAACTACTATTAGCTGCATTTTTAGTTTATAGATTACTAGCAAAGTATGGAATGAAATTGTATTCATAGAGAATCTTCATAGATCCCTAACTAATGATTATACAAGAGAAGGGAGGTTTCATAGAAAGGTAACATCATTTCCAACCGAAAACTACATTGAGAACATTGCTACTAGAACTGAATAGTACTTAAACACCTGAATCTATGGATTTCATGAATGCTTGATTATTTAATTGTGGCTTCTACTTCAACTTTGTGACACTCTGAACCCGGAAGGTTGACATACAATCTGTAAACTAATCAAAACCTGATTCTTAGATTGATACCTTATTATTAGTGAGCAGAAAGTTTATTGTCGCCCAATAATAATACCGGAGCTTGCTAGGCTGTAGAGTTCACATTTTTTTCAGCATTAGTTACATAATTGGTTTGATTTAGGTTAGTGGCCTTATTGCATCATCAACTCGGGTATGAGCATAACAGGCACATATTGACACGCATATTAGTTGAGTCCCTTACTTATAAGTGTTTGTGCACCATCTCATGGGGATGACAAAATGCTATGATTTCTTCTCATCAGGTATCCATCTTGGTTTTGCAAAAGTATGAGTCTCCGGTATTGGCGTGTGCAATCAGTGAAGTATTGTCATCATTGGCAGAAGATGCGTCAACCATGCCTTCCTTGATTCTTCCATTCATTCTAGACTCATCAAAGATTAAGCTAGAAAGAAAAAGTTCAACGAATGAGGACATCTATGGCATTCAAATAGGTCCACAAACTGATATGACGCAAACGTTGTCCAGCAGACACGTAAAGGCACCCTCATCCATGCAGATTCATCATGAACCTCTGTCTTGTGCTCTTCAATTGGTCCGTGTCCTCAAGACATCGGCATTTATTCTCATTGGGCAAACTGGTCAACAGAAAACTTCCACCGATGAACTCGAGGTATGTATGCTGTTATATATGTTATGAATATAATAAATACAAAGAAGGTGGGGTATTAGTTATAGCGCAGTGTTCAAGAAATTGCATATTTACCATTAAGAAAACAATTCAAAATTGTAACTATTTTATGAGACATAGTTATCATTTTTATCCGAACTATGCAATTGTAACCATTCATGCAATATGCCAACCATTTGTTACTGCCGAATAAAGCGTACTTCCCCTTTAAGGGTGTGTTTTTGAAAGTGCTTATGTGTTTTGAAAATAAGCAAGCACCAACCATTTCAAACTGCTGAATAAAGCGTACTTGCCCTTTGAAAGTGTGTTTTGGATTGCTTATTTCAAAGTGCTTATGTGACCAGTTTGCTATGGAGCATTTTGGATTGTTTACCTTTTGACATTTATTTTTTCTTTTGCAGGTCGTATGTAAGATAGGAGAAACATTGGCTAGCACCTCGTCCCTGCAATTTGCCAAGGAAAAAGTAACGTGGAACCCCAAGAAGGCGTCGAAAGAACTCGAGAAAGAACCATGGCGTGCACTATATGGTTGAAGCCAGATTTCTTGTGACACCAAAAACGTTTGTTTGCCTTCGTCTTAGTTTACATTTTTCGTCAAGGTTAGAGAAGTGGCTATGCTTATAGGCTTTATGTTGTATGTTAATTACGGTGTTTATGCAGCTACTTGCACACTTTGAGTTCTATATTCAGGCTGAACCATCACACTTGATTTACAAGGCAATTTGTTTTGGTTAGTTGAATGCTCATATTGTATATGTGCACAATATTTGTAAGTGATACCACTTTTTTTCTCTTATGAACCGTTCCAAATTCAACCTGCATACTTGGACCCGTAAAGATTTGTTTCTTTTACGCCAAGGGAGGCGTTGTTCGATGAGTTTCGATCCAGCTTGAGTGTTCGTTCCTCTCTCCGCTCAAACTGTGGGGGCTGTTAGCTGATCACATTTATGGACTTGGCCTGGTTATTATTAGTGTGTCTTGTATATTTGTCTTGGCCCAAGTTTACATGTATATACATAGTATAACGTGTAACATTATGAATTCAAGGAAATACATCGATCTTCAGATATAACCTGTTTCTTAGCGACAATTAGCATAACGTGATAACAACGCAACCTGTAAAGGTCAAAAGACTATTCAGTTACGTAAGTGTCTAAGTTATGAGTCCTAATGGGAGAAAGGACATAACTTGTGGTTGAAACAGGGTAATCACTCATCACAGATTGCCAAATGGTCTGATAAGAAATGAGTGCTATTGGAAAATGACTACCATTAAATTGACTATGACTACTGAAAATTCAAAACAAAATCATTTAACGAGACTAATATTTATGGTAAACAACATTCTGTTTTATCTGAATCATCAATGGAAGACCATTCTATATTTATATACTTCTTTATTACTTTGATCTTGCTGCTATCAGACTGCGTCGCGCTAGATACCATATTTGCAAATCATACACTCAAAGATGGTGAAACCATTGTTTCTAAAGGGAAAATGTTTGAAATGGGCTTTTTTAGCCCCGGAAAGTCCAAGAATCGGTACTTAGGGATATGGTACAAGAGGATATCAAAGGGTACGATAGTATGGGTTGCTAATAGGGAGACACCAATTAACGCTACATCTGGTATGTTCAAAGTTAGCAGCCAGGGAAACCTGGTGATTCTTAACGGTGGGGACACCATGGTTTGGTCATCCAATTCAACTGTTAGTATGAGAAGTAATGGTTTAGTGGCGGCGGTGGTGGTGCAGCTTCTGGGTAATGGAAATCTTGTAGCATGGGATGAATATAGTACCAACAAAAATTTAATTTGGCAAAGTTTTGATTATCCTGGTGACACGTTTCTACCAGGAATGAAATTCGGGAGAGATTTAGTGACTGGTTTAGATAGGTACATGACCTCTTGGAAAAGTCCTGATGATCCTTCACCAGGTATATATAATAGTTTAATAGACACAAATGGGTATCCACAGATATTTGTGAGGAAAGGTTCGGTGTTAATTTTCAGATTTGGACCATGGCGTGGTCTCGGGTTTAGTGGCTTATCTGTTGACATACCAAATTCAGTTTTCACAACTGAGTTTGTTGTTGATCAGAAGGAAATATATTATAGATATGAACTTAGAGGTCCAGTTATTCGAAGGATAGTTTTGACATGGGATGGAAGAAGCCAATTTTTGCATTGGATTGAGAGAATTCAAGATTGGATTGTGTATGCAGATACTGGAGGTGATATTTGTGCGCGTTTTGAACCTTGTGGTCCGTATGGAAGTTGTAGCATGAATAGACATCCACCTTGTAGTTGTATGGAAGGTTTTGAACCAAAATTTCCAAAAGAATGGGAAGCGTCAGATTGGTCTAGAGGGTGTCGAAGAAAAATGCCTTTGAATTGTGGGAGTGAGTATGGATTTAAAAAAGTATCAGGAGTGAAAGTACCAGATACACGCAAGTCATGGTACAATCATAGCATGACACTCAGAGAATGTGATATGGCCTGCAGAAATAATTGCTCTTGTATGGCTTATGCAAATTTAGATATCAGAAATGGCGGAAGTGGATGCTTGGTATGGTTTGACGAGCTCAGGGATATCACAGAGTTTGATGACGTTGATAACATTTATATAAGAATGGCTGAGCTAGCAGGTACACATATGTATCCCACCAATTAGTTCAGTTGTGATATTTTTGTGCTTTTAGCTTATGCAATAATACTCACCGTCAATTCTTTTTTTTATTGGAAGGTCATGAGTCTAACAAACGGAAAGAAGTACTCACCTTTGTCCTACCAATTTTGGCAGCTACACTGCTTTTGTCCGCTATAGCGCAATACTGTATAAAGAGAAAGAAAATGCTTCACATGAAAAAGCAAGGTAACACCAATTAAGTAAATTATTTAGGTATTCATCGATTGAATATTCTGTTTTGCAGGAGAGTTGGAATACGCACTTGATAAAAAGAATACAAGTATGCAAACGGAAAATCTTGATGATATACAGTTTTTTAGCCTATATAAAGTTGTAAAGGCCACAAATAACTTCAGTGACTCCAGTAAGATAGGAGAAGGTGGCTTTGGTCCCGTTTACAAGGTATGTATCATAACTTCTTTAATAGAAAGCAAAGCACAATTAAAAAATGTACAAAAAATTAAATTCCCAGCATTAATGATATAGGGTGTGTTGGAAAATGGACAAGAAGTAGCCGTAAAACGTCTGTCAGAGACATCTCATCAAGGGTTTGATGAATTCAAAAATGAACTCATTTCTATTGCAAAGCTTCAGCATCGGAATGTTGTAAAGCTTCTTGGATACTGCATTCATGAAAATGAAATGATCTTGATTTATGAGTACATGGCTAACAAAAGCTTGGACTCATTTATATTTGGTTTGACTCCCTATGATTTCACTGAAATTCTTCACTCGCTTGCCAATTTAACCCGTAAAATCAGCAACACAAACTAACACTTCAGCATTTCATATTGTACAGATGAAACAAAAGGCTCAATGCTTGATTGGCCTCGTCGCTTTCACATTATACATGGGATGGCTCGAGGCATTCTCTATCTACATCAAGATTCCCGCCTTCGAATTATCCACAGAGATCTGAAGGCAGGTAACATCTTGCTAGACAGTGATTGGAATCCAAAAATATCCGATTTTGGACTTTCTAGAAAGTTTATAGGACAAGATGCCGGTGATAAGACAAAGAAGGTGGTCGGAACATAGTAAGAATCTAATCAGTGCGGTCAATTAAATTAACATTAATATCTTCTAATACTAATCTGTCAATATATTATGTTCGACTTTTCTGCAGTGGTTACATTTCTCCTGAGTATGCAGTACACGGGCGTTTCTCTATAAAGTCAGATGTATTTAGTTTTGGTGTTATGGTTTTGGAGATAGTGAGTGGGATGAAAAACCGAGATTTCTGTCATGCAGACCATCGAGATAACCTTCTTGGACATGTAAGTAATGTTGCAGTACTAAATCCAAATATTTTGACTTGAAGCTACTGATTTATTTTTTAACAGCATCCTTCTAATACTTACTAAAGTATGATTGCTATGATCTAGGCATGGAGACTCTACAAAGAAAACAAGAGCATTGAGCTCATGAGTGAATCTTTACGCGGGACAGCTGTTGTATCTGAAGTACTAAGATCAATACATGTTGCCCTATTATGTGTGCAACATCATGCACAAGATAGACCAACTATGTTGTCAGTTGTTTTAATGTTGGTCAGTGAGAGTGCATTGCCTGAACCTAATCAGCCGGCTTTTTTCACTGAACAAAGTTGTCCTCAACTTGAGTCCCTTCCATCTGTTGATCAATGCACCATAACACTATTGAGTGCAAGATAACTCATTATTGTAAGTTGTATAATGTTAGAGATTATGATTAGCCCTATTTATTTCATAATAGATATTTTGTTTACTAGTTTATAATAGGAACTTGTATCTATTGAATGAAATACACAAATATAATCGAAGTGCCAACGACTATTTCATTATAAAAGATCGATGCTAAACTTGAAACATTATTATTATATGACTTTGGACCGTTTTACCCATTTGATCCGCTAATAACTTAGCGACTTTACTTATGTAATATATGAGTCATGATCAATATAATATAACCCGAGCCCTTCAAAAAAATAAAATAATAATATAACCCAAACTAAAACTCATTCTTTAGGTATGCAGATGTTTTGGTAGTATTTGCAGCAGTAGTCAACACGTCTTAGAAAACTTTACCACTTCAACATTAGGTATCTTCATGGAATTTGAGAACCATATTTTGTGATTTTTCAAATTTGGTAGTAGTATTTACTAGCATTTGGTTTGACTTTTAATAAAATTGAAATGATTATTTTAGACTTCAAAGTAATGCTTTTTGTTTGACTATATAAAAGTACCAAATGTAAAAATCTTACTTGTTATGTTAAACATGGGTCATGTTGGGTAACTATTTATTGTGTGATGGATTTTGTTAGGTCTTGCTAATATTCAAGACGGGTTTCACCGGATATTTTATGTAAAGCTTAATTGTATAACAATTGTCCAACAAATATAGGGCGGGCGGAAAACGGGCGGATCAAACCAACCAAAGACCTGTTTGACCCATTTTCCCAAATAAAACGTTTAAACGCAGACCCCTTTGGTGAAAACCTTTTCCCATTTTCCACCTCTTTTCTTATAATCACGAGTTCGATAGTTGGTATAACATAAATACTACGTGGCCTACAGGTTGAATAATGAGTCACAAATTTAAATTGGCCGTAACTGTGGTTGATAATTACTGTAATTATCATCAAAACTGGCCATATAGTCTAATTGGTAAAGACTTCCATTCAGTTGACTTTGACCGCTGAAAGTTCAACCATTAGAAAATTTACCTCATATGAAATGTGGATTGCACTTTACTAAGATAAGCAAATATGTGGACCTGAACTTTGCTTAATGGAAAACCGTTCCTTAATTGTACTCGTATTGCTTTGATCTTGTTCTTATCGGATTGCACTGTACTAGATAGCATATCTGCAAATCAAACAATCAAAGATGGTGAAACAATTATATGCTCGATAACAAGCAGATGTTTATATAACAGTATCATGTTCCTTGTTGTCCCCTTTTGATGGGTGTAAATACTAGTTCCTATGCACATTCCGTCACCTCAAATGTACGGCCTATAAGTTAATTCCCCCCACCCTTCATACTTTTCAGCCAATCCATCTATTCAGACACAGTGACACAGACACTGAATCCGTAAATTGTAGAGAATTAGAAAGCTACAAGGTTAATTACTGGCGCAAAACAGACACCTTTTTACAGCCATATTGGCTTTGAATCTTACTAAGTAGTATGTTTTTATGTGACGTTCGACCCTTTTAGCATTCTTTTAAATATTCTTCCATTTGACCCATTATCAAAGGAACACAACCCGAATTGACCCGATACTTATCTCATACGCACATGCACAACAGATGCAAAAATTACCACAAAAAAAGTCATAGTTACTATGAATATGTATCAGCACATACTTGAAGTTTACGGAGTGCAGAACTTTGCTTAATGGAACTAAGATAAACAAATACTATGTGAATCAGAACTTTGCTTAATGGAAAACCGTTCCATAATTGTACTCCTCGTTATTGCTTTGATCTTGTTCTTATCAGATTGCACTGTACTAGATACCATATCTGCAAATCAAACAATCAAAGATGGTGAAACAATTGTATCTGAAGGGGAGATATTTGAAATGGGATTCTTTAGCCCGGGAAACTCAAAGAAACGATACTTAGGGATATGGAATAAGAAGATATCAACATGCACTGTCGTCTGGGTCGCTAACAGGGAAACACCAATCGCAGATAAATCTGGCATTTTCAAAGTTAGCAGACACGGAAACCTGCTGATTCTCAATGGCAGCAAGATGATATGAACTTATAGATTTCAACTAAGAAATGATATAAGAACTTGAGAATAAGATGAAATCACAACAGGTAGAATATGATTTGAACCTTATAACTCCATTGATGATTGATCAGTTGATCGAAATCAGTTACAAGTTTGTGGATTGAATTGAAAGAGAGAGAGTTTACAAAAACAGACTAAAAATGAAATGATACAATTGAAGTGGTATTTAAAGGGTTTGATATGAGTTGGAATGGAGGGAAAAGCTGTTGGAGTAACACACGTGCACCTCACGTGTCTAGCTCTAAGGCTATGCACGTGCACCTCACGTGCCAAACAACTAACCATTTCTAACTCATATCAATCCATCCTTCTTGGATTGATGCTTGTCCTCAAGCATCTAATTGAAACTGAGGAAACCTTCTCTGTAAGTCTTCAACCCATTCCCAGGTAGCATCATCAGCAGACCCATTAGCCCATTGCACTAGCACATACACAGTTGCAGAGTTGCCTCTCTTCTGCATCCTCCTATCCAAGATCTTAACTGGCTCCACCTCTAATAAACCCTCAGTAGTACAAGTAGGAAAAGTACCCATGCTCACCTCATTAGACTTGCATTTCTTGAGTTGTGAGACATGAAAAACTGGATGTACCCTTGCATTATCAGGTAATTTCAGTTTGTAAGCTACAACCCCTATCTTCTCCAAAACCTGAAATGGGCCATAAAACTTGGATGACAACTTATGATGTACTCCTTGCCTTATAGTGATTTGCCTGTATGGCTGCAACTTTAGATAAACCCAATCTCCCACTGAATACTGCCTATCTGTTCTGTGCTGATCCGCAATAGCTTTCATCCTATCTTGGGACCTTCTTAAATGAAACTTAAGCATACTAACAGCTTCCTCTCTTGCAGCCAAAGTTCTATCAACCATCTCCACATTACTAGTACCAACCACATAAGGAACATGAAAAGTAGGTGGTTGACCATACACCACCTGATCGGTGCCAAACCGTCAAGTTTTCTCACACAAGCTAGCCACTTGTGAATGGCTAACCGTAAGAAACTTAAAACAGTTCAGACACAAATGCAATGAAGATCAGGAGAGTATAGGGTTTCCCCAGGTCGTTAAATCCCAACGAGCTGTGCGATGAATCACCAAACGGATAGTGATCGAGAATATTTGAACGGAAAAGAGTTTTGATTGATTATAACTAAAAAGAAGTATATAAATTACAGGGTCTTAAATGCAAATTAAAGAAAATTAAAAAGATAAAATATATTAAATAAACGCTATCACTATTTGCAAAATGATGTTTTTGATTTTTCTTTTATAAAACTTAAATTAAAAACTACGTGACGTACAAAAGAAAATGTAAAACTGAAACAATATTAATCCTAAAAATATGAAAATGACATTTTTACAAACCTAACGATAAAATAAAATTTTTAGAAAAAGAAAATTATTTTTAAAACTATTTATCTAATTATTATTAATTAAAAACTATTTTTACTTATTTAATAATACCCTAAAATACAAGAAAATATGAAATAAAGCTAGAAAAATGAAATTATGACTTGGAAAAATCTAAAATAACTAAAGAGAAATTTCAAAACTATTTTTATATTTTTCTGATTATTTTTCTATTTTCTATGAATTAAAAACTATTTAAAACTAATTAAATTGCTAAAAATTACAAATTTAACTATGAAAAATCTGGAAAAATTATTTTTTTGCTTTTTATATTTATCTTAACCTAGGAAAAATGAAAACTTATTTTTTTGAAACTTTTCTGAATTAATTATATTAAAAGCTAATTAAAATTACCTAAAAACTGTTTTAAATGAAGAAAAATAGTAAACAGTGCTAGCAAAATATGAAAAATTCAGGAAAAGTCTAAAATAATATTATGAATCTAAGAAAAATATAAAAACAGTGGCTTATGTGGAGGAATATGAAACTGCAATGCAAGTGCTTATAAATAAGCACTTGAAATAAGCCAAAAAGTACAAACTGGGCACCAAACTGTTACAGAAGCTAAGTTATGCTAAAATTACTCATATGCAACTTATTACAACTAGCTTTAACCTCTGAAATCCAAACTACACAGATTTGATTAATTGAAATCCAATGACTAAAACAGATTATTGGGTGCTACTTTGTGGCTTAAGAATAAGCTACCCAATAAGCTAAACTCAAAACCAGATGTTGGGGCCTAAAGTAGACCTGGTTATCTACTTGTAAACCAAAGACCAGACCTGGACAAGCTCTTATGAGCTTGTGACAAGATCTGCAAGAACTGAGAAAATGCACTGGTGACTGTGCACAGGGCATATAAGCCCAACTTGACAAGCTAATTTGGAGCTTTTAGAAAATTTCTAAAAATCTACAAAATTCATATTAAGAAACTACACCAACTGAAGTTTTTAAACCCAAGGTTTCAATGAATTTGACCCAGAAATGAATCAATTAAAATTCCACTTATGTTGGGTCAAACTGGTTTTTCAACTATTTTGACTTTTGAGCAGTTATGAAAGTTTGACTTTAATGAACTTTTGATTCCAATTTGCCAACTGAAAATGATGTTAAATGGTGAAATAAAACTATATTCAGCCACTCTACTGATCTCTAAACATGAATCAAGTTTTTGATATTCATAAATTCCAACAGTGATGAGTTTAAGACAGATCCATGGTAATTTTGACTTTTGGTGACTTGATGCACAATTGAGTGACTCAAATGATTTAAATGGACTTAAATGAGACTAAGTAGATAGGTTTTAAACACAAACAATAGCTTAAGCTCAATTAAGCCAACTGATCCAAACACCATTTTAAGACTGTTTTGGCTAATGATTTTACTTAAATGATAAACTGACTTATGCTACTACTGAAACTGATTCACTCTAATCCTAATAACAGTTAAATGAACATATCTAAACTAAAGCTAATAGTGAATCAAGACAGATAAAGATTATGCAAAAATACACTAATATTGAAAACAAGTAAAGTACTCACAAGCTATCCAGCTTATTAGCAACTCAAACCAGAACCAATCCTACACTAAACTAGTCTAATCCAACCCATCCAAGCTCTGCATCAACCCATATCATCACCAAATCCAAATCAGCTTCCTCAGTTGACTTTTGTTGACCGAATTCCAATGTTGCTTGAAACTGAATTCCAAGCTTACCAAAAGCTATAATAAGCTTAAGTAAGCTTGTTTGAATTTAACAATAAGCTATTTGAAGATTGAACATAAGAGTTTGAAACTGAAATGTGCAACAGTGACCATGAAAATATGAAACTTATGTAGAAACTTGAATTAAGACTTAAAAGCACAGTACAATGATTAGTTAACTTAAGTTTGATACAATTAAGCTGGAAATTACAATTTAGGAGCTAAATTAAATTTGGAAAGCTAAAAACGACATACATGAAAATAAAAAAACTAACTACTGCCCTTTCTCTTGCTTCTCTTCTTCTTTTTATACACCATATGTCTTCTCTCACCTCTCTGATCACTTCCCATCAATAATCCTGGCCATTGGATCAGTTGAAATGATTTTGGCCATTTGATCATTTTTGGCGGGAAAAGCTGTTTTGACCTCTGGGGCTTCTGAATTTGCAACTAGGGGGGGTGGCATTAATTGTGGTGTGTAAGGTTGGTAGACATGATGATGAGGGGGGAGGGATAAGGTGAGGTGATGGGTGAGAGGTTGCAGGCAAGTTGGGAAGGGGATAAGCAGTGGGAGGGAAAAGCAGTATTTGACTGGAGGTGTTGACCAGGGGTCCAAAAAGGGAGGTCACATTGTTTTGACAGGGGGCTCAATTGGTTGGCAGGGTTCAAAATGGTTTTGACAAGGCTTGGTTTAATATTACAAGGACCAAACTGCAATTTCTGATTCTTGAAGGACCATTTCTGCCAATTTCTCAAAACTGTTTCAAGGGATCAAAATTGACAAGTTTCAATAGTACAAGGACTATTTTTGACATTTTCAAACTTCCAGGGACCAAACTTGACATTTTTGAAAGTTTAGGGACTTAAGTTGTAATTTTGTAATTTTAAATCTCAAGGACTAATTTGGACAACTCATGAATCCCTAGGGACTTGAAATGATATTTTTCTTTATTTTGATTTACCAGGGACTGTTTTTGACAACTTTTGAAACTTGGGGGACTAAAATTGCCAATTATGCAAACTTGATACGTTTTTCACCAGATTTTGATATTTTTGCATTTAAAACACATAAAACACTTATTTGTGATATTTTTATCATTTTGATGCATTTCTGAGTGTTTTCAGATGTTTTTGCAGTTTAAATGGTACAAAAATGATGAGTATTTAGACACTCATCAATCCCCCACACTAAGATATTGCTAGTCCCTAGCAATGTTTTGAGAAAAATTAATGGATTTCATCTCTTTACCAAAAGTCATTACTTCTGGAGTAGCCAAATGTTTCAGTTCAAGTAAGAACCTTGGTACACTGATAACCAAATGATTTTGAGCAAATCACCAGCTTCCAACGGATTTGATTTGTCTTTACCAGAAGCCGTTTGCTTCTGGACTAGCCAACTCTTAGATAATATATCTTTGGTGAGCTGATTACCAATTATGGTTTTCCACTGCCTTTACCACAAGCCATAAACTTGCGGGCTAGCCAACTCTTCACTTTTAAGGATATGGTGAGCTGAAAACCATACAATTTTGGGCAAATTGCAAGCCGTCAACGGATTTGATATATCTTTACCAAGAGCCGTTTGCTCCTGGATTAGCCAATCATTTTGTTTATTAGACTTGACGGACTGATAACCATAATCTGAGTAAGTGCAAGACACTTACTCCAAAAAAAATTTGGCCAAAAATGGGGGAATTGGGTGGTATAATTACATGATAAAATTCGCGAGAATTCCTTCCCACACTAGAAATGAATATTGCCCTCAATATTCAAAGTACCGGTGGTTATGCCGAAACATAGAACGTAAAAGGTAAATATTACGGCCATTATTTAGCAAGAATTTTTTTTTTTTTTTTTTTTTGAAACTCTTATATATATACACAATATGTGGGGCAACTCCCCCACACTAGGGTGGTACACACGGGTGAAAACCCATATAGCATGCTACTGTTTTTGATTCCCGAGTCGCTAGCTTGACTCGATCCCCGCATTCATTGGTTCATGGGGAAAGTTTGTAGATCTGGGACAACCACAGGAGGAATGTCCTCTCCAAAATAATGCTTCAACCGATGACCATTCACTTTAAAGTTTGGACCATCGGGTTGAGATAACTCAATGGTTCCATATGGAAATACTTTAGTGATGGTGAATGGTCCAGACCAGCGGGATTTTAGTTTTCCCGAGAAAATCTTCAATCTTGAATTGAAAAGAAGGACTCGATCACCGACGTTGAAAACGCGGTTTTTGATCTTTGAGTCATGAATCTTCTTTGTCTTTTCTTTGTAGATCAAAGAGTTCTCGTATGCATGATCACGGAGTTCATTTAATTCATTCATTTGAACTTTCCGGTGATCACCAGCTGTCTGAATATCGAAGTTGGCATGTTTCAAGGCCCAGTATGCCTTGTGCTCAAGCTCAACCGGCAGATGACACGCCTTTCCGTACACAAGCTTGTATGGAGTACACCCGATGGGTGTTTTATAAGCTGTACGGAAGGCCCAGAGTGCGTCATCTAGCTTATCCGACCAAGAGGCACGGTTTTCGCCAACCGTCCTCTCCAGAATTCTTTTAATCCCTCGGTTGGAAACTTCCACTTGCCCACTTGTTTGGGGGTGGTACGCAGTAGAGAGACGGTGAGTTACACCATACTTTTGCATGACTCTATCAAACTGGTCATTGCAAAAATGCGTACCACGATCACTGATTATAGCTCGTGGAGTTCCAAACCTAGCAAAAAGAGATTTTAAGAATTTCACAACAACTCGGGCATCGTTGGTAGGCAAAGCCTTAGCTTCAACCCATTTTGACAAATAGTCAACGGCCACGAGTATGTATTTGTTACCGCGAGAAGAAGGAAATGGCCCCATAAAGTCAATGCCCCAGATGTCAAAAATCTCACACACTTGAATGGCGTTTTGCGGCATTTCATTTCTTTGTGAGATATTCCCGTGACGTTGACAAGCGTCACAGGTTTTGACAATTTCGTGGGCATCTTTGTAAATCGTGGGCCAATAGAATCCGGAATCAAACACCTTCTTGGCGGTGTAGTTGGGGCTATGATGTCCCCCAGTAGGTCCAGAATGGCAAGCCTTGAGAATGTCATTGGCTTCCTGACCATATACACATCGCCTGATGACTTGATCCGCGCAAATTTTGAACAAGTAGGGGTCGTCCCAGAAGTAATGTTTCACATCTTTAAAGAATTTGTTTTTCTGTTGGGACGACATCCCTTTCACCACAAAGTTACCCGCATGGTAATTTGCAAAGTCAGCAAACCATGGGGTAGAAGAGTCTCCACGAAAAGAAACCACATTGAGTGTTTCGAGAGGAAATGTTTCATTTATTTCCTTTTTCTCGAACACATCCTGGTGAGGGTTTTCTAGACGGGACAGATGATCAGCAGCCAGGTTCTCAGCTCCTTTTTTTATCACGTATAATGATATCAAATTCTTGCAGGAGGAGAACCCAACGGAGCAATCTCGGCTTTGCATCTTGTTTTGCAAAGAGATATTTGAGAGCCGAGTGATCCGTATACACCACGCATTTGGTCAAGATTAGGTATGGCCGAAACTTTTCAAACGCATACACCACAGCTAATAATTCTTTTTCTGTAGTGGTGTAATGGGTTTGAGCTTCAGTCATAGTCTTACTTGCGTAGTGGATAGGCTGAAAATGCTTGGTTTTTCGTTGCCCCAGGACTGCACCGATAGCAAAATCACTTGCATCGTACATGAGCTCAAAGGGTAAATCCCAGTCGGGGGAAACTAGAATGGGTGCTTCTGTAAGCTTTTTCTTTAATGTTTCAAAAGCTTCGATGCACTCAGGAGAGAAGATAAAAGGAGCATCTTTTTCAAGAAGATGGGTCATAGGCCGAGCGATTTTAGAAAAATCTTGTATGAATCTACGATAAAACCCGGCATGACCTAGAAAACTCCTAATACCTTTGACGGTAGTAGGATGAGGCAATTTAGCAATAACATTAACTTTTGCTCTATCTACCTCAATCCCGTTTTTGGAAATCTTATGGCCAAGGACTATGCCTTCTTTGACCATAAAGTGGCTCTTCTCCCAATTTAGACAAAGA
This sequence comes from Chrysanthemum makinoi, assembly GCA_910596185.1. Taxonomy (NCBI): domain Eukaryota; kingdom Viridiplantae; phylum Streptophyta; class Magnoliopsida; order Asterales; family Asteraceae; genus Chrysanthemum; species Chrysanthemum makinoi. The sequence continues at coordinate 41,591,860 of OU343222.1, read as the reverse complement.
TTGGTGTCTTCACACCTTTTGAGCATTTTATCTAAATGGGAGAGACATGTCTGAAATGAGTCCCCAATGACCGAGAAGTCATCCATAAACACCTCTTTCCCCGATCATGTCGTGGAAAATTGCCATCATACATGGTTGGAACGTGCCAGGAGCGTTACATAGGCCAAAAGGCATACGTCTGTAGGCAAAAGTTCCGTATGGGCAGGTGAATGTGGTCTTTTCTTGATCCAGCGGATCAATGGGGATCTGAAAATAACCCGAGAAACCATCAAGGAAACAATAGTATTCGTTCCCTGCTAATCTCTCAAGCATCTGATCCATGAAGGGTAGAGGAAAATGGTCTTTACGGGTGGCTTCGTTTAACTTGCGATAGTCAATACACACACGCCATCCCGTAACCAGTCGAGTTGGAATTAACTCGTTTTCTTCATTTGTGACAACAGTAATGCCACCCTTTTTAGGAACACAGTGAATGGGACTGACCCAAGGACTATCAGAGATCGGGTAAATTAAACCGGCATCAAGAAGTTTGAGAACCTCTTGTTTGATAACCTCGTGAATCTTAGGATTCACCCTTCTCTGATGTTGGACTGCTGGTTTGAAGTCATCCTCCATTAAGATTTTGTGAGTACAAAACTCAGGGTTGATACCCTTAATGTCGGAGAGTTTCCAAGCAATTGCTTGCTTGTGTGACTTCAAGACCTTTATGAGAGCAGTTTTCTCCTCATCAGTTAAGTCTTTAGCAATTATGACGGGTAATTTATCATCACCCTCCAAGAATGCATACTCAAGATGAGGAGGTAGGTCCTTAAGTTCAACCTCGGGAAATTCTTCAGTAGAAGTTTGTACTGACTTGATTTCCTCAATTGTGATCTCTTTCGGAGGGAATGAAGGTAATGGATCTTCATTTAACAATTGTTCAAGATAAAGGATATCTCCCTCCGAATCATAAACACCATCAATTCCCGGCGGAATTGATTCATCAGTAGCAAGAAATTCATCGATCTCTTCAAGAAAGAAGTCACCTCCCTTAAATGGAGTGAGAGAGGGGGAAGAGTCGGCAATGATTGGTTGAGAAGATGTGGTGGAATCCCCACTCACAGAATTATGAAGATAACCAAGAAACTCTTGAGAGTACTCCTCTGAAGCAATATCAATTAAATCGACTCGATTAATTGATTCAGTATCATAATTTGAGGAGTACCTCGAAGTTTGATCAAGGTTAAAGGTAACAGCTTCATTACCCACACGTAACGTGATTTCTTGCTCAAATACATCAATAAGAGCACGGCCCGCCCTTAGGAATCCTCTTTCAACAATGAGGGGAACCCGAGGATCGGCATCGAAATCAACAACCACAAAGTCAGCTGGAAAATGGAACTTTCCTACTTTCACGAATACATCCTCGGCGATGCCAAGAGGACGCGATATAGAATGATCTGCAAGCTCAAGAGTCATGCAGGTAGGAATAAGTTCTGGAAGAGAAAGTTTCTTCCATACTGAATAAGGCATCAGATTGATGCTTGCACCAAGATCGGCAAGGGCAAAGCATTCAATCATTCCTGGAAAAACACAAGGGAGAAGAAATTTTCCAGGATCTCCAAGCTTCTTGGGAAGCTTCTTTAACAGAACTGCTGAGCAGTTCTCGTTCAAAGGAGTTTTAGCCATTTCAAATAGTTTTTCCTTATTGCTTAACATGTGTTTGAGAGTTGATGCAAACTTGGGCATCAGCATGATAGCATCCGCAAAGCTTATGTCAAAATGAAGTTCTTGGAAAATTTGAAAGAATTTTTCCATTTGATGACTGGCTTTTTCGCGGAGCTTTTGCTCATTTAAACGTGATGGGTAAGGAATAGAAGTTTTGGATTTGGGGTTTTCAACTGGAGGTTCAAAAACAACTCCAGGATTGGTTTTGGGTTTCGGGACAACTTGAGGATGGACATTGCTGGTACTTCCGTTATTAGTAGGAAGTTCCTTGTCCTTTGTCGCCTCAGGTTCACTTTCCACTACCTTCGGGAGAGAAGAAGAAGAAGTAGTAGGAATAGCGGGTCCATCATACGAAGCACCGCTTCTGGTTGTGATCGCCTTTGCATCGCCCCTCGGATTAGCGATCGTGTTGCTAGGTAAAGTACCTGAGCCCGAGGGTCGATCATTTAAAGACTTCTTAATGTCAGAAATCTGGCTAACCAACAACATATTCATTTCCTCTTGGGTTTTCATGAATTGCTTCAACAACTCATCAGATGATGGTCCAGTTGGAGCAATGGCTTGATTTTGCACAGGAAAATTCTGGCCTCTATTGTTTGGATTAGGGCCTTGATTGTAGAAATTTCCTTGATTATTGCCATGAAAGTACCCAGGGTTGAAATTTCCCTGACCTTGGTTTCTATTAAAGTTTCCTTGGTGTTGGAAGCTTTGATTTTGAAAACCGTTGTTTTGATTAAAATTACCTTGGTTTTGAAAACCTTGGTTTGGTCTATTCTGATTTTGATTACGGTTTTGGTTTTGGTTGAAACCGAGTGGTCCAGGGTAGTGGTTAGGACGGTGGTTCGGGTCCATAGGAGCACGATATTGGTTGCCTCCTGAATTGGAAATCCCGCCCACAGCGTTTGCTTCAAAAGGGTTACCATCGGTGGCCATACAGTCGTAATAGGCATGGGGGCCACCGCAAGTAACACAGACTTCCACTTTCTTAACTTCAGCAGGAGGTGAAGTTTGTGGAAAAGAAACTTTCTTTTGGTTGGAGAGAACCAAAGCTTGAATTGCTTCCGTGAGTTTGTCAATCTTGGCATCGGTGCTAGATTGACTCACGGGTGATGAAGAAGAAGAAGAAGGACCAACACTGACTTGGGAAACAACCGGTTTGCTTCGTGCAGTGCAGACTTTAGACTTGTTTTCAATTATCGTCAAAGTTTCTTTTACAGTTTTGCTCAAGAAATTTCCTCCAGCGGAGGAATTGAGAGAATCTTGATCAGATTGACTCACTCCATTATAGAAAGTATCGAGTTGCATCAACTCGGAGAAACCGTGGTGAGGACATTTGCGGAGCAATTCCTTAAAACGATCCCACGATTCACTGAAGGGTTCATCAAACTTTTGTGTGAACTTGATGATTTCATTTTTAAGACTCGTGATTTTGGAAGGTGGATAAAACTCGTTTACAAATTTCTTCACCAGGTCTTCCCATGTTTCGATTGATTTAGGGGGTTGTTTTTCAAGCCAAATCCGGGCTTGCCCCTCAAGGGAAAATGGGAACAGAAGAAGCTTAACAGCATCGGTAGGGACATTCTTGTATTTGATGGTAGATGCAATCTTGTTAAACCATCGAATATGAGCATGAGGATCATCCCTCTCAAAACCATAGAATTGACTTGAGGTTACAAGATTCAGTAACCCGGTTTTGAGTTCAAAATTTTCAGCCACAATGGCTGGGATAACAATAGCATCTCCATACCCGTCGATGGGTGCCTGGAGAAGCTCACACATAGGACGTTCTTCCGCCATGATAACGGAAGTAGTGTGAGCAGTCCGGATCTCAGATCCGACTGATGGAGCAGAAAGTCTACGGACACGCCTTCTTGGAATCTTGACAAGCTCACGAAATGGGCTTACAGATCTAGAAGAGCGAGTGCGCATACACTAGAGTTAACTCTAAGAGATCTCAGAGTTAAGGAAAGGAATGGGAATTATGAAAATATTTTTTATGAGAATGGGAAAAGAAGAATCTTTTTGGGTTTTCTGATTCTGAAAAGTAGATATAATAACAAATCCAATTAAAATAAAATCGAGGCAAAACAACAGTGAACTTAAACCAATAATCACAAGATGAATGGCTTCTTTGAAAAAGGTACACCACTCACAAGGACACAAAGGCAAGTTTTAATCTTTGGTTCGGGAACTTATTATGGTCGTACCCCCAGTTATGTAGTACACTGCCTTGGTTTGCGGTGGTAATCTTGTATGTTGTTATTATTAAACAAAGAAAACGACAAATCTTTTTGTATTTTTATCTTTGATACATATATAGAAACAAAAGGAAAATATTTTTTTGTGTTTTATACGTTTTTGGATGTTTTTGGGTTTTTGGATTTTTTATAAGAAAAATATATATATAGATATAGATGGATGGTATGAACAAAGAGTGAATATTCAAATCACTAATCTGCTAAACGGAAGATAATTAGCACAGCTCCCCGGCAGCGGCGCCAAAAATTTGATCTGTGCCAAACCGTCAAGTTTTCTCACACAAGCTAGCCACTTGTGAATGGCTAACCGTAAGAAACTTAAAACAGTTCAGACACAAATGCAATGAAGATCAGGAGAGTATAGGGTTTCCCCAGGTCGTTATGTCCCAACGAGCTGTGCGATGAATCACCAAACGGATAGTGATCGAGAATATTTGAACGGAAAAGAGTTTTGATTTATTATAACTAAAAGAAGTATATAAATTACAGGGGCTTAAATGCAAATTAAAGAAAATTAAAAAGATAAAATATATTAAATAAACGCTATCACTATTTGCAAAATGATGTTTTTGATTTTTCTTTTATAAAACTTAAATTTAAAACTACGTGACGTACAAAAAAAAATGTAAAACTGAAACAATATTAATCCTAAAAATATGAAAATGACATTTTTACAAACCTAACGATAAAATAAAATTTTTAGAAAAAGAAAATTATTTTTAAAACTATTTATCTAATTATTATTAATTAAAAACTATTTTTACTTATTTAATAATACCCTAAAATACAAGAAAATATGAAATAAAGCTAGAAAAATGAAATTATGACTTGGAAAAATCTAAAATAACTAAAGAGAATTTTCAAAACTATTTTTATATTTTTCTGATTATTTTTCTATTTTCTATGAATTAAAAACTATTTAAAACTAATTAAATTGCTAAAAATTACAAATTTAACTATGAAAAATCTGGAAAAATTATTTTTTTGCTTTTTATATTTATCTTAACCTAGGAAAAATGAAAACTTATTTTTTTGAAACTTTTCTGAATTAATTGTATTAAAAGCTAATTAAAATTACCTAAAAACTGTTTTAAATGAAGAAAAATAGTAAACAGTGCTAGAAAAATATGAAAAATTCAGGAAAAGTCTAAAATAATATTATGAATCTAAGAAAAATATAAAAATAGTGGATTATGTGGAGGAATATGAAACTGCAATGCAAGTGCTTATAAATAAGCACTTGAAATAAGCCAAAAAGTACAAACTGGGCACCAAACTGTTACAGAAGCTAAGTTATGCTAAAATTACTCATATGCAACTTATTACAACTAGCTTTAACCTCTGAAATCCAAACTACACAGATTTGATTAATTGAAATCCAATGACTAAAACAGATTATTGGGTGCTACTTTGTGGCTTAAGAATAAGCTACCCAATAAGCTAAACTCAAAACCAGATGTTGGGGCCTAAAGTAGACCTGGTTAGCTACTTGTAAACCAAAGACCAGACCTGGACAAGCTCTTATGAGCTTGTGACAAGATCTGCAAGAACTGAGAAAATGCACTGGTGACTGTGCACAGGGCATATAAGCCCAACTTGACAAGCTAATTTGGAGCTTTTAGAAAATTTCTAAAAATCTACAAAATTCATATTAAGAAACTACACCAACTGAAGTTTTTAAACCCAAGGTTTCAATGAATTTGACCCAGAAATGAATCAATTAAAAATCCACTTATGTTGGGTCAAAACTGGTTTTTTCAACTATTTTTGACTTTTTGAGCAGTTATGAAACTTTGACTATAATGAACTTTGATTCCAATTTGCCAACTGAAAATGATGTTAAATGGTGAAATAAAACTATATTCAGCCACTCTACTGATCTCTAAACATGAATCAAGTTTTTGATATTCATAAATTCCAACAGTGATGAGTTTAAGACAGATCCATGGTAATTTTGACTTTTGGTGACTTGATGCACAATTGAATGACTCAGATGATTCAAATGGACTTAATGGAGACTAAGTGAACAGATTTGAAGCACAAACCAAAGCTTGAGATCAATCAAGCCAACTGATCCAAACACCATTTTAAGACTGTTTTGGCTAATGATTTTACTTAAATGATAAACTGACTTATGCTACTACTGAAACTGATTCACTCTAATCCTAATAACAGTTAAATGAACATATCTAAACTAAAGCTAATAGTGAATCAAGACAGATAAAGATTATGCAAAAATACACTAATATTGAAAACAAGTAAAGTACTCACAAGCTATCCAGCTTATTAGCAACTCAAACCAGAACCAATCCTACACTAAACTAGTCTAATCCAACCCATCCAAGCTCTGCATCAACCCATATCATCACCAAATCCAAATCAGCTTCCTCAGTTGACTTTTGTTGACCGAATTCCAATGTTGCTTGAAACTGAATTCCAAGCTTACCAAAAGCTATAATAAGCTTAAGTAAGCTTGTTTGAATTTAACAATAAGCTATTTGAAGCTTGGAAACAAGAGTTTGAAATTGAATTTTGCAACAGTGACCATGAAAATATGAAACTTATGTAGAAACTTGAATTAAGACTTGAAAGCACAGTACAATGATTAGTTAACTTAAGTTTGATACAATTAAGCTGGAAATTACAATTTAGGAGCTAAATTAAACTTGGAAAGCTAAAATCGACATACATGAAAATAAAAAACTAACTACTGCCTTATTATCTTGCTTCTCTTCTTCTTTTTATACACCATATGTCTTCTCTCACCTCTCTGATCACTTCCCATCAATAATCCTGGCCATTGGATCAGTTGAAATGATTTTGTCCATTTGATCATTTTTGGCGGGAAAAGCTGTTTTGACCTCTGGGGCTTCTGAATTTGCAACTAGGGGGGGTGGCATTAATTGTGGTGTGTAAGGTTGGTAGACATGATGATGAGGGGGGAGGGATAAGGTGAGGTGATGGGTGAGAGGTTGCAGGCAAGTTGGGAAGGGGATAAGCAGTGGGAGGGAAAAGCAGTATTTGACTGGAGGTGTTGACCAGGGGTCCAAAAAGGGAGGTCACATTGTTTTGACAGGGGGCTCAATTGGTTGGCAGGGTTCAAAATGGTTTTGACAAGGCTTGGTTTAATATTACAAGGACCAAACTGCAATTCTCGATTCTTGAAGGACCATTTCTGCCAATTTCTCAAAACTGTTTCAAGGGATCAAAATTGACAAGTTTCAATAGTACAAGGACTATTTTTGACATTTTCAAACTTCCAGGGACCAAACTTGACATTTTTGAAAGTTTAGGGACTTAAGTTGTAATTTTGTAATTTTAAATCTCAAGGACTAATTTTGGCAACTCATGAATCCCTAGGGACTTGAAATGATATTTTTCTTTATTTTGATTTACCAGGGACTGTTTTTGACAACTTTTGAAACTTGGGGGACTAAAACTGCCAATTATGCAAACTTGATACGTTTTTCACCAGATTTTGATATTTTTGCATTTAAAACACATAAAACACTTATTTGTGATATTTTTATCATTTTGATGCATTTCTGAGTGTTTTCAGATATTTTTGCAGTTTAAATGGTACAAAAATGATGAGTATTTAGACACTCATCACCACCTCAAAGGGAGTGGTGTTGATACTGGTATGAAAGTTAGTATTGTACCAATACTCTGCAAGTGACAACCACTGAGTCCACTCCTTAGGTTTCTCCCCAGTCATGCACCTCAAATAACACTCTAAACACCTGTTAACTACCTCTATCTGTCCATCGGATTGGGGATGATAAGCAGTTGATAAGTGCAACTCAGTCTTTAATAGTTTAAACAATGTCTTCCAGAATAGGCTAACAAAAACTCTGTCTCTATCACTGACAATGGTTTGTGGTAACCCATGAAGTTTATAAACATTGTCTAGGAAGGCTTGGGCAACTTGTGTAGCTGTGTATGGATGAGACAATGCTACAAAATGGGCATATTTGCTCAGCCTGTCCACAATAACAAAAATGACAGTTTTGCCATGTGAACTAGGTAAGCCATCAATAAAGTCCATAGATATGTCTCTCCATACATGATTTGGAACAGGCAAGGGTTGCAAAAATCCTGGGTAGGCTTCCAAATTGGGTTTATTCCTCTGACAAGTGTCACATTGTCTAACAAACATCTTCACTGCCTTTGACATACCTTTCCAATAGAACAGTGATGCCAACTTTTTAAGACTGACCTGTGATAGCGTTTATTTAATATATTTTATCTTTTTAATTTTCTTAATTTGTATTTAAGTCGCTGTTATTTATTACCTTTTTCAGTAGTGTAATTATCCTATCCTAATCTTTTCCGATCGCTATCCTTAGTGATCATTCTATCGTCTGATCTAGTGTTGGCACACCATTGAGTCTCCGTGGGACTTAACGACCCGGGAATCCACTGTATTCTCTGATCTTCATTGTATTTGTGTCTGAACTGTTTTAAGCCTGTTACGGCTGGTCATTCACAAGTGGCCAGTTTGTGTGATTAGACTTGACTGTTCGGCACAGATCAAATTTTGGCGCCAAAATTTGATCTGTGCCGAACAGTCAAGTCTAATCACACAAACTGGCCACTTGTGAATGACCAGCCGTAACAGGCTTAAAACAGACACAAATACAAATGAAGATCAGAGAATACAGTGGATTCCCGGGTCGTTAAGTCCCACGGAGACTCAATGGTGTGCCTAGATCAGACGATAGAATGATCACTAAGGATAGCGATCGGAAAAGATTAGGATAGGATAATTACACTACTGAAAAAGGTAATAAATAACAGCGACTTAAATACAAATTAAGAAAATTAAAAAGATAAAATATATTAAATAAACGCTATCACTATATTTAAAGTGATGAACGTTTAAAACCTAAAACGTACGTTTAAATAAAAAAAACTACGTAACGTACAAAATAAAACGTGAAAATAAAGAAGGAAAATACCTACGGATATGAAAAATACATTTTTACAATCCTAATAATATTAGAAAATTATTAGAAAAAGAAAATTATTTTTACAACTATTTAATTAATTATTATTAATTAAAAACTAATTTTAACTATTTAATATTAGCTTATAATACAAGAAAATATGAAATAAAGCTAGAAAAATAAAATTAAGACTTAGAAAAATCTAAAATATGATAAAACTAATTTTAAAACAGAAAATATATTTTTTAGACTTTTTATATATTTATTATTAATTTAAAACTATTTAAAACTAATTAAAATGCTAGAAAATACTAATTAAGCTAAGAAAATTATGGAAAAATACTTTTTATGACTTATATATATATCTTAACTTAATAAAAATGAAAACTTATTTTTTTGAACTTTTTCTTAATTATTTGTATTAAATACTATTTAAAAATACTTAAAAACTAGCTTAAATTAAGAAAAATAGCAAAACAACTTGGAAAAATCTGAAAATTTCAGGAAAAGTCTAAAACATATTTAGGAAGCTAGGAAAATTGGAAAAACAAGTGCTTGTTTGGAAGAATAAGCAACTGAAGTGCCAAGTGCTTATAAATAAGCACTTGGATAAGCCAAAACCACACCAAAGGGTACCAAACTGAAATGGAAGTTACAATAAGCTAAAATAACTAAAATGGAACAAGTTTCAACAAGTTACAACCACTGAATAGCAAGCTCAACAGATTTGAGTATGTGAGATTTTAAGCTAAAACAGTGAAAGGGGTGCCCTCTTTAAGCTAAAGCACAAGCTTTAAAATAAGCTAAATGTAAAAACTATCAATTGGAACCTAGACTAGACCTGGGTGAGACTTAGTAAACCAAAATACAGACCTAGGTGAGCTCACATGAGATCTGTGCAGCCCTTGCAAAACCTGAGAAAAACTCAGCATAAGCTGACCCATGGAGCAGGGCAATTAGGCCATTTTTGACAAGCTCTATTGAGCTTTTAGAAAAAATTACAAAAATCCACTAAAATACACATAAGAAAATAGACCAATAGTACTTACTAAAACCACAAGTTTTATAGATAAAGACTCAGAAATGAGTTCAACAAAAATCACTCTAGTTGGCCCAAAAACTCACTTTGCAAACTTTGACTTTTTCACAAAACCAAAATGTTGACTAAGTTGAGGTTTGATCAAGATTTAATGACTGATATAGCTGTAAATGGAAGAAATAAGACTAAAGCAATCTAAATCTAAGTATTCTAAACACAAAACAAGAATATGATTCCTTAAAATTCCAACAGTAAAGCTGCCAAAGGAGGTTTACACAGAAATTGACTTTGAGCTTATTTGGGTGCAAGAACTAGACAGATAAGGACTCCATTGGACTTAGCAAACTTGAAACAAGAAAAGACAACTACTGAATAGGCCTCTAAAACAGTTTTGACAGCAAAACCAAACACCACTTTATCAACTGCTATGCAAATTAAAATAAGATAACAACTAAGCAAACTTGTTTCAATGATCAATCTATGTTTACAGGACCTAAATACAACTAAATAAGCAAGCTAGAACTACCAGTGATCACAGACACAAGAGGAGCATGAAACTGCAATATGACTTGAAAATGCAAAAGTGAGAAGGTTACTCACAACTGTCCAGCTGGTTCTCAGGCTAAACCAAACCCAAACCTACACTGACCTAAACTATTTCAACCCAAATTCACCTCTGCAACAACCATAATCAGCACCAAATCCAATTTGAGTCCCAGTTGACTTTTGTTGACCAAGGGTTGATTGAGAGTATAATCTAAATAGAAGCTTATATAAGCATTCAATAAGCTATATGAGGGCTTATCAGAGCTTATGAGAACTCAATAACAACTGAGAATAACATTCAATTTAACATGAAAATCTTTTGAAATTGAAATTTTACATAAACTAAGAATGGAAAGGAAACTTGAATTTTATTATTGATAAAGGATCACTTACACTCAAAAACACTTAAACAATAACTTGAAAGTTAAAACATACACAAGAAAACATGAAAATATAAAAACGACATTAACTAAAACTAAACTACACTACTCTCCTCCTCATCTCTTCTCTTTCTTCCTTTTATACCCAAATGTGCTTCCACTTGTATTCTGAATAGATCCCACTTTCTTTTGTAGCCATTGGATGAGTCAAGTGGATATTGGCCGTTTGATTCATTTTGGCGCCAAAAAGGTTTTAGCCAGGTGTAGGGGTTGAGTAAATGGGTGAAGGGATCATTAAATGATTTTTGTTTAGTGTTGATGTGGAGGGGACAAGGTTGTGTGAAGGTTGACTGGAGGGAAGGTATAGCAGAGAAGCAGGTGAGTCAAGTGAGTCAAGTGGGGGAGAAAAGGAAGGGGGCGGTTTGTTTTATTTAAATTGTGGGTCGGGTTGGTCGGGTCATGGGATTGGACCGGGTTAAAGGTTGGTATTGGATTGGGCTTGTTATTAATAAAAGGGTCCATTTGGTTTAGTAACTAGATAACACAAGGACCAAAACTGTAATTATGCCAAAGTTAAGGACCAAAACTGTCACTTCAGAAAATGTAGCCCAAGGGTTGGTTTTGACAATCTCAAATAATATAAGGACCATATTTGCCATTTTTGAAAATTCCAAGGACTAAACATGACATTTTTCAAACTTTAGGGACTAAAGTTGTAATTTTGCAATTTTACATTTCAAAGGTTTGTTTTGACAACTTTAGAATCCCATGGACCTTAAATGACTTTTTTCTTGATTTTGATATACCAGGGACTGTTTTTGACAACTTTTGAAACTTGGGGGACTAAAACTGCCAATTTTGCAAATTTGATACGTTTTTTCATCTGATTTTGATCTTTTTGCATTTAAAACACATAAAACACTGATTTGTGATATTTTCATCATTTTGATGCATTTTTGAGTGTTTTCAGATGATTTTGCAGTTTATATTATACAAAAATGATGAGTATTTAGAGACTCATCAACCTGAATTCCAGAATGTCCACCCACTGGCTCATTGTGAAAAGTAGCAATCAATTGAGTTCTCAATGTAGGATCATTTCCAATCACCAATTTTCCCTTCCTTCTTAACTCTCCATTTTCCCAAGTAAACTTCCTGTTTGGAACATCAGTAGTCTCTAATTGTTGTATCAGCAATTGAATGTCCACATCAGTTACCCAACTAGCCTTTATCTTGTCAAGCAAATCTGTTTCAATGGAGGATAAAACCATGGCTTGCAGTTCTGCACTAGTAGTTAACCTGGATAATGCATCAGCTGCTCCATTATCAGCCCCCTTCTTATAAGCTATCTCATAATCAAAACCCATCAGTTTAGGTAGCCATTTAGTCTGGAAAGGAGTTGATAGTCTTTGATCTAACAGATATTTCAAACTGAAGTGATCTGTCTTAATTTTAAAGTGCCTGTCTAGAAGATAACCTCTCCATTTTTCCAAAGCCAAAACCACTGCCATGAACTCTTTTTCATAAGTAGAGAGAGATTGATGCTTAGGTGCTAAAGTTTTACTCAAATAAGCAATGGGGTGCCCTTTCTGTTGCAAGACTGTACCTAACCCAGTGCCTGATGCATCAGTTTCAACTGTAAATTCTTCCTCAAAATTGGGTAATGCTAGTACTGGAGCTTGGACCATAGCATTCTTTAATTGTTCAAAAGCTATTTGTGCAGATTCATTCCATTCAAAACCATTTTTCTTGAGTAAACTGGTAAGAGGTTGACTGATAGTTGCAAAGTTTTTAATAAACCTTCTGTAATACCCTGTCAATCCTAGGAATCCTCTTAACTCCTTCACATTCTTTGGTACAGGCCATTCCCTCATAACTTCAATTTTGGAAGGATCTGTTGCTACCCCTTTTTCAGAAATAATATGGCCCAAATATTCCACTTGATTTACTGCAAAGACACACTTACTTTGCTTGGCAAACAGAGAATTAGACCTCATCACTTGTAAGACAGCAGCCAAATGTTGTAAATGAGAATCCATAGAATCACTGTAAATGAGTATGTCATCAAAGAAAACTAGCACAAAATCCCTCAAAAACTTCTTGAAAACTGTATTCATCAGAGATTGAAAAGTAGAAGGTGCATTAGTGAGACCAAAAGGCATTACAAGGAACTCATAGTGACCTTCATGAGTCCTGAAGGCTGTTTTGTGAACATCAGAATCCACCATTCTGATTTGATGGTATCCAGACCTCAAATCCAACTTACTAAAAACCTTTGCCCCATTCAATTCATCAATCAACTCTTCTATAACTGGTATTGGGAATTTGTCTTTGATGGTGTGCTTGTTGAGTTGTCTATAGTCTATACACATTCTCCATGATCCATCCTTTTTCTTAACCATAACAATGGGTGAGGAAAAAGGACTGTGGCTATGTCTAATCACTCCAGTCTCCAACAATTCTTTTACCATTAGTTCTATAGCATCTTTCTGAGAAGGGGGGTGTTTGTATGGTCTGATGTTGATTGGTGGAGTTCCCTCTTGTAGTACAATTCTGTGATCATGAGACCTCTGTGGTGGTAGGGTAGTTGGTATTGCAAAGACATCTTGAAAATCTTTCAACACATCTGATAAGGTACTCCTGTCAGTCTCATTCATACCCACTGAATCACTACCCATGGACATCAGTGTAGCAGGATAAACACACAAAGACATGGAAGCACATTCCACTCTTGTAGTTTTCAAAACCTTGCCATAATCCTTTCCAGTCATCCACTATAAAGTAGCTTGTTGGGTGCCTCTCAAAGTGAATTTCTTCCCCTTAAATTTGAATGCCATTCTCAAAGTACCAAAATTCCAAAGAATAGTTCCCAAGGTAGACAACCATTGACACCCCAAAACCATATCACAATTTCCCAATTTCAGTAACATAACATCACTTTGGAATTCCTCTCCTTGTAAAGTCCAAGTGAAGTTTTTGCAGGCTGCAGTGCTCAACATTTGATTGCCTCCAGGCACATCAATTTGTAATGGGCACATACTACTTATTGAACACCCTGATTCGATCCCAGACGGTCAAGTTTTATCACACAAGCCGGCCACTTGTGAATGGCCAACCGTAACAAACTAAAGGAGAGTATAGTGTTTCCCCGGGTCGTTATGTCCCAGCGAGCTATGCGATGAATCACCAAACGAATAGTGATCGAGAGATTTGAACGGAAAAGAGTTTTTGAATTATTATAACTACAGAAATAGCCTATAATTACAAAGGCTTAAATGCAAATTAAAGGAAATTAAAAAGATAAAAAAAATATTAAATAAACGCTATCACTATTTGCAAAATGATGTTTTTGATTTTTCTTTTATAAAACTTAAATTAAAAACTGCGTTACGTATAAAAGGAAATGTAAAACTTAAACAATATAAATCCTAAAAATATGAAAATGACATTTTTACTAACCTAATGATAAAAGAAAATTTATAGAAAAAGAAAATTATTTTTATAACTATTTATCTAATTATTATTAATTAAAAACTATTTTTAACTATTTAATAATAGCCTAAAATACAAGAAAATATGAAATAAAGCTAGAAAAATAAAATTTTGACTTGGAAAAATCTAAAATAACAAAAGAGAATTTTCAAAACTATTTTTATATTTTTCTGATTATTTTTCTATTTTCTATGAATTAAAAACTATTAAAAACTAATTAAATTGCTTAAAAATACAAATTTAACTAATAAAAATCTGGAAAAATATTTTCTTGACTTTTTATATTTATATTAACTTAAGAAAAATGAAAATTTATTTTTTTGAAACTTTTCTGAATTAATTGTATTAAATGCTAATTAAAAAAGGCCTAAAAACTGATTTAAATCAAGAAAAATTCCAAACTGACTTAGAAAAATCTGAAAAATTCAAGAAAAGTCTAAAATAATATTATGAATCTAAGAAAAATATAAAAACAGGGGCCTGTGTGTAGGATTATGCAACTGCAGTCACAAGTGCTTATAAATAAGCACTTGGAATAAGCCAATGGTACCAAATAAGCACCAAACTGACACAGAACCTATAATATGCTAAAAACACTCAAAAGCAACTAAATACTACTAACCTAAACCACTGAAATACAAATTACAAAGATTTGATGTTTTGAGTTAAGTGCTAAAAATCAGATTTGGGAGCTACTTTGTGGATTAAAAATAAGCACTGAGATAAGCTGGAACTAAAAACCAAAAGTGGGGACTTAAAGTAGACCTGTTTGGCTACTTGTAAACCAAAATTGAGACTAAGATAAGCTCAATTGAGCTCTGTGCAAGGGCTGCACAAACCCTGTGCAGACTCAGTGTATGCTGAGTCAGTGCACAGGGCATTTGTGCCCATCTTGACAAGCCATTTTGGGGATTATGAAAAATTCACAAAAATCTATAAAAATGGTAATAAGAATTTAGACCAGTTGAACTTTTTAAACCCCGAGTTTCACTTAGTTTGACCCAAGAATGAATCAATGAAAAATCACTCCATTTGGGCTCAAACTGACTTTTTCATGTTTTGACTTTTGAGCAGTTTTGAAAGTTTGACTTATTTGAACTTTGAATCCAATTTGAGGACTGATGTTGATGTTAAATGATGAAATGAAACTAATACAAGCTATGCCTATGAATTCTAAACACAAAACAAGTGTTTGAATTTCCAAAATCACAACAGTTAAGTAATTAAGGCAGTTGATTGATGATTTTGACTTTGGTGGTTTGCAGATGCAAAATGAAGACAGATATGAGTATAAATGAACTCAATAAACCTAGATCAACAAATCTCAACCACTGAACAAATCTAAAACACAGTTTAAGCAGCAATCCAAACACAACTTTAAAACACTGATATGCAAATTAAAAGAGCTTACTACTGCACTAGCTTATATAATGGATTAAACTGAGTTTAACTAACTTAAATACCACTTAATAAACAGATTTGAACTATTTATAACTACAAATAAAGATTAAGCAATGAAACTTGAAAATTAGCTTACATAAGGTCCTTAGCCACAATGGCTTGCCACTGAACACAGGAACAACTAACCTATTCCAAACCCTAACCTAGCTCATTATCAACCCAAATCCATTTCTGCATCAACCCATATCCAATTCTATCTCCATTTTTGCCCCAGTTTGACTTTCATTGACCAAAATCCAAAGTTGCTTGAAACTTGAATGTAAGCTTACAAAAAGCTATAATAAGCTTATATAAGCTTGTTTTTACTTGGAAAGAAGCTATTTGAAGCTTGAATGTAGGGAATTGAAACTGAAATTTTCAACAGTGGCACAATAATATGAAACTTAAGCAAACTTTGACATTGATGATTAAAAGTAGATTACACTGATAATGTGACTTTAGTTTAGCACAATGAAACAAAAGATTACACCTTTAAAGCTTAATTAAAACATAATCATAAAAACGACATACATTTTGAAAAATAAACTAAGTACTCCTCTCTCTCTCTTCTTCTTCCTTTATTTATACCCAAACTGCTTCTCTCTCCAATTCTGAGTGAATCCCACTTTAATTTAGGACCTTTGGATAGCTTGAACCATTTTTGGCCGTTTGATCAAGTTTTGGCGCCAAAATGCATATTAGCCAGTTGGGGTTGAGTGAGAGGGGAAGGGATGCATTAAATGTGTTTTGGAGGGTTGTTGAGGTGGAGGGATAAGGGGAGTGGATGATGAGCTGGGGGGAATGGGTGCTTGAGTGTTGCAGAGCAGTGGGTGGGAGAAGACAGAAAAAGGCGCGAGGGTTGCTTTTTTTGACCAGAGGGTTGACTTGGGCTTTTAATATTAAAGGGGGGGTCCAAAATGCAGGGGTCCAATTGGTTATGGCAGGGGGTCACAAGCATTTTGATAGGGTCCAAGGTTTTAATACAAGGGCTTATTGTGTAATTTCTGAAATTCAAGGGACCAAGGATGCCACATTTTCAAAGTTGTTCCAAGGGACTAAAAGTGACAAGTTCCAATAGTACAAGGACCAAACTTGACATTTTCCAATTTCCAAGGACCATTTTTGCCAATTTTTAAACTTGAAGGACCAAACTTGTAATTTCTCAAAACTTTTGATATTTTTCACCAAAGGACTAATTTTGAAAAGTTATGATTTAAAAAGGACCTTTGGTGATTTTTCTTTTGAAATTAAGTGCTCAGGGACTATTTCTGACAACTTTTGAAACTTGGGGGACTGAAACTGCCAATTATGCAAACTTAGCTCATTTTTCATCTGATTTTAAACATTTTGCATCTGAAACATATAAAATGCAATTTTGAGATATTTTCAGTATTTTGATGCATTTCTGCGCATTTTTAAACATTTTGCAGTTCAGATTTGACCAAAAATGATGAGTATTTACACACTCATCAATCCCCCACACTAACCTATTGCTAGTCCCTAGCAATCTTTTGAGAAAAACTTAATGGATTTGAATCTCTTTACCAAAAGCCATTACTTCTGGAGTAGCCAAATGTTTCAGTTCAAGTAAGAACCATGGTACACCGATAACCATGTGATTTTGAGCAAACCACCAGCTTCCAACGGATTTGATTTGTCTTTATCAGAAGCCGTTTGCTCTGGACTAGCCAACTCTTAGATAAATTATCAATATTATCTTTGGTGAGTCGATTACCAATTATGGTTTTTCCACTGCCTTTACCACAAGCCATAAACTTGCGGGCTAGCCAACTCTTCACTTTTTAGGATATGGTGAGCTGAATACCATACAATTTTGGGCAAATTGCAAGCCGTCAACGGATTTGAGATATCTTTACCAAGAGCCGTTTGCTCCTGGATTAGCCAATCCTTTTGTTTATTAGACATGGCGGACTGATAACCATAAGTTGAGTAAGTGTAAAACACTTACTCCAAAAAAAAATTTTGGCCAAAAATGGGGGAATTAGGCGGTATATTTACATGATAAAATTCGTGAGAATTCCCCCCCCCCACACTAGAAATGAATATTGCCCTCAATATTCAAAGTACCGGCGGTTATGCCGAAACTGAGAACGTAAAAGGGAAATACTACGGCCATTATTTTGAAAGATTTTTTTTTTTTTTTTTTTTTGAAACACTTATATATACACAACATGTGGGGCAATCCCCCCCACACTAGGGTGGTAGAAAGATAGAAAGAAGTCAGAAATATGGGTGAAAACCCATATGGCATGCTACTGTTTTTGATTCCCGAGTCGCTAGCTTGACTCGATCCCCGCATTCATTGGTTCATGGGGAAAGTTTGAAGATCCGGGACAATCACAGGAGGAATGTCCTCTCCAAAATAATGCTTCAACCGATGACCATTCACTTTAAAGTTTGGACCATCGGGTTGAGATAACTCAATGGTTCCATATGGAAAGACTTTAGTGATGGTAAATGGTCCAGACCAGCGGGATTTTAATTTTCCCGAGAAAATCTTCAATCTTGAATTGAAAAGAAGGACTCGATCACCGACGTTGAAAACGCGGTTCTTGATTTTTGAGTCATGAATCTTCTTTGTCTTTTGTTTGTAGATCAAAGAGTTCTCGTATGCTTGATCACGGAGTTCATTTAATTCATTCATTTGAACTTTCCGATGATCACCAGCTGTCTGAATATCAAAGTTGGCATGTTTCAAGGCCCAGTATGCCTTGTGCTCAAGCTCAACCGGCAGATGACATGCCTTCCCGTACACAAGCTTGTATGGAGTGCACCCGATGGGTGTTTTATAAGCTGTACGGAAGGCCCAGAGTGCGTCATCTAACTTATCCGACCAAGAGGCACGGTTTTCGCCTACTGTCCTTTCAAGAATTCTTTTAATCCCCCGGTTGGAAACTTCCACTTGCCCACTAGTTTGGGGGTGGTACGCAGTAGAGAGACGGTGAGTTACACCATACTTTTGCATGACTCTATCAAACTGGTCATTGCAGAAATGCGTACCACGATCACTGATTATAGCTCGTGGAGTTCCAAACCTAGCAAAAAGAGATTTTAAGAATTTCACAACAACTCGGGCATCGTTGGTAGGCAAAGCTTTAGCTTCAACCCATTTTGACAAGTAGTCAACGGCCACGAGTATGTATTTGTTACCGCGAGACGAAGGAAATGGCCCCATAAAGTCAATGCCCCATATGTCAAAAATCTCACACACTTGAATGGCGTTTTGCGGCATTTCATTTCTTTGTGAGATATTCCCGTGACGTTGACAAGCGTCACAGGTTTTGACAAATTCATGGGCATCCTTGTAAATCGTGGGCCAATAGAATCCGGAATCAAACACCTTCTTGGCGGTGTAGTTGGAGCTATGATGTCCCCCAGTAGGTCCAGAATGGCAAGCCTTAAGAATATCATTGGCTTCCTGACCATACACACATCGCCTGATGACTTGATCCGCACAAATTTTGAACAAGTAGGGGTCGTCCCAGAAGTAATGTTTCACATCTTTAAAGAATTTGTTTTTCTGTTGGGACGACATCCCTTTCACCACAAAGTTACCCGCATGGTAATTTGCAAAGTCAGCAAACCATGGGGTAGAAGAGTCTCCACGAAAAGAAACCACATTGATTGTTTCGAGAGGAAATGTTTCATTTATTTCCTTTTTCTCGAACACATCTTGGTGAGGGTTTTCTAGACGGGATAGATGATCAGCAGCCAGGTTCTCAGCTCCTTTTTTATCACGTATAATGATATCAAATTCTTGTAGGAGGAGAACCCAACGGAGCAATCTCGGCTTTGCATCTTGTTTTGCAAAGAGATATTTGAGAGCCGAGTGATCCGTATACACCACGCATTTGGTCAATATAAGGTATGGCCGAAATTTCTCAAAGGCATACACCACAGCTAATAATTCTTTTTCTGTAGTGGTGTAATGGGTTTGAGCTTCAGTCATAGTTTTACTTGCGTAGTGGATAGGCTGAAAGTGCTTGGTTTTTCGTTGCCCCAAGACTGCACCGATAGCAAAATCACTTGCATCGCACATGAGCTCAAAGGGTAAATCCCAGTGGGGGCAACTAGAATGGGTGCTTCCGTAAGCTTTTTCTTTAATGTTTCAAAAGCTTCGATGCACTCAGGAGAAAAGATAAAAGGAGCATCTTTTTCAAGAAGATGGGTCATAGGCCTAGCGATTTTAGAAAAATCTTGTATGAATCTACGATAAAACCCGGCATGACCTAGAAAACTCCTAATACCTTTGACGGTAGTAGGATGAGGTAATTTAGCAATAACATCAACTTTTGCTCTATCAACCTCAATCCCATTTTTAGAAATCTTATGGCCAAGGACTATGCCTTCTTTGACCATAAAGTGGCTCTTCTCCCAATTTAGACAAAGATTGGTGTTTTCACACCGTTGAAGCATTTTTTCTAAATGGGAGAGACATGTATGAAACGAGTCCCCAATGACCGAGAAGTCATCCATAAACACCTCCATTGTTTCCCCGATCATGTCGTGGAAAATTGCCATCATACATCGTTGGAACGTGCCAGGAGCATTACATATGCCAAAAGGCATACGTCTGTAGGCAAACGTCCCGTATGGGCAGGTGAATGTGGTCTTTTCTTGATCCAGCGGATCAATGGGGATCTGAAAGTAACCTGAGAAACCATCAAGGAAACAATAGTATTCGTTCCCTGCTAATCTCTCAAGCATCTGGTCCATGAAGGGTAGAGGAAAATGGTCTTTACGGGTGGCTTCGTTTAACTTGCGATAGTCAATGCACACACGCCATCCCGTAACCAATCGAGTTGGAATTAACTCGTTTTCTTCATTTGTGACAACAGTTATGCCACCATTTTTAGGAACACAGTGAATGGGACTGACCCAAGGACTATCAGAGATCGGATAAATTAAACCGGCATCAAGAAGTTTGAGAACCTCTTGTTTGATAACCTCATGAATCTTAGGATTCACCCTTCTCTGATGTTGGACTGCTGGTTTGAAGTCATCCTCCATTAAGATTTTGTGAGTACAAAACTCAGGGTTGATACCCTTAATGTCGGAGAGTTTCCAAGCAATTGCTTGCTTGTGTGACTTCAAGACCTTTATGAGAGCAGTTTTCTCCTCATCAGTTAAGTCTTTAGCAATTATGACGGGTAATTTATCATCACCCTCCAAGAATGCATACTCGAGATGAGGAGTTAGGTCCTTAAGTTCAACCTCAGGAAATTCTTCAGTAGAAGTTTGTACTGATTTGATTTCCTCAATTGTGATCTCTTTCGGAGGGAGTGAAGGTAATGGATCTTCATTTAACAATTGCTCAAGATAAAGAATATCCCCTTCCGAATCATAAACACCATCAATTCCAGGCGGAATTGATTCATCACTAGCAAGAAACTCATCGATCTCTTCCAGAAAGAAGTCACCTCCCTCAAACGGAGTGAGAGAGGGGGAAGAGTCGGCAATGATAGGTTTAGAAGATGTGATGGAATTCCCACTCACAGAATTATGAAGATAACCAAGAAACTCTTGAGAGTACTCCTTTGAAGCAATATCAATTAAATCGACTCGATTAACTGATTCAGTATCATAATTTGAGGAGTACCTTGAAGTTTGATCAAGGTTAAAAGTAACAGCTTCGTTACCCACACGTAACGTGATTTCTTGCTCAAATACATCAATAAGAGCACGGCCCGTTCTCAGGAATCCTCTTCCAACAATGAGAGGAACCCGATGATCGGCATCGAAATCAACAACCACGAAGTCAGCTGGAAAATGGAACTTTCCTACTTTCACAAATACATCCTCGGCGATGCCAAGGGGACGTGATATAGAACGATCTGCAAGCTCAAGAGTCATGCAGGTAGGAATAAGTTCCGGAAGAGAAAGTTTCTTCCACACTGAATACGGCATCAGATTGATGCTTGCACCAAGATCGGCAAGGGCAAAGCATTCAATCATCCCAGGAAAAACACAAGGAAGAAGAAATTTTCTGGGATCTCCTAGCTTCTCGGGAAGCTTCTTTAACAGAACTGCTGAGCAATTCTCGTTCAAAGGAGTCTTAGCCATTTCAAACAGCTTTTCCTTGTTGCTCAACATGTGTTTGAGAGTAGATGCAAACTTGGGCATCAGCATGATGGCATCCGCAAAGCTTATGTCAAAATGAAGTTCTTGGAAAATTTGAAAGAATTTCTCCATTTGATGACTGGCTTTCTCGCGGAGTTTTTGCTCATTTAAACGTGAGGGGTAAGGAATAGAAGTTTTGGATTTGGGGTTACCAACTGGAGGTTCAAAAACAACTCCAGGTTGGGTTTTGGGTTTCGGGACCACCTGAGGATGGACATTACTGGTACTTCCGTTATTAGTAGGAAGTTCCTTGTCCTTTGTCGCCTCAGGTTCGCTTTCCACTACCTTCGGGAGAGAAGAAGAAGAGGTAGTAGGAATAGCGGGTCCATCATAAGAAGCACCACTTCTGGTTGTGATCGCCTTTGCATCTTCCCTCGGGTTAGCGATCGTGTTGCTCGGAAGTTTTCCTGAGCCCGAGGGTCGATCATTTAAAGACTTCTTAATGTCAGAAATCTGGCTAACCAACAACCTGTTCATTTCCTCTTGGGATTTCATGAATTGTTTCAACAACTCATCAGATGATGGTCCAGTTGGAACAATGGCTTGATTTTGCACAGGAAAATTCTGGCCTCTATTGTTAGGATTAGGGCCTTGATTTTGAAAATTTCCTTGATTATTGCCATGAAAATACCCTGGGTTGAAATTTCCCTGACCTGGGTTTCTATTGAAATTTCCTTGGTGTTGGAAATTTTGATTTTGATTTTGAAAACCGTTGTTTGGACTAAAATTACCTTGGTTTTGAAAACCTTGGTTTGGTCTATTTTGATTTTGATTACGGTTTTGGTTGAAACCGGGAGGTCCAGGGTAGTGGTTAGGACGGTGGTTCGGGTCTATAGGAGCACGATATTGGTTGCCTCCTTGATTAGAAATCCCGCCCACAGCATTAGCTTCAAAAGGGTTACCATCGGTGGCCATACAATTGTAGTAAGCATGGGGACCACCACAAGTAACACAGACTTCCACTTTCTTAACTTCAGCAGGAGGTGAAGTTTGTGGAAAAGAGACTTTCTTTTGGTTGGAGAGAACCAAAGCTTGAATGGCTTCCGTGAGTTTGTCAATCTTAGCATCGGTGCTAGACTGACTCACGGGCGATGAAGTAGAAGGACCAACACTGACTTGGGAAACAACCGGCTTGCTTCGTGCAGTGCGGACTTTAGACTTGTTTTCAATGATCGCTAAAGCTTCTTTGACAGTTTTGCTTAAGAAATTTCCCCCAGCGGAGGAATTGAGAGAATCTTGATCAAATTGACTCACTCCATTATAGAAAGTATCGAGTTGCATCAACTCAGAGAAACCGTGGTGAGAACATTTGCGAAGCAATTCCTTAAAACGATCCCACGATTCACTGAAGGATTCATCAAACTTTTGAGTGAATTTGATGATTTCATTTTTAAGACTCGTGGATTTGGAAGGTGGATAGAATTCATTCACAAATTTCTTCACCAGGTCTTCCCATGTCTCAATTGATTGAGGGGGTTGTTTTTCAAGCCAAATCCGGGCTTGTCCCTCAAGAGAAAATGGGAACAGAAGAAGCTTAACAGCATCAGTAGGGACATTCTTGTATTTGATGGTAGATGCAATCTTGTTAAACCATCGAATATGAGCATGAGATCATCCGCTCAAAACCATAAAATTGACTTGAGGTTACAAGATTCAGTAACCCGGTTTTGAGTTCAAAATTTTCAGCCACAATGGCTGGGATCACAATAGCATCTCCATACCCGTCGATGGGTGCCTGGAGAAGCTCACGCATAGGGCGTTCTTCCGCCATGATAACGGATGTAGTGTGAGCAGTCCGGATCTCAGATCCGACTGATGGAGCAGAAAGTCTACGGACACGCCTTCTTGGAATCTTGACAAGCTCATGAAATGGGCTTACAGATCTAGAAGAGCGAGTGCGCATACACTAGAGTTAACTCTAAGAGGCCTCAGAGTTAAGGAGAGGAATGGGAATTATGAAAATATTTTATGAAAATGGGGTGAGAAGAATCTTTTTAGGTTTTCTGGTTTTGACAAGTATATATAACAACAAATCCAATTAAAACAAAATCGAGGCAAAACAACAGTGAACTTAAACCAATAATCACAATATGAATGGCTTCTTTGAAAAAGGTACACCAATCACAAGGACACAAAGGCAAGTTTTAAATCTTTGGTTCGGGAACTTATTATGGTCGTACCCCCAGTTAGGTAGTACACTGCCTTGGTTTTCGGTGGTAATCTTTTATGTTGTTATTATTAAACAAAGAAAACGACAAATCTTTTTGTATTTTTATTTTTGATATATATATAGAAACAAAAGAAAAATATTTTTGTATTTTATACGTTTTTGGATGTTTTTGGGTTTTTGGATTTTTTATAAGAAAATATATATAGATATATAGATGGATGGTATGAACAAAGAGTGATTATTCAAATCACTAATCTGCTATACGGAAGATAATCAGCACAGCTCCCCGGCAGCGGCGCCAAAAATTTGATTCGATCCCAGACGGTCAAGTTTTATCACACAAGCCGGCCACTTGTGAATGGCCAACCGTAACAAAGTTAAAACAGCCTGGAACCAAATGCAATGAAGATCAGGAGAGTATAGTGTTTCCCCGGGTCGTTATATCTCAGCGAGCTATGCGATGAATCACCAAACGAATAGTGATCGAGAGATTTGAACGGAAAAGAGTTTTTGAATTATTATAACTACAGAAATAGCCTATAATTACAAAGGCTTAAATGCAAATTAAAGGAAATTAAAAAGATAAAAAATATTAAATAAACGCTATCACTATTTGTAAAATGATGTTTTTGATTTTTCTTTTATAAAACTTAAATTAAAAACTACGTTACGTATAAAAGAAAATGTAAAACTTAAACAATATAAATCCTAAAAATATGAAAATGACATTTTTACTAACCTAATGATAAAAGAAAATTTATAGAAAAATAAAATTATTTTTATAACTATTTATCTAATTATTATTAATTAAAAACTATTTTTAACTATTTAATAATAGCCTAAAATACAAGAAAATATGAAATAAAGCTAGAAAAATAAAATTTTGACTTGGAAAAATCTAAAATAACAAAAGAGAATTTTCAAAACTATTTTTATATTTTTCTGATTATTTTTCTATTTTCTATGAATTAAAAACTATTAAAAACTAATTAAATTGCTTAAAAATACAAATTTAACTAATAAAAATCTGGAAAAATATTTTCTTGACTTTTTATATTTATATTAACTTAAGAAAAATGAAAATTTATTTTTTTGAAACTTTTCTGAATTAATTGTATTAAATGCTAATTAAAAAAGGCCTAAAAACTGATTTAAATCAAGAAAAATTCCAAACTGACTTAGAAAAATCTGAAAAATTCAAGAAAAGTCTAAAATAATATTATGAATCTAAGAAAATATAAAAACAGGGGCCTGTGTGTAGGATTATGCAACTGCAGTCACAAGTGCTTATAAATAAGCACTTGGAATAAGCCAATGGTACCAAATAAGCACCAAACTGACACAGAACCTATAATATGCTAAAAACACTCAAAAGCAACTAAATACTACTAACCTAAACCACTGAAATACAAATTACAAAGATTTGATGTTTTGAGTTAAGTGCTAAAAATCAGATTTGGGAGCTACTTTGTGGATTAAAAATAAGCACTGAGA
The DNA here is from genome assembly GCA_910596185.1 of Chrysanthemum makinoi. Lineage (NCBI taxonomy): Eukaryota > Viridiplantae > Streptophyta > Magnoliopsida > Asterales > Asteraceae > Chrysanthemum > Chrysanthemum makinoi. The sequence continues at coordinate 41,566,244 of OU343222.1, read as the reverse complement.
TAAGCTGGAACTAAAAACCAAAAGTGGGGACTTAAAGTAGACCTGTTTGGCTACTTGTAAACCAAAATTGAGACTAAGATAAGCTCAATTGAGCTCTGTGCAAGGGCTGCACAAACCCTGTGCAGACTCAGTGTATGCTGAGTCAGTGCACAGGGCATTTGTGCCCATCTTGACAAGCCATTTTGGGGATTATGAAAAATTCACAAAAATCTATAAAAATGGTAATAAGAATTTAGACCAGTTGAACTTTTTAAACCCCAAGTTTCACTTAGTTTGACCCAAGAATGAATCAATGAAAAATCACTCCATTTGGGCTCAAACTGACTTTTTCATGTTTTGACTTTTGAGCAGTTTTGAAAGTTTGACTTATTTGAACTTTGAATCCAATTTGAGGACTGATGTTTATGTTAAATGATGAAATGAAACTAATACAAGCTATGCCTATGAATTCTAAACACAAAACAAGTGTTTGAATTTCCAAAATCACAACAGTTAAGTAATTAAGGCAGTTGATTGATGATTTTGACTTTGGTGGTTTGCAGATGCAAAATGAAGACAGATATGAGTATAAATGAACTCAATAAACCTAGATCAACAAATCTCAACCACTGAACAAATCTAAAACACAGTTTAAGCAGCAATCCAAACACAACTTTAAAACACTGATATGCAAATTAAAAGAGCTTACTACTGCACTAGCTTATATAATGGATTAAACTGAGTTTAACTAACTTAAATACCACTTAATAAACAGATTTGAACTATTTATAACTACAAATAAAGATTAAGCAATGAAACTTGAAAATTAGCTTACATAAGGTCCTTAGCCACAATGGCTTGCCACTGAACACAGGAACAACTAACCTATTCCAAACCCTAACCTAGCTCATTATCAACCCAAATCCATTTCTGCATCAACCCATATCCAATTCTATCTCCATTTTTGCCCCAGTTTGACTTTCATTGACCAAAATCCAAAGTTGCTTGAAACTTGAATGTAAGCTTACAAAAAGCTATAATAAGCTTATATAAGCTTGTTTTTACTTGGAAAGAAGCTATTTGAAGCTTGAATGTAGGGAATTGAAACTGAAATTTTCAACAATGGCACAATAATATGAAACTTAAGCAAACTTTGACATTGATGATTAAAAGTAGATTACACTGATAATGTGACTTTAGTTTAGCACAATGAAACAAAAGATTACACCTTTAAAGCTTAATTAAAACATAATCATAAAAACGACATACATTTTGAAAAATAAACTAAGTACTCCTCTCTTCTCTCTTTCTTCTTCCTTTATTTATACCCAAACTGCTTCTCTCTCCAATTCTGAGTGAATCCCACTTTAATTTAGGACCTTTGGATAGCTTGAACCATTTTTGGCCGTTTGATCAAGTTTTGGCGCCAAAATGCATATTAGCCAGTTGGGGTTGAGTGAGAGGGGAAGGGATGCATTAAATGTGTTTTGGAGGGTTGTTGAGGTGGAGGGATAAGGGGAGTGGATGATGAGCTGGGGGGAATGGGTGCTTGAGTGTTGCAGAGCAGTGGGTGGGAGAAGAGAAAAAGCGAGGGTTGCTTTGTTTGACCGAGGGTTGACTTGGGCTTTTAATATTAAAGGGGGTCCAAAATGCAAGGGTCCAATTGGTTATGGCAGGGGGTCACAAGCATTTTGATAGGGTCCAAGGTTTTAATACAAGGGCTTATTGTGTAATTTCTGAAATTCAAGGGACCAAGGATGCCACATTTTCAAAGTTGTTCCAAGGGACTAAAAGTGACAATTTCCAATAGTACAAGGACCAAACTTGACATTTTCCAATTTCCAAGGACCATTTTGCCAATTTTGAAACTTGAAGGACCAAACTTGTAATTTCTCAAAACTTTTGATATTTTTCACCAAAGGACTAATTTTGACAAGTTATGATTTAAAAAGGACCTTTGGTGATTTTCTTTTGAAATTAAGTGCTCGGGACTATTTCGACAACTTTTGAAACTTGGGGACCAAACGCCAATTATGCAAACTTAACTCATTTTTCATCTGATTTTAAACATTTTGCATCTGAAACATATAAAATGCAATTTTGAGATATTTTTAGTATTTTGATGCATTTCTGCGCATTTTTAAACGTTTTGCAGTTCAGATTTGACCAAAAATGATGAGTATTTACACACTCATCACACCCCAACCTCTTAGCACACTGAACATCCACAAAATTATGTGTACTCCCAGAATCTACTAAAATATGAATAACTTGTTTGCCCACATGACCTTTTATCCTCATAGTATGAAAAGTATTCACCCCAGCCATAGCATTTAGTGAGATATGTGGGTGCACATTTTGTTCCTCTACTATAGTCTCAAGTGATTGTTCTTCCCACTGTATTTCTTCCTCTTCTACACTACCACTACCTTCTTCATCTGCCAGAACTTCTAAAGAAAACAATTGGCCACTACATTTATGCCTTGGTGTGTACTTTTGGTCACAGTAAAAACAGAGGTTTTTAGATCTTTTTTCCTCATATTCTTTTTGTGATAATTGCTTCCTTGGAGTTGAATTGCCTCTATTATATGGTGTTGCAGGTAAAGCTAATTGAGTTTGTGGTCTAGTGTTATAAGTAGTGTTTCTATTAACAAAAGTACTGGCAACAGGCTGTTTTGGAGTTGGTAAAATAGGAGTATACCTCTTGTTGACCACAGCTTTTGCAGCCTCTTGCATTCTTGCCAAATGATAAGCATCATAGAGACTCTTGGGTTTGAACATCTTAACCAACAATCCAATCTCTTGTTGTAAGCCAACCACAAAGAAATTGATAGCATACTTTTCACTTAACTCCACCCTACTCAACAATGTTTCAAACTTATCCTGATACTCAGGTACTGTACCAGTTTGCTTCAAATTCTTGAGTTCCTCCATAGGATCTTCATAACAAGTACCAAACCTTCTGTAAATTTCTGCCTCATAAAACTCCCAATCCACTGTTTCTCCATGAATCTTCACAAATTGTCTATGCCATGCCAAAGCCTTATCATATAAGTGAATAGAGACCAATCTAACTTTCTCTTCTTCTTCCAGACCATCTACTCTAAAGAATTGATGACATCTAAACAACCACCCTTTAACATCTTCTCCAGAAAACTTAGGGAATTCTAACTTGGTCATTCTTGTGTACATTCCCCTGCTACTACCTTCACCATTCTTTATCTTGTTGACTTCAGTAGTCAAATACCCATAGTTGACATTAACAGTTTCAAAATTAGTGGACATTGTCTGAACCGTTTGAGCCAATTGAGCAACTGTATCTTGCAAACTCCTAACCATCTCCCTGAGATCAGACTCCATCTCTAATGGACTACTGTTAGAATTAGCAGTTCTGGTTGTCACCATCTGAACTAACTGTTTCTTGTGACCTTATATCAAACAGTTAACCTTCACCTACACACAGTTTCTTGATTAATTAGAATCAAGAAAAGTGAAATAGTGAAGTAACAGTGAAACAATTAAGAACAATGAGAATTGAAAATTTCAAGTGTTTAGAAAAATAGCTCGCCGGAAAATAACTAATTCTTGCCGGAAAACTAACAGAATTTGATCGGAAAAAAAAATTTTGTGCCAAGAAAGAGGCTCTTGATACCAATTGATATGAACTTATAGATTTCAACTAAGAAATGATATAAGAACTTGAGAATAAGATGAAATCACAACAGCTAGAATATGATTTGAACCTTATAACTCCATTGATGATTGATCAGTTGATCGAAATCAGTTACAAGTTTGTGGATTGAATTGAAAGAGAGAGAGTTTACAAAAACAGACCAAAAATGAAATGATACAATTGAAGTGGTATTTAAAGGGTTTGATATGAGTTGGAATGGAGGGAAAAGCTGTTGGAGTAACACACGTGCACCTCACGTGTCTAGCTCTAAGGCTATGCACGTGCACCTCACGTGCCAAACAACTAACCATTTCTAACTCATATCACAAGAGCGTGATCTGGTCGTCAAATTCAACTGTTGCAATAAGGAGTAATGATCCAGTGGTGGTGCTGCAACTTCTGGATACCGGAAATCTTGTTCTTTGGGTTTAGAGAGGTGCATGACATCGTGGAAGAGTCCTAATGATCCTTCTATAGGACTGTATAAAAACTGGGTTGACACAAATGGGTATCCACAGATATTAGGAAGCAAGGTAACGATTTAATGGCGAGAGCTGGACCATGGAATGGCCTTGGGTTTACTGGCTTTCCTATTGACAGATAAAATCCAGTTTACACAGTTGATTTTGTCGTTAATCAGAAGGAAGTATAATATAAACATGAACTTATAAGTTCGGCTTTTATGAGGATAATTTTGACATGGGATGGAAAGACACAGATTATGCACTGGGTTAAGCGAATTCAAAAGTGGGTTGTCTTTGCAGATGTTATAGAAGACTAGAAGGGTACCCGCGCAATGCTGCGGCAGGTACCCGGTAACTATTTTTGTGACGAGCAAATGTTTTTTATATATATGTTTTTTCTAGCAATAACTTTACGTATTTTAATTTCCGGTGAATTACGTATTTTAATTTATTACATTTTTTTACATGCCTTCATATGATTTAAATGAGATGCATAAATATTGGAAGATGTTACAAGTATGAAAATTTAAGACATTAATTATTTTTTAAATTTATATGTATGTTTAACTATTATGCTTAGCAAATTAACTTTCTTTTGATGGAAATGTTTTTTGTCTTAAAAATTTTAAGACTACTATATTTAGAATGTCCCAAACCCTTTATAAAAGAGTATAGATAGTTGTGGTCGGTTTGGACTATGTGGGCCCTATCAGGGCCGTTTTTGAGGTTGTGCAAAGGTTGTGCAAGGTGAGCAACTGCTCAGGGCCCAGAATTTTTAGGGCCCCAAATTTTGTCTCGTTAATAATTATATACGGTGTGTAGACATATTTTTCACGAAGAAAAAAGTATTTAGATAAGAAAATATCTTAAATGAGTAATATGTTAGAACGTTTAGATAACTAATTGCATTATATCTTATAAATGGTGATACTTTACATATAATATTGCTTAACGAAATGTCTCATTATATAATTTCGTACAGGCCCCTCAAAAATTTCGCCGATTCATGAGACACCCCTAGGCCCTATGGATGTTGTAGTATAGACAAGCATGTACTTTGTAGTTGTATTGAAGGTTTTGAACCAAAATTCCCACAAGATTGGAGAGCACCTGATTGGTCGAGTGGGTGTAAACGAAAAAAGCCTTTAAATTTTGGGAATGGGAATATGGATTGGTCTTAGAAAATTTCTCAAGTGAAATTACCGGATACAAGAAGGTCGTTGTATAATTACAATATGACCTTTGGAGAATGTGAGATGACATGCAGAAGGAATTGTTCTTGTACAGGTTATACAAGTTTAGAATATATCAAACTCATAAATTATGTTTTATATAGGCCTAGAATATATTACTAAATATATTCTAAACATGTCCAACTATAATTAAGAAAAATATATGTCGAGGAAAATATGATGACAAAAATAATACAAACGATTTTGTATATAAATTAGGATTTGAAATATGTAATCAAAAAATATATTAGTCTAAGACAAAAGTTCAATGCAGAACAAAAATTATCTAAAGAACAAATCAAGTGATCTCAACCATCCATCTATTTTAAATCTAATGGTCTAGATTAGTTTTTATTTTAATATAATAATTATTGAAGGGTACTTTTGTAATACACTCTCCTCATTTACCCATTTCATTTTCATTCTACACACACAGTACCACTCCATCAACAATGCTCACCTACCCTCTACAAACCCACTGCCTCTGCCACGTCACTAAACCACCACAACCTCCGATCCGATTACTAATCGATCAACTAAAAGGTAGGATGAAGATTGTAATAGGGATCGATTGAAACAGTGCGGTGGTATGGGAAAATAAGCATTAGTCAAAGCTTGTTACGATCGACTCTATGTTGTAATAGGGAGTAAATTACTGTAGTATCAGTTAAATGCTACCAGGACTATATATTACAAGACCCATTGATGACTCTATGTAAGTATGTAGTATTAGTCAAAGATTGGGTGGTATGGGGGAATGAACCAAAACAAGACCCATCGATGAGTCGGTGTTTTCTACTACTGAATAGTGAATAGTGCTTTTCTTTCTTGATTTTTTCTTTTCTTTGAGAAAAATCCAAAAACATTTTATAATATATAAAAGGTCTAAGCAAATTACTCCGTATATGACACTTTCTCAGTTAATGATTTGAGAGTAAAATAATCATCTTGTGTAGTAACTACTTTCTGTTAAGGCTTTATATTTTATTTTTTCGTTATCTTCTTTTATTTTGGCAAAAATGAAAATGTATTTTTAGAGTAGAGAATGAAAACGTGTGTGGTAACTTGAGATTTGTTTGGTAACATGTTTTAAGCCTACATTATGAGTCAGTTTAGAGTAGAGAATTAGGATTTGTTTTGGATCAATGTTGGTCCTTTTTGTATTGTATTTGGATTTTGCACTTTTGGGTCTAATCTTTCAATTAATTTGCTTGATTAATTGGATTGAGATGCCTTTTCTTTGTTTATATAAAGTTTTTTAAACTTTTGTTAAATGTAGCCGACTAAATCTAAAAAAATGATACTCGTTGCAAACAGTTGTGTATACATTTGTTAACTTAAGCTAATTATTGTTTTTTCCTCAACATAAACAATAATTTTTTTTACTTCAAATCACATGTGATTTTACCTCAAATCACATGTGATTTACCGCAAATCACATGTGATTTTACATTAAATTATTTTTGAAAGTGAATCACATGTGATTTGCTCATTTTTAAATTAAAACTGAATCACACGCAATTTACATTTTTCATAACAGAGGGAAAAAATAAATAACAGAATCACACATGATTTCAGAAATTTGTTTTATAAAATGAAGGAATAAGTTGATTTGAAATAAAATATTACATGTGATTTATTTCTTTAAACATCGAATGTGACTTGTAAAATCACATGTGATTCTTTGGTGGATCACACGTGATTCTTTTTGGACCACTTGTGATTTTTTGGTGGATCACTTGTGATTTTTTTAACGGATCACGTGTGATTTGTCTGGACGGAAATTTTGAATAAAAAGTTCGTCGAAAGTATATAAAAGTGCATATCTATAGAAAGATGATTTTTTTCTCGTCGCGATGATGTATTTTTCGTAACTTGAAGATTTACCGTTTGTAAGATATGTTGTTTTTAAAAAAAAAGTGGAAAGTGGGTTTTTATAGAATTACATTTCTACCCTTCCTTTGTTAATTTTTGGTTTCATCTTATCCATTTGATGAAAAGAAGATGGATGGTTGAGATCTTATGGTTTGTTCTTTAAATTAGATTTGTTTTCTATTGATCTCACCTCATTAGTCTAATGGTTATCAAATGTGTTAATTCAACAAACCACTCAAGTTTAATCCTCATAATCGTCTTTTTTACTCAAATTAGTTTTGAAATTAAAAGAGAAACAAATATCGGAATTAAATAAAAAACAAATGCTTAGGTGGATTTCTAAATTATGACATGGCATTACAATTAGGATTTCAAAAATAAATATGCTTAGGTGGACTTATACATGATTATTTGGCATTACACGTCATTGATGACGTCATATACATCCTGATATATCTTGGGGCGGGGCGCGGATGGTATACTCTGTCCCCGCTCCAAACCTGATAAAAATCCCCGTTAAAACCCCGAAACCCGCCTCAAAACCCGATAAGCACGCCCAACCCTGACCCAAAAAGTTCGGGTTTCGGGGTTTTTTGCCATCCCTACAAAGAATCATTTTTAGATGAATAAGATGATGAATAGTGACAGTTACTTGTGAGAGAGAAAGGTAAGTGATGGTGTGGATAGGAAGGAATGAGCGAGTGAACAAGTTAAGGAATAGTTGAGTTATATGGTGAGATTTTTGATCGGTAATGGTGCTGCATTGGTATGTATATTCGATCGAATGAAAACTTGGTTGCAAAATATATGTTCCTCAACACAAAGGTAGGTGTGCAAGTGAGGTGTTCGGTGGATTTTATAGCGGGAAAAGTGAAATGACAAAAATACCCTCACGTGGAACATACGTGAGGACTCACTAGCGGGATTTTATAATGCTCGTTAGCCAAAATCGCAAATTTGCATGAACAATGTAGCTTCAAAGGCATTTCGCAAAAAGTCCAAACATTAGGTACACAACTAGTATATATATTTTTTCATGGATATTTCTTGCAAAAACGTTAGAGATATAATTTGCATTTTACTCTATTTTCATTGACAATATATATATATATATATATATATATATATATATATATATATATATATATATATATATATATATATATATATATATATACACATATAGTGTAACTTTATTTTGAGAACTCTCTTAAGTGCGAGAACTCTTTTTGAACCGTAGATTGTTTGATCCAATGGCTATAATTGATTGTGCCATTAATGTAATTAATTAAAAGTGCAAATATTTTCCTTTTTGGCTGGAGGGGCAACATAGGAATTTTATGTCTTACTATTTTGAAAACCGCCATACTAATTAAGGGCATGATTAATTGATGATTTTATTAACAAAAGAAAAAAAACCCACGTCTCTCTCAATCCTCAAACAAACCCTAGCAGCCTTTTTTTCTCTGTACCAAAATAAAACCACCCTGAACATCATATAATTATTGTGTCATGCATCTTTCTAATACAATGAAAACGTACATGTGATGATCAAGGATGTTGCAGGTTAGCTTTTAATTAATTTAGTTGCTTTTTCAATTTCTTGGTATGCTTTGTTTTATTATTTTTGGGTTAGTCTGTACACAATCAATTGCAAACGATTTCGATTTCAGTCAATACAGAAAAACAAATGAAAAGATTAAAAAATCAATTGACACTGAATTGTAATTGTTCGTAAGTACTAATCAATTGATTCTTCATTCCATGATTATTATTTTGTTTACTAATGAAAGAATCCCTACTAATTCTTAAAATTGAGCCACTATCTATGAAGTGTTAGTAGAACATAAGCTACATTGGTTTGTCTCATGTGCAACGTGAGTTTTGTTTTCAAAGATAATGTTTTTTTAGTGGTAACATGAGCAATCACGAGTCCTTACGTCAACTTAATTGGTCATTTTTTTTAATGAACTTATTGTTCGTAACGATGGTTTGTAGTTGTAAACGAAGGAGGTAGAATCACAAGGTTTCGCTTCGCTGGAGGGTTTTGGTTCGTGATTGATACGTGTCTAGCGGAACATGTATGTTGGGTTTGGGTTTTCGGTTCCTCGTTGAATCTTGGTGTTCGTGTTCACACTTGTATACGTTCATTCGTGTTCGTGTTTTCGGTTTCGATCGTACTTGTCTAGCCTAGAGGTATGTTTTGAACGGCCATCTTTATATGAAACCATGCGCTTCATGTATTCTTTTTGAATAGGTAATCTGTTATGTGGTAACATGATCTTGATCTTGATATATTAGAACCATGATCGAAATTAACCATTGAAAATGAATATTTAAGTAGCAGGTTTTGAATTAAGTTAAATGACAAGATACATATACATATTCATTAATGTTATATTTTTTTTACTCTCAGTGATGATGAAAATTCAAAAAACTTGATGCATAAGAAAAAGTAAAGATGAAACAACCTCTTTGTAATTTTGATGAGAAGTAAAATAGTAAATGGTTTCATTATAATAATCATATCCAAGATATTACGTCATCTATAAAAAACATTGCTACATATTTTGTTTTTCGTCACAATAACCACACACTGACACACAAAACATATACATGTATATATAGAACGTCGTTGTTGCCGCAACTAGATGATACTTTTAAGGAATGGTCGTGTTTTAAGGAACTGTGCATATATGTTTGTGGCTAGTAAAAAAATTTATTAAAAGGGTGCATATGTGTTTTATTGCTCATATAAATCAATAAAATGTTGTGCATATATGTTTCAAGGTTAATTTAAAATTAGTGAAATGGTACATATATGTTTAAAGGTAAATACAAAACCAATGAAATGTGCATATGTGTTTGTTAGTTGGTTTAAATCGGTTAAAAAGATTGTGCATATGTGTTTTATGCATTTACACATATATGTTTTAAATTATGCATATGTGTTTGATAGTTATTTATGATAAAAAAAAAATATGTTTGATATAAACAAGATTGTGCATATGCGTTATGATAGATGTTATGATTAAATTTCGTTTCTTATTTATTTGTGGTTTAATTATATTTTATGCATGCTTGTTTCAGATTGATGAAGATGATATCATTGACGACCGACAAGTAGATGACCACAAATATACATGAAGATAATTTTTGGCTTTTGAAGATATACGATTATTACACATTTGCTTTTTTGTACTTGTAATCAAGTAAAATGTAACATTTAAGTATATAAATCTTGTTTTTTCTTTTGTAATGATTTATGTTCTTTGATATGTGTTTCAAAGTTCTAAAAAATTAAAACATATATGCACCTCATCTTAAAAAACATACATGCACCTCATCTTAAAAAAAAACATACATGCACTTCATTTAAAAAACATACATGCACCTCATCTTAAAAAAAAACATACATGCACCTCATTAGAAAACATACATGCACCTCATCTTTAAAAAAAAAAATCCGAAAATTTAGGAATTTTTAAAATCGGGATTTAACAAAAAAATCAAAAATAATTTAAAATGTATTTTACTATAATACCCTTTTGGATTAATAATAATTTTTAATATTTAAAAAAATCTCATTGGTTTAGAAGAGTTCTCGCAATTGACTTAACAAGTAGTTCAAAATAAAGGTCCCCTATATATATATATATATATATATATATATATATATATATATATATATATATATATACTAGTGTCAAAACCCGTCCGATGGACGGGTATGACTAATGGTTTTTATTTGTTTGTATTTGTTTTTCATATGTATACCATAAAGTAATTAAAAGTTAAATGATAAGTTAAACATGTTTATTTTATGTTTTGTCTAATTTTTTAAACTACTTAAATAAGGTTAGTATTTTGGTGTTTTTTTTTAATGTTATGAATAATAAAGATAAGGTATAATGTGCTTACGTTTTTTTGTTTGTTTATATAGTTTGAACATATTTTTTATATGAATATAATTAATCATGTGTTGTTTTGGGAGTGCATTATTATTTAGAAGAGTAATAATTAGATTTTTATTGAAGATTTGTATTTATGATATTGTTTATTTTGCTTTTATGTGATATTATACATCACGTATAGATTTTTTATAGTTTTATTAGTGGTGTTCGTATAATTTAATTTGCAAATGATGTAAACATATCTCGATTGCATAAAGTATAGAGTGATATATTTTATGTTAACATAATTAATAATATTGTTAATATATATAAGGGTTTTTTTTTTTTATTATTATTATTTTTTTTGTATTGGTAAATTGCATGTTTATTTTTTTTTATGTATTTTTTTTATAATTTGGTCGTTGTAGTGATTATTACTCGTTTTGTTGTATTACGATACTGGGTGTTATGGTCTTTATTTTTTGAAAGTGCTTTAACGGTCTTATTTGTTTGCACATAATTTGTTTACGATATTGGCTGTTATGTTTTTTTTTGTTTTGAAAGTGGTATAAAGGTTTTTTTTTGTTGTTTGGATTGTTTTTTTTTGGTTGTTGTCAAATGGCCATTGTATCCGTCTTTTAAAATTGTTTAATTTTGTATTTTGGAAATATTTTTTACGTAGGGGTTAGAATTGCAATTTGAAATTAAATTAGGGTGTATTAGTGTATTTTTTATTTATTTAGTACCATACATGATATTTGGTTATAGTATAGGGTAAAGAGTGTAATTTTTTTTTTACGTTTATTAAAGTTTTTTAAGCTAGTATAAACGTTTTTTCATTTTGTTTTTTTACCTGTGTGTCCACAGTTAGTTGGTAGTGTGTGTTTTGATCCAAGATCCAGGTATAGTTGTTCATTTTGTTGTTTGAATATTTGTATACGTTTGTTTTTTTGTTGTTTTCATTTCTGATTGTCTTTTTTTTGTCTTTTTTATGTTTTTCGATTGTTTGTTGTTTTTAATTTTTGATCGATATTCGTTTGTAGCTGTGGATAGCTTGTTGATTCAAGGTGTTTGGTGGTTATCCTTTATAAATTGTAAGTTATTAATGCATTGTTTTATTTTTTGATTTTTTTTAATTAGGGTTTGATTAATTTCTAATTTGGGGGTTTTTTGTTTATCCATTTTTATTTGTTTTTTGAATGTTTTTTTATAGATGTTTGTGTCAATTTGTTTTTTTTAATTATATTTTATTTTTTTTAATGTTATTATGATTAATTTTTTTTAGTAATGTATTGCTCATTTGTGCTTGCTTAGACTTAAGCGTTGGATTATCAGGTTTGTAGGATATAAAGTGGCATTGATTAATCTGTGTATGCGTGTTTGTTTGGTGGGTTGTGTTTGTTTGTGTGTATCTTCAGGTGTGCGACGTGTAGTTGTTTAGTTATTTGTTATTTGTGTTGCAATATGTGTATTGGTATGGATTTATCAATTAAGTCATATTTGGTAGTTTACGATTTGGTTTTGTTATATCAGCCGTTCAAGCAATGTGGTTGTTATTTTGTTTTTTTGTTTTGTGTGGTTGAAAGTGTATGTTGTGTTTGTAATTTTTGTACATGTGTTTTGATTTGGGTGTTTGCGAGTGTTAGTGTTGTTGTTAGTGTGGTACAATCTTGTGTTAAGTGTGTTTGGCGTTGCATCTATGTGTCTTCTTTGGATGTAAGTGTTTTTGTTGTGCAAGATATACAACTTCATAACAAACATTTTTTTGAAATAATATGAATATGACTATATTTTAGATGTTTTTAAAGCATATGCATTTGTAGTTTTTTCTGTCATTTATTGGATTACATAGTTGAAATGTATGTTTGTTGAAACATAGTAATCACATTTTAATAAATTATGATGTATTTTAGGTTAGTCATGTGCAACGTTATGGTTTGGTTTCATATATTGTGGTTATGATTTGTAAGTGGGTGTAACTCAAGCCACGAACAACCACTTATTGTAGGACCAAGCGCTCGATATTCTGTAACAGTCTCTTAGGAAGCTTGTAATCCATATCAATAAGCCAACATTAGCCTCTCTACTTTCCCTCCATTAAGCTGAACCTGTAACGAATAACAAAATAGACTTAGCGATCTTTTTCATATATATTGCTCGGTGACAATAAAGAAGCATAAGGAAGACAGAGACCTTCGTAAGAGGGGCATAAATCAAACCTTTTTTTTCCTTTGGGGTACCAATTACCAGTGCCCAGTGCTTTTTATATGTAGTTCACATGCATTTTGCCATGCGTATAAATTATAATGGATAGCGTTAGCGGGATAACGGTTTAGTGACATCATAAAGTTTACGTCTATGTATACCTTAAGTGGTGATGTTGTTCTATTAATGTCACTGAATAACCCATGAAGATGATTAATGTTATATTTTGATTTGCCTAATTGAATAATTCTGATTCTTTCTCTATCAAGATGATGAAGTTAAACAGTGGCGTATATTTAGGAAAAAATTGCATAGTTTTATTTTCTGTTTATTCTTAATTGGTTAGCTTATTAGGATTCATAGTTGTGTTCTTATGATTATGCTGGTGTAGCATGAGGTGTCCTATTGTACTCGTTTGTATCTGCTTATTTCCTATTTCTGTTAAAATGGTTGTGTGAATTTTATTTGTTTAGTTAGTTTGTAGCATATATAATATGTGTTTTATGCTTTTGTTTGTGTTTTGTGGCTTATTTTAGTCCTTAAGTTAGTCTCTGCAAGTAGTCATGATCTCGCATCATTTGGCATGTACAATCAAGATTATCGCCTTTGGCAAATATAGTAGCTTTGATTTATAGTTTGCTGAGTTTTGGTAGTAATAACCTTATGTTTGGCATGGTTTATATTTATTCGCTTGTCTAGTTATGTCACATTTTTTAAAATTTTTGTTGTAGCTTCTTATCAGCTTTTAGTAGGCTTGAAAAGTACCCACATTATCTTTAGGTCAGTCGTAGTGTTTGATTTGATAGTGTTTAATGGTCTGCATTGCATATGCTTATTTGATTGTATTCAAGAGCATTAGGTATAGTTTTTGTTGTAGTGTATGTTTTTTTTACCTTTTTTTTATTTGTTTTTATAAAATATGTATTGACTAATTTTTTTTATCAGGTTTGTAATGGATGTTTCTGATGTCAAATGTTTTTGTAAGTTTTTGTTTGTTTATTTTTTTTTGTGGTACTTGTTAATTTTTTTTTTTTTATTTTTATTATTTTTTTTGTGTGTTTTGTTTTGTAGATGGAATAAAGTCAGGTGGTTTGATTGAATTTGCCATTTCGCTTCATGGTCAATTTGAGGATGATTTGGTAAGTCTGTTTTTTTTTTGTTTTTTTATGTTTTGTTGTTATTTACTTTTATGTTTTTTTTGTGTAAATGTTTTTTTCTTTTTAAATTTAGAAATTGCATACGGAGTTGTTTCCGCCTAATGTTCTTGATGGTACTAATGTCTTGGAGGTTACTGATGCTCGTGGAGTTGTTCGGTTGATTAAAATAGAGCGGAGTGATAAATGTTCTGGTTGGTCTTTGTGCGGTACTAAATGGGCAGACTTAATTTCAAGTGTGATTAGCCTTGATCCAAAGTATTTTCATTTGGAGCAGATTGGTTTGAAAAAAGCTTTTGGTTAACTTCTATACCGTTTGTGGTGACGAAGTTGATTACGGGGTTACCACTGGTCATGTTACGAAGTGTCTTGTTTTAGGCTGCAAGGATCCTCGTTTGTATCAGGTATGTGCATTTACATTTGTTTGTGTGTTATCTATTTTTTGTTTTTGGTTTTTATAGTTTTTTTTTTTTAATTTGTAGCCAATTCCTTGCAAGATGATGCTTGAATCGGAGATTAAACGTAATTCTAAGTCTGTTTCGATTGAGGTCAAAGATCGTATTGGGAAGGTTGGGGTTACTTTTCATTTTTTAGGGAAAGAAAAAAAATTAGTTGGTGTTGCTTTTACTGGTGCTGTGTGGGAGCGTTTATGTAAGCTTTTCAATTCTCGTGAGTCTAAGTTGCCGGTGTTATCGCCGCCGAGACTGGTAGGCATTTTTGTTTTAATTTAATGGATGGGTTTATCGCTGATCCAGTTAAGATGTTTGGCTCTGAACCTCGACCTGCAGGTTTGGTTTTTGTATTATGTTTGTTTTTTTTTTGGTTTTGTGTTTTTGTACGTTGTTTTTGTTTGTGTTGATTGTGTTTGTCAATTTAGGTGTTTTTTCAAGCGATGGATGTTTTGTGTATACTTCATTTGTTGTTGAGTATACTGATTGCATTGAGAAGCCAGGATATCTGGTTTGTTATTTTTTTTGGTTTGTTTTTATTTATTTATTTATTTTTTATTTTTTTTTCATATGTAATTTTATGTTTACATTTATAGTGGTATGTTGTTTTTTAATATTGGTTTTAGAACATGCCAAAGTCTTTTCATAATCATCAGATGAAAGTGGGTCACCGCGAAGGTTGGGTAAAGGCAGGTGGTTGTTCGTTTTATATGGTGACTAAAATTCATTCCGATAAGCGCCGAAAAGATAACAGAAATACCAGAGTTTTCTTGGTGGGAGATTGGGTTAGAGTGAAGGGCGTTCTTTTTTTCCCTTTTGTTTCATTTCTTTGAAACTTTACCTGAAGTTCTTTTTTGGCATTGCGTTTCAGAATTTGTTGGGTATGCGTAACCTGCAGACATAAATGATAGATATATTTGTTTCAAATGAGTACGTCTGTTATTGGTTAGGCTTATAGTTTTAGCAGTTTGTAGTTAAATACACAAATACAGAATATTTCATATTATATACTGATTGGTGTGTTTTGAAATTGCATATTTCAAGATGAATAACATAAGAAGTTAATGTTGTTTCTGTTTTGATACTTAAACAGATATAAATTACATATGTAGATGACTCATAAACCATTTTTCTTTTTTATAAAACTCAGTTACGGTTGTTTAATTGTTAGTAATCTTTTAACATGTAGGTTGATAATAACTTTGACCTTAAATATTTTTGTTTGTGTTATATAATACTTGATGCAAAATATATATATGGGTTGAGTTTTAAATGTAATTTCATTTGGTATAATTTTTATCAAATATTATATAACACGAACAAAAATATTTATGGTCAAAGTTGAGAAAGAAATACATGAAAACGTCAAACTGGACGGTCAATATGGGACGGAGGGAGTAATAATTAAAGGATAATTAAACTATTATTATTATACCAACCTTACGTATTTTATACTTATATAATATTACATATTCTATATGGACTTGGACTTGAATATATAAAAAACGTTATTAATTTGACAAGAAATTATAAAAAGAAATCCGTTAACTGTATTAAAAAAGTGTTTGCTAATATATGTAAATGTGAGGCACTTTATTTTGCTTACTTAAAAATCCATGCTTACCAAGGGATAAATCCCCACCATCCATCTAGTCTAATCAAGTGGTGGGGATTAACCTAAGATTTAATACTTAAACCTAATTCCATGTTTTTTTTATTGTCTTTTTGTCTTTCTTATTTAATCACTTTTTTTTTCTTGTCTTTTTTTATTAATTTCCGTATTTTTTTTATAAATTAATTTTTTTTTTGTCTTTTTTATTAATTTCCGTTTTTTTATAAATTAACTTTTTTTTTAAATTCACGTTATTCACGTTTTTTTCTTCGCTTTCATACATTTTCGTCTGTTTTCATGCGTTTTTGTCCGTTTTCATCTATTTCGTCCGTTGTCCAACGTTTTCGTCCATTTTCTTACGTTTTCGTCCATTTTCATATGTTTTCGTCTATTTTCTTACTTTTTCATTCGCTTTTACATACGTTTCGCTCCATTTTCATATGTTTTCATCTGTTTTCTTATGTTTTCATGTATTTTCGTCCGCTTTTATATCGTTTTAGCTTTCAAACGCTACCATTTTATACGTTTTCATCCGCTTTCATAGGTTTATATACGTTTCACCGCTTTCATACGTTTTCGTCCGCTTTTAGACGCTACCGCTTTTCTTACGTTTTGTCCGTTCGTCCGCTTTTGTTTTTACTTTTCTTCCGTTTTCATACGCTGGTCCATTTTCACGCTTTTGTTTGTTTTTACGTTTTCATGTACTTTCACCGCTTCTATACGTTTTCTACGCTTTCGATGTTTTCGCCACTTCTATACGTTTTCATCGGTATTCATAGGTTTATATATCGTTTTTTTTACGTTTTCGTCCATTTTAGACGCTACCGCTGTTCGGATGTTTTCGTCCGTTTTCATACGTTTTGTTCTGTTTTATATCGTTTTCCATTTTAAGACGTTTTTATACGCTTTTCATTCATTTTATACATTTTTTCCGTTTTGACGTTTTAGTCCGTTTCATACATTTTGTCCCTTTTTGAAGTTTTTACACGTTTTGATATTTTCATACGTTTTCATGCTTATTACTAAACACTATTATATTACATGTGTAATATCAATTGTGATATTTTATAAGAAAAAGTTAATGTCTAATATCACTTATGATATTTCATAAACAAACAAGTATGTTTTTTAACCTTTAATATCACCTGAAATATTTCATTGCTCAGATATTTTATATATTATCACCTATGTGTTTTCTAATATTTTATAATTTTCGCTACATGATAGTTTTTGTACCTTTCATCGCAATTGACAAGCGATATTTTTTAATGCAACCATTGTTATCTATCACTTGTGATATTATACTCTTAGTAGAAATAAAATGGTTAAAGTCTCTTTAGGTGAATTCTTATTTTGTTCAAAAAAATGCTAATTCAATGCAACACTTGTTTGATTTTGAGAATATGTCAAGTCTCTATTTTCATAGTTTGCTTCCTTTTTATTCATTTTGATATTTTTAAGTGACACTTATTTATCTCTTGTGATATAACACTATAAGGAAGATGAAGAGTATTACATTCTTCATCATGTATGTGTTATCAGTTGTGATACTCAACTAAGAATGTGAAATATTACATTCTTACCAAATGTGATAAGAATTTAGTATTTTACCAAGTATATATGAAAGAAATAATAATAAACATCACTTATTATATTAACGTGATGATTCTGTTCATTTTTTTTTTTTTTTGAAAATATTTAGGAAGATTTTTGTGTTTTATGATAATATGAAATATTAAAAAAGGTGTTTAACTGAAAACAAGAGATGTTATGATACTTTGGTTAGACTTGTGGTGGATTTTTCTTTTTAATATATACATTGTGCATGTCTCGATAGGTTTTATAGAGGGATTTAAAATATCTATCGTTGAATCAACAAACTAAAGAAGCTATGGTTGAATAAAGCACATATCTTTGTAAACAAACTGAGCAAGCTCAAACACATGTGATATCACAGGTGATATCACCTCGCTTATGATATCACATGATATCACAAGTGATATCACTGGTGATATCACAAGTGATATAAACTATGATATCACACATGCTACCACCGGTGATATCACACATGATATCACAGGTGATATCAACGGTGTTATCACACATGATATCACAGGTGATATCATGTGATATTACAAGTGAGGTGATATCACATGTGATATCATGTGTGATATCACAAGTGTTTGAACTTCCTCAGTTTGTTTATAAAGATGTGTGCTTTCTTCAACCATAACTTCTTTAGTTTTCTGATTCAACCATAGATATTTTCAAATCCCGTTATAAAACCTATCGAAACATGCACAATGTATCCATTAAATAGAAAAATCCACCACAAATCTAACAAAAGTATCATAACATCTTTTGTTTTCAGTTGAAAAACTTTTCTAATATTTCATAATATCATAAAACAAAAAAAATCTTCCTAAATATTTTCAAAAACACAAATAAAAAAAAATAAAAAAAAAATAATAAAAAAAAAATATCAAAATAATCACATGCTTAGTTGAGTATCACAACTGGTAACATATACATAATAAAGAATGTAATACTCTTCATCTTTCTTACATTGTTATATCACAAGAGATAAATAAGTGTCACTTACAAATATCAAAATGAAAACGTCTGAAAACGGACAAAAACATATAAAAACAAATGAAAAACGTATAAAAATGTATGAAAACGGACAAAAACGTCTGAAAACGGACAAAAACTTATAAAAATGGATGAAAACGTATGAAAACGTATAAAAACGGACGAAAATGTCTGAAAACAGACGAAAACGTCTAAAAATGGAAGAACGTAAAAAAATAGACGAAAACGTCTGAAAACGGACGAAAATACATGCAAACATAAAAATAAATACAAACGAAAACGTCTAAAACGGACGAAAATACATGAAAACCTAAAAGAATAGACGAAAACGTATGAAAACGGACGAAAACGTAAGAAAACATCTAAAAATGGAAGAAAATATAAAAACCGGACGAAAATATATGAAAACGGACGAAATCGTATATAAACCTATGAAAACGGATTAAAACATATAAAAACGGTCGAAAACGTATAAAAAAGACGAAAAAGATGAAAACATAAAAAAAACAGACGAAAACGTATGAAAATGGATGAAAACGGTCAAAAACGGGCGAAAACGTAAGAAAATGGAGGAAAACGTTGGAAAACGGACGAAAAACACGAAAACGTAAAAAAACGGACGAAAATGGACGAAAACGTATGAAAAAGTATGAAAACGGACGAAAACGTAAGAAAATGAAGGAAAACGTTGGAAAACGGACGAAACAGATGAAAACGGACGTAAACGTATGAAAGCAAAAAAAAGCGCTAATAAAAAAGCGCCAATAACGCGAATTAAAAAAAAAAAAAACCGCGTTAGTTTATAAATAAAAAAACGAGAATTAATGAAAAATTAATAAAATAAAAATAAAACAAAAAAAAGGGAATAAAAAATGAAGACAAAAAGACAAGGAAAAAAACATGGACTTAGGTTTAAGTATTAAATCTTAAGTTAATCCCCACCATTAGATTAACATAGATGGATGGTGAGGATTTGTCCATTGGTAAGCACCAAAATAAGGGTAAGCAAAAGAAAATTCCTCATGTAAATGTATTGTCTATCTTAAAGAAAGGAGTGTTTGGCTAAGGTTATTAATGTGATAGTTTATTGTAAATCACCACCTATCACCAAATCTAATGTAAGAAGGCAAGTTTTAAACTCTGTAATAATATTTTGTAAAAAGTCACTTGGTGGAGTTCAGGACCAAAAAAAAAAAGCCATCTTTGAGACTGTATTGGAACATACATGTTGTATGGAAACTCATGTTTACCTCAATTTGACTAAAAGTATGTTTTCTTAATTGTTTTATACATGTATACTTTGTTCTTCCGAATCACTTTATAACTTTTATTTTCAAATTTTCGATGAATGTTTATTTCTTTCCGTTCTTAATTCAACCAACAAATAATTTTGTATGTTTATAACTTATTTTCCGTAATTTTTTCAATGATGTTCATAAAACAAACCTGTTTTATTACTACCTCCGTCCCAAAATTATAGTCCCCTATTGACTTTTTCGGTCTTTCTTTTTTAACTTTGACCTTAAATATTTTTGTTTGTGTTATAGAGTAGTTGATGAAAAATATACTAATGAAAAATACGTTTAAAACATAATTCATTTATATAATTTGCATCAATTATTATATAACACAAACAAAAATATTTAAGGTCAAAGTTGTAAAAGAAAGACCGAAAAAGTCAATAGGGAACTATAATTTTGAGACGGAGGGAGTACTTGATTTTTTCACCTTTGTAACTTTTATTTTGCTCAATAAAAGTCAAAGTTTATTTTTTTTTTCTTTCTTAATGGATTAAAAAAATAATTTGTAGATTATTTTATTTGCCCAAATTTAAAATATTAGGTTAAGAAATGTTTGTAATCTGTAGATTATTTTTCTATTAATATGTAGATTATGTTTTGCTAGATGATTTGCTAATTTGTAGATTATTTTTCTAAATGTGGATGACAGGTATGATGCCTTCTAATATTAATTTTAACATTTGTTATATTTATAACAGCATTCGTTATATGTTAGGAAAGCATGACCATCAAAGAAGCATAAAAGAATAATATTGTTACACTTAAATCTTGGTGAGTCCTAAAGGTGTTTGTGAAAACTTAGTCTTTTGACCCATTTTGACCCATTAACCAACCTGCTATCTTGTCACCTTTGGTTAGTGTCACGAGTATTGATGATAAAGAATTTATCTTATGAAGTACTTAGAAACTGTGCCTCCTCCAAGATGGCCTAGAAAATTACCGACACTGAATAAATTCATTAGTGTAGTTCTATTAACAGCCCCATGTAAACACCAATCTCGGACAAATTGTAAGAACAGTTATTCTCGTCCCAACACCAAGAAAATAAACAACCCATAGAAGCCAAATGTTAGCCTTCACAATCGCTTCACAAAATGAAAAGTCCTCACCTCTTCTAGGCCTTGTTTTCTTTTTAAATGTCACCACCCTTTCACCAACAAAGAAGAAGAACATCTACTTCTGGAGCCTCATCACCATCATTGACATTATTCAGATTCGTTTCAAAAGTAACCGGTGTTTGCTATGATTCATTCGTCAAGTTGTGAGAAGAATAAATAAAGTCATTTTGATCGGAATTGAAAGTGGCGCCATTAAAAGAACGACCATTCAATTAAGAAGGTGTTGGATAAAGCATCACTTCAATTCAAAACATTTTTTAATATCGTAATAATTAGTAGATAAATAGAATATAAGCGTTTTCTTATGAGTTGGCCTCGTAACAGTGATTGTGGTGAATAACATATCATTCTCTTATCCCCTTTAAGATTTCTATGGTCTCATTAGCTGTTCGCCCAAGGATATATATAATTTCTTAGGGAATCTGTTCAAGAGCAAGAATAAAATTTTTGAAATTAACATACAACCCACTTCATTATAAGAATTCTACCTTCATATATTTAACCATGACACAATCACACATTAGTTCTAATGTAGTACAAGGAAAAAAAAGTAGTATGATGAGTTTATGTAGATTTCTTACCACAACCACAAAAAAAAAGTGAGCTACTACATTTGAAGCCTTGATTACCGAAGACTGCATCTATGTTTCCTAATAGCCATGTGCTCCATGAAGTGATTAGTAGAAGATAAAAACCCAATAAATACTCGTATTGAGTTAAGTGCAAGGTTTTTGTTTTCCACTTCTCTAACATTTCTATAACCATCTGTGGCAAGAAGCTTGAATGAGAGGTCGGGAGTGATGTAGCATAAACATAATGAACTGATACATGAAACACATTTAAATAATCTGATACATATAGTAACACAACATCTAATTAAAGGCAAAGCACAATACCTAAAAACTTACCACACAATGATGAAGTCCACCAAAGGTGGTTCAAGCTAATCAAACGTTATCTTCCATCTGCTGCAAATACCCCTATAAATTGCAAATAGATCATAAATTGCAATCTTCACTTTGAAAATAAAACGCGGATATTCACTTTTTCTGATGATTTACCACACTATTTAGACAGATTTTCCAAACAAAAATTACTAATACTGTTTTGGATAGCTTTTCCAAACACAAATTATGTATTTTTAAGAGATAGAAAGTGTCTTAAAAAGAAAAGATAGGACGTGACCTGGTTTATTTTGGATTAAGCAATAAGTACCTCTATTGACCTGTTATCAAACCCGTCCGACCTATACCAATCAAATACAACAAAGTTCTCTTACATACTCACTTCGTTTGTACTTTGGAAAATGCAGGTTGATAATGATGCGGAGACTGCTTGGCGATCAATTTTTAGTGATATTGGAAAAACAGAAAACAATCAGGTTGCAGCTGGCAGTGGTGGTTCAAGACCTACTTTCGGTATCTATCAAGACAAAGGTGTTGAACCTTACTCCCATTTTATGGCTCCACGGCCATACTTACCTATACATGCACCTAGAAGTGATAATAAGATGGCCCACGACCATACTTTTCAAGCAAAATCCATTCTCTCTTATTGAGGTCTAAGACATCTTCATTGCCATCATCATACAATACCTAAAAATATATAGCAAAAAACAGTAGTTATCATAAAAAGTATACGAAAAATGTTCAAAACCTCTTATTTCCCTTTGTCAGTAGGTGTTCTCATTTGGACCATCTTGTTGTTTGTATATCTTGTGTATATGATATAAAGCTTTGCCTTCCAAAAGTATACTTAAGAAAGAAATGATTTAAGAGGTTGTATGCCACTTGAAAACACTTTGGGTGACTTTCCACCCGCTTGACGTGCTCACCTTTTTTTCCATTTCGGCTAGATATTAACTTGTCATAATTAGTGAAAAAATTGTAACTGGCAAAAAAAATGTATGTGGGTAACCCAACAGAGCCCTTTTTTTCCCGCGTCTTGCCTCTACTTTAGCTAGAATAGCTACTGCTACTGGACAGTTATCACAAGTTACTAATAATTACGTGATTATATTCTAACATACCTGGTGTAATCTACATTCTTTGGAGTCGTAAAGAACTCAAACCGAAGCACCCACTACGCAGAACCCAGTTCACCCCTTTACTGCTGATGTTTCACAGCAGTCCTGAAGACACATTAAAAATAGTTTTGGTTTTGAGTTGCTAAAAGCTTAAGATACCAATATCCATAAATAAAACAACATCAACATCATTGATTAACAGATAACATAATAATTTTTAAAAAAACAAAACCTGTTGATGACATAAAAAAAACTCCTACCATTGTCTTGAACATTATTATATTTGTTTCCTTTGGAAATCCTTGCACTTTGTCTTAACCTGCGTTGCTATTTTTGGGCCTCCATCCAAGTATCAGATGTCTGTTAACAAAGTAAAAACTTATAAGTCGGAAAAAATAATATGTTAAACTAAAACTCGACAAAAAAAAAAAAATCGGGATTCTTCACCTGTAAAACTAAAAAGTCGATATTTCTTCACCTGTAAAACTAAAAAGTCGATTATACTTTTTAGGGATAATTATGTTTAGGAATAAGATATTAGGGTGTATTTATACACAAAAAAAAAATAGGTTAAACATATATATGGTATATTTATCTTTTAAGTAATATATATCATAATTTAATTTAATTGTTATCTTCAAAAAATACATACCTAAATACAAATTCCAGAATTTTTATATAATCTTCTTATTTATATTGATTTGAAAGATATAAATCAAAAAACAATTTACTCTACTGGTAAGTTGTTTACAAAACACATGAATGACCCAAGTTCAACTCCAACAAATGTCTTCTTTTTAATAAAAATTCAAAAATAACAAAAACAAAAACGAATTTTATAATTTATTAAAAAAAATGTACATATATTAATTAAAATGCCACATGTCATTTTTAAATGTACATATATTAATTAAAATGCCACATGTCATTTTTAAAAAAAATGCCACATAAATATAATGATAACATGGAAATATGACTTGGCATTATGAGATGGCAAGTGACATTTTATGTGGCATGCCTCCTCTTATATATATATATATATATATATATATATATATATATATATATATATATATATATATATAAAAAAAAAAAAGAAGGCTCTTCTGATCGATTTTGAAAAGAAACATTTTACTTTAAAATCAATTAAATTATCCGTTTTTTTTTTATTTTAAAAACACATAAAAAATAAAAATAAATCTAAATCATTTTCATTCTTTTCATTTCTTAATGACACTCCATATACGTACTTGTAGACAGATCTGACTCGACAATGAAATTCAAAAAAGTTTCCCCCCAAAACCATTAATCATTTCTCATTCCCCAAAACCAAACCCTAACCCCAAAATTCTAAAAATTCCCCAAAATTAATTCACAATGTCCTCACCCCAACCCCCCGAAGACCACTCGAACACCAAATCAACTTCCGCAACAACCTCCGCCTTCCAAAAGAAGCGATCGCGCCGCGTCAG
The DNA here is from genome assembly GCA_910596185.1 of Chrysanthemum makinoi. Taxonomy (NCBI): domain Eukaryota; kingdom Viridiplantae; phylum Streptophyta; class Magnoliopsida; order Asterales; family Asteraceae; genus Chrysanthemum; species Chrysanthemum makinoi. The sequence continues at coordinate 41,541,199 of OU343222.1, read as the reverse complement.
CTTCGCCGAAAACACTATTCACATATTCGAACGCGACGAAGAATCCGGATCGAATCCGGATGAGGACGGAGGCTCTTCTGATCGAGACAGTGACTCAGTTCGGTTTTTCAGGAGTGATGATGAGGAGGAGGAAGAGGAGGTGAGTCCGTTTTTTCACGTGGTGCGGTCGCCGTCGTCGGGTGGGAGTACTGTTGGCTCTGCTACTTCTAATGATGGTATATAGCTTCTTTTTTTTTTATTTTATTATTTTTTTTTTTTTTTTTATTTTTTTTTTTTAGTAAATGTGTTTGTTATATTGTGATTTTATGAGTTTCGTATGATTTTGAAAGGATTAATGCGGTAGAATGATACACGAAGGTCGTTATACGAATTGTCGAAAAATAATAAGTTGTTGATGTTTATTGTAGTATAAGTACTCGGTATGATTCTAACATGACTAATGCGATAGAATGAATGAATGATACCGTTAAGTTGTTAGACAATTTTTTGAGACTTATAAGTTGTTGAGTGTTTATTTGATATATAGCTCTGTAGAATAGCACTATTGGAAATTAGGGGGTGTTTGTGTAAGCTTAATTGTGAGCTTATGAGCTTATGTGATTTTGGCTTATATTTTTCATAAGCTTGAATTTTCCTGCTTAATTTTAGATCTATGGGCTTATGTAAGTTTATTACTCATAATAAGTATCAAAATAAGCCAGAAAATTTGGGCTTATGAAGTATAGCCGAAATCAATTTAGCTCATAAGCCCAAAATTAAGCTTAAACAAACACCTGATTCAAAAAATATGGGGACAATTTAACTTAGGAAGGACAATTTAACTTAGGAAAAGTGTTTCATTTTTGCCTTTTTTAACGTCTAGAAGCATCCACGTTGGTCACTGACTCATTGGACAATTGATGAAAAATGACGAAAATGGAAGATTTTAACAAGCTCTGTGAACACATTGAGCGAAAACTTGTACAATGGTCAATTTGGAACACCAAGAAAAGTGCGTTTTCTTTTATGACGTTGGCTTCTCATAATCTGATGATTTAAGGATGATGTTTCGTGTGTCCCTTGTGAATTCCCCAAAAAGTGCAGGATCAGACATTCATTTCCTTGGAGGTTCAGACAGGCGTATAAGGTGACCTTTTAGTAGAACCAGATACCTTGAGAACCAAAGTAGAATCACTTGAGCTTGGTTTGGGGTCACACATAGTAATAAGCACTAGACAATACAAGGTACAAAATTATGTATTGGATGTTTGCCAAGGGAAGTAATATATCCAAACTTTCTCCATTTTATTTATGTTTATGAACAACATGATTGTTATCTGAGATTTCTGATTTCACTCCCACCTGTATCCTTCTCCTACTGAATACCTAAGATGGTTCTTGGGAAAGTTGTTCTTATTATGCGGATAGCTACCTAGTTTGATGCATACTCCTAAGATAACCTTGCTTAATGCATATGATAGATAACTAGACTTTGTTTTATATCCTTTGGAAGGTAAAAACTTGGTTTGACTGTTTATACCTTCTTCTGTTTAGATTCCTACCCCATGGGCCGCACCCCTGGCTTGGATTTTGCAGGATCCTATATTGTATGGTTGAATTCTTTCAAATTTAAATATACAAATTAACTCAGCCGAAAAACATGATATCATAACATGAGCTAAACTGTACACTCCATCATCATGTGCACATTAAACCATCTGCAGCTACATCTGAAATCATCACATACATGTTTCTTTTGCCCATAATACAATTCTTGATATAATTACCATCATCGATAAGATTATCATCTTGGTCATGTGTTCGAAATCCGAACGCTTTTCACCTATTTAATTTTTGATAATCGATTTTTTTCAAATAACTTTTTGCTTGCAGATGATAATTATTTTGGTCCTGTATCGACAAGCTTTATTAGACAAAGTTTGTCCGACTCTGCTGCTTCAGATGACAATCATGATCAGACCATGGATTCAACAGCATTTTCAATGCATTTCCGTAGCATTGCTAGATCTGTGTCAGACGGAGAATTGGTAACTTCAACTGGGGTCCACCTTTCCTTTGATGAGAAAACTCCAACCGGCCCAACTCCGAGTTCTGTTCCCTCCAATAAAGGAAGCTCCATGGTACTAACAAATGGAAATAAGCCAAATGTTCAATCCGATGTCTCTTCCTCTAAATTGAGCTCTGGTTCTAACTCGAATGATATGAGTCTTGTTGGAGAATATCACAATAAGTATAACTATGGGAATTTATCACCTGCGTTGAATGCACTCTTGACAGAGGAACATAATGATTTCCATGCGGTTTCTCGCAATTCTATGCTAAAGTCACCAACAAAAGCTGGAGCACAAGTTTTAGAAAACAAGGAAAATGTGCCTGATCTTATGGATTTCAGTTATGGTCCTGATAATAAAATTGAAGGCATTACGAGTCATGAGGAGCTCAATAAAGTTGTTCCTGCTAATAATCAAAATGCATCTGGTCTTTTATCTGCTATGGAGGCTTCTAAAGTTCTGTCCCCTAATCAATCTTTAACGGTAAGTACCCAAAACCAAATTAAACTGTTATTGCTGTTATTTTTGCTATTGTTAGTTTGTTTCTAGTTATTACCTTGTTAATTATTGCTCTATGCGTGTGCAGTTTTTTAATCTATTCCCATTATTGAATGTGCATGCACATTGATCTGTTATATATACTTGAGTTATCTTGCCAGGTCTTCTTCCCCCAAACTTTATATTTCCTAGATATGGGTATAGACTATAGAGCTGCAATGTGTAGTTTGACTTTAGTAGAATGTATCACACTTCGGTTGCCATTTGCTTAGTTAGTGATAATCGGATCTGTTTATCATTTAATACCACTTTAAGATCCGAATGATTATGGCTTATCCTATTTGTTATCTAAGGCTTGCTTCTCGTTATGTCCAAGCTGGTTTTATGAAATCATTTCTTTTAACTTATAAATTTATGATTAACTTTCGTGGAATGCAATGGTACTAGGGAAGTTTATTCTTTTAATACTTATGCTATATGTATCTTTTACCTTACTTTGGATTTATAGGGCACTCCTACCAATAAGATGAAGGAATCTGTCAAAGATGCAATTGGAATCAACTCAAGTTTGGAATCATTGATTGCTAGTCAAAGTACTCCTTTAAACCCTAGAAATGTGAATAATCGATTAGATGATGTCATGGAAAAAGAAAATGAATCTCCTTTTGACAGGCCAAGTCACTTGCTTTTAAATGGTGTTAGCTATTATAAATCTCCAAGAATTGTGACTCCTTCCGATAATCAAGCAAGTTCGTTTCCAAGAACTGAAAGCCTACAACATGGCGGCAGTATTTCATCCTTACAAAAAAGCATGTCTAAACTAAGAATCTTAAAGGATTCTCCCTTTTCTGCTGCTTTGATCCTTAAACTTGAAAATTCAAGTTCCAGATCCTTGTTTGTCCCCACCAAGATGGCCCCCTTCAGTAGTTTGTTGGAGAAAAGCAAATCTCCAAACATAAATAACAAGACTGTGATACCAAAGAATCTCGAGCCTATAAATCGTGAGGAAAATTTTGGTGAAGCTGCATCACAATTAGTTTTACGTTCTGAAAACATATTGCCTGGAGAACAAATGCAGCCAACTTTTTTGACATCTTCAGATATCGGATATGGTCATAAAGGTGATGATAAGAATATTGGTTCCTTACCACCTTCTAATCGTTCTTCAAAGAAAGTAAAGAAGGCTACAACTGCAAAGTTCAGAGTCAGTCCTTACAGAATTGAAAAGCAGTCTACTCAGCATAACGAGTCATTAAATTTTGGGCCGGGCCACGTTGGAGGGTTAGAGGAAAGTATATCCAACAGAAGACTTTTAACTCCATTAAATGTTGCAGGCTCTAGTCTAGAAGAAAATGTGCGTGAGAAAACAGATATTCGTGATGATGTGAGTCGTAATTCAGATACAAAGATGATATCAAACAATATAGAACATGAAACCTTTCGATCAATTTCTAGAGAAAGTGACATTACCCTGGGACGCATGAATACTTCTCTTGTATTGAATGGAAGAATGGTTGACAATTCTTGTCAGAAGGTCATTGCTTTACTTCTTTTTATTTTGTTGCTAAAAGCTCCATTTTAAATTGATATTATATTTGTCATTCCATCCACCTTAACCTTAAATTATATACACAGTTTGGTCTTGTTATGAAGGCTTACATGGGGCTTATACAGCACTCGAAGTGCATTAATTAATGTTTAGTATATGTATTAAAGATAGCTCAACTCTTGTATATTATCCAGAATTTGGCAGATCAATTTGGTAGAAGTCCCTCAAATCAAGAACTACACCGTGAGTTACACAATAGCAACATTGATACCTCGCATGTGGAAAATCTAAGTCCAACTGAGAAGAAAAGAAAAGCTGAAGCTGTGACCACTGAAAAAATTGCTAAAATCAAGATGTGTTCAAACTCTGATCTTGAACTCCCAACTGACCATGGAATGTCAAGTATTGGCCCTTATCTGGAACATTTGGCTATGGTATGGTTATCAGCTGCTAATTTGTGCTGTTGTTGCATGGCTTTGTTGGTAGTATATTAGCGTATATATGACATTCTGTTTTTGCAGATTTCTACAAGAATATCTAAAGAAACAAAATTTCTTTCACATTCAGTTGATAAGATGAATTTGCACGCGGTATAGTCTTATATTCACTTCTTAGTCTTTCATTTTTAGCTTTAGAGTGGAAGCAATAATGGCCTCTGTTCAATCTTCCTGATTTTTGTTCTGTTTTTCCAGATTGATCGTTTGGTTGTTATTCTTGGGCAGCTTCAGAAGTCTAAAACATATGAGCTTCTTTATAAGGCAATTCAATCTCCGGTTGGCATCCTTATAACTGTATATTTATTATGTGCTTATAACTTACCTGCTAAGACGGAGTTCATTCTTTGATTTTTACAGACCATTGTGAATTCCACCAGTAAAATTCAAGATAAAAGGTAATTCAAGCTGTATCCCTCCTGAGATCTTTTATCTTATGTGCTAAGTACCAAATTTCTATAAATTGCTTAGACATTTTACGGATGAAAAAAAAAATGCAGAGCTGCTGAAACAAAACTGCTCTTGTGCAATATTGTCCATGAGCAAGCAAAGTTGCAGCTAATGCATGTCAAGCGAGAGAGGCTACTGGTAACAAATGAACCCACGTTTTGTTAATAAAAGACTACCTATGTTTTTTGTATCTTATCAGTCATGCTTTATTTGTAGAAAAATGTGCAATCAGTTGTGTCTGGAATTCAAGAGTCTGAAGCGTTGAAGTTGAATCTTACAGCACAAAAGTCACTAGCTGTTCAACTTATTCATTCAGACACTATCAAGAGCGTTCAAGAGGTATTGAATACAAAATTTACTCCCGTCATCACCTCCAAATATAATTTGTCTTGTTACATTGTGTGCGACTCTAGTTATAAAATTACTGATTAATCTTTTTTGTTTGTGCACAAAATTCCCTCCAATTGCTCACATATAAATCTCTCAAAGCCAACATGCAAGTCTTGTAACCTTTCTTTTATGAAAGATAGGATTTTATATTATAGTTTGAAAACCAAAGGATAACGTGTTTTATTATTTCTCTATATCGAAATTGACCTCAATAATTAAATACTGGATGTTGTTAGGTAGTAATGACTGTATGTGTAGAAGATAAAGTTATAATGAGCACAAAGCTGCTGAGAATTAATCATATACGTATGTTTCTCTAAGTTGGTACTGTAACTATTCTGTATATCCATTCAAGCCTCCTTTCTGTTCTGTGACTTTTCATAGATACTCTCTGTGTTATAAGTTGCTCTGTACTTGTAAGTTATGTTTTCTTTCGTTAACAAGCAGCTGCCTCATCTCTTGCTCGACAAACTTTTTGTCTATTATTTTTCAATTTGTTTGCTTTGATTCCGTACTGTATATCTGTTTTAGCACTTATATTGTGAACAGCAAAAAATATTTTAGTAATTGGTTTTTACCTCATCGATTTGTACAGTGTCAAGTGGAGAATGACAAAGTAACTTCAATGAGGGAGGAGATTAAAGATATTGATGGAAGAATTTCCAACTTAACAAAGTCTTTCCACATATCATCTAAGATGAAAGGAGAACACACCCCTGCTGACACTATCACATTAGTCAATGATCATTTGATGAAAAAAGCACGTCATCAGATCATACGGAAGGATCTGCAGGTTCTGCATATACTTTACTTGCTAATCTTTTCTATCATACAAATTAATATTGTTTGGTCAATGATATTCATGTTTGCTACCTTTTCATTTATTCCAGCTTTGGGCTGTAGAAGATCTGAAGAGTAGCAAAGATAATCACACTGTTGTTCTTAACTACCTTGACCTAGTTAATCAAAGGTTTGTTGTCTTATAAGCTATAACATATTATTTATTGTTGTTCATGTTTTAGTACAATCTTGTTTCATATCCATTGATGTTATTACAGGTTAACGGTTACTGCTGGTGTAGTCCCAAGCATTTCTGTTTCAAATGTATTAAATGAAACCAATATAAACAAGGTGAAGCATTTTGAAGTTATGTTGAACTCTCGTATGGTTTGTAGTCTATATTATTTCATCAGCGTCCTTGTTGCCTTGCAGAATTTCAAAGATATGAATGCTTCAACTGCATTTGGCTTTGTCTTTGATGCTGGCGTAATACAAAAGCATGTCAATGCTACAAGCTTGGCACAAGAAACTCAAGTAAGCTTCTTTAGACGTAAAATTCTCTTTTTGAATTCAAAACTATGAAAATATGTATCAGCTTCTAACCTCTTATATTTTTTGCTCTTTTTAATCTGCTGTTTTCTCAATAGACGACTAGTCATATTTTGGGCAATTTGGTTGACGTGATGGAGGAGATACAAGTTGCAAGAATAGAGCTGAAGAACTTGATTTATGCAAGGTTTCACACATCATTGGGTAATCCCATTTAATTTTCAATCATTTACGGCATGCATGAAGCTGTACATGAACATGTTGCTTGTGTAATAATGTTTGGTTGGACAGTTTTATAACATGGTTGATTCGCAGGCGAGCGTCTTGATCTGGAGCTATATTTCTTTGATTCAAACAGCCGAAAGAAGGCGACTGTAACTCTTAACACTTCATGTCTAAAGAGGTACCTTACATTTTTCTCAATTGACCATCAAACTCTATGCACTTTAACAGGGAAATTATGTACCGACTGTGGGTTTCTTGCAGCACTTTTCCATTTGTCCCGTTTTTGTTATTGTACATATGAATCATTAAAAGATAGTTTTGTGTCCCAATACAAAATATTTCTGTTTTGATTGAATTATAAGCAAGTCCTCATGCATTATTTAACTTTGTGGCATATTTAATGTCATTCAAACAGGGGTATCTACCCGTCGGAGATTGTTGCATGCCAGATTGACGTCACAGTAGATGAATCACAAAATTCATCCACACAAACACTCTCAGCTGAGATTTCAGCCGCAGTTAAAGATCTCAGAGTGGGATTTTCAAGGATTACACGGTTATGTAGGTGTGTATCACAGTTAGTCAGCCTCAAGGTAAACACAAAACAATAGCTTGAGAAAGATAATAACATTAACTGACAAAATGAAAATGTCCATGTCTTTGTCAACCACTTGTTGAAACGTCCATTCCTTTTTGTATTCGAGGCTTTAGAATCACAAAAGAAAATGCTTATGATTGGCACAGCTAAGAATCCTTAAACTGGTCCAATTTCTTGAAGAAAGGTTAGTTCCATTTGTGAGGTAGATCTATTTATTTTACGTAATACTTTTGCATACTTTTCTATCATTGGTAATTTGTTTGAAATCTCAACAAACTTGTCATGCTAAATATGTGCATCTTAAATGTACCAACTGAAAAGTGCATTTACACTCTATTATTGAAAGTATCGAATGCTGACAGCTCACCTCAATTGTGGGACTTAGAAAATACGAATTTATTTCGATTAGGCTGATGATAGGGACCGAGGTTTTACCATTTCTAGTAGAAAAATATGAATGATTTAATCTGCATTGAATTATGATTAACACCTTTACTAGATGCTTTAATTCAGTAACTGTCATGTAGTTGGACTTACCTTTCCTTATTTACACCTGCATCATAGTCTCAAGTGCCCCTATTTGTGGGGAAATGCCTGTAATAAATGTCTCGGTCTTATCCACATCGAAAGTGCCGTACTAGGTAGAATCATGACCACCGAGAAGAAAATGATATTTAGTTTTATTTTACGCTAGTTAACTCCCAACTTGGCTAATAATCCTTGTAGACAAAGTTAATCATCAGCTTGACTTGTAGTGGTTGATAAGCTTTTGGCGGAAATAGAAAGGGACTGCACATGGATCATTTGTGAGTAAAGGTGGCAAGTGGGCGTGTAGGGTAACAGGTTTTACACCCACAATTGTGGAACTTTATGTTAATACATGTGTTAAAACATTATTATTACAAAACTTCAGGTCTAACCTCTTTTTATCAAAACTTTTAAGTTTATAAAACTACTTATAAATCACTTTTAACTATAGTTAAACTGGCTAAACTGTAAAAACTCGAGTAATCTTGATATATCTTTGACCTCTTGTTAAGAATGTAGGCAGGACAACTATAAGTATTATTTGTATACCTTGTTAGTTTTGGACAAAATCATGTTCTTAATATATTTTTTTTCAAGTGTTTTTAGCCATTGGCATAAGTCAGAAACGGCTGCAAGCTAGAAATAGATATTTTGCTAATTTGAGTGATGGTGATAGACTAATGACATTTTGTAGATACATTTGGTAAGTAATGCCCAACTGATCATAAATAATTATATTGCATAACTCAATTTGTTGACCTACTTCTCATTATTTGAAGGTAAAGGTGGGAACATATATCACATATTGAATCTAGGTCTTTTGTCTTATGTAGTTATGTGCAAGATAAATGAAGTCATTACTTATTTAACAGGGTGGTTAGAAATGACAAGTATTTAAAGTGAAGGGGGTATAAGGTAAAAACAGACGGGATAAGGTGACCAAGACATGTGAAGCCTAATTTGAAGACGACAAAATTAGAACCCAATGACATCCAAGAGAGAAGGGTGCGGTCATTTCCCAAGCTCGCCATTCACACATGGAGGGGCAAACGGTATCGCCGTTTGCTCGTTACCGAACCTTTAGTGCCTCTGACTATCTCTCAAGTGACTTAAGTCACTTTTGTTAAAAGCACACACCCATTCCCAATTTTTTGACTGTTTTAGAAGCAAACGGCTAACTTTTGTATTTTTTTTTTAAAACTAAAACTATTACATTTTAATACTCAGTATAAACCCAAATATACAACTATATTTATACACAATTTTTTAGGGTTCGTTTGGTAGGACGGAATGAAATGTCAACTGAATGGAATAAACGATGTAATGGATGAAGAGTGTAATGTAATGATTCATTGTAGTTATTAATCATGTTTGGTTTGTATGATAAGACGTAATGGAATAGATAATTAAAAGACTAAAATACCCATTAATGATAGAAAGTTTATTTAATGTGGTTAATTAATGATTGAGTTTTATGTAATTTTGATTCCATTACAAGATATAATGAAAAAAAAAGTAAGGGACCCCTAAAGAATGGTTTTAATGAAATGGGTCATTACTTGTAATCAATGTTGCAAAAATCGTGAATCGGTAGTCGGGCGGTCGACCTCCCTGTAGCTTGTAATCGGTCTAGGCGGGATTAATCGGTGATTAATCGGATTGGCATTTCTGATAAGTTTTTAGTATTTTCGGAGAATTTTAGGAATTTTCGACAAGTTTATGTATTTTCGGCAAATATTTTTCTTCAAAAACATCTTGTAATAGATATAAACGATGACCATAAGTTATTCAAACAATTTTATGGGTAGTTTTAAGTATTTTCGGAAAGATATGAAGGTTTTCGACAAGTTTGACCACCATTAACCGTGATTGACCATGGTTGACCGATTTGTTTGACCGATTTACATAAATCGGAAAGGTTGGTGGCCTTGCAGCACCTAATCGGCGATTAATCGGCCTTGTAGGCCTTGTTTTGCAACACTGCTTGTAATGAATCATTACATTATATAAATATAAACAAACAACATTTATTCATTACATCGTAATAATCTTTTCCATTACGGCTTTGATTACGACATACCAAACGCTAAGTTATTTTTCACCTTCATTTCTTTACACACTAAACATATTTACTTTCATTTTCACTTACCAAAAAATTAAAAAAAAATGTCTCAATACCCTAATGATCAAGTTTTCCAAAATCTTCTCAATCTCAATATGTCACAACAATCATCCTCGTCTAACCCTCCGCCACTTTCGTCCAGACACTCGACATCCTCTCAATATCCACTGTTTGGTACCCAATTCTCTATGCATACATTAACCCCCAAACAACTATATCAAGAATACCAACGACAATTGCTTAACAAACAATTTCGAAATCATCAACAAAATCCACCATAAGAATAATAACAAACATAATCGATGCCACCATTAACCGAGCTCACGTCGTCCCGTGGCGGAAGAAAAAAAGATCCGTAAAACGTAGCACAATCGAAGTACCTGACGAGGAAGATGAACTCAAACCCATACGAGCACATTCTCGTTGGACGCGGCGAAGGAAACTTTATTAGCCTCATATTATGTTAGCGTTTTCGAGGATAACCGAACTTAAAATGACCAAAAGGACAATTCGTTTTGGAACAAGGTTCTTTTCAAGTTCAACAAAGTTTCTCATCACAAACGTACCAAGGATATGTTAATGGAAAAGTTGACAACTTTGAACCCTAATATTACTCTCAAGTTTCTCATCATAAAGTCGTCAAGCGAGATTCGTCCAACCCAGTTAACCCGGTTGATCTCACTGGACATACCGAGCTATTTGGCGATGATTCGAGACCACGTCCCGACAAGCCACATGTCTCGAAAAATGAGTTTCGTCGAGCATCGCGGGAAGTAACCCGCCAGAATTTGCGGGTGTTATGCAAATGAATTTTAACTCAAACGAGAAGCCGCTCAATCGGCGTACAAGGCGTCGAAGAGGAAAGACGAGAGCATACTAAGAATTGAAGAATTGAGGTTTCTCAATACTCCAACGACCTCAATTTGCCACTGGACCGAGCCTTCCTCATCAAAATGCCAATATCGGCAACAAGAAGATTTTATTGTATTTTTTTTATTTTCATATGTGTTTTTTAATTTTCGTAACTTTTATTTCATATGTTTTATTTTTAATTTCTTATTGTAAGTTGTATTTTATATTTTATAAGAACTAAAATTTAGTTTGTTTAAAAAAAATGAAAGAAAAAATTAAATGGTGTGGCCTAAAAACTACAAAACGACGGCCAAACGACTTAAGCCATTGCAGATGAGGTATTTTTGGTATGTGAATATGAAATGTAAAATTAGAGGTGGCAAAATGGTTGGGTTGGGTTGGGTCTTGAGTCTTAGATGGGTATGGGTCTAGATGGGTCACTTGGAAGGATGAGTCTAGATGGGTATGGGTATAAATGGGTAAGAGTCGGGTAGGGTCGGGTTTTTTTGGGTTTTGCTAGTTTTTTTTGTTTCATCATGGAACATAATAATTAATTACGGTAAACAAAGACAAAAAGTATTCAATATTCATTTTTTTACGTTTTCGTCAGTTTTTATACGTTTTCATCCGTTTTCGATGCTGTATTTTACGTTTCATCCGTTTTATGCGGTTTCATCCGTGTTTCACGTTTTTATCGTTTCTCGTTTTATACGATTTCGTTCGTTTTTATCACGTTTTCATCTGTTTTATAAGTTTTCATTTGTTTTATCGTTTTCATTAGTTTTACATGTTTTTGTCGTTTTAATACGTTTTGTCTGTTTTACCGTTTTCATGCGTTTTATCGTTTTCTTCCTTTTATACGTTTTCCGCTTTTTCGCGTTGTCCGTTTTGCGTTTCATCGTTTTTACGTTTTCCGTTTTTAACTTTTTACGTTTTTGTTTTTGCACGTTTGCGGGTTTTAACGGACAAAACGCGTGTAAAAAGGACAAAACACGGCGGCGTGCTGCTGAACGGACGTTTTTAACGGACAAAAACGTAAAACGTAAACAAAACGTAAAACCTAAAAACGTAATAAAACGAGCGAAAACAAGATATAACGAGGCGAAAACGTAAAAACGGACTGGCGTGTGGGGCAACGCGTGTAAAACCGGACATAACGTAAAAACGGACGAAACGGTAAAACGGATAAAAACGTAAAAACCCGGACGGCGTTTAAAACGGACAAAACGTAAAAAGCTGAAGCGTGAAAAACGAACAAAACGTAAAAGAAAAGGTTAAAATATGGAAGCGTAAAAAGACGAGTATAAACGGAGAAAAGCGTAAAAGCGGGAAAACGGCGTAATAAAACGGGCCAGAAAACGTGTAAAACAGAAAACGTAAGAAAACAGGAAGCGTGTAAAGCGGATAAAACGAAAACCGGATGAAAACGTGTAAAACGGACAAAAACGTAAAAAAAACCTGACGAAAACGTGCAAAAATGTAAAAAATTTGTCAAAAACGGACGAAAACGTTTAAAAATGGACAAAAACGTAAAAAAACAGACGAAAACGTGAAAAAAACGGGCGAAAACGTAAAAAGACAGACGAAAACGGACAAAAACGTAAGAAGACGGACGAAAACATGTAAAACAGACAAAAACGTAAAAAAAACAGACAAAAATATGCAAAAACGGACAAAAACGAAAAAAACCGTTGAAAAACGGACGAAAATGATAAAAATGTATGAAAACGTATAAAAATAGACTGTGAGTGATTTTTATAGTTTTAGTTAACAACCAACTTAAGCCATGTAAATATTTTACTAGACCCATGTGGGTATATTATTATATCTAACTAGACCCATCAATATTAATTAATTAAAATAAACTAAACTTATCTAGAACCATATATTAAAATAAACTAAACTCATTTAGACCCATCTCATTAAATAAATTTACCCATCTAGACCCAAAGTTAACCATTGGGTCTTAAATTATCATCTTTATGTAAAATGATGAAGTGACGCTGAATTGGCACAAACAACACGCAAACAACATGTGACCACACCCATCGCTTTTGAAATAATAGAATAGGGTTGGGTGGTCGTAAGGCTAGAGTGCTACTAGAGTTCGGTTTATGTCTAAACACTTTTGATTGATCATGAGCCCCCTATCAACAAGCATATGATAATTAATCACAACTATGTTTAATATCCAATGTATGCATTTACACTCTATAACATCAAAGGTGATGTATTTAAAACTAGAGTTCGGTTTATGTCTACACACTTTTGATTGATCATGAACCCCCATCAACAAGCATATGATATTTAATCACAACTACGCTTAACATCCAATGTATGCATTTAAAGTGTATAAGATCAAAGGTGATGTTTGATATAAAAAGATAACAATGTGTAACCATGTTTGATATGCTTTTTAAAGGTTTGGTTAGCCTCCTTGTATAATTGTTGTATAGGTTGTTAACTTCATCATATCATGTAATTTTATGAAACATATTGTAGTTTATCTCTTTAACATCTTATATATATATAAATATTTATGTTTCGGCCCTCCCAATAAAAATGTTCAAGTTCCGTCATTGATTATATCAATTTTCGTGAAAAAATAAAAATTAGTTAGCCAAAAACTCAGAAACCACTATTAAAATAAAGGGAAAATGATAAATTTAGGCATCAAAATTGCGCGTTTTTCAAACTTACAGGCATCGAACTTTTTTTCCTATTGTAACATTGAACCTTTAAATTTTCCTTTTGTGACACAAAATCACACTTTTGTGTCAAAAAGGAAAAATTACAAGTCAGAGCTAAATAGGAAAAAGTTCGATGCGAAAAAAAAGTTCGATGCCCGAAAAAAAGTTCGACCGTTAATTTTTATTGCACCGTTAGTCCTTTTCGTTTTTACGCGGTTTTGTTCGTTTTTACACGGTTTTGTCCTTTTTACACGTTTTCGTCGTTTTTGCGTTTTGCATCGCTTTGCCGCTTTTGCGTCTTTTGACGCTGTTTTAAAGTTTTGCCCGTTTTCGTTGCCGTTTAGTGTCGTTCGTTTTGCGAATTTTCGTCGTGTTTTCCGCGTTATCGTTTTTTTTTCGCGTTTTGCCGTTTTCGTCGTTTTACGTTTTTTGCATGTTTTCGTCCGCTTTTGCACATTTAGGTGTGTTTTTTTTCTAACTTTTGACAAACAGCGTGTAAAACGGACGAAAACATGCAAAAACAAATGAAAACATCTAAAAACGAACGAAAACGTGTAGAAACGAACAAAACGTGTAGAAACAAAAGAAATCGTGCAAAAACGGACGAAAACGTGTAAAAACGTGCAAAACAGACGAAAACGCGTGCAAAAGCGACGAAAGCGTGCAAAACGAATGGCCCGAAACTGCAAAAGCGGACGAAAAAGTGTAAAACGGACAAAGCGTGTAAAACGGGGAAAACCGTGTAAGAACGGACGAAAACGTGTAAACGGGCGAAAAGACTAACGGTTGCAATAATATAATACGGTCGTTAAAAGCAGAAAAGGACTAACGTTGCAATAAAAAATTAACGGTGAACTTTTTTTTCGGGCATCGAACTTTTTTTTTTCTGGCATCAAACTTTTTTTCTTATTAGAACTCGCTTTTAATTTTTCTTTTGTGACACAAAATCACACTTTAAGTGTCACAAAAGGAAAATTAGGCAAGTTCAGTGCTACAATAGGGAAAAAAAAAGTTCGATACCCAGAAAAGGAAAACGTGGCAACTTTGATGCCTAAATTTATCATTTTCCCTAAAATAAAAAACTATTCGATAAATCACAAAGACAATTAACGAACATTTAACTTTGCTTATTTTTGGACAAACAAGAGGAGACCAAGTACGACTTAGGCGTGAATATATCCCTTAATAGCAAACTTTTGTGCTTCTTAATCTCAAGTCCTAAAAAACTTGGTACACTATCGAAGACTTGTAGTATGCTTGTTAGAATTACACGTGTATCCTTATATTATTATAGATATAAACTGATTTATTTTAAAACATCATTTTTCAGTTAGGTATGTTCAAAGATATCATTTAAAATTTTAACGATAAAGAACATCATTGTGTCAATCTTCCCTTTTGACTTTTCTGGAGTATTCGCCTTTTTGGTGAGTGATTTGGTAAAGCTTTTCTATTGGGTTTTTCTTTTCTTGTCATAGTTGACGAAATGGGTTAAAGCTGGGACCGGAGCCAGAGCTAGAACTTATCTTATAAACAAGAAGATGAAAGTTATATTTTTATATATCTGTATGACGAATTAGTTGAAAATAAAGCATATTAATGTAAAATCACATAACAATACATCAAGATAAATTCATATATATTTCTGGCTTCAATAAACTTGCTTCAACTGGCTTGGGCTTATGAAGGTTGTGAAATACTAAAAGGGGATTGAATAGTTTTATCGTTTTTAAATTACTTTTCTTTGAAAATTTTATGTGAATTCGAGATATAAATAATAACAAGCAAATAAGTAAAGATAGAAATGATCAAACTACAATACAAGGATTTATAGTGATTTGGTCTACAAGGACTCTTTTTTCTTGCCATACTCCACTCCCCAAGTATCCAACTCGAGAGTATCCTTTCACTAGTCAACAGCTCCTTTAACAGGCGGAGAAAAACTTTTACACGTCGCTTATACACTATTTTTGACACAAAGCTAGATGTCGAATTCTTTTACAAGGGTACAACCACTCCCGTCACACTACGTAATTTGAGGACTAAAATACTAACCAATCACTACAGGAGTTTTATGATGGTTTGGTACAAACAATGATGTATGAACAATTACAATACACATTGTGATGAATATACAAGACTTGCAACACTTGTTGAAGCTTGTAAGTCTTCAATAATGCTTTGATCTTTTTGCTATTTAAAAAGTTCACTAAAATGAATATGAATGAGTAAGATATAGTGAAGTGTACAATATTTATGTATGTAAGTGATGAGAAAAACAACTGAATTTGGGCTGCTATTTATAGCCATTTGGCTTAGCAACCCACGGATTGGCCATAACCAAAAAAAGGGATCCGCCCTTGTAATTTCTTTGTTCTCCAGTCTGACGAAGATTTTGCAAATCTTCCAAATCTAGTTCAAATCTTTCCAAAATATTCTCTATGATCCTACTAGATTTTGCTATCTCAGATTTTGCTAGTACAGGATGATCCAAGTAGTAATGCTATAAATCAATTTCATTTTGATTAAAACATTTAACAAAGTTAACTTGTAAAGTGTAAAATGTAACTAGCTAAAGTGTGTTTAATAAAATGTACAATGTTGGTTTATAACTTACTAACAATGTTTGATTACTTATGCTAGTGTATGACTTAGATAAATATGTAATGATCATTTCTTTGAAGAAATGTACAACACATGAAGCATAGTGTACATGTGATAAAAAATCAACGGTGTGTAATATATGCTTTGAGCCTTTTGGTGATGTTAAGTAAAACTTATATCTATATGAATAAAAGACTTGACTAAATTTATATTTTTCTTAAATAAAATTTATTATTGTTATCAACAAAACATAGCAAAAATCATAAAATATAAATAACATTTTTTAGGCGATATTTGTATTAACAAAGGTTTATGACTTATAAAAACATCAATAAACATTGTTAATACAAATAAACCGTAAAAACGTTTGTTTATATTTAGCGATCTCGTTATGTTTTGTTGGTAACAAATATAAAGTTATCATAAGTAAAATTATAAGAATACATGTTGTTTTGCAAAGTATATACATTTGATCATTTACATAAATGTTGTAATAAATAAATTGTTGTAATATAATATGTAATAGGTTGGGTAATATCCAAGACCCATGACCCATACCCATGGAGCTAATCCATAACCCATGACCCATTGCATGACATCATGTTGGGTATTATCCAAGACCCATGACCCAATGTCCATGACCCATGACCCAAGACCCATGACCCATTGTCTAGATACATTGTATCTTGTTGGGTACCCATAACCCAAAGTCCATGACCCATGGCTCATAACCCATAGCCCATAACCCGATTTGCAACCCAAAATCCGGACTATTCTGACCCAGACTGCCGGATCCCAGGATTTGCACTAGCCGAGGGATCCGCCAGAACCGTGGAATAGAAGGCTTTTGTGCCTATAAATAGTGAGTCATTTCTTTATTGTTTCTCACCCTTCTTCTTATAACTCTCTCATATATTATCTCACTCTCCTAACCGCTGATCATTTGCTCATTCTAGTAGTTCTTCTATCTTTTGTTGTGATTCTCATATAGGTCCTTCACGAAGGCGAGATCACGCTATACTACAAGTCATCCAAGCAAAGGGTCCTTTATTGATTTGTCTTTCCACAAGATTTCTATAGCATATCTTGCAATTCATATATTCACATAGTTGTTGTGTAATAGTTGTGTAAAGGTTTAGTTCTACCTCGTGAAAGAACTCGGTATTTAGCTTTGTACCGAAAAAAGTGTAAGCGACGTTGTGAGGCTTCTCCGCCAAGTTGAAGGAGCTTGTTGACATAGTGCTTGAACTCTCGAGTGGGGTACTCTGGGAGTGGAGTAGGGCAAGGAAGGTGTCCTTGTAGCCGAACCACTATAAATCACTTGTGTCGCTACTTTCTATCCTTTTACTTTACTTGTTTTCTTTACTTACTTTACTTATTGCTTCATACTATTTATCCATCCATACGAATTCACATACAATCAAATCTAAATCCTTGAAACTTAAATTAAAATCGGTAAAACTATTCAACCACCATTCTAGTTTTCCACAAACATGTTTGACAAACAAACCTTATTTTATAAACTCAAGCACATGTAAGCTCATATAAGGGCCCGTTTGGTTTGTAGACGGATTTATGACTTGGATTTAGATTTGAAGTTTGATTTGATGTAGAAGAGAGAAGAATATTTAAAGTTATTTTATATTTTAAAATATAATTTATAAACTATTTTTATTTAAAAATGAGAGAGGGGAAATATACATAAAATATGATGGGCGTACTTTTTTCATAAAACCTACCTATTCACCATCTTTTATTCAATCCCAAATATTTGGGATTGTATCCCAACCTAATTCATATAACCTTAAACCAAACAAGTGATAAGCGTCTTTTCAAATCAAAACCCAATCAATATCAAACGCATCCGAAGTCTTGTGTTAAACATAACCATAGACTCAAAGGCTATTGTTTATTTGAACATTTGAAAAAATTATGTACTCCATAGTTATTAATCAAATAATGGCTCATGAAGTCAAATATCTTGTGAGTTGATTTAAAAACTATTGATTTCTTAACAAAAATGATTATGAAAATGAATTTGGAATGGAACTTAGATCTCAAATTAAAAACCCGAATGGTCAATGGGTCTAATATGTAGAAACCGAATTGTATTATTTAATAATGAAAGAGTCTATAGAAAATATATAAACATACATGAAAACAAAAGAGATATCATAATCTTAGATGGGCTAAATGGGCCAACATATTAGGCCTTATTAACTAACATCCTTCCTCAAAATCATAATGCTGTAGCGGGGAAAATTGTGAATTGGTCAGACTAAAAACGAAAACAAGTGAAATGAAAATCAATCTCTATATGCTTCTTTCATGAAAAATCGTGTTGCGCAATCATGTTGCGCGCAATGTGAATAGTACTACCAATATCACAATGTAGTGGAGTAGGAGTAGTAATATGAACACCCATATCTGCAAGTATCCAACGTAACCAAACAATCTCGCTAGTAGTCACACCCATAGTACGATACTCAACTTCATTAGAAGATCTTGAAAGAACATCTTGTTTCTTATAACACAAAACCAGTTGTAGACTTGTGAGTAATAGAATCGCCAGCTCAATCAACATCATAATCGACGTAAGTCTAAAGAAGACGTGGAAGGAAATAAGAGTGTCTGAAATTGAGTACCTCGATGATATATAAGATTTTGTAGAACAACAACCCAATGATCTGTAGTAGGAGCAGCAACAAACTGACTAACAATGTGGACATCATAAAGCAATATCTGGATGAGTCAAAGTAAGATAAACCAAAATCCCAACAATAGTGCGATATAAACAAAGGATCATAATCTATAATAGTATATTTTGCTTTAGCATCAAGAGGGATGTCACCAATCTTATTATTTGTCATTCTAGCACGACCAAACAAATCGGCAATATACTTGGACTGAGATAGAAGATAACCTTTCGGTGATGAAGCAACCTCAATACCAAGAAAATAACGTAGCAAACCCAAATCTTTCATAGCAAACCTACGAGACTATGTTGCCTTCAACAATTCAATTCCATTACAAATCATCTCCAACATATAAGGACAACAAAATACGTCCATCAATTCCAACAATTCAATCCAATTCAATTCAACAATTCAATTCCAACAAATCAACATATAAGGACAACAAAATACGTCCATCACTTGAGCGTTTTAACAAATAATGTGAAATCATGATGGCTAGAGGCTAATCCAAGAAAAGTAACAACTATGGAAAACTTATCATACCAAGCATGTGGTGCTTGTTTGAGACCATAAAGAGCTTTCTATAGCATACAAACTTCACCTGACTAGTAAGGAACATCAGGGGGTGTCATATAAATTTCTTCAATTAGGTCCCCATTCAAGAAGCCATTCTTGACATCAATTTGATATATTTTCCATTGATAACTAGAAGCCACTACAATCAAAGTTCGTCAGTTGTCATCTTTGCAACAGGAGCAAATGTCACTTCATAATCCATGCTATACTCTTGAGAGTAACCTTTAGCAACAAGTCGAGCTTTATATCTTTCAATGGACCCATCATATTTTGTTTTATTCTTGTAGACCCAACCGAAAGCCAATAGCACACTTGCCTTGTGGCAAATGTACCAAGTCCCACGTGTGAGTCTGATGCAATAAAGTTCCTCAACCAAAGTGGATCACAAACAAATTTATATAGGACACGGGCTCGTGAAGACTGTGTACAGAAGCAACAAAAGAAACAAACGAACTAAAATAAGAAGAGTAAACAAAGTCATCTTTTTTAATGGACTTATGAATACGTGTGGGTCGAACATTGGGAGGGGGACCGCTGCAACTTTAGGCGATGATTGGGTAGTCGTGGTAGGGGGTTGATTAATGGTCGGTGGGCTCCAAAACTGTAATTGGTTGTGTTTTATTAGTGGTGGTGGTATGTAGAGGTGTATCTGATATTGGTGTTGTTTCAGTAGTGGTGGTTTTCGCGGTTGTTTCGGATATTGGATCTGGTATTATGAGTGACATAAAAGGTGTAGGTTGTTTAATGAAATCGTCAAAAGGGATCATTTTATATAAGTTCAGATTGTGTCAAATTATGTGAACTAACAGGAAG
The DNA here is from genome assembly GCA_910596185.1 of Chrysanthemum makinoi. Taxonomy (NCBI): domain Eukaryota; kingdom Viridiplantae; phylum Streptophyta; class Magnoliopsida; order Asterales; family Asteraceae; genus Chrysanthemum; species Chrysanthemum makinoi. The sequence goes on along the minus strand of OU343222.1, from coordinate 41,520,734 downwards.
AGAATAGTACGGAATGTGCTCTAAAAACTCAACATGGCGAGATGTATACAACTTTTGGTGACTTGATCATAACAACGATATTCCTTTTGACTAATACCATAACCCAGAAACACACATAAAGTGGATTTGAAGATAATTTCGACGCTTAACATGCGGTTTTAGGACAAAGCGAGTACAACCGAAGACGCGATGAGGAATAATCGGACAAAATTCCATAAAACTTTTCAAAAGGAGATAAAACAAGAATTATGTGCGGTTGGGATTTTAATTAATTACATTTGTGGTTGTAAGAACTACTTCTCCCCAAAATATACTAGGAACATCGGCTTACAACAAAAGGGATCTAGGCGTCTCAACAAGATGGTGATACTTCCTTTCAGTAACACCATTTTGTTGAGGAGTGTCTATAAGAGGTCGATATATCGCCCCATCAAATTTAAGAAAACCAAAAAATCATTAAAATTGTATTCACCCCCAAATTACAGTGAAAGCATTTAATGACTGTTGAATATTGAGTTTTTACAAGAGCTCCAAATTTTCGGAAAACTGTAAGAACATCAAACGTACGCTTCATTAGATAAACCCGAGTATCGCGAGTGAAGTCATCAATAAATAATACGTAATATTTGGAACCTCTTTTTATTGATACGGTCCCCACACATTAGAATGCACTAGATCAAATGGTGCATGAGAAGAGGAATTACTATTATTGAACGGTAGTGTTGAGATCTTTGCAAGTTAACAATCACTACAATTAGAAATATCATGAGTGTCTAGTTTTCTCAACGCACCTGTAGATGCTAAAACCGTAAACGATAGTGCTATAAATAAAATGCTGAAGAAGAACGGTTCGACAAAAAAAGAAGACAAGTCCACTATACATGATGTGGCATCATGAATGTCTCCAAAGTGGTCTAAAACATAGAGATCCCTTGTCGATGACATGTCCTAACCAAATCATGTGTTTTTTAGTCATGTATAGAACAATTAGACAACAGAAAATTTGACACCATATTCAGAATCACAAATTTTACTAACAAAAGTAAGAATCATATATAGTAAGGCTCGGTATGTAGTAAACATTATATAAAGCAATATAAGGTGTATCAACTGAACCAATACCTGCTAATGACATCGAATCATCATTAGCTGCCACAGTTGATTTCAAAGAATTAGTATTCAACGAAACGAACTGTCACAATAGACGAGACATGTGATGAGTGGCACCCGAATCTAATATTCATTTTGAAAACGATGATTCCAAATCTTTACTAGATGACGTTGACATAGCTGAAGCTTAAAGCCTATAAACTTCTTAAATTTGCTCTGACATGTTTAAAAATAGGGTTTAGGCCGTGCAATAGACGTGTACTTTACGAAATGTACCGTTTTGGTACGTGAACTAAAATCCGTTCCATTTTATGTTGCGTACTTTTATGTTTTGTACCATTTTGCACGGTTAAACTTGTTTTACCGAAACCATAATCACTATTGCCACGTGTGCACGCCACGTTAGATTTCCACTAACAAAAATAAGTTAAATAATAGGGTTTTGGCCGCTAAATAACTACGTACTTTTTCAAATGTACCGTTTTGGTACGTGTATAAGTTTTTGTCCGTTTTTGTCCGTTTTTATACGTTTTCGTCCGTTTTCTTCCGTTTTCTTACGTTTTTAACCGTTTTTATACGTTTTGTTCGTTTTATACGTTTTCGTTCTTTTTATACATTTTCTTACGATTTCAAGCGTTTTACCCCATTTTATCGATTTTCTTATGTTATTACCCGTTTTTATACGTTTTAAATCCGTTTTTACTTTTTATCTGTTTTTTCGTTTCTCGTTTCTATGTTTTCGTTCATTTTTTACGTTTTCGTCCATTTTTTACGTATTCGTCTGTTTTTTTTGTTCTTGTGTCTTTTTTATGTTTTCATCCGTTTTTTTACGTAAAAAACAGACGAAACTGAAAAAAAGGGACAAAAACGTAAAGATACGGACGGAAACGTAAAATAAATGACAGAAAGCGTAAAAGGATGAAAACTTAAAAAAAGCAGCGAAAACAAAAAAGCGGGATGAAAACGTAAAAGCAGACGAAAATGAAAAAACGGACGAAATTGTAAAAAGCGTAAGCGAAAAAATGATAAAAGCGGCAAGCGTACAAAAAGCGTAAAAAAGACGAAAACCAAAAAGCGGACAAAGCGTAAAGCAGAACGTAAAAAAATGACAAAAAATTATAAAGAAATGGATGAAAACATAAAAAGCGGCGAAAACGTAAAGAGCGGATGAAAACATAAAAAAGCGGACAAGCGTAAAAATAAACGAAAACGACCGGGGGCAGATAGATGCAATTTGGGACAAACAAGAAGGACGATCTATGTAATTTACTCAAAAATATGCCACATAGGCATTTTTGCCGGTTTTATACATTCTCAACCGGTTGCCTCAGAACATGCGTGCAAAATGGTACTAAACATAAAAATACGCAACATAAAATGGAACGGATTTTAGTTCACGTACCAAAACGATACATTTCAGTAAAGTACACGCCTATCATTATGCTAAACCCTTAAAAATATATCAAACTTCTAACACATTCCTAAAAACTTGTTGAGCCAATAATGGATCCATGTGTAAATCATCCGTATACGTTGCCATAGGAACTAAGATAAAATCACCCGATAACGAAGAGATTTGAAGAAAACCCTATAAGCTTACACAATCAAGTTCAAATAAACAAAATGCATCCAACAGCTTTGTTGCAAAAGCCAAAAGTGAACGGTACAAATTTAATCAAACAAATAAAACTTTTGCCATAGTTAAGGTTATATCCAGTGTCCCATTAACTAATATATCAAATTTATCATCCACCGTCCCACTAACTAATAAATCAAATTCATCATCCAATCAATTTGTTGAACAAAGATCTTGGTCACGTGACTGTATAACACAATCACCAACTTAGAATCGTGTTTTGTTCAAGCTTCAATTGGAGCTCACCCTTTATATCGACATTAAACTTTAGTTGTTTGTTTAATAAAGGGTGAACCTTGAATACACGTAACAAATTTTCTCAAATTAACCAATATACGTAACATACTTATTTTATTATTAACATACGTAATATATTTTCAAATACTTACCAATATACGTAATGTTGACAGGTTACCACTTTGAAAAGTTACAATAATGGTCCCTGTTGTTTGTGTTGACTTTCCCCTTTAGTCTTTTGACACTTTTTTACTTTAAAAAGATGGTCCTTGTGGTTTGCTTTGACTTTCACTGTTAGTCATTTGATTTGAGAAAGTTTGTTACGTATATTCAGCTTTTTAGAAACATAGCACGAATATCTTGAAATTTTATTGGGCAACGAGCTTACACATACTCTTTAACTATTTATTTATGTCAACTGAGATACGTAAATGAAGCTTCACTATATTTGGGGGAATTGCATATATATCCCTCCAAAGGTGAATAATTTCATATATATCCTTCTTACAAGTTTTTGATGCACATAGTACAATGATTTTTATGCATGCAAAGGATATATATGCAATTTTGCATCTTTGGAGGGATATATATGCAAATGACCCTATTTATATTTGTAAAGAACACCTTAGAATCACGATGAACCCACCCATTTAATTATAATATATACTAAAAGTCATTGGAGCGCGGGGTCCACAACAAAGTCATTAAGGAGTGCTTAACAACCTAATTCGGCCTCCTATTGGTTCTTCGGGACAAGAGGAAAAAGCCTATTGGTTGGGAGTTAATTACATGGATCAGGTACAGTGCATGATGAATAGTACCCCAAGAAACACCAGGAGGATATGTGTCTTCAAATTAATCTACCACTCCCACCGCCTTTCTTCCACTTACTAGAAAATTCTATAACCATTATTGATCAATCCATCTTATATCACACGAAGAGGAAACTCCCAAAACCAGAGAAATACCGTTTGGAATACCATACTTTATCTTACATGTTTCTCTCTAAAAATCAGACAGATCTTGAAGGTTATTGTTCTCGGATTTGGGTTTTAGGGTTAGTAATAACTATGCTCGGCTTAGCTTCAGGTTTGTTTTTTTTTTTTACCTTTACAATGTTTTGTTTATAATTAATTTGTATTTTTTTGGTCGGTTTAATTGGAATTTGTCATGTAAATACTCCTTTTTATGGGTTATGATTGTTGATTTTTTTTCTTCATCTTTTATTTAATCTAATTGCAATTTTGTTGTTGTTTTTCGTTTGGAAGTTCTCTAGCTCGACTGTTAAGGAAAGAAGAAAGAAAAGCTCTCTAGCCCAAGATTCACTGCGATTCATGTTGTTTTTTATTGGTCTTCTTGATGGGTAGGTTGTCTTTATTGATAGTTGATTGCACATTATCTTGTTGGTACTGGTGAAAACAAACACACTTACAGTAACCGCAATCAACAAACACGGATTAAAATTTAAAACTAAAACGAAATCATCAGTTTGAGGAAGAAGAAGCGAAAAAGTGAATCTTGAAACTGCATGTCGCCATAACTCGATTGGGTAAGTTTATCAACCATAATTGCATATGTTTAATTTAGTTAAACTTTCAAAATGTGCATTGTTGGTAGCCCTTTCCCTGATGAAACCACTTGAAGATGTGATAAATTTTCATAAACACAATGACTGTGAATTGGTATGTTGTATTCATAGTGTACGCCGTAGTGTAACCATCTAAGGATTTTTGGCTTCTATTTGGGTTCAAGTGAAGAAAAAAAGTTCCAAGATGGGTTTTAGAGTAATTAAAAGTTAAGTTAAGTGGAACAAGAGCATGCTTCAAATTAAGCTTAATTAATTGAAGGTTAAGTTAGATAAAAACAAGTGCAACCTTAAAATTAAGCATAAAAAGAATGTGGACTTGAGGTTATTGTTTTGTTGGCTGATGAGCATACATGTATTTTTGGCTTCTAGCCTTTTATGTGTTATTGTTTGATAGCGTGTTGGGAGTTCATATTCCTTTTAATGTAAAATTGTGTTGTATGTGTTCTAGAGACGCTCGAGAGGCAATATTGAATGATGTATAGCAATTAACACTGTCACACCCCCAAATTACATTTTGTAAAGGGAATGGAATACCTTGGGGATGACTGTCATAGCATCAAAGTTCAGTTATATCGAAGCGACCTAAAGTGTCGTTTAGAAAACACATCGTTTGATTTATTAAAACAATCAGAGTTTACAAAGTATAGGTCCCAAATGAAAATCAACTTGTGCGGAAATAAGTTTGTTACAAGCCAAACGATGTTTTAAAGTTTATAAATCCCACGTGAGACGCGTCGTCACTACGACTCTATGATATGTCCATATGAATGCCATGAAGTGAATGCCTTAGATACCTGAGATAAAACATGCTAAAAGTGTCAACACAAAGGTTGGTGAGTTCATAGAGTTTGGTTAACAAGTAAAGCTTTTAAAGAGCGCTAATGCAACAAAGGCAAAGTTTTTTGGTTATATAGAATAGTTCGCAAAGCAAAGGCATCATAAATCCACTCAGTTCCAAGTTCCGCCCATACAAAACTTGCAACCTGTGTGTTTACAACCCACTGCTAAAAATAGTATGTCAATCATGTATGTATATATCATAGTAGTAAAAAGTATATGTGCCACCACAAGGATCTTCCAACACTCGTGTTGGGATGTTTGTAAATTAATAGCCTTCCAACAACTTAATTTGGAGCCACTAATTCTTGTATGTAGCCAACTGAACCTCTTGACGAGTCTAACTTGTTTGTTGTGTTGCATTGAATAACAGATTATATTCACCCTTGTGTCGCGTCATCAAGGACACAAGGGTGGGGGCGTCAGCCCGATCGTACTATCAATACCTCTCTGCCGCTCCGCAGAGTTAACCGATTGCTAAAGTTTGTATATTGATGCATAATTGAAAACTAGTTTAGCACATTAAGGCACATATCGCAATAAACCACACATAATGTCCAAAGTGTATAAGAAGTATATTGTAACACAATTGTATAAATGGTTTGAGTATTCGCAAGAGTGAAACAAGTATTTAAGCATGTATCTCCCCCAAATAGTTTGTAAGAGTTTAAACGAGTAAAGGTGGGGTATGAACTCACCGTGATATGTAAGAGTTTAAAATACTTGCGAAAGTAATGAAAATAGTTTGAGCATGTATCTCCCCCAAAAGTAATTGAAATGTATAAAAGTAGGGGCTATGAAACTCACGGTAATCAGTAAACGTTTAGAGTATTTGTGAAAGTAAATGAAAATAGTTTGAGCATGTATCTCCCCAAAAGAGTTTGTAAGACAAATAAGTAATAGAAAGTGGGACTACGAACTCACCTGGTGTGATTGATATGCTAACAAAATGAAGTGCACTAAAATGAGGCTCGGAGACTATCCGCGACCTAAATGAATGTCATGAATTGAGTTATGATATGTTGTCGTGAATGCGTGTTAGTGTGATACAATGATGTGCATGCAACTCCATATGATATTCATACCACTTGTATGTTTTGGAAATAATGTTTATCGTCAAAATATGTTTATGACATCCCGTCATATTATAAAATACTTTACAAGTATTTACGTCAAAATGTCATCCTACAATAGTTTATTAATGTTTTATAGTGAAATTTTAACTTTTCGCCGCAAAATATTGTCGTTGAAAATTTCTTGAAAGTGATAAAAATGGCTTCGAAAAACTAGTCGTAAAATGGTGTACGTCGATCGTTAGGAAACGAACCCGACGGTTTTGGAAAGTTTGTATCAAAATCTAGAAGTTTCAGTTCAGGAGTTTTCGTCATAAAGGTCTCGAACATAAAGATAATAAGGGTTAAAGATGGTGATTTTGTCCAAATGTGGTTTAAAATGAGTTTCGGTCAAAGTTTAAGCAACCGTAAATAATTTATTAAAACTCCGCTATACAAACGGCTTGTCGTTTTGAAAAATATGCTCGGTGATCTCGATTTTATTAGAAGACATTTCATTCCAAAAAGTTCTACATCATAGTTAAAAACAGCCCTCAACATGGTCGTTTCAGCTACCGTAACACTTGTCTCGTAAAAATAATATAGTTTTTCTGAAAATAATAGTTACGGCAATTTTATGAAAACGTGCATATCTTAGTCGTTTCAAATCCGTTTTCTACGTATAATACGTCCTTAGCTTCGTATCAAAGTATACTAATATATTTTTGACAAGTCGAAATAATTTGTAAAGCTTAAGGCTCGTTTTTGACTCGGACAAATTAAAAACATGTTGCTGAAATTTCAGAAAACTATACATTTCGTCGTCAAACTTGTAAAATCCATAACTTCTTCGTTATAACTCCGTTTTAATCCGTTCAAGCGGCCACGGATTCGTTTTAAAGTATATTTTCTAAATATCAAGGCCAAAATTTCGTGTCAACTGTCGGATTTTCCAGAAAAACGAAATAAGGACAGAACACATTTTATACTAGTCGAAAATAGTTTTTCTCGTACTAAACCTATTCCAATCCCTTCAAATCAACTCCAAAGCTATTCTAATCCTACCATACACCTTCTTAGGGTGTCATGGGTTCCTAAACATCATCAAGACCAATATATAACAAGGGGATAATTATAGGATGACCTTTACATATATAACTCTAAAAATCAATGTAAAAATGGTATAAATAACACAAGTCTTGCATGCTTTTGCTCAAAAATGATGAGATGAGTATGAAATGAATATGTAAGATGAAAAAAATAAACATGAGATGCTTACTAGTGATATGATGAGGTGATTAGAACAAAGGATAACCTAAACACCCTAGGTTTTTATTTCAAAACCTTATCAAGAGTGTGATCTAGATTGTGTATACTTGAGCTTTGGAAAAACTTGATGATCCCTTGTACACCCTTGATGATGAACCGGTTTTGAAGATGAAATAAAGAGAGAAGAAATAATTTTTGCTAACTTGAATTATGAGAGATTGAATGAATGAGTGAATAAAATGGTGGAGTACAAGTATATACATTCAAGTTAGAAAATTTTACCCACCTAGACTACCTCCCTCCCCCCCATGGCCGGATATGGGGGGATTGTGTTTCACAATATGTATTTTTTTTTTCTTTTTATAATGTGTAATAAAATTGTGTAAGTAATAAGTTTGTGTAATAATAACTTATATATAAAATGTTAGTGTATTTAAGGTAATTTTTGATAAAAGAAATTTTTAATAGATCAAAGTAGAGTATAATGATTTTATAAAAATTGTAAAAATACATTCCTTGTAAGATTTGAGTGATATAATAATTATCGTGCAGTTTTTAAGAAAAACGTCGTAATAATATAAATTTAACAATTTATATACCAAATAAATTTAAAACACTAGGTAAACTAAAAATATAGTTTTTATAACTAAATGTAAGTATAAAAATGTATCGGGATCATTTTTAGAAGTAACGGATTAAATGTTCAAAATAATAACTCACGCGATAACGTTTATTTAATATGAAAATTTACGCGTTAAATGTGAAATGAAATGTCATGAATGGATTAACATGATGCAAATGATGTTAATGAAATGTAGACTAAACTTAGTCCATATGAAATGTTCGTGATGATATGATCATGAATTCGCCGCTAAACCATAAAGGTTACGCGAATTTGGAACACGCAAAGCTAGTTAACGATAAATGATGAAATTGTGAAGCGTGAATTGTTTTGAGAAATGACCAAAAATTGAGAATTGTGACATTCTTCCCATGTCGGAGGAATCACGTCCTCGTGATTCAATCGATGATACTATGATTGAACCTCGACAGGGTTCTAAAGTTTATGCTTGTGTATGGTCTATATGATTATGTCAATGCTCATGCATATGAGTTACCCGCCCAACAAGATACGTTCCGTGCTATCGTAGAAGTTCCCGTCCTAAATACATGCTTTCTTATGATTAGGCTCGATAAGACAAGCTTTCCCATTCTCAAGCAAAATTTTTAAAAGACTTTTTGGTAACCGATTTTTACTTAATCCCACAACTCATCAAACAAGAACGGTCATACGATTAGGCTAAATCGGTTTAGGTAACGACTTGTTTCTAGCTCGATCTTTGCAACTCATCAAACAAGAACTGCCGCTCGGATCAAACTGGAAACAAGTGGTTTGAAGAAAATCTTTTGAAATTTGGCTTGATTACGGAATTGCTTACACATATGAGACTACTACTCCCTTCATTGCATGATTCTTCCGAAATTAGACATAGGTGATCAGGCTATGTATAATTTAGGAGTAACTATGCAATGCTTGAACTAATCGACTCATATGATGTTTGGTGTTGAGTCATAAGTCCGCATGTATAAAGAATGTGCACTTATAATGATATGATGAGATGCTATGATGATGTGGTTATAGTCTAGGGTCAATGATGCAACCTAGTTCTCTATAACCGACGCTCGGATACCAATCTGTCACACCCCCAAATTACATTTTTTCAACGGAATGGAATACCTTGGGGATGACCGTCATAGCATCAAAGTTACTGATTATATCGAACGACCTAATGTGTCGTTTGGAAAACACATCGTTTGATTTATTAAAACAATCAGAGTTTACAAAGTATAGGTCCCAAATGAAAATCAACTTGTGCGGAAATAAGTTTGTTACAAGCCAAACGATGTTTTAAAGTTTATAAATCCCACGTGAGACGCGTCGTCACTACGACTCTATGATATGTCCATATGAATGCCATGAAGTGAATGCCTTAGATACCTGAGATAAAACATGCTAAAAAGTGTCAACACAAAGGTTGGTGAGTTCATAGAGTTTGGTTAACAAGTAAAGCTTTTAAAGAGCGCTAATGCAACAAAGGCAAAGTTTTTTGGTTATATAGAATAGTTCGCAAAGCAAAGGCATAAGAAAATCCACTCAGTTCCAAGTCCGCCCATACAAAACTTGCAACATGTGTGTTTACAACCCACTGCTAAAAATAGTATGTCAATCATGTATGTATATATCATAGTAGTAAAAAGTATATGTGCCACCACAAGGGTCTTCCAACACTCGTGTTGGGATGTTTGTAAATTAATAGCCTTCCAACAACTTAATTTGGAGCCACTAATTCTTGTATGTAGCCAACTGAACCTCTTGACGAGTCTAACTTGTTTGTTGTGTTGCATTGAATATGATTATATTCACCCGGTCGCGTCATCAAGTACCCAAGGGTGGGGGCGTCAGCCCGATAGTACTATCAATACCTCTCTGCCGGCTCCCGCAGAGTTAACCATTGCTAAAGTTTGTATATTGATGCATAATTGAAAACTAGTTTAGCACATTAAGGCACATATCGCAATAAACCACACATAATGTCTAAAGTGTATAAGAAGTATATTGTAACACAATTGTATAAATGGTTTGAGTATTCGCAAGAGTGAAACAAGTATTTAAGCATGTATCTCCCCCAAATAGTTTGTAAGAGTTTAAACGAGTAAAGGTGGGGTATGAACTCACCGTGATATGTAAGAGTTTAAAATACTTGCGAAAGTAATGAAAATAGTTTGAGCATGTATCTCCCCCAAAAGTAATTGAAATGTATAAAAGTAGGGGCTATGAAACTCACGGTAATCGATAGAACGTTTAGAGTATTTGTGAAAGTAAATGAAAATAGTTTGAGCATGTATCTCCCCAAAAGAGTTTGTAAGACAAATAAGTAATAGAAAGTGGGGCTACGAACTCACCTGGTGTGATTGATATGCTAACAAAATGAAGTGCACTAAAATGAGGCTCGGAGACTATCCGCGACCTAAATGAATGTCATGAATTGAGTTATGATATGTTGTCGTGAATGCGTGTTAGTGTGATACAATGATGTGCATGCAACTCCATATGATATTCATACCACTTGTATGTTTTGGAAATAATGTTTATCGTCAAAATATGTTTATGACATCCCGTCATATTATAAAATACTTTACAAGTATTTACGTCAAAATGTCATCCTACAATAGTTTATTAATGTTTTATAGTGAAATTTTAACTTTTAGCCGAAAATATTGTCGTTGAAAATTTCTTGAAAGTGATAAAAATGGCTCCGAAAAACTAGTCGTAAAATGGTGTACGTCGATCGTTAGGAAGCGAACCCGGCGGTTTTGGAAAGTTTGTATCAAAATCTAGAAGTTTCAGTTCAGGAGTTTTCGTCATAAAGGTCTCGAACATAAAGATAATAAGGGTTAAAGATGGTGATTTTGTCCAAATGTGGTTTAAAATGAGTTTCGGTCAAAGTTTAAGCAACCGTAAATAATTTATTAAAACTCCGCTATACAAACGGCTTGTCGTTTTGAAAAATATGCTCGGTGATCTCGATTTTATTAGAAGACATTTCATTCCAAAAAGTTCTACATCATAGTTAAAACAAGCCCTCAACATGGTCGTTTAAATTTCTACCGTAACACTTGTAACGTAAAAATAATATAGTTTTTCAGAAAATAATAGTTACGGCAATTTTATGAAAACGTGCATATCTTAGTCGTTTCAAATCCGTTTTCTACGTATAATATGTCCTTAGCTTCGTATCAAAGTATACTAATATATTTTTGACAAGTCGAAATAATTTGTAAAGCTTAAGGCTCGTTTTTGACTTCGGACAAATTAAAACATGTTGCTGAAATTTGAAAACTATACATTTAAATGTCGTCAAACTTGTAAAATCCATAACTTCTTCGTTATAACTCCGTATTTATCCGTTCAAGCGGCCACGGATTCGTTTTAAAGTATATTTTCTAAATATCAAGGCCAAAATTTCGTGTCAACTGTCGGATTTTCCAGAAAAACGAAATAAGGACAGAACACATTTTATACTAGTCGAAAATAGTTTTTCTCGTACTAAACCTATTCCAATCCCTTCAAATCAACTCCAAAGCTATTCTAATCCTACCATACACCTTCTTAGGGTGTCATGGGTTCCTAAACATCATCAAGACCAATATATAACAAGGGGATAATTATAGGATGACCTTTACATATATAACTCTAAAAATCAATGTAAAAATGGTATAAATAACACAAGTCTTGCATGCTTTTGCTCAAAAATGATGAGATGAGTATGAAATGAATATGTAAGATGAAAAATAAACATGAGATGCTTACTAGTGATATGATGAGGTGATTAGAACAAAGGATAACCTAAACACCTAGGTTTTATTTCAAAACCTTATCAAGAGTGTGATCTAGATTGTGTATACTTGAGCTTTGGAAAAACTTGATGATCCCTTGTACACCCTTGATGATGAACCGGTTTTGAAGATGAAATAAAGAGAGAAGAAATAATTTTTGCTAACTTGAATTATGAGAGATTGAATGAATGAGTGAATAAAGTGGTGGAGTACAAGTATATACATTCAAGTTAGAAAATTTTACCCACCTTGACTACCTCTCCCCCCCATGGCCGGATATGGGGGGATTGTGTTTCACAATATGTATTTTTTTTTTTTCTTTTATAATGTGTAATAAAATTGTGTAAGTAATAAGTTTGTGTAATAATAACTTGTATATAAAATGTTAGTGTATTTAAGGTAAATTTTTGATAAAAGAAATTTTTAATAGATCAAAGTAGAGTATAATGATTTTATAAAAATTGTAAAAATACATTCCTTGTAAGATTTGAGTGATATAATAATTATCGGCGTTTTTAAGAAAAGCGCCGTAATAATATAAATTTAACAATTTATATACCAAATAAATTTAAAACACTAGGTAAACTAAAAATATAGTTTTTATAACTAAATGTAAGTATAAAATGTATCGGGATCATTTTAGAAGTAGGATTAAATGTTCAAAATAATAACTCACGCGATAACGTTTATTTAATATGAAAATTTACGCGTTAAATGTGAAATGAAATGTCATGAATGGATTAACATGATGCAAATGATGTTAATGAAATGTAGACTAAACTTAGTCCATATGAAATGTTCGTGATGATATGATCATGAATTAAGCTAAACCATAAAGGTGACGCGAATTTGGAACACGCAAAGCTAGTTTACGATAAATGATGAAATTGTGAAACGTGAATTGTTTTGAGAAATGACCAAAAATTGAGAATTGTGACAAACACTTATGGAAAACTTAACCAATCAACTAAGGAACCTACCTAGAGAGTGAGATAGCGACTATGTATTAAACGATTTATTATGCTTTAGGTATGCATGCATTTATTTTCTTTTTTGCTGCAATTCACTATTTATTAGTTATATATAACTTCCTTTTTGTGATTCATTAATAATGGTGGTAAAGAAACCAAAAACCCAGCAAGAAAGCCTCAAGTGGGGTGGATGAAAAACATCAAATGGTTTTAAGGAACCCATGAGCTTCTTGAATGTCCTGTGTGCACCATAATAATGTCCATGCCTATTTATCGAGTTTGCTCCTACTTGTTTTTCCATATGGAATGATTCATATCGATAATTATGTTTTCTTTATTTTAAGCCTCGACATTACTCACAATATGAAGACTAAAAAATGTCTTGAATAATGGTACGGTAATAAATTTTTATAGTGCCGAATGGCCACTTTATGCTCCATCTGCAAATTTAAGTGAAAAGTTGCTACCCTATATGTTGTATCAATATGGATAGCATAAGGTGTTTGGCATTGGAGAACATAGCGGAACCATTAAAAGCTCCTTATACTCGGTTCGCAATGTTGGTCACGTGAAATATTCGAGAACTTATGAAGCATCTAAAAATAATCACAAAGTTTGCATGTGTGATGCATGTATTACATCATTATGCTTGACCACACAAAATTAATTATACGACATGGATGATAGGTGTAATTTACGATATATTTTTACAAGTTATTAGCATTTGCTATATCGTGTCAATAATTTTCAACATTAATGTGAGGGTCAACAGTTGCTTCTGTTTAAACATGTTTTTGATAGTGGAACCAGTTATTTGTTAAGGTTTTTGTACTGCGAAGTAGTGAAAATGAGGTACGACTTAGTTTATTAATGATTAACAGTGAGCTATTCTTTATTTGATCTGTTTATGAGTTAAGTACTTGAGCGTTTATGGAGAAATAATACATTTGGGTAAAAAAAATCAACCTTTTATGCAAGTTTTGAAATTACTTGACTTGATGCGATGAGGTTTCCGCGATCATGATTCAGGTTTTAATTCTTGCAGGCTCTTTTGTATTGTGAAGTATCAACGTAACGTACTTAAGATGTCCTAAGTCGGCAACATATTCATAGTTAAGGTATGTCCATGTTCACTTTTTGAATCGAATCATGTTTCTTTTAAGTCACCTTCTTATTTTCCTATAATCTCTGAATATTTATATTTGCTTGCATTTCTAAACAACAATTATTCAACTAAAACACAATGTTAATGCAGATCATGGAATATAAAAGGTTAAGTTTTCATTTTGTACATCCTGAAGGAAGAGTTGCTTGTAGGCAAGAGCACTTGGACTTTAACAAAGAAAGATTGCTATATCTTTGATACGCGTAAAGCAAAATTTGTGGATAAAGAGTTAAGGCCAGCGACAGTGAAATCGAATTAAAAATATCGGAAAACCAATGTGGATGCGAAAACAATATGAGCTTAGAAAGCTTATTGAAAAGGTAAGCCTTACCCCATTTTCAAATGTTGGGTTATTAAATGTGATAGCTAAGTTGATTGGGTTTAGATTTTTTTTTTTTTTTTTTTTTAATTTACGATATGATATTAAAGTATTTGAGGCAAACTGATCCACTGTATGTAATTCTGAATCATTTTTGTTGCATTGTTTGGACCATGATAGTCGAAAGTGGATGACAACAACAAGCGGATCTAAGTTTTCGGAGCATTGTGAAGGCACAAAAGGATTTGTTCACATTAGTTTAAACAACGCCTTCACATAATCAAAAATAGTTGCTAAACTGCATATTCTGTTTTTAGGTTATTTGTATACTTTGGATGTTCTAGAGCCCGCTGCCTCAAGGTAAACTTAAAGACAAACAACTCTTTAAAGATAAGATTAAAGCAGAAAGTGCCACATTCAAGACCACATGTGCCACCTCTAAAGCGAAGGTATGTATTTCTTTGTCGACTTAGGATGCATTTGGATCAGTCACTATAAAAATCGGTATATGGTGTGCTTGTATTTGTTGGTAAGTAATTTTACAAAGTTATTTGTTTGACTATGAAAAGACACGAGTTTACAAAGTACAAACATGTGGCAACATTGAGCGATTTTTCGTCTAAACACCAATCCTTCTATATAAACATCGATTTATAAAGAATGCGCTTCTCTTGGTCAATGATGTATTGTTTTACTTTCAGTTAGTTTGCATAAGCAAAATTAGTTTAGCAACTATTTTGTAAGGAATGATAGTTTTCTTAACCAAAAAAAAAGTGATGGTTTTCTTAGACTTAAACCACATGTGGCAAATTTGACCCAACACACTAAGCTGGATCAGGTTTGGAAATACATCGACGAGGTAAGTTTATGTAAGCTTTTTTTACATGGGTGTTGTTCGTATGGTTGGGGCAATTACAACGCCTATAGCCTATAAGTTTTGGTTGTGTCTTTAAAGCCTATGGCTATAAGACTTAAACCATAGGTCGATTGGACCAATCACAAGCGCCTAAGTTATGTTAGTTGGGTCTTTGTAAAGCTTTTAACAATGGATAATTTATCTTTAGCGGGTATAGATAAAGTGTACAAAAGTATTTCAAATTTGGGAGCTAAGAATCACTTGGTATATGACGATATCAAGACCAAGTTACTTAGCCCAAAAACGCATCATATTATCTTGATGTGACTAAGTTTCTGTCAAATTATGAGGACAATAGAATGCGAGGGAGTTTCCTCGAGACCCACTACATTCAAAGTATCAGATGATCTGAAAATAATAGAACTCTCACCGTCGTTTACTACTATTACAAATTCAACTTACGGTATTCCTATTGGTGATATTAAGATGTTGGAAGTGAGAATTAGTGAACCAGAGGTACGTAAAGCTAGCATTTATAAACGATTATAATAAATGTATTATGACGTATATCAACCTACTTTTCATTCTACCAGCAGGCTCTGTATATATAACTAATCAAAAGATGGTTGCATGTTAAACAGACCAGTTTCTAACATGTAATCTATCTCCAAAAACAACATATTTAACAAAAAAGTACAATGACTACTTAAGATGTGACAAATGAAATTGTAAGTTAATATACTTTGCAAATAACCACTTTATATTGCTTGAGTCTACTAACTACTTGATTATGATTCCTTGGAGGCACTTTTGATTATAAAAGCTACTCTTACCTCGACATTAGTTTTAACTGATCGCCTCAATGCATTTAGGAAGAACCCAAACGCAATCTCAACTTAAGGATTAGCACATACTTGGTTGCAGATGGGGTTGGTTATGTTATTGATGTCCTTTGTGGCATGTAGTATGTTAATTAAGTCTCCACATTGTACTTCATCTTCATGGAACCTAATGTCCATCTTTGTTTTGGCCGTGGATTTTATGTCATTTAATAGTCATCTATGAGTTTAGATGGTAAAACATCATATATTTCACATTGAATTAAAACCTTTTGAAATACGTAGCATCTATTAGATGAGTTTTGCCTATAAGTTTTGGTTTTGGTCCTATGGCGACCTGATGGTATGAATTATTATTGTCTTGATCTTTATTGCAAAGCATTGTTACTGTATGTATATCTGCTGTTTTTTGTTTCGAAAACGAAAAGCCCCGCCACACATGTTCTATGCATCGATAAACCATCCCCGCAGCAACGCGCGGGCAAACCCGCTCGTTGACACTAAACTTGAATGGTTCCTTTATAAAATAAAGTGACTCTTTAGAAAAAATAGTATGTATGTTGAAAATTGATCAAGCAACAAGCTTACACATACATTGAACTACTTATTTATGTGGTAGATACCTTAGATATGAAACTCTCTGAAAGATTAATTTAAAACCTTGGAATTTAAAAATATGTATGAGATAAAAACATTGAGATACAAATATGTGCAAACAACAATGAACGGAAGTGGGTAACATAAGATTCGAGTTTAAATTTTGCTATTTAAAACAGAAGCATGAACAAAATGGGGCATTGTAGTCTAGTATATTGAGAAAGAAAACCTTAGAGCATGTTCAATGGTAACCCAAGTTATTTCATAACACCGTCCACGTCAGCGGCACATCAGCTTTAACATTTCACATTAACATCCCTAAAAAACACCCACAACAATAACATCCCAATAACATCAATAACATTTCATATTTTTAATTTCAACCCCTAAACTAAAACAAACACTTCATTTATTAAACTAAACATATCATTAAAATTGAAAACATATTACAATACGAGATTAAAAAAAAAAGTTACAACAAAATAAAAAAAACACATTGCAAATAAAACGTTACAACAAATTAAAGGAAATGACGAGAATACAATCTACTGGCGAGGTTTCAAGTTATATTTTTTGATGATTCGGTCTTTTTCGTCATTGATCCAAGCCACGACATTTGGATCTTGCCCTTCAGATATCCGTCATAAAAACTTTATCTCTTCCAACCTTGTTATTGTGAGATCTTTTTCTGCTAGGCCGATCACGCGCCGTTACTTGTTTTCACGTTGATCGATACTCGTTTGCAATAGTTTGGTGAAATAAGTTGACGAGCTCGTTCCTCGGCTTGCTCCCCGGTACTTTTCGTGCTCTGGATCTTGCTTTCTTGGTAGCGTTTCTTTCCCATGGGCGTGGTTGTTCATCATTACCAAACAAAGCCTCGTTTGTTTGGCAACTTTATCGCCGGTTAAATCAACGGTTTGCGTGTCCCATTTCTTATAATGACGCAAACCTCCCAGCGTCATCGAGACCAAGCGGTGCTTTGCTTTGGTTTCCTCCGCGATACCATTGCTTTGCCGTTTCATCACATCCGACTCACTTTCCCCGTTGATCGTTGCGCCGCGTCGTAACAAGAGTTGAACTTTGTGCATATGACGTTCAAAGTTTTCCACTTGCTTGACATCATATCCTTGTTGCGCCGTTGAAAGTTGTTTCTATTGAACTCATTTCGACCCGATACCAAAAGCGTATCTCAGGGTTGGTACTTTCCAACTTCGGATCCTCGAAAAGCGGCTATGTAACACCTTGCAAGTAATGTTTCCTCTGCTGGAGTCCAGCGCCCGACAACGCACAACTTCCTCTTCATCGGAATCAATTGGTTCGGGCTCGAGGTCTTTGGATTTTTTTATTTTAGCTTATCGACCTTTTCCTTTTTTTGGAGGAGACGTGGGTGTCTCAGCAACATCATGTGTTTCAGTTTGTGATTGTTGTGATTGTTGTGTGAATTGTAGGTTTTGAAAGTTGGAGTTTAAGGTGCTTTGTTGGTGTTTGTTGTTGATAAAAGAGATATTGTTGATGTTGTTGCCACATTTTTTGGCTCGAGAAGCCTAGTGGGTTGGGGTTTGAAGATGAACCCGCGTTCGGGTTAAATGATGAACCCGGGTTTGAGGGATTCCACCCACCACCGAGAAGATTGAAGAAAGTATCATCGTCGCTTCCCGATTTTTTTTTCAGTGAATAAAAGATTGAAGATTGAGAGTATTGAGAGGATTGAGAGGATTGAGTAGTGGAAGTGTGGAAAAAAATGGTGTTTTAGTTGGGTATTTATAGTGGTAAAAAAATGTTTTTGATTTTTTTTTTTTTTTTTTTTAAAAATTAAAAGTAGCCGTTTTAGGGTTAAAAATGAATTTTTTTTAAACCTAACGGCTAGTATCCGTTAGAGGGGGTGTTTATGAATTTTTTTTGAATTATTTTTTTTTCCCCTTACTTGTAGCGTTATATGGGTAACGTGCAAGGACTAACGGCGTTATTTCACTCGGCCTCCAAAGGAGTAACGCCAATAACGGCGTTATTGAGACGAAAAACGGCGTTATGCCGTTATTGTTGTTAGTGCTCTTAGAAACACATCAAAACCACTTGAAAACTAACACATGCTTTAGAAATTGAAAATGTAGTATGTTATAAATAAGTTTTATAAGCGCATTCTAAAAAGAGTCTGGTCTAACTTGTTAGAGAGCACGATATGGCACGCCACTGGTGCCAGTGGCTAACCCAATAACACATTATACCATACTACCATATGTGCTATTCGTTTGTTATTCGACATTTCGCCAATGCAATGGCTAACACCATTCGTCCTTTTTTTTCTTTTTTTTTTCTTGGTTTTGTGAGTTGGTGGGTACTTTTAGTGATGTGTTTTGTGGGACTCAATATGTGTTATTGGTTTTTTTGTTGGGGAAAGGTGCTTGAGTTATTGAATAAGGATTCTCTCGTGTTTAAATGAACATGAGAGGTCATGTTATGCTTGATATGATTGTACATTTAAATTAAAATAAAGTAAATACTTTGCAACAATAATAATGTATAATCACATCAAACACAATATGACCTCTCATGTTCATTTGAACATGAGAGGATCCTTATATTTGAGTTATTAGTGTGTTATTGGGAAGAATTGATGTGACGCTAATGTGACACACCAATAAAATATTATGATACATTTCACTCTTATGAGTTTAAAGCTAACTTTTGTACTAAAACTCACTAGACATCAATTCATAAAGAAAAGTAAAAGTACAAAGTCAAATAAAGCGATACAAGCTCGCTTTATTTGCACTTTACACCAAGGTTTTTAAGATCGGGATCTTATTTAGGATTGTTTTCATTTTTGCAAGATCGTGATCGTAAGATCGAATCGGAATCTTAAGATCCTACTCTAATATTATTTCTTAATAGTTTTGTAATATCATTCAAATCTACAAATTATTATACATTATAAGCATAAAATACTATTAATGCTTCATAAAAATGTTGTCCTAAATTATGATTATGAAATGTTTAAAAAGATTAACATGTAGTTTTTTGAATTCTACAAATAAAACGACTCATAAATTTGTAGTTTTTTAGTTTGTAATCCGAGAAAAGTAAGATCGGATCGGATTAGATCTTAAGATCGTATGGTCAAGATCGGGATCCTATAAGATCTTAAGCTTGCAAAGATCCTATGTAGGATCCGGGTCATTTTTGCTTTGCAGTATCGTAAAATCGTAAGATCCTAAAATCAGGATCGAGATTTTGACAACTATGCTTTACACTATTGGTCTTGAGATAGCTTAGTGGTAGAAGTTTGCGGTTCTAGAATAAACGAGTGTTGGAAAACCCGCGCGATGCAGCGGGATTGCTTAAAGGACTTACTTTGCAACGACATTTAAACTTCAGGGGTTGTTTTTGCTAAGTTGCGAAAGATTATTAATGCTAAAGGACTTACTTTGCAACGACACTTGAACCTCAGGGGCTGTTTCTGCCAAGTTGGCAAAGTTTGCATTTAATGTGCGGGTTGTTATTCTCTCTCTTCCCCGCCTTTTAGTATATATAATAATACTCAATTAGTTTATAAAAAGAACCATGCTCTACAAATAACTTATTTAGGTACTAGCAATTAAATCATGGTTGTTAATATTTTGATTCTGATATCTTATGATTTTTATTATACTACAAAGTAAAGATGATCTAGACCTTATGTAGGATTTTAGAAAGTTTAAGATCTTATAAGATTTCGATCTTTATCATATGATCTTAAGATCTAATCTGATCCTATCTTACTTTTCTCAAATATCAAACTAAAAACTATAAAGTTATGTATTATGTTTTATAGAATTTAAAAAAGAGCACGTTAACCTTCCTAAAGATTCCATATTCATAATTTATGACAATATTTACATGAAACATTCATATAATCATTTTTTTATGATTTATAATAATTTGTACATTTAAATAATATTAGAAATACTATTATAAAATGACATTATAATAGGATCATTATAGGTGGTAATTTGTGTCCAAAATTATTTAAAAAAAAATAAATAAATAAAAGAAAGAAGAAGTTGTTATAGGCAAAATTTTAAACATTTGGTCATATTTAGCCTCCTCATTTTTTTTTTTTTTTTTTTTTTTATTTTTTCTGAAATTGGCATGTATTGCACATTTAGATGTTAAATGGACATTAATGGACACATGTTTTTCTCTCAATTGTAGAACATTAAATTGCTTTTAATGAAAAACTTATAGATATAATATAGTTAGTTACTTAAATATAAATGAGGTGTTACGTTTGAGGATTTTTATTTGTCCTTTTAGATCTTTTCTAAAGCGATTCGTATTACATGTGCCAGTTTGGCTTGTGCCCGTTTAAGCACGTGCCCGTTGGGCTAATGCCCGTTTGGCCCATTGCCCATGCTCGCCTGTTTGCCACTTATGATTTCAATCTTGCAAAAATAAAAACAATCTTAAATAAGATCCCGACCTTAAAAAACTTGAATTAAACAGATTAACATTACCATTTTTGTCCAAACTCCAAACACTCTCTTAATGTCAATGTATAGAAAAATTAAGGGTGGCAATTTCTGACCTTACACGAAACCCGATTTGAAACTGACACGAAAATTAACAGGTTCAGGTCGAGTCTAAATAGATTTTGGGTCATGTTTTGGTTGACCCATCTAATCGTTTTATTAAACAGGTCTGGTTCGGATTGGAAATAAACTAAACTGGCCGACCCGCTAACCCGTTTAAGATTTTTTATTAAATTAAATACTCCCTCCGTCCTAAATTTATTGTCCACTATTGACTTTTTTAGTCTTTCTTCTTCAACTTTGACCATAATTATTTTTGTTTGTGTTATATAATACTTGATGAAAAATATATGAATGTATTAGGTTTTAAATATATTTTCATTGGTATAATTTTCATCAAGTATTATATAACACAAATAAATATATTAATGGTCAAAGTTGAACAAGAAAGACTGGTCAATCAAAGTGAATAAAACAGGACGGAGAGGGAATATATTATATTATTATACGAGTTAAACGGGTTAAACGGGTCGACCCACAAACCCATTTAACCCGTTCAATATGCCAACTTTAGTATATAAACGAGTTACATGGGTCAACCTGAAACCCGTTTAACATTAAACCCATGTAACATATTTAATTTGCTAACCCAAATGTATATACAGATTAAATGGGTCAGGTTCGGGTTATGTATAAACATGTTAAGATTGATATAACTGACTTGATTATTTAAATGAATTAGATTCGAGCTGTGGTTTTTTAACCCGTCAAACTGTCAATCTGAATCCGCCAATCCAAACCCGACCCGATTTGACACCCATAAGAAAAATGATGTACCCATCTACAATTTAATTTGTGAAAAGAAAGCAAAAGAGAAGCTGGGAAGATGTGGAAAAAAAGGGCCTAACTTTTTAATGCAATGAAAATGACGAGGCCCCACTTCCAAACCAGTCTACTCTACACCTCTCTCCTTGCACTTTTTGCCCTTTTTGTTAGATATTTTATTTTGGTATTTTGTCTTGTCATAAAGATATCTTGCACAACACCTACCTCACACAACACTTTCAACAAAAGATATAAACAAGAAATCTTGAACCTTCCCATACCTTTTCAACAATATCTATCTGGATTCACAAAATTAGTAAGTTTTCTTTCTGGGTTATGTTTGTTTTTGTATTTCCAACATGGGTTTTTATTGGATTTGTTTAATTTTATCTTAATCAAAAGTTACAGTAGTCTGTATATATATAGTGCTAAAAACCCTTTTTTTTTTTTTTTTTTTTGTAAATTTGAAGTTTTTTTATGTGTTTTTTGGTAAATTGTAATTTCTGAATCTGGGTTATGTTTGTTTTTGTTTTTCCAAAATGGGTTTTAATTGGATTTGCTTAATTTTATCTTAATTAGAAGTTACAGTAGTCTTGTTATATAGTGCTAAAATACCCATTTTTTGGTAAATTTTAAGTTTTTTACATGTGTTTTTTGGTAAATTGGTAAGTTGTCTTTCTGGGTTGTGTTTGTTTTTGTTTTTCCAAAATGGGTTTTAATTGGATTTGCTTAATTTCATCTTAATCAAAAGTTACAGCAGTCTTTTTACATAGTGCTAAAAAACCCATTTTTTGGGTAAATTTTTGGTCTTTTTTTGGTTTTAGTTCAAATTTCATATTGGATTTACATAAAGTTTACATTTTTTAGTGAAATCTTTTAGTTTTTTTTTATTGAATGCATTTTACAGTTTCTTGATGTTTTCTGTTGCAGCATATATGTGAATGTGATATATTAGAATCTTTTAAGAATTAAGACATTTTGTGGTGGTATATTGTTCTTAAATTGACCCCTTATGAATAAAGTGTATGCTTTTTTGTTCAAATTGTAAAGATTCCAAATTCCCGTTTGTTTTATGCAGATATATTCGATTTTCGGGCTATTTTGATAAGGTTTTGAAAGCAATGGGTTATAATTGTGATTATTGCCGTGAGGCGAGATCAATGGTATATTGTAGATCGGATGAAGCTTATTTATGTTTATCATGTGACCGAAATATTCATTCTGCAAATGCTTTGTCTAAGCGTCATTCTCGAACTTTAGTATGTGATAAGTGTAATTCGCAACCAGCATATGTTAGATGTGTTGATGAAAAACTATCGCTTTGTCAGAATTGTGATTGGGAGTGTCACAATGGGTCTAATTCGAGTTCACATAGTAAACAAACATTAAATTGTTACTCTGGCTGCCCGTCAGCCGATGAGCTATCTTCCATTTGGTCGTTTATGTCTGAGTCTCTGGCTGGTAATGATTCAAATTGTGAGCAAGAAATGGGGTTAATGAGTATTACTGAAAACAAAAATGATCAAGATTTATCGGTAGATGATGTAACTCAACAAGACAATGCAAAAGATTCGACTACGCAAAAGGTGAATTGAGTTGGCAGTTGGCTTTATGCATTTACTCATTTTATGTATGGGGTTTGCAAATTATAATTTCTTTTCGTATTCAGATTGTAGGTACAAAAGGGGGTGACCAGTTCATCAACGACAGGTTTTATGATGACTTCACTATGGATGAAGTCGACTTAAGCATTGAGAATTATGAAGAGCTCTTTGGTGAAGGGCATAACGATCCCAAACATCTTTTTGCAAAAGATGGGATTGATAGCTTGTTTGGTGCTAAAGATACTTCTGTTGCTGAATCCGTTTGTCATGGTGCATATGCTGCTAAGGTATCATAATAGGGTTATTTGCATAAATATCAACGTTCTCTTTTTTGCACATGTAAGTCGCTAATAAAAGGTTTTGTGTCCTGTCTCGGTCATTTTTAACCCGTAATATTAACCTCTTTTATATAAGATTAAACATTATATATAAATATGTAACTTTTATGCATAAAATCTAACAATTTTCATGAAAATATTATTTTCAAAGATGGTATCTATGAAGGGTTTTATTGGTACCCAAATGGAACACAAAGTCATCTTTTAATGACCCAAATGTACAAAAAGTAAATTGACTAAAACCGGACAAATATAAGCTTATAGATTAAGATATTGCACTGACTGTACTACATGCAGTATCATCATAGTGACTAAGATCAACACGCATACACGCTAAATAGCCAATACCATATTACAGTATCTTCTCAACACATAATGCTCACTGTTATCCGTTACCCTTTCTTAATTTGTAGGAGTCTTCGACTGGAGCTCAACCAGCTTACAGTAATGCAGCATCTGCTGATTCTCTAAGGAGCTGTAAAACCGAACCGAACCCTTGTTATGGCAGGCAATACTCTAATATATCATTTTCAAATCTCACTGGAAACCATTTAAGTGATTATCAAGGCTGTGGAGCTTCATCTATGCTTCTAATGGGTGAGCAGCCTGGTCACCCGGCTGTTTAATGATAACTTCCTCGCCGGTGTTATCAGGAATTAGCTGTCCTCCGTTATAAGGAAAAGAAGAAGAACCGCAAGTGAGTACCTTTGAACTTTGACTACTTATTTATTAGAAGGGAAAAATGGACTGTTCAGCCAGTGCGACAACGAGTCAAACTGAATACGGGTCAAAACGGTTCTTTTTGTTGGTGAAATAAAAAATATTTAAGGGTGATTGACTCTATGCTTACATGCAATATTAATGTCGTTCTAGCGTCTTTTTTCCCGTCCACCCAGTTGAGATATATATTACCTGAATACAGAAGTAAGGCATCTAGATATTTATTGATTAAATCTCATATGTTGCTATATCTTTTTTTTGTAGATTTGACAAGAGTAAGGTATGTCTTTCTGCTTGAAAGGCAGGCTGGATGTAAGGAAGAAGCGTGAAAGGCGTTTGTGAAAGCTGGTGAAGCCTCTGATTCACGATCCCTTAGGAAACTAGAAGCTACTGAGAGTATATACATTTCTTGATCATATGCATGAGGAAAGTTATGATATATAGATATCTAGTCTTATAAAGATTACTTTCCTTAAGCAATGACAAACATTTGTATTGTTGTCTCAGGGTTTTTTTGCGTGTTGTCAGCCAAAACAACGCTGATTCACTGAATGACCACCATAAAATTAAGATTCTCAACCAAGATCGAATCTTGACATGATCTGCCAACAAAAAAAAAAGAGTAAAGTTTATGAAACCGCTTGAGCAAAACGTGATGTTAGTCTGTTACCTATTCTTGTAAACCATATTCAATGGTTGGAATCTCATTCTTTGAAGAAGAAACAATCATCTGCATGACTCTCTGCGCCTCCTTTGAAGCATATGAGATGACGATCATTGTATTATTGCATGTATTTATTGATGTATCTACTACATAAGCGAAGAAACATGCGATCAACTGTTTCGTTTGTTTGATTGGTACATGCAAAGTGAGAGATCTTTGTAAGCTACACTAGGGTTTGGGTTTGATTCAAGACATTTCTATAGTTCATCTTTGCGATAGGTTTTGTGTTTTTATAGAATAATTTTTGTAAGGTTTTAGTATGTGTTTCTTCTTATGCTAAGAAAGTTTCCATGTGTTTGCGTTTTTAAAGGCATCTAAAACTTAGCATCGAGACATCCAACGACTGGCAAGAGGCTGGTCTAATCCAGTGAAAGGTTAACCGGTTAACCGAGCATCCAACATTCCAACATATGTTGCTATTAGATGAACTTTACCTAAACGAAAGCATATTAGGCATGGTTACTCGAGCGAGTATCCACAGCAGGGTTGCTCGAAGGACATAATTAAAATCGTGTTGGTTGGCTTCTATCCCAAATTTTGCAGTTTAAGATAAACAAGCCAAAAGAGTTTCTTGTCATAAGATAGACAAGCAATAAACGTGTCCTTCAATGCTCTCATACATCTTGAAGAACGGCCGTCAAGGTTAACTAAACGTCCAAAATACCCTTTTGGTTTCGCCTATGACAAACACTAGTCGTGTCTATTGTTGGTGTAGATGTAAATAATGAGAACTCTATGAACCAGTGAGCATATGGTCTAACAGTATTCATGAGATATTTTTGTCAAGAGGTTGTGTGTTCAAGTCTCGCAAAGGACAATCTCTGGGAGATTGTTATGACTTGTTTGAGAATGTACCTATTATAGTTGTGTGTGACAGTTTGGTTTCTAAAAAAATTAAGAAAAGAAAAACTATGGTAACTATTAAGATTTATAACTATTAGCTTGTTCCAAGCTAGTAGTTATAAATCTTTGAGTGACTTTATATTATATAACGAAGAGAAATAATTGGTATGACATGCTCGATTAGACATGAGTTTAAGCAAGTTATGGTACTAATAATCTAAATACTGCTATAGGGCATGGGCCAAATCATATGGGCTGGGCCATATCACAGGATTAGTCCATCTCAGGGTCAATACATACAATGCAATTTGTATTTGTGTTTGGTTGGTGTCTATGAAAGTGTAGTTTAGACAATTCTAATGTTTGATTTAACATAATTTAAATTTGCCTTTTCGGACATTTGAAAGTTGTCAATATGTTTGTCTTAAATGATTATTCATGTCTTTATAACAAGATAATTAACTCTAGTCAAGTGTTTGAACATTAAGCAATTTTGACTTATCATGGCCTCATGAGAAATCGATAGATATATTTCTTGCAATTAGAACAAATCTTTCAAATTCGGTTTTTATGAATGTAAGTGTGTATTATTTAAACAATATTTGTTAACAAGAGCATAAAAATTGATATCGAGACCTCATGTTGCGCCATTTGACCAGAGCGATGAAAACTATGAAGACCGATATCATCAATTCATCATATCACTAGGAGGATGGCTTGAAGAAAAATCGAAAATAACTATAATGATATATCATTTTTATTTATTCAATTGTGTATCTTTATGTTTGGAGTTTTTTCTTTCCTAAGGAGTATTGCAGAAGAAATGAAACAAAAGATACGGTAGAGCTAGGACAGTTATTGTATGTTGTTTATGAGTTGTCACTATTAAGTGTCACTAGTGACTTGAATATGGGATTAAAGTTTAAGGGATCAAATGACCTTAATTCAAGCAAATGTGTCACTCACTAGTGCTACAAGAATATTCTTCTAGAAACCAAGAACCTTGTTAATCAAGCTCTATTTTATTCAAAGTTCTAAACAATCAATGATTCAACGTGTAGTGGTGGTGTATTAAGGCTACACGTGCAGTGGCGAAGCTTGAGCATTTAATTTGGGGGGTTCAAAACCATCTTAACATAAAAATAACTTTTTAAATAAGAAAATATACATAGAAGTTAAATTAATCAAGCGGTCTCTTAAGTAACGATATATATGATTCATTCATCTTAGAACAAGACAAAAGTGGATTAGCAAATAAACCAAAGTTAATATAGATAAACAAATACAATTCGACATTTATTACGTTTCTGAAAGTAACTGACTTTGTGGGAACAATATATATGAATTAGAGTTATTTTTCTAAACTCCTATAAGGGGTTTTGATGCTTTGTAACCAAATTGTAAAAGGACCATAATAAAAATATTGCTTAGAGATAAGTATAATGTAATGTGCAAGCTACAATTGAAAATCTTTTTTTTTTTTTTTTGGAGGGGGACGCCTCATTTTTTTATTATCTTCGTCGGTAGTCTAATACGCGCGGAGTGCAGAGATGGCCTGATGGTTGTCTTTATTACGCCTAGTCTTTAAGATCTCTGGATAGAATTGGCTAATCAAATAACTCCTAAAATTTATATACTACGAGTACAATATTGATCATATACATGCATAATAGGCAGGTTTGAAGATAGAGATACGCTTGTTGATCATGCCACAGGTGACAAGCTTATTTTCTCACTAATCATTATTTCTATTAACGGATTATGGGTCTATAAGTATATATAGTAATGTTTTCGATATATTGTTTGCAGGGTCGTCTCATTAATTTGGTTGGTTCGGTACGAAACTACGAATGAGGCATCTTAAATCACCAAGTTTTAACAATTATAAAAAATTCAAAACATAATATAGTTAGACATGTATAAATATTAATGGATATATACTAAATCGGATGCCCCCTCACATATTATTTAAAAAGCTGTAAAAATACATGTATAAATATATTTAGATATGTATAAATACTAATGGATATACTAAATTGGAGGCCCCCTTACAAACAGTGGCCCTGTGCGGTTGCCTCACTTCCACTTTTTTTTTTTAAGCGGCACTACATTTGAATCCAC
The DNA here is from genome assembly GCA_910596185.1 of Chrysanthemum makinoi. Taxonomy (NCBI): domain Eukaryota; kingdom Viridiplantae; phylum Streptophyta; class Magnoliopsida; order Asterales; family Asteraceae; genus Chrysanthemum; species Chrysanthemum makinoi. The sequence goes on along the minus strand of OU343222.1, from coordinate 41,492,177 downwards.
CGAAGTTAAACCGTCTAAACGCGGTATGGGGACCGACAACCACTATAGGCTAGAGACTGCGAAAAAACCCAGAACTCACGGCTTCGAACTAAAAGGAAAATTCGGAATTTCTTTGTCACTTGCGAGATTCGAACTCGGGTAAAACCCATCCCCAATCTCCAGAAAAAACTCAGATAATCAACTGAGCTAAGTCAATTAGTTACTTGCACATATTAATCGCCGCCACTGATTGTTTGGCATGTCAATAAGTTTACCTTTTTGGCCAACCCATCCTTTACATTTTTTCTTATATGAAAACGATCTGCCTTTTGTCAGGTTGTATTTGAATCATTGAATCTAAAAAATACATTTATATTTTTCTAAATAAACTTTGTGTATTTAAAGACTCTCCACCTCAAACCTAGGATTCAAATATCTCTTTGAGGAACAAGAAACGCGTAAATTCATACTTGATTCATTGTATCTAACCTTTTTTTGCATACGTGACTATATATTTTGTATTTGAACGGGTTCAACGGGTTGTCTGAAAGTAATTTTGCGACCCCTAAGTCACAAAATTTCATTTTTAGTAGAATTGGTTTGCCATTCAAAAGGGGTGGCTTGAGCATTTAGCCTCGCTTCCTTATAGCCATATTATCAGAACTCCGTTATAAAAGTTTGAGAAGGAATCAATATATAATTTAATATAAAAAAAAAAAAAAAAAATGAAACTATCCTTCACTACACACGAATGTCACATGGATAACATGGTAAACGGATGTTCAAATGATATACTCCATCCGTCCTTAAATAAATGTCCACTTTGACTTTTTACGGTCTTTCTTACTCAACTTTGACATTAAATATTTTTTTTTTTTGTTATATAATACTTGATGAAAATTATATCAATGAAAATATATTTAAAAAACAATTCATTCATATATTTTGCATCAAATATTATATAACACAAATGAAAATATTTAAGGTCAAAGTTGAACAACAAAGACCGTAAAAAGTCAAAGTGGACATTTATTTAGGGACGGAGGTAGTAAAAACTTAGGGGTGGCAATTTGGGTCTGGCCGTTCGGGCGGGTTCGTGAGTTGAGTTATCGGACGGTAGGGTCAGAAAATTTCAACCCAAACTTGACCCATTTAAATTATCGGGTCAGGTATATCAACCCTAACCTGTTTAGACATAACCCGAACCTAACCCATTTAACCCGTATATATACTTGGGTTTGCGGGTTAAATATGTTAAACGGGTTGAATATGTTAAACGGGTTGTTAGGCGGGTTTCGGGTTGACTCATTTAACCCCTTTTACGTACAAAAGTTGGCACATTAAACGAGTTAAACATGTTAAACAAGTTGCCGGGTTGACCTGTTTAACACATTTAACCCGCATAATAAATATGAATAATGTTGAGTTTATGAAAAAAAATCTTAAACGGGTTGACGTTCCAGATTATTCACTTATTTTATTCCGACCAACCTCGACATGTTTAATAAAGCGGTTAGGTTGATAGGTGCCGACCCAAACTTGAATACCGGACCGCTTTAGCACAACCCAAACGAGCGCAGTAATTTTAGGTGTTGGTTTAAGGTCAAGTTTCGTGTCGGGTTAGAAATTGCCACCCCTATAAAAACTATAGATTATATTAGCCTTATATGAGGTCACACGCTCACACATAGCGTGTGTTTGACAAAAATAACAGTAGTTGTTTACAGTAGATGTGCGCAGTAACAATTTTTTTTCTATAAAAACCTTTGATAACATCGTTGTATGTATAATTATAATGTGTAAAGCATTTCTTAAACACTACTTCATTAGCGTTGAAAAATGAACATTTCATATAAATAGATATAACTACAAACAAGCATTAAAGATCACAGCACTCGACGCTTCTAAATACTCCGCGTCAAACACACCCGTAATATTTCTACCCAATGCGAAAGTCACGTGGGTGAGTCATGTTAGTTTATTTTCTAACCTAACTTGTCAACATGCAATGAATTTGGAAGTGGGCATTGCCAACATAGAGTATTTTTTATAGAAATTATACAATCTAGCTTTTATAAAGAAAACATCATAGGACCTTGATTTAAGGAGTTTGGTATTCGAGTAACATGTGTTGTTACTAAATGAAAGCTTTGACTCTAATACATTTTTCTAGACCGGTTGTAACGGGAGTCCAAAGTGACGCTTGAGTTTTCATAGTGACGTGCGATAAAAGTTACAGCCTTCTCCTTTCATGTGTGAAGGGGAAACCTTTGCACCGTTAATCAGTGCGGTAGTTGAACCAAAAATAAGCGAGTATTTGTGTTTGTGACTTGTGAGTGTCGTGTGTGCGTGTTTTAATAAGCATAAATAAAGATTGGATATAAGTAAGTTAAGTATGAACGAATGATTAGTGAAAGAGAAGGAAAGAAGACAATAAGATAGTGAAACAAGAGTGACCTTTTTTTTTTCTTTTTTTCTTTTTTTTTTTTTTTTTTTTTATACAACAAGATAAAATTATAAAACAAAACTACTAGCAAGGATCTAGAGAAAATTAGAAAAAAGCTCTTAACCAATCATGTCAATTTGACAATTTAATCTCTACATTTTAAACAAAAAAAAGGAAAAAGAACGAATGCTATCTAGGATGCCACATTTCCTTATTGCTTGAGGATTAAATATGACACATTACATTACGTACTTCCAAAAAAACCAGCACGTCGTGGCAACAATAATGTATAAATGATCCTTCTTGTCCTTGGAATTTTGCATGGAACCAATCCAATTAAGCCAAACAGAACATGAAAGTAACTGAGGAGGAGATAAGCTGCACCATATTTGAATGGAATAGATTTCCAGTCGGCAGAAGCATGTTCACATGAGAAAAAACAATGATTGGATATAAGTACTAGAGTGAATTACATAAATCGTCCCTGTGGTTTGCCGGGTTTCACATGTTTGGTCCCTGTGGTTTTTTTTCATCGTGTCCTATCCTTGTGGTTTGCCATTTTTATGGATCATGTCCCATTTCCACAACCACATTTAAATCGGTTAAATTACCCCCACGTGAGTAAAACATGATGGGTAAAATTGTAATTTCGCTTTCCCCTCTCTTTATGCTTGCCTTGATCACATTCATCCTGGTTAGATAAAACCCTTTTCATCCCAAACACACACAAATCTCTGTCATGGTTGATTTCGAAAAATGTTCTCTTCGACAACAAGGAAAAGCTTTTGATCCTGTTGAAGCATATGGTAGGTGTTTTTATGGTTATCATATTTGATGTTTTTGTAAAATTCCCCTTTTTATAAGTTTCTTGGCTAAGTATTGGGATTGATTTAAGTAGTTTATTGATTCATATTTTTCTACATTTGAACAGGATCAAAGAACCCTACTCTGTTCACATTGAAGATAAACCATGGTGGGTTTTACATTGGAACTGAAGGCGCTACATTAGTGGTAAGGTAAACGGTTTGATGGTGTTGATGCTGGATGAGTTTTCTGGTTCATGAACTTAGTGACATGCTAAAATTGTTAGGTTATAAAAATGAAGTTATGTTGTATCATTATAAAATTCCTAACAGTGGTTTAGAGGAAGGTATTAAACCTTTAATATCAGACAATGATGTTATAGAGATGATTAACCATATTGGAACATGCAAAGTGATTGAGGTGTACACAGAACTTTCGTTGTCAGCTATAGGTGATACCATGTCGCAACCTCAAAGTAGGCTCAATTTAGATGGTGATGTACGTAACCTATGTCAAACCCTTTGCCCTCTAAGAAAGCTACAAAAAAACCTAAGATGAAGTTTGTTAAAAAATTGTCTAAGAAAGCACTTGAAAAAAAAATGGTAGTGTTTGATGAATGGGATGGGGCTGATTACATAGAAAATTACCATGTTGAGGATAATCTTGTGCTAGAGAAAGAACTGTAAAAATGGCCATCTCCCTTTGATATGACAAATGACTTTGATCATTTTTTTTCTAATCTCAAAACCAATAATGGGAAGGGTGAATCTAGTATGCTAAATAAAGAAGATATGATAAATACTGAAGATGATGATGTCATGGTAGATGAGGATAACAAAATAGAGGATGTTGAAGTTGATATGAATGATTTTAGGGAGAAGTTTAATAGGACTACTGAATGGGAGGATGATGTGAGAACAATGATGTTTCGAGGATGAAGAACTTGATCTTGAAGACTTTGATAAGGCATCCGACCGTGATAGTGATGTTGAAGTATGAAGGAACAAGGCCTTGAGAAAGTTAAGCAAAAAAACAAAGGTTTGTAGAAGGTATGATTTCTGATGGAAACTTTTATGTAGGCCGCAAGTTTGGTGACAAATATGTTGTATTGGAAATGGTCTCTAAAGTTCTTTGTTGAGCAAAGAAGACAATTACATGTTCAAAGAGAATGACGAAAGAATGAGAGTCAAATGCAAAGGTAAAGACACCTATTTTAAAGACTTTAATGATTTAAACCTTTGTGATGGAAGTGGTCCTAGTGAGGCATGTGGTCCTAGTTACGATATTATACGAGTATAATGCCAAGCGAGTGGTGGTGATGTGTGGATGGGCCAATAGTCCAAGATGAAAATAGTTGTCCATGGACTTTACTTGTGTCTAGGGAACCAAGATGAGACATGGAGGGTTAAGACATTTGTTGACACCCACACATGCCTTCAGCCTAGGGAAATAAAAAGTGCACTCGGCTTTCTTATCAAAAGAAGTAGAGGATACTATTGTACCTAACCGAAAATTCCCACCATCGCCCTTAGAGATCACTTCAAAAGAAGTATCATTGGTGTTTCCAAAATGAAAACTTATAGAGCAAAGCAAATAGCAAAGGATAAGGTTGTTGGGGATTATACTCATCGATATTCACAGTTAAGGATTATGTATTAGAACTGAAAAAAACAAACCCAAACACCCTTTGTTAAAATAGACATAGAAAGAGATATCGACCCAAAAATTAATACTAGACAGTTCAAAAGGATATATGTGTGTTTAGGTGCACTAAAAAAGGTTTTAAGGTTGGAAACAGAGAATTGTTAGGTCTAGATGGATGTTTTATGTCCGGTCCTTGGCCCGGTCAAATCTTAAGCCTGTGGGGTTGATTCTAATAATGGAACTTATCCGGTGGCTTATCTTTGTTGTGGAAGCTGAGACAAAAGAATCTTGGATGTGGTTTCTTGATTACCTAGGAGATGATTTGGACTTGAGAAGGGATTCAAATTTCACATTTATATCAGATAGGCAAAAGGTACGTGTTACTCCTCTACTTTTTATCACTTAACTATATTTTTATCACCTTTTACATTCATATCAGTTTACTACTTGTTTTTCACTTTTTTTATATAAGTTAACTTTTTATCACTTTTATTTGCATTCATATCACTTAACTGTAGGGGATAATACCAGCTATAAGCACCATGTTTCCAAGTGCTGAGCACAGATTCTGCTTAAAACACATACATGACAACATGAAACTTACTTGGAGGGGACAACTCTATAAAGATTGTTTATGGAAGTGTGCAACTGCAACAACCATTCAAGCTTTTGACAAGCATATGGAGGACCTAAAGGGGTATTTGTTTGATGCTTATGTATGGTTGAAAATTCCACCGTGCATTGGTCTAGGTCCCATTTCTCGGTAAGATGAAGCTTTAATCTTTTCTTGTGTTTAGACAATATACTCGTTTAGATGCTCATGTATGGTAAATATGATTTGAGTGCGGAGCGCATTGTGATGTGTTGTTAAACAATATGTGTGAGGTCTTAAATAGGCAACTATTAGATGGAAGAGATAAACCAATAATCACATGCCTTGAGTACATTAGGGAATATTTGATGAAAAAGATAGTAATGTGCAAAAGTGATTGTTAAGTGTGATGGGCCTCTTACACCAAATGCTACCAGATTGTTTAAGGTTATCAAAGATGAAGTCACCAATATAAGGTTATATTTCTAAATCTATTTATTATCTGTGTAATGAAGCTATCGAGTTGTTTAAGGTTATCACAGTCTAATATCTGTTTATTATTAGGTTGTTTGGAATGGAGAAGATAAATATCAAGCCACTGGACCTTGGGGAGATCAGTGTGTGGTAAACATGAGGGATAAGGTATGCTCTTGTAGGAAATGGGAATTAACAGGAATGCCTTGTAAGCATGCAGTTGCAGCAATTAATGACATGGGGAATAATGGCATGGAAGTTGGTCTACCAGAAGCATGGGTTCATTCTACTTATTGGCTAAGAACTTGGGAAAAGATGTATAGCTTCAAGATAGATCCAGTCAATGGACAAGAATATTGGCCTAAGTCAAATGTTCCTCTAAAAGCTGATTCCACCGTCCATCATCCTCAAGTAGGTAGGCCACCAAAAAAGAGGAAGAAAAGTGCAATAGAAGTGGAGGAGATGGTGAAACATGGAAAATTGAGTAGAGTTGGAAAGACAGTTAGATGTTTATTATGCAAGGAACTGGGGCACAATAGAAGGTCATGTAAAGGTCAAACGATGGGACCAAAACCTAGTGGAGGAACAAAGAAAAGAAACACATCAACAAAAGGGAAATCAAGCTCTCAACCTGCTCCAAGGAAAGAGTAAGTTAACTGCAAAAGAAAAGGCCAAGCAAATGGTGTTGAACTAATGTTGGACTACAAAAGACTCAGTTCAGAAGCTGCTATTTTTTTGTCACCAAACTGTTAAAACTTGGTGTTTTCTTTTTATGTCATGTTTTGTTTAATACTTGGTGATTTTTGGTAGACTAATAGATTGGCACTTTATGGATCCTGGTACTTTTGATTGGTGTTTGCTTTTGGTATTACTTTAGATTGAGTCCTGGTGCTATGGTTATTTTTTTAGATTGGTGTTTGCTTTTGGTATTACTTTATATTGAATCATGGTGTTATGGTTATTTTTTTGCTATGGTTCAGATCTTGTGTTCTTTTTGGTCATGTTATGTTTAAATGCAGATTTCGTGCTTGGTATATTATCATGTTATGTTTAAACTTTATGAATTGGTTTACTTGTAGTAGTTGTTTATCTATGTCAAATCTATCTTGCAAACTTGTAGTAGTTGCAAGTCAACATGTCAAACTTACCACAACCATGTCAAATCTATCTTGCAAACTTGTAGTAGTTGCAAGTCAACATGTTTATTAGTTTTGGTAGTTGCAAACCTGTAGTACTTGCAAACTTGTAGTAGTTGCAATTGAACCATGTCAAATCTATCACTGATGTCAAACTTACAACAACCACTTTGCCACATTTAATTTGACAAGTAAATTCAACAACCATTTCATTCTCAAAAATAGAACAATTACAACAACCATTTCATTTCAGTTTAGTTTATAACATTCAACAAAATCTAACCATTTCATTCGAGTTCATAACATTAAAAAAAAAAAAAAAAAACGAGCACCAAAATTAACTTCAATCTTTGAGCTTTGATATGCTTGTTCTTCAATCTTCGACCAAGATATAAACCTGTAGCTAACCTACAAGCATGATATTATGTCATAACAAAACCCAGTCAAGTTTAACAATGAGAAAATAAAGTGTAGTTCTTGTGTGTTTCTTGGTTTTTGTGTTATAGATCTAGTTTTTGTGTGTGTGCTTTTTCATGTTGAAAAGTCAAGTATACAAAAGGATATCACAATTTATATAGGCTGAGCATAAAAAGAAAGGAAAGCGAAATTACAATTTTACCCATCATGTTTAACTCACGTGGGGGTAATTTAACCAGCGTTTAAATGTTGTTGTGGAAACGGGACTTGATCCGTAAAAATGTCAAACCACAAGGATAGGACCCGATGAAAAAAAACCACAGGGACCAAACGTGTGAAACCCGGCAAACCACAGGGACGATTTATGTAATTCACTCTAAGTACTATTCTAACTTTTATGAAAGTTTTGATAGATGACTACTATTCTAACTTTTATGAAAGTTTTGATAGATGACTACTATTCTAACTTTTATGCTACATCCACATATATACTTTGAGCGCGATTATTTTCAAAATGTATGAATAAATATACACCATAGATTAGCTAATTAGCTCCGCCGACACAACTCTTTCTAGTAAAAGACATATCTATCATTATGAATTTATGTTTTAAAAATAAGTCAAGTTAATTATGTATTTTGTAATGGTCATTTAGATTGGACTCTCATATATCATGCGTAACACGACATGTAAATTAGACCTAATTGTTGCATGAACAAACTTATTGAAGAAGGTAGATTATTTATCGTTGCAACTATACGTAAGTGCCAAGCTAGTTAATACTTAATACTACTTTGAAATACATTAATCCTCATGTGGCCTAAATCAAAGTTTTTCTATAACCATCAATAAGTCAAAAAATGTTTTAGTGGTAAGAGCACTCGGTGTCGTGAGTTATAAGGCTGGTTGGTGCCCTGTAATGCCAACCTATAACGCTGAACCAAACCCCACCTCGCGCCATAGGGCTTCGAGCCAAATCCACCAGTCGTGTTATGCGACATTTTTTTGTTGTATTTGTGTTTTATTGAGTTAAGGGGGTGTTTGTTTAAGCTTATATGTGGGCTTATGAGCTTATTTGATTTTGGCTTATATTATATGCCTCAATGTTTCGGCTTATTTTGAGACTTACGAGCTTATATAAATTTATCATATCGTAATAATTTTATATAAGCTTACAAGTCTCAAAATAAGTTTGGAAATTAGGGTTTATGAAAGATAAGCCGGAAAAAAAAAATGCGCTCCTAAGCCACACATAAGCTTAAACAGAGGGTGTCATATAACTTGAGTGATTGAGAGAGCGTGTTTTTAAATTAAGTTATAGGTTCTAAGTTATAGGAAAAAAGTGTTAATACGACATCACTTTTTGCTATAACATGAATCTTATAGCTCAGGGGCACCTAGTGCTCTAAGCATTATATCTCACATGAGATTTAGGGTTTTAAAACTTATTAGATACACATTTTTGGTGAAAAAAAAAATGGTTGAAAAATGTCACTTATGTACATCTAAGTCAAATTACCTGACTAAAGATTAATCCATATCCACAAATAAAAGTAACAATAGTGTCTAACAAAACTCAAATTATTATATTTTTTTCACTCATTATCCAGCATCTCATGACTCATATTGTCTATTTTGGCATCATATCATAATCATCGTATATCATCATCAATGTCATGTATACTTTTAACGTTTTACTAGCAATAGTTTACTTTTCTCGCTGTTTTCCTATGTTTGTCTCAGTGACAAGAAACCAGCATACAGTCGAACGTATGACTATTTGTGTGCTATTCAGTTCTAAACCAATCAGAAAATTACACGTGGCCGACAGACATGGCCCAACACGTGAACATGATATGGGCTTTTACAGCTTAAGGCCCACTTTGATACATTCATTGAACTTACAGATTACAGTTCTTATTTTTATTTTTTCTTATCTACGGAGTACTCCGTAATATTTTTGTTTTGTATATCGTTATACAATAACATACAGATATGAAATTTGGAATCTTGTGTAGTATTTTATTTTAAAGGTTAGTTATGATATTTCAAAACAAATCTTTTCTTTGGTCAATAAACAGTATAAAATATTCAAATCACATGAAAAATGCCAACAAAATGATATATCGTCTGATCCAATATATTACATTTTTTACCAAAGGGCCTCTTGTCTAGCGGTATGAAGGTTTTACCTTCTTAAGCACCAAGTTCGAAGTGCTTTGCAGAGGCGATAAGGGTTTCCTCTCGGGTGTAAAGGGAAGGGTGTCATTTTCCTACTACACCTTGCAGTTGCCACATTTTCGCTAGGAGCCATGTAGCCATAATTGCCGTTAAAAAAAATATATATATTACATTTTTTGTTTTGCATCTAAAGTCTAAACAAATATTTATTTCGATTCACACTTCTTATTAAGAGCACACGGTATCGTGTTCAATAACACGCCAACCGTACCCTTCTTGATCCGATGGCGCGCCAACATGCATACCGGGCTACACGCCATTCGTGAGCCAAAAGGAAATTCGCCAGTAGAGTGGCTCACGCCATTCGTGTTTAAATCGTGTATCTCTTTTTTCTTTTTGATTTTGTATCTCAGCTTGTTTGTTTCTTTTTTCTTTTCTTGTTTGTTGTTTTTATTTTGCAGGTGGCGTTGAAGATGGAAATAAGAAAGAAGATGAATAGCAGGTGGATGACATGTTTACTACCGAAATAAATGAGAAAGATGAAGTGAGTAGGTGTACATTTTTATTCTTGATATTGCAGCAAAAATAGTACTTTTATTATTGGAAATAGCAATCTGGGTGTTTGGTGACACTTATTTAATTTTAATAAAAATATGTTTGTTTATGTATTGTAATTTTATTTTATGTTTTGTAATTTTATTTTATGTTTAATAAAATGTGTTAATTTTTAAATAAAATAAAAAATAAAAAAGTTGGGCCCAATAATATGTTAGTATTGTGTTTATGAGGGATGGGTGTTTCAGTTATTGGTGTGTTATTGAGAGGTGTATGATGTGGCGCTGAGGTGACATACCAATAACGTGTTATTGGTATCTTGCATACCTTGTACTCTAACAACTTAACTAGTAAATTGAAGGGTCGTAATAAGAAGTCATATGTATATTGGTAAGGAAAAATATACATACTCATACTCTTTGTCTTTATTTATATTTTACCGATAAGATACTGACAAGTGAAAGAATTGATGTTATGGATGTAAAGAGATAATGACTCGAATTACATGTTATATCCTACTACAAACATTTCTAATTATCTTTTTAATGACACTTGTTAGGAGTTCACACGACAAAAACAATGACCATTTTATCATATTTCAATAACACATGCTATTAGAAGGATATTTAGTAGTAACACAAGTTAGCAAGAAATATCATTTTCCTATTAGTAATGTTTGTATATGTATACAAAAAGTTATATAATGATTTGCATGTATCTATTTTTTTTAAAGCGAAGAAGAACTTTATTGAAATAAAATTTCAAATATATATCAGGAGCACCGAAGCACCCTTTTAAAAATAATAACAAAAATAACAAACTTAGGGTTGCTAGGAAAGAGTCTGAAACGATCATAGAGATATTCCGATTAAATCGCGTACAATTAAGCAAAAAAACCCGTTTTATCTGAATAACATGAACGTGGAAAACCATGTTCATTTACTCTTACATTTATACTATGTATACTGTATAGCAATATGAACATAACATTTTAGGTTGCTATATGTCCGAATCATATCATAGGTCACCTTGTTGAATAACCTTAAACGTACTTAAGAGTCTATTTAGCATTTGTGTATATTTATCCACAACTCTTAATTAATACTCATTTTTCTTCTTAACACCGTGTCCATTTAACCACTTACATCCACATGATTCGACAACTTTAGTCATCATCACATCTATTTGAATTGCGAAAGAACCATGATAACACCAACACGACTCATATATGAAACTTGACGCGATGGTCATAAGTGATAACATACAGAAAACAACTGTATCGTCAAACATATTCAGATACGAAACCTCTTCACATGGTTCCGTAAGGATCACTTGTTAGGTGTTTTGGTAGACAAAGTTATGTCCAAATTTCAAACTTCTTTTTCTTTCTATTTATTGGTATAATTTGGTTTGCTAGCAAATCAATCAATCGTGCCATTAAAGCTCATGGGTTGCTATCACAATTTAACACCCCCACCAATGGTTGTTTATTTCTTGTGGTAAATTATATATATATACTAAAACACATTCCTGTGCACTGTAGCTACTGATCGCGCAAGAACTTTCGATTTTGGCACTTTTAGGAGGTTCTTCTTCAATTCGAAGTTAGTCCTTAATGTCCGTTAACTAACAAATGAGGATTAAATTAGAACGTAACAATAACTTGAGGGGCTATTTCGTGCAAATATTAAGCAAAAACGACCTTGAGGTTACCCTTTTTTTCACCGTTAGTCCTAAGGACTAACGTTACAAAGATGTTAGTTTCGGGGACTAAAATGAAAATGTCATCGCTACATTGCATAACAGTGCAAAACAATTATTTGCTACAGGTGCACGCATAGTTTGGAATAGTGTGTGTCTTGTTCATTCGCTATTTACACTTTCATCCCTCAAATTAGGCGTGAAACGCACCGTTAGTCCCCGTTATCAATCTTTTGCAAATTTAGTCCAAAAAAAAAAACTTTAGCAAATTCATTCCCGTAAATAAAATGATCGAGGGCAACGCACTCCCGCCGCAACGCGCGGGTTAACCCGCTAGTTCTTACTATTAATATATAATGTTTTTAATATGCTTCTATCGTTGTCACATGACAGCGTAAAAAAAAGAAAAAAACATCTGGATATGTGGGTAAGTTGTTCTTTGCCAGTTTTATTCATATTCTATTTTAGTATTTATTATTACTTTTATTATTTTATTATTTTATTATTTTTTTAGTTTTTTTAGAACGAACCAAACTTGAAATCTCACCCCGAATTAAACCATCCAAACGGACAGGCCCTAAGACCCAAACCACTAAGAGAGACCCACGAAGGAAAACCCCAAAAACTCACAGCTTCGCACGAAAAGGAAAATCTGGATTTTTTTTTTGTCACTTGCGAGACTCGAATCCGGGGTAAAACTCTTCCCTAAGCTCCAGAAAGAACTCAAATGACAAACTGAGCTAAGTCAGTTGGTTCAAGATAGTGATTAACAACGTAATATTTCACATTTGCAATTGATCGTGTTTTTTAACGTTTAAGCTCAAAAGTTGGATGATAAAATTTGAAAAGTTTGTGGTTTAGTAAATTGAATATGTATACTAAATTATTTATCATAAAACCAAACCTAAATAAAAAATATATATACCCGTACTCCACAATTAAATAGTAACAATAGCAATTAGTATAGGTTATACGTAAATACCAGAGTCGTATATGAAGGTGTACGACCTCAAAATATATACCATGTTATATATTTGGGGCATCAAAATTGACTTCTAACAAAACTATTAACGTTGTATGAGTATAACTTTATGTTGTAAATATTTATTAAACTTGAGATCGATCATATAAATACTATGTTTTTTGTGTTAATAGTTGTTTAATATAATTTTAACCATCGTATTTAATTATCGTATAAGCTTTCGTACATGACCTTTGTTTACTCGGCTACTGACTTTGGTAAACACACGCGGCATCCATTAGATTTTAAGGTGTTTCTAGATCATGTAATGAATCATCGTTGGTTGGCATAAAGAAAAGGTTCACATTTCCAATCAGAAATTAATAGCCAATTAAAAACAAGCATTTTGAATACTAAAAACATGTCTCATGTTGACCAACAATTTGATTTTAACATAAATCATATAGAAATCATTACTACACCATCAACCAATTGTATTATCGATATTGATGTTGAAATTTTGAGCCAAAGAGCTTATGACTTTTCAAACTTTTTGAATAAACTTTTTCATAGTATTATATTTGTTTGAGTGAAAAGCTTTAGATCGGTATAATGGTGTCCTCTCTTTACGTGTCAAAAGAATATCATCACGCGTTAAATCCATTATAGGGTTGGAGAAGAGGATCCCGTGTGAATAGCAAATTTGGGAAAAGAAGGTGGTGCGGACCATCGGTTAAGGGCAAAATTTTGTATGTACATGTGTAGCGATATGTGTTTGTGTTTAGGTTAAGGATAGATCGTAAAGAATTTGGGGACTACTACAACTATAAAGATGATAGGAAAGAGAGATAATGTGTCGTTGCCGTGAAAGTAATAAATAGGTAATCACTACACTCAGTTTTATAAAAGCTATTTTACAAAACTTCTTGGAGTATAATTTATAAACTGTCGAGAGTAGCATAATTTGAGTTTTGATATGTTTACTTACAAATTTACTGTGTGTTTTTATACTTGATCAATGTATATCCTATTTTATGTCAACTAAATAATCTTCCATCAATACAACTTATATGTCGTAAGTAAACAAGGGTGTAGATAAATCGTCACACGAGACTTTTGCATTCGTTCCACCAAAGGGTGACGAGATTTTTTTTCCAACAAATTAATCAAGGATTTTATCATGCATAACTCTAAAAACTAGAATTAAGAAATGGGTTTTGCTAATGTTGTGGTTAATTGGGTATAGTTACTTACAATTCACTGTAAATAAAATTATCATTCAATTAAAATCAAGTGTTGATCGTGTATACATGTTTTTTGAAATTCTTTTCGATTTTATCAGGATTCCGGTTGAGTAAAAAACATTAATAGATTTATTTGCTTAACAACAATATTTAAGGATTTTGTTAGCAAAACTTTTAAGAAATAAATTATCAAACCACCAAATATAAAATCAATAAATTTATACAATATAATGGAATGGACCACCTCTCAAAATCTGGTAGGTTTTTTATCTACAGAAGGCACAAGAAGAAGGTACACGTATGCAAAACTTATTTTAGTCTAATTTATATTTTTTTTTTCCACACCCAAAAGATGTCGACAAGATAAATTCCTTCCATTGTACTACCTTACAGAATTTGTACTAGGTAGGACTCTAGGAGTAGTACCATATAATGTCACCTCTCCTTTTCTTGCCATTTACAAAGTACAGAGTATAGTTTTAAAAGGTAATTTTTTTTTAAATAAACAATAACAAGTACTCGTTTATCAAAGTAAACTTTGCCTATATTTTTTGCGAAAATGAAATTTTGCATATGATCTTTTAGATTCAATTCATGACAACTTTTGAACTCTATACGTGTCTCTTATTTTTTTAGGTGACATTCTAGATATTTAAAAGTATAAATGCTACACACAATCAGTTGAGCCGAGTGTTAGGCGATCGTGGGCAAGTTTAAAAGCCAGGCGTGTGCATGTTGGGCGAGCTGGGGAGAGTGAAGGGACGTTGGGCGAGCTAGTGGACGAGGTGGCGGGCGAGCTGTGGAGAGTGAAGAGTTGGGGCGAGGTGCTTATTTCTAGGCGAAATCTAGGCGAGTAATAAAAATACTAGACGATATAACTTATAAATAATAGGCGAGATGCTAGGCAACATAACTTATAAATACCTATGTTTTGTGCGAGAGCACGACGAATGATAGAATTACTACACGAATTGAAATGAATACTATGTATAGGCGAGGACCAGCCGATAAAGCAACACAATTTTGAACTTGTAACAAAAATCATTCTAGTATATTTTATTGAAAATCGAAGTTTTACAAAGAATATAGGAAGCATGAGAAAAGATCACATATTTGTCATAAATCTAATGAACCAATCATGTCTATTCATTTTATTTATCAAAAAAAAAAACAAAAAAAACAAAACAAAACAAAAACATTCTTTCTTTTAAAAAAATTAAATATTTCGCAAACCGTTATGCGAAAAGAATATCCTGCAAATCGTTACGCCCAAAAAATCATACCATCGCGACGAGAATTAAATTATGTTTCTATAGATATGCACTTTTATATACTTTCGACTATTTTTTTTTTTTCAAAATTTCCGCCTAAAAAAATCACATGTAATTCGAAAAATCACATGTGATTTTTAAAATGAATCACATGTGATTTTTCTAGTCGGAAATTTTGAAAAAAAAATATGTCGAAAGTATATAGAAGTGCGTATATATAGAGAGATAATTTAATTCTCGTTGATGACGATATTTCATAGTTGAAGATTTACCATTTGCAAGATATGTTTGTTTAAAAAAAATGAAAATTGTTTTTTTTATTAATTTTGATGAAAAATAGATGGTTAAAATTGGATCATTGGATCTATACCAAATATGAAATCTATGTTGATCTCAACTCTAAAAAGCATATTTACAATTTGGCAATTTCTAGGTGTTAGACACGTTAAAAGCTTAAAATACCCCATCTTTTAAAGACATATTTTAATACACAAGAGGCAAATGATTTTTAGTTCACCGAATTCTTAATTTTTTTCAACTTACAACAAACATTGTGAAACACAATTCTGTTTGATATTTTGGGTGAAAAGTAGGCGAATGTGTTTCGGATAATATACAGGTGAAACGATTTTTGGAGGCGAGTAAAAGAGGCAGATGAAAAGAATGACAGTGACATATTTGATTTATTTTGGTAAAACATAAAAAAATGTTTGAATTAGTAAAA
This sequence comes from Chrysanthemum makinoi, assembly GCA_910596185.1. Classification (NCBI taxonomy): domain Eukaryota; kingdom Viridiplantae; phylum Streptophyta; class Magnoliopsida; order Asterales; family Asteraceae; genus Chrysanthemum; species Chrysanthemum makinoi. The sequence continues at coordinate 41,476,048 of OU343222.1, read as the reverse complement.
CCACTATCTATAAAAATTATTTAGGTAATTGGCTTTTATAAAAGCCAACATAAATAGCATTGTTAAAGCCTCTACAATGACACATGTCAAAATCATATGAGTAGGAGGATAAGTAGGAACAATTTATAGGAGAAAATAGCATTTTCCCCAACGTAAATCGCATAATATCATGTTTAGAATAGCACGAAAGAAAATTGAGTTTATGACATGAGACTCGTTTTGTGCTACAATACAAAACTATTATCGCAAGAACCATCTTAAGTAATTTACATTAAGTAATAACTTAAAGTTTTGCTATATTCTTTTACATTATATTCCTACACATCTTCCTATACACAATAATATTATATGTTTTTCCTTCACTTATTATGTATCTGCATCAAAACCGTCAATTCTAACACTTATCAGAAGCTTTGAGTAGGAATAAAAGTAAGAATAAATAGTAGGAGGAACTATCATTTCTCTTCTCAATAACTCATACTCCTACTTTTCAAATATTTAAAGAGGTTTATAATTTCCTGTTCTAATGGGAAAGGTGATTTTTTTTAAATGATTCTCATTATCACTTGTCTATACTATATACTAGTAGTATATCGACGCGTTGTAGTGGCGGGTACATGTAATTAAATCATTTAGCGACAAATGTTTTTTAATTGTACGTTTTTCATGATAATAATTTTACATATGACAAAAAATTTAGATTAAGATAACTTTAAGCAATGACAACATATTTCATATAATATAACCATGCGGAATTGCGACAATATAGAGTCTGCAGTGAGTAATATTAAAAAGATAGAATATCAAAGTGGTCGGTAACAACTTATATTAGCAATTAGATAATAAAGGGTGTGGTAAACTTAATTACATTATATACGCCAAAAAGTTACACTTCATAATCACAAAATTTGATATTTTTTTGAAATGTTTCACCATATCAAATTAAAAAGAATACTTGCATCTTCTTAATAAATGAATATACAAAGATACATATTCTAAAGTTATTTTTAAGTATCTTGATACTATTGGCAACAATCGTTTGTATTATATTCGTCTCACATAAGTATGAAATACAAGTAAAAGAGTGTATAATTACTTTATAGTAGTTAAAGATGAAGATAAAGATAAAATTAAATATCAATGATAAGATAAGTATATGTAATTAATTTTTAATAATATAATTAACACTAAACACTTTACATATTTACATCATTTTCCACAAATAAATTCGTAAAAATATATTTTTCATAATCACTTTTTTTCATATTAATTTGGTGAAAATTTAAAGGGGTGTCGTAGTTGGTTATTGAGGGGATAACATAAAATTACAGGTTTTAGAAGTCACAATATAAGCTAAAGTTATTAAGTGTCATGAGTAAATTCAATTAATTGCATTAAATTATTATATGTTTCAAAATTTCAAAACTAAAGTGTACAAATAAAAAGTATGTAAACTTATTGTTTTTTTTTAACTTCTAATAAAAGAAAGGCCCAATTGTTTTATAATTAAAGATAAAGATAATGAGAAATTGAAACAAATTTGCTTAAAACTTAAAAAATGAATACTGTTGTTAAACTAAACTACAACTAGTTATAAAAGTCAACACAACTTATTAAATATTTAAATAGATTGTCTTATAAGAGCCCTAAGGGTATTAGTTAAGTGCATTAATTTAACATAAAATTTTATTTTAAAAAAATTCATTTAATACACAGTAATTAAAGTTATAAATTACTTTAAATTAGTGTGATTATGTATTTAATGAACATAAGTTTTCATTGTTTAATAATTTAAACCAATGCCCTCATGGCATTGGTTAAACAAACCCATATTTAAGTACTTAATTATAATCTAAATCACTAAATTTCATCACTTTCACTTACTCCACACTCATATATACATAATACACATTCAAACTAACGCTACTATACACTGTCGCCGTTATACGCAGATAATCATCTAATAAAGTAAATACATTCTACTTAAAAAGACCTTACAAAATGAGAAAAATAAATTTATCAAAATACTTTTATTTAAAAGATGCATACAATCTATTATTTATTTAAATAGTTAGTTACAGTTTAATCTACAAAATGTTTTCATTGTCCCTTCCTCCACAAGTTCTCCCATTTCATTTACATCGCCATCACGGGAAATTGTTCTACGACCAAAAGGACAAAACCAAAAAATGAAATAAACTCTTTATTGTTGTTGTTTTGCGAGGGTATTAAACTGTTATCTATAAACCCTTATAAAGTACACATCCATCTGCATCTTGACTATCGTCATCAAATTGTCGTTGAACCACTGACAAACCAAACTAGAACCATTAATAATCTACTTAATTGTCGTCAATGAGAAAAAGATGCACGCGCACGCACAAATGGTTGTTGCCTTCAAACCACGATCATATATACACAAAAAGGTTAATAAATACGCACACTAAATTTAGCGAAATATTGAAGACTATACACTATCGTCGTTGCGCGTAGGTAATCTTCTAGTATTTACTAGTTTTAGAACCTGTGCACGCACGGGGTTTGGGCAGATAATTTAATGGGTAATAATATTTCAATAACTTTATTTTGAAGTTAAATTTTGTGACAATTTATAAATTTATGGTTTTGTAATGCTTAAGATTATTCGATAAAGTTATTTTAAGTTTTTAATACTTATATATGTATAATGCTAGTGTATGTAACATGAGTCATTCGCATATGTAAAATTTCGTGTATTCATTTACATGTCACAGTAACTCACACTTTCTTTTTTATATTTATGATTATGTGCAAATACATTAATTATTATAAACTGATAATAATATTTATAAATAACAATAACATATATGTTGTATTTTTTTATATAAAATATAAAGTAAATGGGGTATAAAGTATGGGAGGTATTTATTAAACTTTTAAACTTATTATAAAAATATGAAAACTGATAATATAGTATATAAATTATTTAAAATTTAACAACTAATGTTTTATTAATGACTATTTTTTCTTAAATATTTTTTTTTATAAAATTGACACAATTGTTGTTTTATACGTACTCCCTCCGTCCCAAAATTATTGTCCACTATTGACTTTCTTAGTCTTTCTTCTTTAACTTTGACCATAATTATTTTTGTTTGTGTTATATAATACTTGATGAAAAATATATGAATGTATTGGGTTTTTAATGTATTTTTCATTAGTATAATTTTCATCAAGTATTATATAACACAAATAAATATATTAATGGTCAAAGTTGAATAAGAAAGACCGGTCAAAGTAAAGCAGGACAATAAAAATGGGACGGAAGGAGTATTTATTTTGTTGATGAGATTAAAAAATAAAATTTTCATCCCTGTTCTATAAAAGATAATGCAAAGTTCTTTCACATATCTCCACCATTGAATATTAAATGTGGAAAAAAAATGGTAGTAGTGCTTTACAAAAGGTAATAGATAAAAAGTTAATAAAATATGTTTTTCTTTCCTTGATTATCAATTAAAAGCATCAATGTGAACATGAGAATATGAGATAGAGGGGGTTGGTAAGCACTTGGAATATAACCAACTAAAAATTAGAGTTAACAACATTTTTGGTCCTTGTGGTTGTACCTGGATTTCACTTTTGGTCTATTTGTTTAAAAAGTTGCGATTTTAGTCCAAAATGCATAGTTTGGTTCAACTTTTGGTCCATTTTTCAACGTTAGTTCAGTTAGTTAAGTCGTTTGCAACGTTAGTCCTTTATAGCGATCGTTGCAACGTTAGTCCTTTATACCAAAGATCGTTTGCAACATTTGCAACGTTAGTCCTTTAAAAAAAATTCTAAAAAAAAAAAATCGGAAAAAAAAAATTAGAAAAAAAAATTATAATTTTTTTTTCTAAAATAAAATTCGAAAAAATTTTCGAAATATATTCTAAAAAGAAAACTTCTTTTTTAAAAATTCGAAAAGAAACTTTTTTTTTCCGAAAAAAATTTCGAAATATATTATAAAAAAAAACTTTTTTTTCCGAAAAAAATTCTAAAAATATATTCTAAAAAACTTTTCGAAAAAATTTCAAAATATATTCTAATTTTTTATAAATGTATATACATTGAAAAAGCGTTTTTAAAATGTATATACATTGAAAAAATTTCGAAATATATTTAAAAAGAAAAATTTTTTCGGAAAAATTCTAAAAGAAACTTTTAAAAAAAAATTTCGAAAAAATTTGAAATATATTCTAAAAAACTTTTTTTTCGAAAAAATTCAAAATATATTCTAAAACTTTTTTTCGAAAAAATTCGAAATATATTCTAAAAAACTTTTTAAAATGTATATACATTGAAAAACGTTTTTTTAAATGTATATACATTGAAAAAATTTGAAATATATTCTAGAAAAATGTATATACATTTAAAAAAGCGTTTTTCAATGTATATACATTTTAAAAAAACCTTTTTCAATGTATATACATTTAAAAAAACGTTTTTTCAATGTATATACATTTTAAAAGCGTTTTTTCAATGTATATACATTTAAAAAAAAATTAGAATATATTTTGAAATTTTTTTGGGAAAAAAAGTTTTTTTAGAATATATTTTAGAATTTTTTCGAAAAAGTTTTTTAGAATATATTTAAATTTTTTCGAAAAAAAAGTTATTTTTAAAAAGTTTCTTTTAGAATTTTTTAGGAAAAAGAAGTTTTCTTTTAGAATATATTTCAAATTTTTTCGAATTTTATTTTAGAAAAAAAATTAAAATTTTTTTCTAATTTTTTTTCCTAATTTTTTTTTTTAGAATTTTTTTTAAAGGACTAACTAACAGAAAGGACTAACGTTGCAAATGTTGCAAAAGATCTTTGGTATAAAGGACTAACGCAAACGGTTATAATGGACTAACGTTGCAAACGACTTAACTAACTGAACTAACTTCGTTAGAAAAATGGACCAAAAGTGGAACCAAACTATGCATTTTGGACTAAAAACACAACTTTTTGAACAAATGGACCAAAAGTGGAATCCAGGTACAACCACAAAGACCAAAAATGTAGTTAACTCTAAAAATTATTATTATTTTGTCCTAATCACGAAACTTATGTTTTCACTTTATAGAAGAAAAAGAAAAATCAATGATCAAACACATTTAAAATTGGGTCCTCATATGCAGACACCCCATGGTAGGGGGTGGTTGCATCTTTTGCAAAGTAATGCCTCGATTTTTGTGCCAATCATCAGTATTCAATCATTGGTAATGATTGGTTTCTCGATTTCCGTGCCAAGTTTTTTTACAACTTATTTTTTACCACTTACACCACTTATTTTTACAAGTTTTTTATACAGTTTTTTGTACTTGTTTTTTTTTACAAGTTTTTTTATAACTTATACCACTTTTTATAACATTTTTTTTTTGTTTTACAATTTTACAAGTTATTTTTTGTTTTACAAGTTTTTTACGATATAAATTCGATTTTAAAACTTTTCAAAAAACCGTAGTTGGAAAATTTTTGAGGCTCAGTTCGAAGATTGCAAAAGTGAAATTTTATCCCACTTTGCCGTCCATTCGGTTTTCATCATCGCCTCGGAAAGTTTTTAGGCTCAAAATTCATCACCGCCTCGGAAAATTTTTAGGCTCAAACCCGAAGGTTGCAAAGTGAGATTCGATCTCACTTTACCGTCCATTCGGTTTTTATCATCATCGCCTCGGAAAGTTTTAAAGTTTTAGGCTCAAAAGCATCATCGCCTCGGAAAAGTTTTAGTCACAACTGCAGAAAGTCACCAGTTCACAAGTCTCACAAAACTGCACAAGCCTCACAAAACTGCACAAGTCTAACAAAACTGCACAAGTCTCAAACTGCTCACAAGTTACCAGTTCACATGAACTTCACATGTTTCACAAGTTATACACGTTTTGAACAAGATTCTCACAAGTTACCAGTGTACGCAAAAGTTCACAAGATTCTCAAAGGCAATGTACTAAGTTCACATGAAATCCTAAGGCGGCACCCAATATAATCCCAGGTGAAGCAACAACACAAACAACAATCAACCAACAACACAAACAACAATATAATCGCAGAAAAGACCCCATATAATCCCGGTGAAAGCAACAACACCAACAACAAGTGGTCCGGAACAACAATAAACAAGTGGTCCAGAAGCTGCAACAAGTGGTCCAACAACAACAAACAAGAATAAGCAACAACTGCAAAGCAAAGATACCAGGAATCCACCATGTCTAGTTCACCATTTAACACACAAGAGGTAAACAACTTATCAAAGGCTCAGATTATTAGCTTTATAGCTCATGTTGGTGCCAAATTCAGTTTTGCCTCGCCAAAACTCTTTTAAGTTTTTTTTTAAAAAAAATCATCATTGCCTTTTTTATTTCATTAAAGTTGCAAAATGACGTTGAATGGTCACTTTACCATCCAAGAATGAAATTTTTTAAACAAAAACACTAAGTTTTTTTCATTAAAGTTACAAAGTGAATCACTTTACCATCCAGTAATGACCAGGATTAAATGAGGTGCATGCCAAGGATTTCATGGGGTGCCTGCGTAGGCCTTCAAGGGTCATGCTATGCAGCACCACAAACCCGCAAAACATAATGAAACATATTACTTCTAACATATAATCAAACTTTAACAGTAAAGTTTTAGATCCGAAATATTTTAAATTAATCAAAAAAGTAAACTTTTTTTAACACCTCTGATTCAAGATCTAAAAATATTTGATCTAAAACTTTAATAACGAAAAAGATACCATCACAAAACCACCATTAGGTTCAAGATCTAACAAGTGTAAAACTTGTTAGATCAAAGTTTTAAATCAAATCTTTTCAAATAATCAAAAAAGTAAAGATTTTTTTTAACCAACCTCAAGATTATTTGCAAAACACCTCTAGCTTCAAGATCTAAAAAATATTTCAGATCTAAAAACTTTAACAACGAAAAATATACCAGTCACAAAACCACCACAGGTTCAAGATCTAACAAGTGTAAAACTTGCTAGATCAAAGTTTTTAAATCTGAAATCTTTTCAAATAATCAAAAAAAGTAAAGATTTTTTTTAACCAACCTCAAGATTATTTGCAAAACACCTTCAGCTTCAAGATCTAAAAAATATTTCAGATCTAAAAACTTTAACAACGAAAAATATACCAGTCACAAAACCACCACAGCTTCAAGATCTAAACAATATTTCAGATCTAAAAACTTTAACAACGAAAAATATACCAGTCACAAAACCACCACAGCTTCAAGATCTAAACAATATTTCAGATCTAAAAACTTTAACAACGAACAATATACCAGTCACAAAACCACCACAACTTCAAGATCTAAACAATATTTCAGATCTAAACAATATACCACTCACAAAACCACCACAACGAACAATATACCAATCACAAAACCACCATAGCTTCAAGATCTAACAAGTTTTACACTTGTTAGATCAAACTTTCAAGATCTGAAATATTTCAGATCTAAAAACTTTAACAACGATAAAGATACCACTCACATAAGTAAGCGTTTTTTTTTAACCAACCAAAGATTATTTCAAAAACACATTCAGTTTCCACATCTAAAAAGATTTCAGATCAAAAAACTGTAACAACGAATAAGATACTAGTCACAAAACCACCACGTCTTAACAATATGCCCATTCAGATTCATGATCTAACAAGTTTTACACTTGTTAGATCAAAGATTTTAGATCAAAAATCTTAAGATCTACAACTTTTTTAGAGAGAGAGAGTGGTAGTCTCACCAAGTGAGAGAGAGTGAGAGATAGTTTTGCCGGAAGAGAGCGAAAGGGCGAATATCACCAAAGAAAAGACAGAGAAACCATGTGCGAGAGAGTGGTATACAAAGAAACACGTACAACGTTCGAGAACCACACACGTAGCAAAAGAAACACAAACACGTTGTCTTATAAACGTTTTTTATAAACGCTTTTTTTTATAAACGTTTTTTTTAAAGTTTTTATATATAAAGAAAAGTTAATACAAATTTAATAAAAGTAATAAAAGTATTTTAAAAATATTTATAAAAACATGTATTTATAAAGATACTAAAAGTATTTATAAAAGTTTGTAAAAATTTTGTATTTATAAAAGTTTTTAAAAAAATTTGTACAAGGTTGTATTTTTTATCAAAGTTTTTTATAAAAGGTTGTTGTGTTTTTATATTGTATAGGTGTTCGATGCTGAAGTTGATTTAATTAATTGGGTGCGAATTACTCTTGAATCGATTGGTTTTGTTATTGTTATTGGAAATAGTAAAACAGATAGGGGCTATAAGTACTCTATCGAATTTTTGTGTTCTAGACATGGGACGTCTTCACGTGAAGGTTTAGAAGATGAACTTCAACGGCAGACTAGTACCGACAAATGTAATTGCCCATTCAGATTACTAGCGAAATTTATAAAACGTTTTAATGGTTGGATATTGAAGGTTAAGTGTCCGGGGCATAATCATAATTTTCGCACTTCGTTGCATGGTTTTTCACAGGCCATGCGATTAAAAGAAAGTGAATTAGTTTTTGTGAGGCAAATGACAAAACAGCGTGTAGCACCACGAATTATACTTTCTTCAATAAAAGAGATGGATCCTAATAACGTGTCTACCATTAAAACGGTGTATAATGCACAAGAAAAGATACGTCGCGACAGTCGTGGTGATTTGACTCCGATACAACTGCTTTTAGTACATTTGCGACGTAAAGGTTATACATATTACCCTAGGATAAATGACCACACAAATGAGCTCGATGAAATATTTTTTGTTCACCGGACGTCATATGCCCTGTGGACAACATATCCGGAAATCATGCTGATGGACTCACATACAACACCACGATGTTTAAACTGCCATTCTTTACAGTTGTTGGGGTTACTCCAACAAACACAATATTCTCAATGGCGTTTAGCTTTTTGGACAAGGAAAAAAAGCCAAATTTCAAATGGGTGTTGGAATGTGTTAAGTTGGTGATACAAGAACAATACTACCCGGGTTATCGTCACCGACAGAGATTTAGCGTTGCTTGGGGCATGCGCGAAGAATTCCCAACGCTAACAGATTACTCTGCCGATGGCATATCAATCAAAATGTGGTAAAGCATTGCGGAACGATTCGATACGTTAAAGGAGTATGATTCCGTTAGATTGACATGGGATTCGATGATTCTGACTCCAACCGAAGAAGTGTTCAGGGCATTATTATCGGCACCTCGTGGTTTATTGGTCCAAAAAAATGGTACTCGAATTGTTATTTAGTAATAAATTTTTTTATTATTATTTAATAAATAACTACTAGGATTGTTTTCTCACTTTAGTAATTCTTTGTTTTCTCGGATGTTTTCCAAGATATTTTAATCGGCGCGAGATTACGATCGCATGTTTGTGTCGTACATTACCGATCAATATCGCAGCTTCGGCTAAACAACAACATGTAGAGTTGAGGGTCAACACGCTGAAGTTATACTTGGACTCCACACAGTCCAGCTTAGACACGTTGTTGTGTTCGGTCGACAAGATTATAGTGCGCAAGAAAGCTGCGATCGAGCCTCTTTGAATACAAGCAAAATCAAGAAACTGCATGCTTGTAAGAGCACTCTATTTAACAAATTGCGGTATAATGTTTCAATGGATGCTTTAAGGCTCATACTCGCAGAAAGTAAGCGGATGTTGACCCACATGCATGTGGTCATGAGATCGTTAGTGTATGGTTTACCATGCTATCACCAATTATCTGGCTTCAAGCAAGCGGTATGTATTTTAAAAGTTATGCCTATCAAGTTATTCTTCCCGTCAATACCGATAATTTTAACTAGTTCCTTTTTGAATCGTGATTGCCAATTCCGCTGATTTTGTTGATAATTTTGGAGAACACTAAGCGTTCCCGGCTGTTGTCGAAATACTCAAGAGCTGATGAGCTGAATATCCTCAAGAGCCTCAACGGCCTGAAGAGCCTGAATATTTTTCTTGTCAAGATGACGTCATGAAATTCCAAAGTGTTTATACTGCACCATCGTCGTTTGTCAAAAAAAATATGTTAAACATGCTCGAGGTATATACGCCTCGAATCTGTGGTCACCCAACAACTCTTGTTAAAGAAAGTAATCGTGGACGTCCGAGTGCAAAGGACAACAAATCCAAGTCTAAACCAAATCTCCCGGATTTGAACGAAGAACCCCCACAAGGCACCGCAGGCTACACAAAACCTAAAAAGTCCAGTAAAATAAAGAATCTACGAGACACAGTTCTTATGTGGGAGAGCCTTCTAACGTCCAAGACTTAAACGAAGGACCTAACGAAGGACCTAGCGAGGGCGACTTAAGACACCACTTGTATGCGTTCAGTTACTTTAGCGAATATTGTATGGTGAAATTCCGGCTATTTTCCGACGCCGGATCCTGTGGATCTTTAACGTGGAGGTGATGGAAATTGTGGCTATCGAGCTCTTGTCGTAGGTCTTGGCCATCATCAAGAAATGTGGCCCAGAATTCAAGCTCTTGCCAGGGAAGAGGTAGACAATAACGAGATTGTTTACAGGGAAATGTGGGTGATTCTTTTACATCTACACGTAACTCGATGAATTGGTTTAGGGTGCACACCCGTTATTGGATGACTATCCCAGAAATGGGAGTGGTTATTGCTACATCTCTTAACCGTCCTATTGTATGTATAACCAATTCACAATCTCTTTTGTGTCTTCCGCTAAGAGGTTCTCCCGATTCAGCAGAAATATTGTCTCCGGTTGTGATTCTTCGTGTGGGGAACAACGAATGTGCTCACTTCGTTCTTTGCGTTTCTTGATGATGAAGACTCACCACCCGTATAATCACCCACAATGGAGACATTTTAGAAATGCCGAGGCCGCGCCATGGGAACATGTGTTTGCTCAACGACAGAGGATGTTTAGATATCGTAGAAAACGTTATTGATTTATATTGTAAATGACACAACATGTATAGACGATTATTGATTTATATTGTAAATGACAAAACATGTATAGACGATTATTGATTTATATTGTAAATGGCACAACATGTATAGACGATATCGATTTATATTGTAAATGACAAAACACGTATAGACGACATTCGATTTATAGCAAACGACTCATCATCTTTTGTTACAGATTTCTGCTCCTGCTCTGGTTCTTCCTCATCTTTTGTTACAGGAATCGGATGACATTCATTGGAGGGACATTCATTGTGTCAACCACACACCCTTTCGTGTTGAGAGTCCGATTATGTGCTTTCTTCACAATCTTATGTGCCTCCCTCTCGGCCTATATCTCCACTGCAGATGAGGACAATTTTATACACCGTCCTCCGGTTCTTCCTCATCTTTTGTTACATTGCCTCTCGCGTTGACGAAAGGCGAGAGATTGACGATTGAGGAGACGCATTTGAGTTAGAGTCTCGTGTGGGACGGATGGCGGCATCATTGAGGCGACTACGCCTCGGTCGTGATTGATCTTAGTTTCTAGTTATATTGTAATTTTGTGAACCATGTATCAACTATTAATCTATAACAAGATTGGTTATTTATGTATTGGAAGCTTCTAATTTTGTGAACCATGATATTACTATTTTATGTTGTGAATAATTATACAAATTCTTTTGGCCAGATGCAACAACAAAATCCTTACTTGTGTCGTTGTCAACGTGGATTAATAATTGAAAGAACATCCCACAAGCCCAAAACTTGTGGTGCAAGTATTATGCATGTCATTTGTCAAAGGTAAATAATTAAACGTTTGCTTATTTGCGTAAATATATCAATAACTTGTTTGTTTAGAATACATTTCTTATAATTGTTTCGTCATATAACGACCAGGGACTAAAGACTCTGGGTGTCGATACTTCATGTGGAAGGAAATATTTCAACAAAAGTACTTTGGTGAAGCCTCTTCTTCAACGCATGCTCAAGCTGAAACTAAAGATACAACGATCAACATGCTATTGGCTTAAAACAATTTGTTGCAGGCAAAAATAAAAGGCGTTAAGCATCACTGGAATTGGCAAAAATCCAGTTGATCACGCATGTCAGCCGAGTGGAATACTCTACGAGCTTATAAATGACATTAATAATCTTCATGTGGAGTAGATTTCGTTGTAATATTGAAAACATTTGTTGTTTTACTTGTTTAATGTTTTAATGTCTAATGTTTTATTGTAATATTAGTAACATTTGTTGTTATACTTGTTTAATGTTTTAATGTTTAACATTTGTTGTTATACACAATTAAAAAACATAACGTAAAATAAATATCATATAAAAACACTACACAATTAAATACACTATACTAAAAAAACACCACACAAATTAAATACATTAAATACACTATACACACTATAAACTACACAAATTAAATACATTAAAAACACTACACAATTAAATACACTATACTAAAAACAACACCACACAAATTAAATACATTAAATACACTATACACACTATAAACTACACAAATTAAATACAATATAAAAAACACTACACACAATTATTTAAAAAAAAAAATACCAGTCGGTCATGGGGTCCACGCTACTTTGAGGTGCCTGCCAAGGATTTCATGGGGTGTCTGCGTAGGCCAACCCTTAAAATTATATGAATTCTCTTTCTGTCACACATTTAGAATTTGATATAATTTTAAATTAATATATCTTATAAATGATGCATTAATGAGTAGTACATATTGTTCAATAAATTGTAATGTTTTTTTTTTTCAAAAAAATTAACATATATTTTCTAAGATAAATGATACTATGTGCGACTTAAATTATTTGTCGACATTTTTTAGGTTGTGTCAAGCTACTATTAAAAATAGAAAATTGAAAGTTTTGGCCGACATCAAGAGAACTAATCCATCATTTAAACACAGTCTTGGACCCTAAAATGTGTAAACAGCAACTGATTATTATCACTCAAACTCAGTTCATCTAACATTTGGTCCAACACGTGAATGGAGAACTTCTCACAATCAATTAGGATGAAATGATCAACCATGACAAACTTGTATATTGGATCACAAAACTAACTAGTGTGGTGGATTTGAATAGTGAAGAGGGTTGGGTACAAAACTGAAAAGATGAAACAAATAATCAAAAGCAATCATAACATTTTCATAAATTAAGGTAACCTGCTTTAATTTCTAAATATACCGCGCATGTTTATTTGAAACAAAAGTACAATAAAAAAAATCTTATCGTATAGTGCACCAATATCCGGAATAGGTTAACTACGAGCTCTAATTTGCCAGCAACCCATGTTGGATCAACTGTTAAATTAGGTGATTTGCAAAATATGGGGAAGTTGGAAGCAAGCGGTTCGATCGAAAATGTGTGTATATGTTGAAATTGTGTATTCTAGTGGAAAAATATAAGATTGCAAAACTTGGTTGCAAAAAATGTTCCTCGACACAAAGGTAGGTATGCAAGTAGGTGTCAGGTGAATTAAATGGCGGAAAAAGTGAAATGACGAAAATACCCTCAAGTAGAACGCACGTGAAGACTTATTAACGGGATTTTCTAACACTCGTTTGCCAAAATACACGAATTGCAACAAACTACGATGTGCAGGGATATTGTTCGCAAAAAATTGCAAACCACAAGGACATCCTTCGCTATCTAGTTTGTTCAAGGACATAATTCGCAAAAATGACGAACCACATAAACATTTTTGCAGTTTACCATTGAAACAAAGTATGAGTGATTTTAATGAAACAATGAAATAACTTTTTAAGTAAATTGCATAAATTGTCCTTAGAGTTTGGCGAAATTGCATGTTTCGTCCAAAACGTTACGAAAGTGCAAGGATCGTCCTTGTGGAAAACCTTTAGGGCATGTGTCGTCCCTGGCTTCAAACGGCGTTAAATGGATTCCATTACAAGTTACATGTTAGCCCTTTTTGTCAACGATCGTTACATCGTCCATCATCTAAACTAGCAACCGTTTATAATTTAAATATTTTCATATTATATAAATTTTTTTATACTTTTTATACGTTTTATATAAAATTTTGTATACATTTTTGTATATGTTATTATATACGTTTTTATATACATTTTTTATACGTTATTATACACATTTTTGTATACGGTTTTATATAAGTTCTTATAAACATTTTTATATACACTTTTATACACTTTTTTATAGTTTTTATACGCTTTTATATACGTTTTTATACACGTTCTTATATACTTTTTATAGGGTTTTATATACATTTTTATATACGTTTTTGTATAGGTTTTTATATAAGTTTTTTTATACGTTATTATAAACGTTTTTAAATACGTGTTTGTATACGGTTTTATATGCATCTTTTTACACTTTCTTATATATACACATTTTTATATACGTTTTTACACACGTTCTTATATACTTTTTATACGCTTTTATATACGTTTTTTATACGTTTTTATATAAGTTTTTGCATACATTATTATAAATGTTTTTGTATACGTTATTATATACATTTTTGTATACGTTCTTATATATGTTTTTGTAAACTTTGTATATAAAAATCTATACAAAAACGTATATATAAAAATATATATAAAAACATATACCAAAACGTGTATAAAAGCATATAAAAATAATAAGACAATGTATAAAAACGTTTATAAGAACGTATATAAAAACGTATATAAGAACGTATACAAAAATGTATATAATAACGTATGCAAAAACATATACAAAAAGGTATATAAAAATGTTTTTAAGAACGTATACAAAAATGTATATAAAACTGTATACAAGAACGTATATAAAAATATATACAAAAACGTATATAAAAACGTGTATATAAATGTATGTAAAAATTTATATAAGAAAGTGTAAAAAAATGTATATAAAACCACATACAAAAATGTATATAAAAGCATATAAAACTACAAAAAAGTGTATAAAACTAATATAAAAACGTATGTACGAATATATAAAAAAAATTATATAATAATGTATACAAAAACGTATGTAAAAACATGTACAAAAATTTATATAAAAAGTATAAAAGTATATAAAAATTGAAAAACTTTAAATAAACCAAAAAAATTAAACTATAAATGGTTGTTAGTTTAGAGTATGGACGATGCAACAGTCGTTGTCCAGAAGGACTAATGTGTAACTTATAACGAAAGCCACTTAACGCCCTTTAAAGCCAATGACAATACATACTCCAAAGGTTTTCCACAGGGACGATTCTTGCACTTCGGTAATGTTTGGAACGTAACATGCAATTTTGCCAACCTTTACGGACGACTTATGCAATTTTTTTTTTTTTTTTTTTTTTTTTTTTTAGGGGATACCCTTGGAAATTTAATTACTCCAAAAAATATTTGAGTACATAGGATGTGGGTGAATCCACATCGAAACTTGTTACAAAGATGGGAAGCAAATGCATCGATTGTGCTTTAAATCAAAACTATCATAAGAAAGACAAGCCAAACTTATGAACAACTACCATAAGAATAAGAAATAAAGCTAATGTTTAAACTGACCACAAATATTAATATCCATCACATCACACAACGCCCGCTATTCCGGAGTTAATCCTTGAAGGTCATACGTATCAAATAGATCATAGTCTTCATCCTCACATAAACTAGCATTGTATGCACCTCAACTAGTCATGTAATTAGAAGTCTCATCATAAACATCTTCTACTTCATCATTATCTGAGTCCTCTCCTTGCATTTCCATAGTTAAGCTAGGTCCATAGACCGATGTCACATCAGCCTCCTTTTGCATATGAAGCAGCTTCCCATCATCACCCAATAGCACAAACTGCCCATCAAGTATTTGATTTTCTATATTATTAATTCTTTCAACGAGATATGGAGTACTTGGACTTCCAAATGAATCACTAGGAGCACTCGTACGTTTATCCATGTTCACATTCCTATTACCAACAACGAAATCATTACGGGCCTCTTCATCCTCCACATCCACCATAGAGCTTAGAACATCAAAAGAGTTCGAAATGGAAGGAACTGTAGTATGCTTTTTATCATTAATTTCCATCGTTTCTTTGGAGCCGTTGATACATTTGGTGTCCCATTAGTCTTTGCCGCTTTTTTGGTAGAAGCCGGACGGTAGACAAAATTAGACTTAGGTTTCAAGCCAACCGAAGGTACACAAGCAGGCTGACGCGGCATTTTCGAATTCTTCAATATATCTGAGACAATTTTCTTAGGACATTCATCTAGGGCATGACCAAAGACCTTGCAACCTGAACATCTAGGAGGTGTCCACTCATACTCAACACGAATAGTCTTTATAGTGTACTCCTCACCCACGAATTTAGGCACCGCAACCACAATGGTGTCTTTCAACTCAAGATCAACTCGTAACTCAATCATGGCTCTAGCATAATTTGACCTATCCCAAATAATATAACATTAGAGGTGTGCCAAGTTTGGTTGCAATAACACTCAAACCATCTTCTTAAATGCGGTAATGGAAATATCATGAAACTTCACCAAAGCAGGGATATTGTGCACATCTTCCATTATAATATTCGCATCCGGTATCCACTTTTTAAGAATCAATGGCACACTGCGAATCAACCACGGACCATTCTCCAACATAGCTTCCATCCTGTCTTTAGAATTGAATTTGAAGAAATACCTTTAGTCATCACTGATTTAAAAAGGCCAAATTTACTCTAAGTATTCTTGACATAGTTCTCAACAACAGTATACACCACATGTTTACCCAAAAAAGAATCCGTGCACATTATTGTTAAGTCGTTCATTCACAACACCAACCTATTCTAATATTATATGACATTTTCTCTCCTTTATTATGTTGAGTTAAGATCAAATAAGAAATAAAGTTAAACAAGAAGAGTGATAAGAAAGTATAACCGCACATTTGAGATGTAGATGTAAAGATGAACAAATCTTCTTTAAAATTTTCTATATTATAATTTGAAATAGGTTTTGCTATACCACTATGAGTTACATTTAAGAACTAAATACATGCAATGAAGGGTGATACATTTAGTTGGTTGGAAGAAGTTAAATTCAAGGGTGAGTAGTTATTATGAATGTACAAACAATTTATGAATGTCAGAATTTCGTAAACATAGTCGTAAGGGCTATATTTAACATTTTTTTAAAGTATGTGGCTTAAAATGTTTTTTCTCAGCATTCTCATTTCAATTTTTTATCTCATTAGATTCACATCCAATACTTCTTACCATTTTATTTTAATTTATTCTCAGTAGATCTACACTCATACTATGTATATTGTGTTCTAAAAAAAGAGAGAAAGAAATGGAAAGTAAAGTAAAATGAGAGGAAGTAAAGTTGTGTTTTACTCCAAAAGTGGGGTGAAATTTTTGAATAAAAAATCCTCCCACTTTCACACCGTTACTTTCACTTCCCTCATAAAGAAAATTACTCCCTCCGTCCCAAAATTATAGTCCCCTTTCTATTTTTTCGGTCTTTCTTTTACAACTTTGACCTTAAGTATTTTTTTTTGTGTTATATAATATTTGATGCAAAATATATGAATGGATTGAGTTTTAAATGTATTTTCATTTGGTATAATTTTCATCAACTATTGTATAACATAAACAAATATTTATCAAAGTTGAAAAGACCAAAAAGTCAAACGACTATAATTTCATATAAAGAACATGAGATTTTTTTACTTTTCATCAATTTCTTTTAATTTCCTCTCATTTACTCAACTCGAGAACATAGTAGTAATATAATATTATTACGATGTTAAGATGAAATAAAAACATTGCTAACTCAAAAAATCTTTTCATATTATTTTTGATGGGTTGGTTAAAATTATGGCAAATGACGAGAATCCATGTTCTCTAGTTTTATTTTGAAGATAAAGGAAAAGAAAAGGGGAGAAAACAAAATTTTTATGTATTCTTAAGATTTTTTAAAGAATGAAAGGAACTGATGATGGAAGAAAGCTGGGGGAAATTTGATGTTTTTGGAGCTAAAATTTTCCTCCCAATTTTGGGCAAATCGAGAAGATGAGAAGGTATTTTGTTATGAAATGACCAATTCACCCTTGGTATGTGGCCATATTTTCAACTTTTCACCCTACGTCTCTGTTTACACTATTGATACACCCTACTCTCATTCTCTAGCTTTTTTTTTAAATAACTCTAGTTTTGCTTAACAAAGGAATATTTGATTTAAACATCATCAATTTTTGTTTATTGCTTTCAGTGGCCTCCAAACCTTTTATTTATTTATTTTTTGCTACATTTGTACATGGGTAGATTCTAGGTATAATATTATTTTAGATTTGGGTAAGTTACGTTCGTTTTATATTGTTGTGTGATTTTAAAGATTTCGAAAATTTAATTCTTATTTCTAGTAATGGCTCTTGTTTTGCAATTACAACTTATATACATACTTTTTCTATGAATGTTAGATGAAAGAGGGCATATATGTAGTTGAAAGAGGGCATATCTGTAGTTTTAATGGCCAAGTTTTCTTTGCTTTTCTTTTCATTCTACTGAGAGACTTAAGAACACATAATTTATCACTAGCTTCATAATTTTTTTTTCTTTTCCTTTTAAACATTACTTGATATGCCTATAAATGTGGCATGACTACTGTTTTATGAATAAGTGAGTCAACTTATGAATAAGTGAGTCAACATGTTATAATGTTGTAATACTCCGTATATGTTTAGACGTGCAATTAAACATATCAACTAAAAACTAAAGGGCTTGTGTTTTAATGTTATTTATTGTTGTGTGAGAAGCTCCTCAACTAAATAATTGTGGTTTAACTTCTGTTTAAGACATTTGAGATAGTTTGTCATTGTATGCAATAAGACAGTTAGTTGCCGTTCAAAAAAACTATCAACTAAGCATGACAATAAATGCTTTAAAATTAATTGCGGATGTATGTGGAAAATTACCCACTATATTTTATTTGAAAAGTTAGAAATTTGATAAATTTATGATTTACTATTTTAATTTAGTTAATTAGGTCGTTGACAACTACGATAAAATGGTCAAAAGTCAAAATAATTTGTGGATGTCAAAATTTAAGGTTAGTGGGTTTGGCGAGATATTTTTGTCAAAGTCATTTATAGATTTGGACCTTTATTTACTTCTTTCATTTATCTTATGTTAGTTAAACCCAAAAATGACAACCGTTTATAAAACAAAGTTTTAACATTACTTAACCAACAAATCCTGATGAATCCATAGTCTTTTAAAAATGAATTGACTTAAGGTAGTGGGAAACTACAAGTCATAAATACTGTGGTCAATACTTTCTCCAAACATACATCTTCCCTCATGAGTCATGACTCACTTTTCACTCAAGCTTTCATCATTTCATAGCAATATGACTATATGAGTAATAAGAAATAAATTTGAACACATGAATTTAATATAAATAAATAGAAGTAAAGTATGAGTTTTTGAAGTAAACTATAAGTCTTAAAAGTTTTATTTAAACTAAACTATATATTATTACGATGTTAAATGGAAATAGAGTTCGGAATTACATGTTTGGGTTTTGTTGCTCGAAGCCATAATAGGGATTTATTGATATCACGTGCTCGAGCACAATGCTACGTGGGCTCTCCTTTAGATGTCGAAGCGAAGGCTTTTATGTGGACTATGACTCATGCTTGACGTATAGGCGTCCATGATGTTATTTATTTTTATTTTTATTTCTTTCTTTCTGAAAGACAATATATATTATATAGATAAACTAACGAGATGTTACAAGTTACATGGACTCGAACATAAAAAACCGATGAAACTACAACGATGATACCGACCCTATGACCAACACTGACACTAGGATCAAATAAGAAGATCATAAAGTGAACTTTTTATTCAGAAAAAACCTTTCAACTTCGTCGTTCATAACATGTGACTCTTGTAACTTTATAAGCTTCAACTATACGTTTCACCTCTTGATTTTGGTTGATCAAACTTATATAAATGTTTTCAAAACTAAACTTCAAAAACTTATAAAATAAAAAATTACTTAAGCAACTTATAAATATAGACTACGTTTTTAGCTTATGATCCAATTTTATCTTCAGCTTCATTTTCAAATCGAGCATTACCAATTGTCCCAAAATATCACTCTTCCACGAAAAATGTTCAATCAACGGGTAAAGAAAACATGTTTTATTGTTGGAGCCAACACGGTAAAATTTGCAAAGGTGCTCTTATGGTGTGTGCGGCGGCTGGGATAGAGCTAGTTGGAAGTCGGGTGTGGCACGAGCCACACCCAAATTTAGGTCACAGAGTATAAATTGCTTTAAAATATGCCTTTTCTTAGTAATGCAAACCCATTTTAGCTAATAAATTTCTTATGGTGCAATTTTAGTACTCATAATCATGAAAAAAGATATGTGCAACACTCTCTAAAAAATCCTGAGTACATCATGCAACGTGTTTAGAAAGGTTTTGACGCAGCGAGCGTCGTGATTTTAATGTTAGTTTGATAAACAACAAATAGTTTAATATTTTTTTCTTTTTCTTTTCCAAAATGCTCTTACATTAACGCTTCATGAAAAAACATTCAAATAATTCAAAAATAACTATAGCCGTGAGGATACAAAATTACTAACATACCCTAAAGAATGCTTAACTATTTATTTAAAGAGTTTTGTTATTTGAATAATATATATTTTTCCCAGACAAAAAATACAAAGTTAAAAAAAAAATAGGATCATTACACTTTTCAATCAAACAAATATTATGCTCACCTATTAAACCTTTTTTTTAATTGCTTGACATAAGAAAAACTACTAATGTATTATTTTGGGGAGAGGCTATACCAATAAAAAAACTGTGTTGTACTAAAAACACGAGGCGCAAGAGGGGCCTGGTTATTGAAAAGTACAAAACATGTGAGGTAGGGGGTTTGTATGACATAATATTTGGGTTATGTTATCCTTTGGGTTATCTTAACCCCACCCCATAGGATGTGATATAAGGGGGGTTAGGGTACAAAAAATTACTTTTGTCCCTCAGTTTATAGTATAACACAGTTTTTATCAGTTTCTGTTTTGTGTTTTCTGTCAGTTTTAAGCTTTTGACTTATTAACTTTATATTTTTTATTTCGTACTTTCAAGTTTATAATAATTTTATATAAATAAAATTATAAAAATAAGAAAATAAAAAAATAAAATAAAAAAGACAAAAAGAAAGGGAGTGTCACTTTAAAAAAAAAAGTTTTGTATAACCTGATTTTTTTTTATATCTTAAAATAAGAACAAGGACAATAATTTTGAGGATGACGGAGTATTCATTTATCTAAAGTAAAACGAAAAATTGGTATAAATATAGACACTACTTGACCAAAAGATATACATACAAGAAAGTTCAAGTAGGCGGTGGTGTACCCACAACAAAACCATCATCATCATCCATTATCATCAACACTCAAGCAAAGACCCTACCTCCCTTCCCTATCTCACTCTTCCAATTTTTTTAACCAAATTCTTTATTAATACCCACTTTAATTCTCCATTTAAATCCCCACAATTCGGTACACCCACTTATTCTTAAAGCTCACTCTACCTCTAGGTATGGTTTCCATCATACTATCTTTTTTCTTTCTTTCTTTTAGATCCATTCTAGATCTGAATTTAACTAAATTTTATGTCTTTTGATGTTTTGAAGATGGATCTGACATGGGTTTTTGATTTTGCATGTGGGTTTTTCTTGGTTTTGCATGAAATTATTGTTTTGGTATTAAAGTTTTGATTTTTTTTTTTTTTAGGGGGGTGTTTGGTTCTTGTTTTAATTTAACCACTTTCGTGTGCTAGATTCATTTTGTGTTTTGGATCTTTGGTTAATTGATTAATTTTATATAAAGTTGATGCAATTATTGAGATAATTAAAAGTATGGTCAAATTATGGTGCTATTTTATTTGTAAAAAAGGAAAGTAAAAGTGGTTCAAGATTAGTTTTTATATTTGCTTTTATGGTTCATTTCTTTCTAATTATAAACTTAAGTTGTGGACTTTAATTAAAGTTGTGTTTCTAGTTCTTTATAGGAATTTAATTACAAAGATGTAAGTTTAATGAATATTTGTGTTCTAATCATGTGATGTTTTGTGTCTTTTTGCAGGGAGTATTTGTTGAGGATCCTGAACATACATCGAATTTGTCGATTTATTCGTGATTTTTGCCTATTAAAAGGTATAACTTGTAGAAGTATATTGATGTTTTCTATGTTTGGGCACCTAAAGATGTCATTTTTTGAAGCTAAAACCAAAAGAAGCAATATTCGTTTCAAGTTATAAAAATATTAAGAGGTGTTTAGGATTGCGCACTTATTTTTAAGCACTTGAAAGCTATGCGCTTTCTGATAATAAACGCTTGAAATTTTTATGGTGGTTGATCTTGTTTTTGTTGTTGTGTGTTTAGGTTAACAACAACATGGGTCTTTCACCATACCAAAGCCCATCCGACGCGGGTGTCCTATGCGTGATTCTGGTGAACACAGCAATGTCGATATCAATCATGAAAGAAGTAGTCCGGTCCATCCTTCACGTGATCGGGATCCATGTAGCATCATGGGAAGATTTAAACAACCAAACACTAACAGAATCAGTTGAACATAGGGGAACCCCTTCGGAAACTTACATGGAAGAGTTCAGAAGCCGGACACCATCAGTTCTTTACAACTCATTATGTCGCCGCACCAAACAAGAATGTTCAGTTTGTTTGGTTGAGTTCAAACCAGATGCAGAGATCAACCGTCTTTCGTGTGGTCATGTTTTTCACACAAGCTGTGTTGAGAAATGGTTGAAGTACTGGAACGTTACTTGTCCGCTTTGTCGAAACGATATGATGATTCCAAAAGAAGCCGAAGAAAATACTTGCCCAATGTGAGGTTTTTTGGTTCTTCGAATTCAGCTCCAGGATCGAGTTTTAGGATGTTTTTGAGTGCTTTTCCATAAGCACCAGACATGTTATGTTGATGCACAAGTACAGACTTGAAATTTACCCGCTTTGTATATATAAACAACTTTGTAAGGTTTCCGGTGTTGTATGCACCTGAGAAACTGTTAGTCTTCTTTTCAATTTTGGCTCGGTTTGGATCGAAAAGATGTCATCTGTTGGTGTGTTTGTGGTTTTAGTTTCTGCTGAATTTCGGATAGTCGTTGATCATGGCTGAACAACTAAAATGAGATACCTTCGGACAATTATACTTGAATGATACATTAACATCATCACATAACCTGAGACAAGAATATATTGGGTACAAATGATCCAGAAGCACACAATTACTGCTCGAAAAATGAAAAAAAAAAAAAAAAACAGCCTGAATAAAAGGATTCGACTCGTTTTAACACATATATTTATAGAATTTTACACGCTGACTCACTCGTATTGCTACCTTTGATCAATGAGTTTTGATGTGTTTGTCATCGAATGCGGTTGGAATATGGTAGGAATGGGCAAAACCCGCAACACGTAGCAAAAACAGCCGGTTTTTAGGCAAAACCCGGAACACGTAGCAAAAACAGCCGGTAAAATAAAAACTGAAGTAGCACCATCAATACAATCTATAACCAAAGAAGCTCATTTTTAGTACAGTATGCTTGATCAGGTTTCAAACAGCAAACGCGTACCTCTTTTTGGTAAACAAATTGGCCCAGAATCACCAAGCAGTTGTAATCCAGCTCCCCAGGGACCAAAATGGTTCGAAACCAGTACCAGTAACCAGTTTACAGCAAACCGTCACGGTCTGGTATTCAAAACTCATACTCTAAGATTTCAAGTACCTTCATAGTCCACTTCTGTACAGTTACACACCCTCTAATTAGTAGCCTAGGTATGCAGATGTCATGAAGAACAAAATCGCCATAACTATAACTCAAATGCTTCATACATTTATGAGCTTATTTCGTTTTCAATTCAAACTGAATTCTTGATGATATGATAGCTAGAGTTAATACTCTATATGGTTCACAACAGATTAAATTCGATTGGAATTTCATATCCTTCGAGAGCGGTTACCTAGGAATGTGCAAATCTCGAGACAAGATAGCAAAAGCAGTAAAATATAGGATTAGGATCCTCTCATGTTCATTTGAACATGATAGGTAATGTTGTGCTTGTTGCAATTGTACATTTAAATTAAAATGAAATAAGTGTTTTGCAATAAAGGCAATGTACAATCACAACAAGCACAACATTACCTGTCATGTTCAAATGAACATGAGAGGATCCTAATCCTAAAATATAATAGAAACCGAAATTGTATCATCATTACAAATCGTAGCAAAAGAAACTGGTTTCTGGTACGCAATGATTGATCTGGTATCAGACAAGACCCTTTTTTTTGGTATATAATTAGGCTATAATCACCAAAACAACCGGATTGACAAGACCCTTTTTTTGGTATATAATTAGGCTAGAATCACCAATACAATCGCAATCCGGTTCACAGAGAGGTTAAGGACCTAAACAGGTCGAGACCAGTAACCAATTTACAGCAAACCTTAACAGTCTCGTATTCAAAACTCATATTCTCTCATTATCAGAACATTTATGGTCAGGTTTTGTACACTTGCACACCCCTAATTAGCAGAGCATAGGTATGCAAATGTAATTAAAAACAAAACCGGCGTAACTATTACTTAATTGCTTCATACATTTGTGTGCTAATTTCGCCTTATATTCAGAGTGAGGGCTTACGGTGATATAATAAATAGAAATTCAATTTCACAACATGAGCAAATTAAAATAGAAGACAAAGCATCATATAATCTTAATGAACAACAAATTGCGGTAAATATAGAGGAAAACTTTCTAAACATAAAAGACTTCTGAGTTCTGACGGACTACTTAAAGTAACACTATCTGTTTAAAAACAAATCTTCTCAAAAGAAATCACAGTTGTAGAAGACACGAGTGAGGTATTTTCACATACGTTGCACAACAAGGTTCTCGAAACCTCGAGTTTGAGATCAGCTAGCTGAGGAAGTGCACGTGTTGATCCCATCCTTACAGTCTCTAGTAAGATCATTAAAAGTTTCAATTTGCTTTTTGCCCCTCAAGAAAACCTCGGTATCAACAGACGCCCTCATGTATCCATCAAACTCAACTGGCACACCGTTATTCAGCTTAGTCATCTCACTATACCATTCACTATTCTCGTCCCATAGGCTATTGAATTCATCAAGGAAATGAGTGGAATACTTATCTTTCAATGGGTCAAAGAAAGAAGTGTCAGGTTCATCTGTTGAAATATAAAGATTCCTTCCGTCATCAACCTTATCTTGTAAGGAAGAAAGAAGAGCGTCGGGTGAAGTATCCGATGCAAGGTTCGGCCATTGTTCCGTATTTTTAGCCTTTTCGCCTCTCACAATATGAACAGAGTCGAAATCCCAGTTCAGTTTTGCTGATATTGCTGAGACTATGTCCATCAATCTTTTCGATTTCCATATCAAATGCCATGGTCTTTGAATAACAGATTCCGCTTCACCTTCACAAACTCTGTACCAATAATTATCAGGCTCGACACTTCCAAACTTCCTCATAATCAACGTATCCTTCACACCAGCCATCTTCATCGGGGTGATTCTGAAATCGTCAATGAGAGAAATACTTAGCCCGTCTTTCTGATGCCACTTGTTCCAATCTGACCAAAACTGACCCTGATCCAAAACGGAGGCAGACTCCTTCAAATGCTCGAAATCAAAGTAGAACCTGAAATCTTTCCCTTCTTCATCTTGACCCGATTTAGTATAAACAGACGACAAGCAAATACTCAAGTCCATTACAAGCGTCCTGTTCAAATACTGAGCTTCACCTAACGCACACATAAAACTCCATAAATAATGATCCATACTCTTACACTTTTCTCCACCGCCATTATACAACAAATACCTCCCTTGATCAAACGACTTCTCCGATTCAACAACCGGCAAAGTATCGTTCACAACTTCACCAACCACTTGCACACCAACGTTCTTATTATCTTCACCCATCGGCGTTTTCTCAAACCCAGGCTTCTGATGCTTCTTCCTCTTCCTAGCATTCCCACCCGAATGATAATCACCAATACTCACAACACTAAGACTACAATTCACCGACCTCGCAATCACAAAACTCCTATAATCCTTATACAACGCCGCAGTCTTCCCTTCTTTAGGCCTAAACCTCCACGCCATATGACACGAACTATCATTGATCCCACGCACCGGCTTCCCAAATCTATAAAAATGTATATCCTTAAACTCCTCAATCGCCTTACTCATCATCAAATGAAACACTTCCGGATCAGTACAATCAATCGCCTTATCAATCTCACCACTACAATCACGCGCCTCCTTCTCCTCCACCTCCCCATCCGTCGTCACGCTCTCCTTGCTCACAACATCAGACACATTGATCACACTCCCAAACGCCGTCTCATTAACCTTAACAAAATCCTCCCCAGTCCTAACAACCGTACTATCCGAAACAAAAGTGGCGTTGGACGACGACGTAAGGAAACTAGTCATTTTACTAGAGGGATGAAACAAAGGGTCCTCGGGCTCGTAAGTGGCAGCTATTATAGTAAAAACCAACACACCAATAACAAAAAAAGTGAAAAACAAGTTTCCTATGATTGCTAAGGCGTTCTGTCCTAAGTTTTCGGGGCGAAAAGTGGCGTTACGGCTCGGTAAGCCTCTACCTAGCATCATTGTGGGTTGGAGTGCTCACGCGCGCGCGTGAGGACTAAATCTAAACTGGGTAAACAATGATATGTATAAAATATGTATATATAAAAAGTGGGATTGATGAGTTAGGGTTTTACCTTTAGATAGATCTGATAGTGATGATGATAGTGAGAGTGTTGTTAAGTCAAAGGATGTGTGGTGTAGGTTAGTGGTGGTGAAGGGGGTGTGCTAATGTGGGCGGATTATTAAGGTTAGTAGTAGATCCACCGACACAGACACACGGACATTATTTAAGAATAAGTGGGTCCCACACGGTGTTTTTTTTAAATAAAAAGAGATTTGTACTATGAGTTTTGAAGGAAAAATGTAAAATGGGGCATTCCGAGAATCGAACTCGGGACCTCGCGCACCCGAAGCGCGAATCATACCACTAGACCAAAGGCCCGATCATGGGTTGGAATTTTAATAAAAGTATCAAAATTTTAATTATGGCTTGTAATCCAATAATACCCCAGGTATGTGACTATAAGCATTAATGAAGAGTAATTTCAATTTGTTTAATTGGTTAATTATCGTTTAGCACAACAAAAAAAATAGTATCAATGAATAAAGATGTATGAAGATGTAAAATAGCTTATTCCTCTATATAGCTGATAAGCATTACGAGCTTAGTGCTAAAGGAATACGTATTATTCAGTCAGTTATTCCTCTAAGTTAACTTTGGGCTTAATCTCTGGGCCGACTGCTTACTTAATCAGGCACCAAAGCATGAAACCATGAACTGTCCTCCTCATTTAAGCATCTTTTTGCCAAAGTTTCTTTTACAATATTTTCTCTCTTCCAAGTTCCAACCATATTAATCATTCACAACTTACTGCATACAACTCTCTATAACCATAGATGACTTGATGAAAAAAAGGTACATGCCCAGGTTCGATAATCTAATTGTCTAGGAATCATATAATCAAGTTTGAACAACTACACAAGATGGAGTATGAACAGATTTTAGTTTATTTTGGTCGAATTTATAATCATATTTTGAGGCGTATATAAACACACACAACTAACAAGTTGGTCAATAAATTGTGTTTTAGGAGAAACTAGTCTCAAATCCTGCAACGAACATTGTAGACCTTATATATGCAGTCGGACCTCTGGACTACCCTGGCGGATCAAGCCTTACAACTGTATCGTTTAAAATTGGTGTATGGGTCACATGGTTTGGGATGGATATACTTGCAGAAGTCTTGGCTAGTCTTGCAAATACAAGATAAGGTCTGCAATTGCTACTATACTCCATAGTCACATATTACTTAGGTTGTGTTTGTTTTAAAAAACCTCTACACATCACGAATCTGAACCGTTCACCTTAATGAGACATTTTGGCCATTCGGTTACGTTTTTTTTTTTCTTCGTTGAGGTCGGAAGCTGATCAATCTTAATGGTCTGAAGCTTGAGAGGGGTGTCTGCAATGCCTCTTGTTAACACAAAATAACAAAAAAAAAAATTAGTATGAGCAAGCATGGCAATTCAATGCATTCAAACATGAGTTTTTTTTAGTTCAGATCTTGGTCAGATTAGAGGCATTTCTTACCGGTCCCGATTCAGATGTCTGCGGTTGGTCCAGTCCCGAACTCTTAGAAACAAACACCACCTTAGTTTGTTAAGTATGGTTAATGAACAATCAAAATATACATAATTTCATTATCGTTAATTATCAAACCGATGACTTTTAAAACATATCATCATACAAGAAAATAAATATAAAGTTATATGTCGCCTATAATACTAAAACTTAAATTTCCCTTTCTTAGAAGAGTGGATCATCGAGTCAAATTGTATATTTTTGGAACGAAGATCACGAGTCAAAATTGATGAGTTATTTACATTCATCTTATTCCGATTACAATTTTACAAAGATGAAAGATCTCTATAAGGTTAAGACAAAAATAATCACCTCATATTCAACATGTGCAAGTTCAAAGTTCAAACTCTAGCCATCCTTCTTTGAACCAAATCCTGCATCAATTTCTTTGCAGTTTCCACCCTCCTTCTTTCCGACCCATCAACCCGTGCTGCAATTTCCTGAACCATCTTCTCCAAAACGGACTGGCTCAGTTTCTTTTCCGAAGGAGAATTTCTAAGTAAGTCTAGTAGCATCTTAGCGTTGCTCCGGCCATGAAGTGTCCCATCTATAGTTAATCTTAACAGTCCCGGGATAGCACCTTCGTTAAGAATAAGCTCCCTATATTTACTTCTTGAACTTATACACAACGTGAGCAAAACACTAAGCGCGTGTTCTTTACTAACTAAAGATCCACCTTCAACTGTTTCTACTAAAGTTAATATCCCATCTTCGGCGTTTGTTATGGCATTTATTCCTTCTTGAGATTTAGAAATTATTTCGATTAAAGCGGTTGCTCTTTCTGCGAATTTTGAGTATTTTTTGCAATCTTTAAGGAGGTTGATGAGAGGTGAGGTGGCTGTTGTGTCAAGAATTATTGTTGGTTCTTGTTCAATTGTGGCTAGGTTGTGGAGGACGTTGACCGCATCGGCTCTTCCTTGAATGGTCCCAGAGCTAATGATTTGGACTAGAAGTGGGATTGCTTCTGAATTAACGATTGCTGCTTTATTGTTTGGCGAGGCAGATAATGTGAGAATCGCGGCGATAGCTAATTCTCCAAGGTTGCTTGTGTTTTGGAGCTTGAGGAGGTTTACGAGTGGAGGGATGGCGCCACATGTCACTATTTCTTCCTTGTTTCTGAAATCAATAGAAATGAAATCGTTAGATGGTATATTTACTCGTCATCGGGTGTGTATGACAAAACTAGCTATTGCTTGAGTTTGAGCTTGATCATACTTTAGGGTTATTTAAAAAAGCTAGCCAGTGTTCTTAACAAGTTCATCATACAATTCAAATTAACATGAAACAAACACTAACCGTTTATTTTTCGAAGCCAAATTTAACAAGGCCAAAAGCGCAACCTCAACCGCATCATCATTCTCCAAAGATTATACCAACAAGCTGCTTAATAGCTCCGGCACCCCCGAACTTAGTTCTAATCTTTCCACCAGAATTATTCCTGTTACGTACTTCGCCTCTCTAGCAGCTTCAATCTTCATCTCAAGAACATCACCATTTTTTAGCTTCTCAGATATCAATACAATCAACGTTTGTGTCTTCATATTTGAACTTTTATCTAGTACTTCTTCCATTGGTTTGACTGAGTTTTGGTGTGTGTAATATGAAGGTGTTTTGGTGTGTGTAATATGAAGGTGTTTTGGTGTGTGTTTATATATGTATAAATTTAAGTGGTTATTACACGCACTAGTAGTTGACTAGGTATAATGAAATATGCCACGTTTTGATATGGGATAGTATAACTTTTCTTTTTAAAGATAAATGATGTAACGCACAATGTATGCTTTTTGGTGTCATGTTTGTACTTTTATGTCTAGCTTTATGGCATTTTAAATGTAAATGTGTTTTCATAGATAAATAAAATATATGAAATATTATTGGTGTAGTTAGTTAACTCTAGAGGGTGTAAGTGAGTTAAGTTGTTTGCAAGTTGGTTGAGTCCGGCTTGGAAAACTGGACTCGAGGTTGAGTCACGCTCAAGCTTTACAAGAAGCTGGCTAAATAAATAAGCTTAATCCCTAGCTTTAGATATCGTGCTCAATTATGCTTATGAGTTTAAATGAGCTTTTACACACATATATTACATACATATTTGGTATATATGTAAATAAGTATGTTAAACGAGTTAAGCTGGAGCTCGAATTCTCTAATGTTAAATGAGCCGAGCTCGAGTATCGAAAATACTTGGTTCGCAAAGCTCATGAAACTTATCGAGTTTGTGTTCTTTCTACATTTTTTTTACCTTTTAAATAAGGTAAATATGTTGTTTGATCACTTAGGGCATGTTTAACAAAAATATATGTTTCTAGTGCTGGTGCTCAAACTCAAAAAGATTAAAACTATAGTTTTTTTCTTCTTTGGTTTGGTAATGGTGTTAGCGCTGTTGCTGAAAAAGATTAAAATCAGTAAATTTGTGAAAAAAAAGTCTTCATAATCTTTTTAAAAGCCGGTTTTGGAAACTTACTTTTTGTGAACTTTTTTTCTAAAATAATTTACAATTTTAGTTTGCTAAACAAATATTATTTTTTGACCAAAACTTATTTTTCAAAAAAATAATCTTAAGTCTTAACAGTTTTCCATAATCTTCCGCGCTAAACATGCCCTAAGTAACTAATACATAAGGCTTAGATACACTATCTAAACACTAACACTCAATGGCGGAGGTTGACGATCTATTGTAAGAAGGCCATATATGTACTTCTTGTATTCTATGAAGGCCAAATAGTACTCCGTAATAAATATCTTTTTAACATATGAAAATCACAAAAATATATTAAGTGTCCACTAGGGATGGCAAAAACCCCCGAATCTGACAGGAAAATCCAAAACACGAATTAATTGAGGCGAGGCGGGACATGCAAATCGGGTTACAGGGCGGGTTTGGGTCTTAAACGGGGATTTTAAGCGGGTTTAGGGCGGGGAACGGGTTTAAGGAGAACTTTAGTAATCGGGTTTAGGGATGGGGATAGCCGCCCCGCCCCAAACCCTCTCCATTGCCAACCCTTCCACAACCCTCATTAATACTTGGTTAAGCTCGATCACTTTTAAGGCAAATTTTTGAGGTTGAAT
Source organism: Chrysanthemum makinoi (assembly GCA_910596185.1). Taxonomy (NCBI): domain Eukaryota; kingdom Viridiplantae; phylum Streptophyta; class Magnoliopsida; order Asterales; family Asteraceae; genus Chrysanthemum; species Chrysanthemum makinoi. The sequence continues at coordinate 41,444,712 of OU343222.1, read as the reverse complement.
CAAGTTTCAAGCTCGATAGTGCTAGGCTCTGCTTAGAAATTAAGTTTTACTTAAATCACGAAAAAATATCTCAACTTGCGACACGTTTTTTTATCTGATCAATTTTCTTGTTTGTGGTAGCAACTTGATTTGGTTTGGTTGCTTCTTAACAATATGATGAGCATAGGCTTCAAACAATTGGTTTATAATTATGTTGTTATGGTTAGGTCTTCATTGTTTTAAGCACTTAATATATAGTCTATATATGTAGTCTATCTATGGGTCTCCATGTCTTATTCAAAAATCCAAATGCTTTATTGGTAAAATATTTGTTGACCATCACTTTCAACAACCAGTCCAAGTCAAGTATACTATCCTTTTGAATAAAAAATGAAACAAAAACAAAAATAAGAATGTTTTATGTAAGAAAAGTCCAATGCGTTAGGTTTTAGTAACTAATCTCCACTGAATCATTTTATCCTAAAGATAATAATATGTAGCCATGTTTTTACACTTTCTATCGGTCATGATGATTGACCACTTCGCTCTTAACCGGCCATCCAATATGTTTAGTCTATGATAGCGTCTTAATATGATATCTCTTAGTCTCCGAATTTATTGTCAATATTTTTTTGATTGTTTTAAATCAATTATCGGTTTTACAAAATAGATAAAAATTTAAGTCAAGTTTACGGTGATTACTAATTTAGGTTATTGTTACAAACTTTAAAAAGTAATAAATTAATAAGTTATGAGTAAACTAGCGTTCTATAAATATGAAAGAAAACTTGTAATGATGATGCTTTATATAAATATATATATGTTAAAAGTGCAATATATGAGAATGTATTAATAATCAAAACTATTACATCATTCTTAGAATGATTAGACATAACTAAACCTTTTGTTACTATGAAACAAACATCAATACATGAAATCTATCTCTAAATTTGATACTACATAGAACAATATCTCGGACAAACTATACCATATCTCTGCGGTTAATCCAAACATCCCATTAAGCTGCATAACACCTTGCTTTTCATTTTTTGACTTGATGCTTGTCGTCATACTCTGATTACATATCCATACTCAATTCTACCTTAAAGCATTCAACCAACACTCATGTCTGATGAGGAGAAATCGGCGCATCATCAAGTGGGTTATAGCCCCATTAGGGGTGTTATCGGATCGGGTTATCCGGTTATCGAGGTTGTCGGGTCGGGTTGAGTCGGTTATGATTTTTAAAGTGACCAAGGCCGACCAGATATATCGGAGTTATCGGGTTGGTGTTATCGGTTCGGGTTAAGTCGAGGTCGGGTTTTAAAATTTAAAACATCAATCACAACAGCAGACATATTATGTAAATTCAAACTTCATTGGTGAGCATGTATATATACTTATTCCCATAAGTTTAACAGTGTTTCTTTATATTATTTGGGTCCGCAGTTCAAGTGGGGAAAGGAAAAGAAAGGGAAAGGGAAAGAATGAATGCAAAGGAATGAGTGGTGGAGTATCAATCCTTACCCCGATTTACTCTATAATGGTTCATTACCGCTCACGGGGTAATCAAACCCTTACCCTCACCCAACCAAGCATCAATTTATTTGTGATGTACTGGCCCGAATCTTTTACCTTCAACCCCCAACACCCTTGGCCAAGCCACTTAAGGTAAATGTCTTTATATTCAACGTTGCCTTTAATCACTTACCTATTAAGGGACCGATGGGACATTAAATGTTATATTTGATCACATTATCATATCAATAGATTCAAACTTCATTGACTGAGCATGCTCAAAGTTTAAAAAGTGCAGCAGAGACACCGTACACCCACATTACAACAATATATTGCAGATTTGACTCTACCCGATTCAGCAGACACATCCAACATGGGCAACGTTTTATGAGAACTGGGAAACCAAACGTTTAAGTTACATAATGTAAAACTAATATATAAAAACTAATACATAAAACCAAACGCACAATATCATTGGGCCTATAAAACTAATATATAAAAATGGAAAATTGATTATCGAGTCTATCGGGTTGGCCAGATACCCGATAACATTATTTTTAACCATTGACCCAGATAACATTATCGGTTATCGGGTTGGTCCGTCAAAAACCGACAGATTTTGACCCGATTAGGCAGACCCGATGGAATTCGGGTTGGTCGAGGTGTGCAACCTTATCTTGACACCCATAGCCAATTCACTCTATAAGAGGGGTTATAACCACCACTAGCTACATTTCGACCATTAACCTCGGAGTCCATTTTAGCAACTCAAACTTCACTAAGAATGAATAAGAGGCGAAAATGCATACTAGAGAGGGGAACCACACACCGAAATAGTACAACCGTAACCCGTGTGTGTTTTGTGTTAACGAATAATTATTTTCAGACGAATTGGAGGGAATATTATTAGACTATCTTTATCAACAACCTACTACAACAAATCTTTTAATTAAATATTATTTTCTCTTTTTATTATTTTCATAAACAATCATCTAATGCGTCTACATTTTCTACATTTATCAACAACTCAACCCGGCCTCCAATAAAAAATGTGACATGTGGCAAGGTTGGGCATCCTATTTACCATCACAACAATGGGATTTACTAAGAAGCTCCAACTTTAGATTCTTCGCACTAGGTATAATATATATTTTTTTTTTTTTTGTTTTTTTTTCCTACGACGGTTGCTAACCATGGATAAAGATAGTCTTATGAGGAAGTTGTATTAAACCATGGGTGTTAGATCAACAATTTTGTCATGTTGTTTAAGGACCTGAAGTTAAAGATAATATAACAAAGAGTAGTGATTGGCATCTTTTCATGGCATCTTTTTTAAATGCTGCTGATTAGATTACAAACTGTCTTATCAAAATTTGCGTAGAGGAAGAGAAAATATCATCTTTCACATGCATATGTTGAGTGAATTAGGCATAAAATTAGTCATGCCATTTAGGCATGACAATCATTTTCCTATAACAAAATATACAATAACTAATTGATTAAGAATTGGTTATTTGTTAGCTTGTTATAATTGTGACAACTTTTTTCATATGAAACCCAAGTTGCAGAATAAGGTTAAGAGCCATTCTAGATTAACAAAATATACAATAATTAATTGATTAAGAATTGGTTTATTTGTTATTTTATTATTATTGTGATATGATTTTTCTAAACCCAAGTTGCAGAATAGGTTAAGAGCCATTCTAGATCAAGCAATATATATATGTTTCAAATTTAAATATGAAAACGTCATTAGAATTATTATTTTTGTAGGCAACTTTAGACGGTCGTTTTATTTAAGAAACATGGTCTTCAATTTTTAAAAATAAAAATAGAAAGTGATATACATAAAATATGGATAAAGTTGGTGGTTAAAAAAAAGAAGAAAAAAAAAAAAGCTAAATATACAAAGAGTTTATAAAATAATACCCATATAATGACACGTCAAGTGTAATGGTTTAATCATTTTGCATCATAATTTTATTTTTTTACCCTCCATATTTAGTTGCAAAGTTATTGTATATGTGAATATAAGTTTGTAAATTTTTTGGAAGTAGCATTATTGCTTTTAAAAAGAAAAGCACACTAAAGCAACTAAGAATCATGATTTCAACGTCTATATCATCTAACGAAATGGGTTCGAAAATACAAATATGTGAACTTTTAATCCTATTCCATTTCGTGGATGATCATACATAAAGTCATAAGCTGCCCAGGTAAGGGATTCATCCACTTCTTACATTGTCGCGTCGAACTCTACCTTCGGCTGATTAGGTGCCCCACTAAAGACGACATTTAATAAAATTAATTACAAAGTGAGTGTTTTGTTTTTATGTGTGTAGTTTAGTCGATCGTATATACGACCGAAATCCTCAAAAATCACTTGCGATGGCTGGCGATCGAGTGGACACACAACAAGACGATCGATGGTGAATCGATCGCCACAATCGATCTTACTTCCCTCGATCGAGACTATTGTATGCAGCCTAAAGTATCTTTAGATAATATCCAAATATCCAATCATCTGCAACGTTTTAAGCATGATTTATTAGAAAGGTTTAAAATATGGTTTCATTTCGCATACTTCACAAGTATCATAACCTGTGTCACTAGCAATGATCAAAGTTATATCTTGATCGGGCATAGGCATTCTTGTTATAATGTTACATTGTTGAAACACGACGGCTGTATTACCAAATATGAAATCTATGATCCCATAAATGTCAACATTCTTGGTAGAATTGTGTGAAGGAGCGAGCGTATAATGTGTCTTGATAACCGCTTATAGTGCATCTGTAAAATGCTGAATATTGTGAATTGACACGAAATGCTACTGCTTGTTCCTTTTCTGGTCCAGCAACGTTGTGAAACCCAATGTCACGTGCCATGAATCCTTTTTCCGGATACACCTAATCAATCATATAGTAGACAATATTTTTGTGGCGAAATGAGTATTAAACAATGTTATTGTGATCTCAATTCTGTTAAGTGTTAACGGAACATATTAATCATTTATGAACTTTATGTTATGGTGATCTCTTTTTATGTTGATTATGCATAAGAAATGATGTTAGCAAGACTTGTGTGTCCATATTAAAATTAAAGAGTTCAGATTTTTTGTTTTGTGTGTTCAGAATTCCTTTTGATGAAATGATACTCCTTCCCATGTCATTTTTTTTTTAAATATTTTTGACTGATTAAAATAGTTAATTTTTTAGGGGGGTCATTTCATTCATAGAACTAAAAATTGAAGGGTCTTAAAAGCTTCACATGTGATCATAAATTGATCATCTTTTGCAGTCTGGCAGCTCTGTGTTGTTGATGCTTGTTTGACGAGGTGTTGCCATAAGGCTAGCCCAATAGGCGTCGAGATCGACAAACTCGATCGATCCTTGGCCGTCGCTTTGATGTGGGTGGAGTCGATCGCCGAATTCACTCTCCATTCGGTCGTGCTTGGCTTTCAATACAAATTCAGTTTTGCGTGTGTATTGAATAATTATAAAAGGTATATTTGTGGGGTATGTTTTTTGTAGTGTAGGTCGCCTAGCACTCCAATCGCGAAGGTCATTTGGAGAAAGTAGCGTAACGCAGAAAAATAGGGAAGATTGGCTGCGCTTGGTAGGCGACCTAACCATTATTTTCTAGTAATAGGCTCCTCTCATCCGTTTCTAGTCACTATTTCTTACCATAAATAGAAAGTTGTACTATTGTACGGAGTATTATCTTTTCTTATAAGATTAGTTATGATGTATTTATATTTTTGTTTACTGTATCAATCGATATTTTAGTAAGGCAAGTATATTGATTCACACATCACATATTCACATTTATGCATATATCATATTGTATCATGTGCATTAATTTTGGGACATTATGGTGAAAGAACAAAAAAAAATGGTGTAAGAACTCTCTTTTAGTAAAGTGTTGTTAGGGGTATCTTTATAGGTCAGTGGCACCCTTTTAAACTATTTTAGGTCTTTAAACAGTTTGTGAGCAGAAAAAGACATTTTTCTACCGTTTTATGTTTCATGTTTTATGTCTTTTAATATTTTTGACTTATCAAATTTTACATTTTATGCTCCATACTTTTAGTTTGGTTGTTTTATATTAAAAAAAATGGTGCCATTATAACCTAAGGCTAGTCGGCAAGGGGAGGTGAGAGGCTCATGCCACCATTTCCAAGCCCTTCCGCACTTGCCCAGCCTCCTCTCCTTTAACTTCCAACTTCCCAAGATGAAATAAGGTGAATGGCTCACCTTAAGTGTTCTTTGATGTTTTATTATTTTTTATTTTGTGTGTGAGTGTGTGTGGAGTATTTAGTGGGGTATATTTGTATAAAGTGAGTATTTTTTAATGAAAGGTGAATATGTAATATCCTTGCCTACAAAAAGGTGAGTGGGGGTGAGGGGAAGTGAGAGGAGATAGAAAGTTGACGTGGCGCTGAGGTGTAAAGGTGAGTGACTCACCTCCTTGCCATCCAGCCTAAGCCTTAGGCTAGAAGGCAAGGATAACTTCACTCACCTTACACATCACTAGCCACGTTAGCTTTCTCTCTTCTCTCTCTTCCACTGACTTTCACTCACCTTTATGCGCACAAGGGACTCACTTCCACTCACCTTAACTCACATTTTTTTTAATAATCACGAATTTAAAAACGTAAACATATAAACACGAAAACGTAACCGCACGAAATAGACTAAAACCATTACACAGACTTCAGAAATTAAAAATATTACAATAAAACATGAAATTAAATATTACGAGACAAATGTTGGACTAAATCGGCACGAAGGTTTTGATGCATTTGATGTGATCTGATGTATCTCATAAATTTTCGCATTTCTTCATCGGATCGTATGTAGTCATTCGGCTGATGTGCTTCCGTCAGGTACCATTCGGGAGATATTGTTTTTTTTTTTTTTTTTTTTTTGTATCATATTATGTAATATGATACATGTATACATCATATTCTGGAGTCTTTCTTTTGTCATTATCTTTGCGGGATTGACAAGTACCGCCCATTTCTTCTTCAAAACACCAAACCCCCTTTCTACATCTTTCCTTGCCGTTCCGCATTTGCTTATACCTTATTCTCCTCGGGTCATCATCAGTTCGGAATCGTCTTAACAAGTGTTGCCAATTCGGATATATCCCGCAACAAGATAGTAACCAAATGGGTAAGTTATCTCGTTAGCAACAAATGGAATCTCCGGTGCTATCCCCATTTAAGATTGTTAAATAAAGGGGATTGATCAAGAACGCCGATGTCGTTGTTAGACCGAAATACCAAAGCATGTCACATCCATAAGTCTTGAGACGCCCATGACTTCCGCCAGAAATAAATGGATTGGACCATGATCACGCCTAACATATTGCGCTTTGTGTGCATTCGGACAACAAACCACTCCCAATATGCAGTCAAGGCTTCCTAACATCCCTAGAAACCCGTGTTTTCTTCATGATGTCGATAAAGCTTTCGACATCATCATAGTCGGAGTTTCCTCCCGAATATTCACAGGCCAAAAATTTCCATATAAGACTTACAAAAGATATT
>OU343222.1:41376861-41437561 GCA_910596185.1 Chrysanthemum makinoi | reverse complement strand
GTAAATCCATACAGAGTGTATGTTTGTTCTTTTTTTGGATCTTTTAGAAGGGGCTTCTTTGATTACGCCTCAAGATGCCTAGGAACAACATTCACCGTTCTTTTATCTGAGATGAGCCCACGTATTCACCCATGGATACTCATTCCATACACAAAAATCCTCAACATTCTTTAACAAATGGTGGGGAACATTAAACCTTCCTTCCCGACCAATAAATACAAATGTTGCAATCACCAACAAAGCAACCCTCACAACATCTTCATCGGATAACGAATCCCACCTTTCCGCCGACTTTATCAACGCCAAAAGGTCATCACCCTTAACTTTTTTGTTCTTAATTCTTTTTTTATCGGGAAACAACCGATCAAAAAAAGGACTATCTGTTAAACCCTTAACAACATGCTGATAACGCCTAAAATGAACATGTTTTTAGTAGCGTTATTGTTGGTTTTGTGCATGATAATTGGCTATATTTACTCATAACTGTTGCAAAAGTGCAAAAGATGCGTATTGTGTATGTATGTGTAGCCAGGTATCACGAATGATGAAGAAATGAAGTTTTTATGCACATTTGGAAGATTCTCGAGGAAGGAAGTCGAGCAAGGAAGCTTTTGGATTCAATGATTGGGAAGTACAATGATTTCTAAGTATCTACAGCAAGGAAAGATCAAGTTTTGCCTTGGAAATCATCGGCGAGAGCAAAGAATGAAGCGAATAAACAAGAAAGTCAACAAAAGTCAAAGAGCAACACCAGCCGGATTCGGTCGTGACCGTGATCCATTTGGGCAAATGGTCAAATCGCACGTCCGGTCTGCGAAAGCTGATTACACAAAGTTGCATTTATTGTTGCCTTAACTCCCCATAGTCATTGGAGGCCGATCATTTCTTGGTATTAACTATTTGGGAACGTTTTTGGCGGTTGTGTAAGCATATTTGGCTATATAATGAACCTAGTCCTAGTTCTTGTGTGACACAACCAAAAGTTTATTAGTTTACTTCAAAACTAATACCAACCATATTATTCAGCGCAAAAGCTTAGTCTTTCTTGAAAAGCGTCCGAGAAGCAAGGAGGGAACCATTCTCATCCATAGTTTTGGTAATTTGGAGTTATACGGTGAATCTAGGTGATTGGAGGCGCGTGGTTGCTACAATCCACGAATTCTAATTCTTGTAATTGCAAAAGTTTAGGTATTCTATGAACTTTGTTATGGATTTCTATTCTCTTGAATTATTGGAATTACTTTGTTATAATTTGTGTTTAGTTATTATTATCATGGAGTAGTTTTGGGATATACTTGTGTGTTGGGATGTAGTTAATCATTCTAGTGTTCTTAATATGTGATGCATGTATATATGATCTTGTTTAAATGAGTTTGTTGGAAAATACTAGTCTTGGTTTGATTTGTTGATAAAACATGTTTTAAGAAAAAGGACCGAAAGGATTTCTCTTGTGTTTTATTCCAAAAGTTGAGTGACAAACTAGTATGGGGATATGGTGATTGACAACCACCATGTTTGCTTATTAAAACAAGACTAGGAACATTTTCATCACGAAAGGGTTGAAAGATTCGTAAGAACAAATTTAATAAGAACATGTTGCAAACAAATGGATTTTCTAAAGAATAATCATTAGGATAAGGACCGAAAGGATTACCTATATGTTTTTGTTCTTAAAATGATTTTTACAAACATATACCATGGTTGGAGATCATTTGCTTATGATTTGTGCATCACATCAAGAGTTTACACCAAACCTTCATGAACACTATTTGTGATTGATTATACACTACACACAAGTATATATATATTTCTTATTGAATTTCACTATAACATCACTATTTGAGGAAGCCTTGACAAGCTTTCTTGTTGGAAACTTTTCATCAAAACAATTTCAATAAAAAAAATCCCTTGGAACGATCTCGACTTACCCAACTTTGCTATCACGGACGAGTATACTTGCTCATATGTGTTAATAGAATTAGACGGTTAAATCGTGTTTATAAATTTTAAAACTTGCACTACACGGTAACACATCACATGCCCGTGGTCACTTTCTCTTTTATCTACGGGTCCTAAACGAAACCCAGTTAGAAGACTAAATTGTTCACGGCCAAAATTAAAAACATTATCACCTAGTACAAAAGTTAAAGGTGGACAACAATCACTAACTTTTGACACCTCAACTGCATTTTGATATAAATAATTGTATAAGTGGTGGTCAGGGGAATACTTAGAAAAATCTAACCAAGGCCCAAACACAGTTTCTCTAAACAATTTGGTTCTATTCACATTCAATGCACCTTTAATTGTAGCAATATGTTCTAATCTAGATCTCACCGTTAGCTTTGCATCAAACATTTTAGATCGTTGGATTCTTGAGATGTGGAAGAAAAAGCGAATGATTATACTGAATATGCGTGGGATTGATTTGATTGTCTGCGAAGAAGCGGAGTTGGATTAGGGCTTCCGTTTTGCAATGTAGGGAAGAAGAACTATTGATTTTATGTGGGCGAGAATGAGGGAGTAGGATTAGGGCGTTGGATTCTTGAGTTTGAGAGGGAGATGCATTTCAAGTTCTTGGATGAATTTTGGTTTGAGAGGGAAAGTGTGTGTGGGGTAGCTTGATGAATATACGTGTGTGGGATGATTTGGGTATTTTGTGTTTTGTATTTAATGAAATAGGTGTATTAGGATAATAAATTTTTTTTTTGAGGTATAATTTGGTTTATTAAAGGTGTATTTGTATGGTATAGAGTGATATTTATAAAGAGTTGCCCAAAAGTACATATGTGTGGGGCCAAGTTGCTCAACTTATATATATTTAAAAATTAAAAAATAAATATTTTGCTTTTTCACTAAAAGACAAAAAATGTCAGTTGCCCGTCAAAGTTGTCCAACTGACCAAGTCTTAGATTTGTACTTTGTAAGTACAAAGTGGACCAAAATATATGATAGAGTTGCCCATGGAGCATTAAGGGAAGTGAAAAAAAAGTGAGGTATTTGAGGTAATATTCTTGGGCAACTGGAACATTTGGAGAATTTTTAGTAAAAAAAATCATTTTCTCATACGACAATCTATACTACTTTATAATGCATTTAGGACTTCTAAAATTAGAAGGCTTAAAAATTAAGCCTTCTAATTTTAGAAGGCTTAAAATTAAGATAAGGAGCTCCAATCATGATATGACATGTGTCACTTAACAAAACCTAACTTCGGCCTACAACAAACTCCAAGCCTAACTCCTAACCACCAAAATTAAGATAATGAGCTCCGATTATAAAATGGCGTAGTGCCACAACTCACTAAAATTCATCTTTATTTTCAAATTAAAATATCTTTTTATCTACTTATTTATATTATAATCTAACTTCACCATATTTTCTAAAATTTTATGCTCTTTAATTCAACATCCATTTTAATATATTTTTATGAGTTTTAGTTTTTATATTTTTAGTGGGTTTATTTTATTTTAATTCAAAATTTTATAACTTTAACCTTTATTTCATTTATTCCGTCATATTATAATTAAGTAGATGCCGTAGCATTCTTGTAGTCTTCTAGTATTAGTAGTAGATAGATCTGACTCTTGGTTGACAATGAAATTCAAAAAAGTTTCCCCCCAAAACCATTCATCATTTCTTCATTCCCCAAAACCAAACCCTAACCCCAAAATTAAACCAAAATTCCCCAAAATGTCCTCGCCACAACCCCCCGAAGACCACTCGAACACGAAATCAACCTCCGCAACAACCTCAGCCTTCCTAAAGAAGCGATCGCGCCGCGTCAGCTTCGCCGAAAACACTATTCACATATTCGAACGCGACGAGGAGTCCGGATCGAATCCGGATGAGGACGGAGGCTCTTCTGATTGAGACAGTGACTCAGTTCGGTTTTTCAGGAGTGATGATGAGGAGGAGGAAGAGGAAGAGGAGGTGAGTCCGTTTTTTCACGTGGTGCGGTCGCCGTCATCGGGTGGGAGTACTGTTGGCTCTGCTACTTCTAATGATGGTATATCTTCTTCCTTTTTTTTTTTTTTTTTTTTTTTTTTTTTTTAAGTAAATGTGTTTGTTATATTGTGATTTTATGAGTTTCGTAGTGTAGGTAGTTTGGTATGATTTTAAAAGGATTAATGCGGTAGAATGATACACGAAGGTCGTTATACGAATTGTCGACAAGTAATAAGTTGTTGACTGTTTATTGTAGTATAAGTACTCGGTATGATTCTTAAAGGACTAATGCGATAGAATGAATGAATGATACCGTTAAGTTGTTAGAGGATTTTTTTAGACTTATAAGTTGAGTGTTTATTCGAGATATAGCTCTGTAGAATAGCACTATTGGAAATTAAGTGGTGTTTGTGTAAGCTTAATTGTGAGCTTATGAGCTTATGTGATTTTGGCTTATATTTTCATAAGCTTGAATTTTCCAGCTTATTTTTAGATCTATGGGCTTATGTAAGTTTATTACTCATAATAAGTATCAAAATAAGCCAGAAAATTTGGGCTTATGAAGTATAGCCGAAATCAATTTAGCTCATAAGACATAAGCCCAAAATTAAGCTTAAACAAACACCTGATTCAAAAAATATGGGGACAATTTAACTTAGGAAGGACAATTTAACTTAGGAAAAGTGTTTCATTTTTGCCTTTTTTAACGTCTAGAAGCATCCACGTTGGTCACTGACTCATTGGACAATTGATGAAAAATGACGAAAATGGAAGATTTTAACAAGCTCTGTGAACACATTGAGCGAAAACTTGTACAATGGTCAATTTGGAACACCAAGAAAAGTGCGTTTTCTTTTATGACATTGGCTTCTCATAATATGATGATTTAAGGATGATGTTTCGTGTGTCCCTTGTGAATTCCCCAAAAAGTGCAGGATCAGACATTCATTTCCTTGGAGGTTCAGACAGGCGTATAAGGTGACCTTTTAGTAGAACCAGATACCTTGAGAACCAAAGTAGAATCACTTGAGCTTGGTTTGGGGTCACACATAGTAATAAGCACTAGACAATACAAGGTACAAAATTATGTATTGGATGTTTGCCACGGGAAGTAATATATCCAAACTTTCTCCATTTTATTTATGTTTATGAACAACATGATTGTTATCTGAGATTTCTGATTTCACTCCCACCTGTATCCTTCTCCTACTGAATACCTAAGATGGTTCTTGGGAAAGTTGTTCTTATTATGCGGATAGCTACCTAGTTTGATGCATACTCCTAAGATAACCTTGCTTAATGCATATGATAGATAACTAGACTTTGTTTTATATCCTTTGGAAGGTAAAAACTTGGTTTGACTGTTTATACCTTCTTCTGTTTAGATTCCTACCCCATGGGCGCACCCTGGCTTGGATTTTGCAGGATCCTATATTGTATGGTTGAATTCTTTCAAATTTAAATATACAAATTAACTCAGCCGAAAAACATGATATCATAACATGAGCTAAACTGTACACTCCATCATCATGTGCACATTAAACCATCTGCAGCTACATCTGAAATCATCACATACATGTTTCTTTTGCCCATAATACAATTCTTGATATAATTACCATCATCGATAAGATTATCATCTTGGTCATGTGTTCGAAATCCGAACGCTTTTCACCTATTTAATTTTTGATAATCGATTTTTTTCAAATAACTTTTTGCTTGCAGATGATAATTATTTTGGTCCTGTATCGACAAGCTTTATTAGACGAAGTTTGTCCGACTCTGCTGCTTCAGATGACAATCATGATCAGACCATGGATTCAACAGCATTTTCAATGCATTTCCGTAGCATTGCTAGATCTGTGTCAGACGGAGAATTGGTAACTTCAACTGGGGTCCACCTTTCCTTTGATGAGAAAACTCCAACCGGCCCAACTCCGAGTTCTGTTCCCTCCAATAAAGGAAGCTCCATGGTACTAACAAATGGAAATAAGCCAAATGTTCAACCCGATGTCTCTTCCTCTAAATTGAGCTCTGGTTCTAACTCGAATGATATGAGTCTTGTTGGAGAATATCACAATAAGTATAACTATGGGAATTTATCACCTGCGTTGAATGCACTCTTGACAGAGGAACATAATGATTTCCATGCGGTTTCTCGCAATTCTATGCTAAAGTCACCAACAAAAGCTGGAGCACAAGTTTTAGAAAACAAGGAAAATGTGCCTGATCTTATGGATTTCAGTTATGGTCCTGATAATAAAATTGAAGGCATTACGAGTCATGAGGAGCTCAATAAAGTTGTTCCTGCTAATAATCAAAATGCATCTGGTCTTTTATCTGCTATGGAGGCTTCTAAAGTTCTGTCCCCTAATCAATCTTTAACGGTAAGTACCCAAAACCAAATTAAACTGTTATTGCTGTTATTTTTGCTATTGTTAGTTTGTTTCTAGTTATTACCTTGTTAATTATTGCTCTATGCGTGTGCAGTTTTTTAATCTATTCCCATTATTGAATGTGCATACACATTGATCTGTTATATATACTTGAGTTATCTTGCCAGGTCTTCTTCCCCCAAACTTTATATTTCCTAGATATGGGTATAGACTATAGAGCTGCAATGTGTAGTTTGACTTTAGTAGAATGTATCACACTTCGGTTGCCATTTGCTTAGTTAGTGATAATCGGATCTGTTTATCATTTAATACCACTTTAAGATCCGAATGATTATGGCTTATCCTATTTGTTATCTAAGGCTTGCTTCTCGTTATGTCCAAGCTGGTTTTATGAAATCATTTCTTTTAACTTATAAATTTATGATTAACTTTCGTGGAATGCAATGGTACTAGGGAAGTTTATTCTTTTAATACTTATGCTATATGTATCTTTTACCTTACTTTGGATTTATAGGGCACTCCTACCAATAAGATGAAGGAATCTGTCAAAGATGCAATTGGAATCAACTCAAGTTTGGAATCATTGATTGCTAGTCAAAGTACTCCTTTAAACCCTAGAAATGTGAATAATCGATTAGATGATGTCATGGAAAAAGAAAATGAATCTCCTTTTGACAGGCCAAGTCACTTGCTTTTAAATGGTGTTAGCTATTATAAATCTCCAAGAATTGTGACTCCTTCCGATAATCAAGCAAGTTCGTTTCCAAGAACTGAAAGCCTACAACATGGCGGCAGTATTTCATCCTTACAAAAAAGCATGTCTAAACTAAGAATCTTAAAGGATTCTCCCTTTTCTGCTGCTTTGATCCTTAAACTTGAAAATTCAAGTTCCAGATCCTTGTTTGTCCCCACCAAGATGGCCCCCTTCAGTAGTTTGTTGGAGAAAAGCAAATCTCCAAACATAAATAACAAGACTGTGATACCAAAGAATCTCGAGCCTATAAATCGTGAGGAAAATTTTGGTGAAGCTGCATCACAATTAGTTTTACGTTCTGAAAACATATTGCCTGGAGAACAAATGCAGCCAACTTTTTTGACATCTTCAGATATCGGATATGGTCATAAAGGTGATGATAAGAATATTGGTTCCTTACCACCTTCTAATCGTTCTTCAAAGAAAGTAAAGAAGGCTACAACTGCAAAGTTCAGAGTCAGTCCTTACAGAATTGAAAAGCAGTCTACTCAGCATAACGAGTCATTAAATTTTGGGCCGGGCCACGTTGGAGGGTTAGAGGAAAGTATATCCAACAGAAGACTTTTAACTCCATTAAATGTTGCAGGCTCTAGTCTAGAAGAAAATGTGCGTGAGAAAACAGATATTCGTGATGATGTGAGTCGTAATTCAGATACAAAGATGATATCAAACAATATAGAACATGAAACCTTTCGATCAATTTCTAGAGAAAGTGACATTACCCTGGGACGCATGAATACTTCTCTTGTATTGAATGGAAGAATGGTTGACAATTCTTGTCAGAAGGTCATTGCTTTACTTCTTTTTATTTTGTTGCTAAAAGCTCCATTTTAAATTGATATTATATTTGTCATTCCATCCACCTTAACCTTAAATTATATACACAGTTTGGTCTTGTTATGAAGGCTTACATGGGGCTTATACAGCACTCGAAGTGCATTAATTAATGTTTAGTATATGTATTAAAGATAGCTCAACTCTTGTATATTATCCAGAATTTGGCAGATCAATTTGGTAGAAGTCCCTCAAATCAAGAACTACACCGTGAGTTACACAATAGCAACATTGATACCTCGCATGTGGAAAATCTAAGTCCAACTGAGAAGAAAAGAAAAGCTGAAGCTGTGACCACTGAAAAAATTGCTAAAATCAAGATGTGTTCAAACTCTGATCTTGAACTCCCAACTGACCATGGAATGTCAAGTATTGGCCCTTATCTGGAACATTTGGCTATGGTATGGTTATCAGCTGCTAATTTGTGCTGTTGTTGCATGGCTTTGTTGGTAGTATATTAGCGTATATATGACATTCTGTTTTTGCAGATTTCTACAAGAATATCTAAAGAAACAAAATTTCTTTCACATTCAGTTGATAAGATGAATTTGCACGCGGTATAGTCTTATATTCACTTCTTAGTCTTTCATTTTTAGCTTTAGAGTGGAAGCAATAATGGCCTCTGTTCAATCTTCCTGATTTTTGTTCTGTTTTTCCAGATTGATCGTTTGGTTGTTATTCTTGGGCAGCTTCAGAAGTCTAAAACATATGAGCTTCTTTATAAGGCAATTCAATCTCCGGTTGGCATCCTTATAACTGTATATTTATTATGTGCTTATAACTTACCTGCTAAGACGGAGTTCATTCTTTGATTTTTACAGACCATTGTGAATTCCACCAGTAAAATTCAAGATAAAAGGTAATTCAAGCTGTATCCCTCCTGAGATCTTTTATCTTATGTGCTAAGTACCAAATTTCTATAAATTGCTTAGACATTTTACGGATGAAAAAAAAAATGCAGAGCTGCTGAAACAAAACTGCTCTTGTGCAATATTGTCCATGAGCAAGCAAAGTTGCAGCTAATGCATGTCAAGCGAGAGAGGCTACTGGTAACAAATGAACCCACGTTTTGTTAATAAAAGACTACCTATGTTTTTTGTATCTTATCAGTCATGCTTTATTTGTAGAAAAATGTGCAATCAGTTGTGTCTGGAATTCAAGAGTCTGAAGCGTTGAAGTTGAATCTTACAGCACAAAAGTCACTAGCTGTTCAACTTATTCATTCAGACACTATCAAGAGCGTTCAAGAGGTATTGAATACAAAATTTACTCCCGTCATCACCTCCAAATATAATTTGTCTTGTTACATTGTGTGCGACTCTAGTTATAAAATTACTGATTAATCTTTTTTGTTTGTGCACAAAATTCCCTCCAATTGCTCACATATAAATCTCTCAAAGCCAACATGCAAGTCTTGTAACCTTTCTTTTATGAAAGATAGGATTTTATATTATAGTTTGAAAACCAAAGGATAACGTGTTTTATTATTTCTCTATATCGAAATTGACCTCAATAATTAAATACTGGATGTTGTTAGGTAGTAATGACTGTATGTGTAGAAGATAAAGTTATAATGAGCACAAAGCTGCTGAGAATTAATCATATACGTATGTTTCTCTAAGTTGGTACTGTAACTATTCTGTATATCCATTCAAGCCTCCTTTCTGTTCTGTGACTTTTCATAGATACTCTCTGTTATAAGTTGCTCTGTACTTGTAAGTTATGTTTTCTTTCGTTAACAAGCAGCTGCCTCATCTCTTGCTCGACAAACTTTTTGTCTATTATTTTTCAATTTGTTTGCTTTGATTCCGTACTGTATATCTGTTTTAGCACTTATATTGTGAACAGCAAAAAATATTTTAGTAATTGGTTTTTACCTCATCGATTTGTACAGTGTCAAGTGGAGAATGACAAAGTAACTTCAATGAGGGAGGAGATTAAAGATATTGATGGAAGAATTTCCAACTTAACAAAGTCTTTCCACATATCATCTAAGATGAAAGGAGAACACACCCCTGCTGACACTATCACATTAGTCAATGATCATTTGATGAAAAAAGCACGTCATCAGATCATACGGAAGGATCTGCAGGTTCTGCATATACTTTACTTGCTAATCTTTTCTATCATACAAATTAATATTGTTTGGTCAATGATATTCATGTTTGCTACCTTTTCATTTATTCCAGCTTTGGGCTGTAGAAGATCTGAAGAGTAGCAAAGATAATCACACTGTTGTTCTTAACTACCTTGACCTAGTTAATCAAAGGTTTGTTGTCTTATAAGCTATAACATATTATTTATTGTTGTTCATGTTTTAGTACAATCTTGTTTCATATCCATTGATGTTATTACAGGTTAACGGTTACTGCTGGTGTAGTCCCAAGCATTTCTGTTTCAAATGTATTAAATGAAACCAATATAAACAAGGTGAAGCATTTTGAAGTTATGTTGAACTCTCGTATGGTTTGTAGTCTATATTATTTCATCAGCGTCCTTGTTGCCTTGCAGAATTTCAAAGATATGAATGCTTCAACTGCATTTGGCTTTGTCTTTGATGCTGGCGTAATACAAAAGCATGTCAATGCTACAAGCTTGGCACAAGAAACTCAAGTAAGCTTCTTTAGACGTAAAATTCTCTTTTTGAATTCAAAACTATGAAAATATGTATCAGCTTCTAACCTCTTATATTTTTTGCTCTTTTTAATCTGCTGTTTTCTCAATAGACGACTAGTCATATTTTGGGCAATTTGGTTGACGTGATGGAGGAGATACAAGTTGCAAGAATAGAGCTGAAGAACTTGATTTATGCAAGATTTCACACATCATTGGGTAATCCCATTTAATTTTCAATCATTTACGGCATGCATGAAGCTGTACATGAACATGTTGCTTGTGTAATAATGTTTGGTTAGACAGTTTTATAACATGGTTGATTCGCAGGCGAGCGTCTTGATCTGGAGCTATATTTCTTTGATTCAAACAGCCGAAAGAAGGCGACTGTAACTCTTAACACTTCATGTCTAAAGAGGTACCTTACATTTTTCTCAATTGACCATCAAACTCTATGCACTTTAACAGGGAAATTATGTACCGACTGTGGGTTTCTTGCAGCACTTTTCCATTTGTCCCGTTTTTGTTATTGTACATATGAATCATTAAAAGATAGTTTTGTGTCCCAATACAAAATATTTCTGTTTTGATTGAATTATAAGCAAGTCCTCATGCATTATTTAACTTTGTGGCATATTTAATGTCATTCAAACAGGGGTATCTACCCGTCGGAGATTGTTGCATGCCAGATTGACGTCACAGTAGATGAATCACAAAATTCATCCACACAAACACTCTCAGCTGAGATTTCAGCCGCAGTTAAAGATCTCAGAGTGGGATTTTCAAGGATTACACGGTTATGTAGGTGTGTATCACAGTTAGTCAGCCTCAAGGTAAACACAAAACAATAGCTTGAGAAAGATAATAACATTAACTGACAAAATGAAAATGTCCATGTCTTTGTCAACCACTTGTTGAAACGTCCATTCCTTTTTGTATTCGAGGCTTTAGAATCACAAAAGAAAATGCTTATGATTGGCACAGCTAAGAATCCTTAAACTGGTCCAATTTCTTGAAGAAAGGTTAGTTCCATTTGTGAGGTAGATCTATTTATTTTACGTAATACTTTTGCATACTTTTCTATCATTGGTAATTTGTTTGAAATCTCAACAAACTTGTCATGCTAAATATGTGCATCTTAAATGTACCAACTGAAAAGTGCATTTACACTCTATTATTGAAAGTATCGAATGCTGACAGCTCACCTCAATTGTGGGACTTAGAAAATACGAATTTATTTCGATTAGGCTGATGATAGGGACCGAGGTTTTACCATTTCTAGTAGAAAAATATGAATGATTTAATCTGCATTGAATTATGATTAACACCTTTTACTAGATGCTTTAATTCAGTAACTGTCATGTAGTTGGACTTACCTTTCCTTATTTACACCTGCATCATAGTCTCAAGTGCCCCTATTTGTGGGAAATGCCTGTAATAAATGTCTCGGTCTTATCCACATCGAAAGTGCCGTACTAGGTAGAATCATGACCACCGAGAAGAAAATGATATTTAGTTTTTTTTTACGCTAGTTAACTCCCAACTTGGCTAATAATCCTTGTAGACAAAGTTAATCATCAGCTTGACTTGTAGTGGTTGATAAGCTTTTGGCGGAAATAGAAAGGGACTGCACATGGATCATTTGTGAGTAAAGGTGGCAAGTGGGCGTGTAGGGTAACAGGTTTTACACCCACAATTGTGGAACTTTATGTTAATACATGTGTTAAAACATTATTATTACAAAACTTCAGGTCTAACCTCTTTTTATCAAAACTTTTAAGTTTATAAAACTACTTATAAATCACTTTTAACTATAGTTAAACTGGCTAAACTGTAAAAACTCGAGTAATCTTGATATATCTTTGACCTCTTGTTAAGAATGTAGGCAGGACAACTATAAGTATTATTTGTATACCTTGTTAGTTTTGGACAAAATCATGTTCTTAATATATTTTTTTTCAAGTGTTTTTAGCCATTGGCATAAGTCAGAAACGGCTGCAAGCTAGAAATAGATATTTTGCTAATTTGAGTGATGGTGATAGACTAATGACATTTTGTAGATACATTTGGTAAGTAATGCCCAACTGATCATAAATAATTATATTGCATAACTCAATTTGTTGACCTACTTCTCATTATTTGAAGGTAAAGGTGGGAACATATATCACATATTGAATCTAGGTCTTTTGTCTTATGTAGTTATGTGCAAGATAAATGAAGTCATTACTTATTTATTTAATAGGGTGGTTAGAAATGACAAGTATTTAAAGTGAAGGGGGTATAAGGTAAAAACAGACGGGATAAGGTGACCAAGACATGTGAAGCCTAATTTGAAGACGACAAAATTAGAACCCAATGACATCCAAGAGAGAAGGGTGCGGTCATTTCCCAAGCTCGCCATTCACACATGGAGGGGCAAACGGTATCGCCGTTTGCTCGTTACCGAACCTTTAGTGTCTCAAGTGACTTAAGTCACTTTTGTTAAAAGCACACACCCATTCCAAATTTTTTGACTGTTTTAGAAGCAAACGGCTAACTTTTGTATTTTTTTTAAAACTAAAACTATTACATTTTAATACTCAGTATAAACCCAAATATACAACTATATTTATACACAATTTTTTAGGGTTCGTTTGGTAGGACGGAATGAAATGTCAACTGAATGGAATAAACGATGTAATGGAATGAAGAGTGTAATGTAATGATTCATTGTAGTTATTAATCATGTTTGGTTTGTATGATAAGACGTAATGGAATAGATAATTAAAAGACTAAAATACCCATTAATGATAGAAAGTTTATTTAATGTGGTTAATTAATGATTGAGTTTTATGTAATTTTGATTCCATTACAAGATATAATGAAAAAAAAAGTAAGGGACCCCTAAAGAATGGTTTTAATGAAATGGGTCATTACTTGTAATCAATGTTGCAAAAAATCGTGAAGTAGTCGGGTCGACCTCCCTTTATGTAATCGGTTTAGGCTGGATTAATCGGTGATTAATCGGATTGGCATTTCTGATAAGTTTTTAGTATTTTCGGAGAATTTTAGGTATTTTCGACAAGTTTTAGGTATTTTCGACAAGTTTATGTATTTTCGGCAAATATTTTTCTTCAAAAACATCTTGTAATAGATATAAACGATGACCATAAGTTATTCAAACAATTTTATTGGTAGTTTTAAGTATTTTCGGAAAGATATGAAGGTTTTCGACAAGTTTGACCACCATTAACCGTGATTGACCATGGTTGACCGATTTGTTTGACCGATTTACATAAATCGGAAAGGTTGGTGGCCTTGCAGCACCTAATCGGCGATTAATCGGCTTTGTAGGCCTTGTTTTGCAACACTGCTTGTAATGAATCATTACATTATATAAATATAAACAAACAACATTTATTCATTACATCGTAATAATCTTTTCCATTACGGCTTTGATTACGACATACCAAACGCTAAGTTATTTTTCACCTTCATTTCTTTACACACTAAACATATTTACTTTCATTTTCACTTACCAAAAAATTAAAAAAAAATGTCTCAATACCCTAATGATCAAGTTTTCCAAAATCTTCTCAATCTCAATATGTCACAACAATCATCCTCGTCTAACCCTCCGCCACTTTCGTCCAGACACTCGACATCCTCTCAATATCCACTGTTTGGTACCCAATTCTCTATGCATACATTAACCCCCAAACAACTATATCAAGAATACCAACGACAATTGCTTAACAAACATTTTCGAAATCATCAACAAAATCCACCATAAGAATAATAACAAACATAATCGATGCCACCATTAACCGAGCTCACGTCGTCCCGTGGCGGAAGAAAAAAAGATCCGTAAAACGTAGCACAATCGAAGTACCCGACGAGGAAGATGAACTCAAACCCGTACGAGCACATTCTCGTTGGATGCGGCGAAGGAAACTTTATTAGCCTCATATTATGTGGACGTATGGTGCGGGTGGGCGAGGAATGGGTCGGGCGGCGGATCTTTCTACGCTAAACCTAATCCATGCCCTATAAATACATGGCTGGATCTCCTCATTAAAGGTACAATAATCAAAACGCTAACTTTGATATATGCTACATCGCATACTAACTTGACCGTCGGAGGTGGACCACTGGGGCTACGGCCCGGGTCCACTCCTAACGGGTTCTCTTTGTTGACAGGTCTACTAGGGCTCGAGAAGACGACTAACGGCCAAGGAGAGTCGTTGAATCCTGCTCGCGCTAGATTATGCTTCAACAAGTGGCGCCATCCGTGGGACCACGAATAAACTATGTTTCGTGTTCTCATATTACCGTAAGCAATCAATTTCTAAAGTCGGTAACTCTAAAACCTTTGCATTCTGCCATGCGTAGAACTTGCTTTACCATCATCACTTTATTAAATGGGATGTTTCTGTTATTCCGATCGCACAATTTAGATGCGTAAATATTTTATTAACAAGATAACAGCTCGTACACCTTTATGGTATCTTGTTCTGTCACGACAAGTTCTAGTAAGGCAACTATCCATTATCATGATGTTATTATTTTTAAAATATTATAATTATCATTATTAGTTGTTTAATTCACGTGAACCAACATCTAATATCACATGTATACGATTTATGATTTTCTTTACATAAGATACAAGAAAAGAAAAGTCCGCACGATCGAACCTAAGAAAATATCCGCACGATCGGAGCTATTTTATCTTTTAGCCGCGAATTAATTCGCCAGATCTGTTTTACGGTTGTGCGCTGTTCGCGCTTCGAACAACGCGGTCGCGATAAATCTACCGCATTAGGCGTTCGTTCGGGCATCTTCGCGGAAAGCGTGCAGCGCGAACACCACGATGCTAGTCAATCGCCATGGCGATGGACCAAAGGTCGTGGTATAAACATCTGCGATCATCCACAAAGCGTTGAGTCTATGCGGTTACGATAAATCCATATGCGTCTATTAGTCGCGGTCACGGTACATCCATCCGAGTTTTTATTTTATACATTAAAAAAAGAATAACAATTAATTATTTCATCGGTGCATTATCCCACGGTGCGATTGCCACTTTTCTTATGCGCAATATATTACTCATGCTATGTGCTGTCTATTGTTTCAATTAATTAGGTTTTATATCTTTGCGATTCGCGGCATATACTTTTAATCATTGCATTCAGTGTTTTTCGCAGATTAAATAAGTTTAATGCTCCTACACGAGTAGCACCATCAAACTTGGGGGGCTACCAGGGTATATACACCACTGTTTCCGTACGCGTCACGCAGGTGTATTTGGAAGCAGATCTTATGTAAGAGGTATTGCAAGCGGTACAAAGCGGATTTAAATATTCGCACCATCTTGCGCAGGGGAGGCGTCCTCGATGGTTGTAAAGGCGGATGTAATGCGCCGCAGTAGCGCACCTCTTTGTCGCGCGCACAACACACACGCGCTACAGAATGCGTCTTCTGTCGCACCTCTTTGTCGCGCCAGCCTTTGCGCACTTAGCGAAGCACGTCTTCTTTCGCATTTTGTCACGCAGCGCCACTTCTGAAGCCGTCTTCGCCGCACCATGTTGCGTCGCTTTGGTACAAAAGTACGCCCTTACCAGATGCGGCATGCGGGATCTACTTTCACCTACGCGGCCATGAATAGAACTTAAGTTTAGCATAAGATAGCCATGTGCTATCTCATACTAAACAGGGGCTTAATGGGCGTATGGTCCGGACGGGCGGGAATGGGTCGGAGCGGCAGATCTGCCCACTCTATGCCTAAACCCTAATCCATGCCCTATAAATACATGGCTGGATCTCCTCATTAAAGGTACAATAATCAAAACCCTAACTTTGATATATGCTACATCGCATACTAACTTGACCGTCGGAGGTGGACCCCGGGGCTACGGCCTCGGGTCCACTCCTAACGGGTTCTCTTTGTTGACAGGTCTACTAGGGCTCGAGAAGACGACTAACGGCCAAGGAGAGTCGTTGAATCCTGCCCGCGCCAGATTATGCTTCAACAAGTATGTTAGCGTTTTCGAGGATAACCGAACTGAAAATGACCAAAAGGACAATTCGTTTTGGAACAAGGTTCTTTTCAAGTTCAACAAAGTTTCTCATCACAAACGTACCAAGGATATGTTGATGGAAAAGTGGACAACTTTGAACCCTAATATTACTCTCAAGTTTCTCATCATAAAGTCGTCAAGCGAGATTCGTCCAACCCAGTTAACCCAGTTGATCTCACTGGACATACCGAGCTATTTGGCGATGATTCGAGACCACGTCCCGACAAGCCACATGTCTCGAAAAATGAGTTTCGTCGAGCATCGCGGGAAGTAACCCGCCAGAATTTGCGGGTGTTATGCAAAATGAGTTTCCACTCAAACGAGAAGTTGCTCAAGAGGCATCTGGCGTCGAAGAGGAAAGACGAGAGCATACTAAGAATTGAAGAATTGAGGTTTCTCAATACTCCAACCGAACCCAATTTGCCTTGGACCGAACCTTCCTCATCAAAATGCCAATATCGGCAACAAGAAGATTTTATTGTATTTTTTTATTTTCATATGTGTTTTTTAATTTTCGTAACTTTTATTTCATATGTTTTATTTTTAATTTCTTATTGTAAGTTGTATTTTATATTTTATAAGAACTAAAATTTAGTTTGTTTAAAAAAATGAAAGAAAAAATTAAATGGTGTGGCCTAAAACTACAAAGCGACCCAAACGACTTAAGCCATTGCAGATGAGGTATTTTTGGTATGTGAATATGAAATGTAAAATTAGAGCTGGCAAAATGGTTGGGTTGGGTTGGGTTGGGTCTTGAGTCTTAGATTGGTATGGGTCTAGATGGGTCACTTGGAAAGATGAGTCTAGATGGGTATGGGTATAAATGGGTAAGAGTCGGGTAGGGTCGGGTTTTTTTGGGTTTTGCTAGTTTTTTTTGTTTCATCATGGAACATAATAATTACTTACGGTAAACAAAGACAAAAAGTATTCAATATTCATTTTTTTACGTTTTCGTCAGTTTTTATACGTTTTCATCCGTTTTCGTCTGTATTTTTACGTTTTCATCCGTTTTTGTCTGGTTTCATCCGTGTTTTACGTTTTTATACGTTTTCGTCCGTTTTTATACGATTTCGTTCGTTTTTATACGTTTTCATCTGTTTTTATAAGTTTTCATTTGTTTTTATACGTTTTCATTAGTTTTTACATGTTTTTGTCAGTTTTAATACGTTTCCGTCTGTTTTTACACGTTTTCTTCCTTTTTTTACGTTTTCGTCCGCTTTTTTACGTTTTTGTCGTTTTACGTTTTCATGTTTTTTTACGTTTTTCGCTTTTTAACTTTTACGTTTTGTCCGTTTTGCGCGTTTTGTCGGGTTTTAACGGACAAAAAGCGTGTAAGGACAAAACCGGCGAAAAAGTCAAAACGGACAAAAACATTTTTACGGACGAAAGCGTAAAAACAGCGTGTAAAAGCGAACAAAACGTAATAAAAGCGACGAAAACAAGTATAACGGCGTAAAAAAAGGACGCGTGTGAAAACGGGCAAAAACGGGCAAAAACTTAATAAAAGAGACAAAAACGTGTAAAACCGGACAAAAACGTAAAAAAGCGGGCAGCGTGTAAAACGGATAAAAGCGTAAAAAAGCGGACGCGTTTAAAACGGACAAAAAGCGTAAAAAACTGACGAAAGCGTGAAAAAAGCGAACAAAAGCGTAAAAAGAAAAGGTTAAAATATGAGCAGCGTAAAAAAAAAGCGAGTATAACGGAAAAAAGGGGACGAAAAGCGAAAACGTAATAAAAAGCGTGTGAAAGCAGAAAAACGTAAGAAAAGCGAAAACGTGTAAAAACGGATAAAAACATAAAAAACCGGATGAAAACGTGTAAAACGAACAAAAACGTAAAAAACGGCAGCGTGCAAAAACGTAAAATATTGTCAAAAACGGACGAAAACGTGTAAAAATGGACAAAAACGTAAAAACAAACGCGTGAAAAAAAGCGAGCGTAAAAGCGGGGCAGAAAACGGACAAAAAGCGTGAAGACGGACGAAAACGTGTAAAACAGACAAAAACGTAAAAAAAAACAGACAAAAATATGCAAAAACGGACAAAAACGAAAAAAAACCGTTGAAAAACGGTGAAAATGATAAAAATGTATGAAAACGTATAAAAATAGACTGTGAGTGATTTTTATAGTTTTAGTTAACAACCAACTTAAGCCATGTAAATATTTTACTAGACCCATGTGGGTATATTATTAGACCCAACTAGACCCATCAATATTAATTAATTAAAATAAACTAAACTTATCTAGAACCATCTATTAAAATAAACTAAACCCATTTAGACCCATCTCACTAAATAAATTTACCCATCTAGACCCAAAGTTAACTATTGGGTCTTAAATTACCATCTCTATGTAAAATGATGAAGTGACGCTGAATTGACACAAGAGTAGCGATCCTCTAGAAAGTGTAATAATTTACAAAGTCTAGAAAGCCATCCACGATGTGACATGTGTCCCACCTAATTTTCAAACAGAATTTTGGTCAAAGGGGCATTTTGGACATTTGACTCGTTTTTTTAATTCAACCCCGAACTTCAAACGAAATAACTTTCAACGACAAACTTTTACGAAAAACCGATTTCACCATAATTTTTAAAATTTAATCCTCTTTAATTTGATATACATTTTGATATATAAATCGGAAATTTTTTTTTAAAGATTTCAAGTGGGTTATGATTTTCTTGAAATTTTAATATTGACCCTACTTTTATCTAATTTAAAGGTTGATTTACGCAAAATTTAAAACACGAAAGTTGTATATTTTAGTTCACTCTTTACACCATTTTTTGAATCACTCAAATCCGATATGAAATAAGTGAGATATCGCACGTTAAAAATGGCGTTTTAGTCATATTTGTTGCACACAATGTGTTTGATAAAATGTCTAGCTTAGATTTTTAGTGTTAAAATTGCGTTAAATGCTCTAAATTTTGTACCACAACGCATCATTAATCATTTTATTAATGTAAGATTCAAAAAGTGATATTTTTTTAGTCGTTAATTTAAAATAAAAATGCACGTTTTGTTCATCAGTTAATCTTGGTTCATCAATCTGATGAACTGATGAATCAAATCAAAACTGATGAACCAAACCAAACTGATGAACTGATGAACCAAATCAAACATAGTTCATCAGTTTATTTTGGTTCATCAATCATAGTTTCGGCTTAACATGTTGGTGTTTGTTTTGTTTTGTTCATCAGTTTATTTTGGTTCATCAATCACAATTTCGATTTTAGTTTGGTTCATCAGTTTTTGGTTTGGTTCATCAATTTGGTTCTCTTGGTTCATGAATCATAGTTTCAGTTTTGGTTTGGTTCATCAGTTTTGGTTCATCAGTTTTTGGTTTGGTTCATCAATCATAGTTTCAGTTTTGGTTTGGTTCATCAATCATAGTTTCAGTTTTGGTTTGGTTCATCAGTTAATCTTGGTTCATCAATCGATGAAGCGATGAATCAAATCAAAAGCGATGAACAACCAAACTAATGAACTGATGAACCAAACCAAAACTGATGAACAAAATCAAACATAGTTCATCAGTTTATTTTGGTTCATCAATCATAGTTTCAACTTAACATGTTGGTGTTTGTTTTGTTCATTCATCATTTATTTTGGTTCATCAATCACGATTTCAGTTTTAGTTTGGTTCATCAGTTTTTGGTTCATCAGTTTATTTTGGTTCATCAAATGATGAGCTGATGAACAAACCAAAATGATTAACCAAATCAAACATAGTTCATCAGTTTATTTTAGTTCATCAATCATAGTTTCAGCTTAACATGTTGGTGTTTGTTTTGTTTTGTTCATCAGTTTATTTTGGTTCATCAATCACAGTTTCAGTTTTAGTTTGGTTCATCAGTTTTTGGTTTGGTTCATCAGTTTGGTTTGGTTCATGAATCATAGTTTCAGTTTTGGTTTGGTTCATCAGTTTTGGTTTGGTTCATCAGTTTTTGGTTTGGTTCATCAGTTTTTGGTTTGGTTCATCAGTTTGGTTTAGTTCATCAATCATAGTTTCAGTTTTGGTTTGGTTCATCAGTTATTGGTTTGGTTCATCAGTTTGGTTTAGTTCATCAATCATAGTTTCAGTTTTGGTTTGGTTTATCAGTTATTGGTTTGGTTCATCAGTTTAGTTAGGTTCATCAGTTTTGCTTTTATGCTTTTTTAACAGATTTGATTTGGTTCATCAGTTCATCACTTTGGTTCATCAGTTTTAATAGTTAAAACCATTAACTATTAAAAACATCACTTTTGAATCTTACATTAATAAAATGATTAATGATGCGTTGTGGGACAAAAATTAGTGCATTTAGCTCAACCTTAACACTAAAAATCTAAGCTAGACATTTCATCAAACACCTTGTATGCAACAAATATGAGTAAAACACCATCTTTAACGTGCGATATCTTACCCATATGACATCGAATTTGAGTGATTTGAATTTCTGGGTAAAGAGTGAACAAATATCTATAACTTTCATGTTTTAAGTTTTTCAAGATTCGACATTTATGAGCGTAAAAATAGGGCGAAAATGCCAAAAAATCAAGAAAATCAAGAACCACTTGATATGTAAAAAAAAAGTTCGAAATATTTATCAAGATTTATACCAAATTAAAGAGAATCGAATTTTAAAAATTATGGTGATATCGGTTTTTCGTAAAGTTTGTCGTTTGAAAGTTATTTGCGTTTGAAATTTGGGGTGGAATATGAAAAACGGGTTAAATGACAAAAATACCCCTTTGACCGAAATTAATTAAAAAAAATAAGGTGGTTGACTAGATTTCATCCGACGGTTGAGATTGCTTTTTATACTTTGCAAATTCAATTACTTTTTAATAGATCCGGTACCATTGACGAAAACAACACGCAAACAACATGTGACCACACCCATCGCTTTTGAAATAATAGAATAGGGTTGGGTGGTCGTAAGGCTAGAGTGCTACTAGAGTTCGGTTTATGTCTAAACACTTTTGATTGATCATGAGCCCCTATCAACAAGCATATGATAATTAATCACAACTATGTTTAATATCCAATGTATGCATTTACACTCTATGATGTATTTAAAACTAGAGTTCGGTTTATGTCTACACACTTTTGATTGATCATGAACCCCCATCAACAAGCATATGATATTTAATCACAACTACGCTTAACATCCAATGTATGCATTTAAAGTGTATAACATCAAAGGTGATGTTTGATATAAAAAGATAACAATGTGTAACTTTTGGTATGACATGTTTGATATACTTTTTAAAGGTTTGGTTAGCCTCCTTGTATAATTGTTGTATATGTCGTTAACTTTATCATACCATGTAATTTTATGAAACATATTGTAGTTTGATTTCTTAATCTTTGGATTAGGTGTTTGTGTAAAAGCTATTTTAATATAAATCAAAACAATGTGTGATTATTCAGTGGTAGCCAAATTAGTAAAAGTTTCTGTTATATTTAAATTGTGAAAGCTTTTGAATTTAAATCTGTCTTTTCGTAAATAATCTTTAAGTGGTTATATCCATAGACGGACCTTGGTAAAGGCATTAGTGCACTATAGATAAAAGTCTAGGGGTAATTTGTGAACTTTTCATTACCGACTCTTGAAAAAAATAAAGAAACCAAAAGATCAGTTGGATTTCTAGTGTTATGTAATATTTTTGCTCTTGTTTTGTAGTTTATCATTTTAAGATCTTTAATATATATAAGAGTTAATTACATAAATGGTCACTGTGGTTTGGTAATTTTTTCACTTTCAGTCACTGTGTTTTTTTTTTACGGGTTCAGTCACTGTGGTTTCATGGTATTACGGATCTAAGCCATTTTGGGTAATTTTGTTAAAACACTCGTTAAACCCACACACGTGACAATCACGTGAGAGGTATATTAGTCATTTTATTCTTGTCCCTTTTCCCCCGTTTTTCCACTTTGATACCTATTTAGGGAATTGACTTGGCATAGTCAAAATCCCTAATAAAACACACATTACAAAAAATACCAGGAAGGTTGTATCAAAAGCTCATGGATGATGAATGCCCCATTTGTCATTTTTCCCCTTTGAAGGTTGTAACATCTTGGACAGCACGGAATCCAGGAAGGAGATTCAAAAGTTGTGCTAACATAGTAAGTTTTGGATATTTTGTAATGATATAAGTTTTGTTGTGTTGATTTTGACCTAATTGATAAATGTAGCCAAGTTGTGGGTTTGTCTCTTGGTTTGATCCACCTATGTGTCGAAGAGCTGTTCAGATCATACCTGGCTTGTTGCGAAGAATGAACCATCTTGAAACCACAGTGACAACACAGGAGAATCAAGTTCAAAGATTGAAGATGCTGTTGGGTCTTAGTTGGGTGTTGTTTGTTGCATACTTTGTTAGTCATTGACATATGGGGATGATGTTTTAATGATGGTTCTATGTCTCAGTTTGGGTAATGCTAGGTTCTTGTAACTAAAGCTTTTGGGTAATGTTTTCATTGTAGGTTCTTAGGGTCTCAGATGTGGTTAACTATTGTAATCCCAACCTTCAACCTATATGGATGTTGTAAAATTCCAAATTTTGAAGTTAATGAAATGTTTGGTTGGTTAAATGTTACAAAAAAGATATTGATTGTATTATCCTTAGTGCAAAGTGAATGTTGGTTTGGTTTGGTCATTGTGGTCAAACGCTACAAAGTGAAAAGCCAAAAGAGACCAAATGCTGCAAAGTGAATGTGTTGGTTTGGTTTGGTTAAATGGTCAAATTGCAAAAGTCAAAATGGACCATTTGAAAATGCAAATTCCAGACTTGAACCAACATTTGAACCACAAGTTGCACATATCACAGAATTGCATACAGGAACCTTAAAACATACAAGTTGCACATTTAACAGTTGAACCACAAGTTGCACATTTAACACAGACTGCAATACATACTGCAGTACAGAAATATCCAAAACACACTAAGGTTTAACACAGGAACATTAAAACATACTGCAATACAGACCAAAAAAAAAAAGGTAGACAACCAACACAGGAACCTTCACCCCACAATCTTTCCCTTTCCTTTAACTTTTGCAGAGTCTTGTGAAAGTTTTGCAGCTTGTGAACTTCTTGTATTAGCAGATGGTGAGTCTCTGATGATGATAGCTTGAGAAGGTCTTGGTGTTGGTGACCTTGGACTATCAGTTGCAGTAGAAGGAGCTTGTTTTTTGCCTCTTGCAGATGCAGAAGGAGCAGCTTTGGTGCCTTTCTTCATTGGAGTACCACTTGCAGCATCCTTTAGTTTACATGACCTCTGATTATGTCCTAACTGCTTGCATAGCTTACAAGTGACTGATTTTCCAGACCTACTCAACTTCCCATTTTTCACCATTTTATCACACAATTCAGAGGCACTCAACTTCCTTTTCTTTGGGGGTCTACCTATTGGAGTGTGATAATCTGGTGGACTCAAAATAACTGGAGCACTAGACTTAGACCAAAACTCGGACTATCAACGGATTAATCTTAAAACTATACATCTTTTTCCAAGTGGACAACCAATAACAAGATTTTACCCATGCTTCTGGTAGCCCTACTTCCATACCATTATTACCCATGTCATTGATTCTGCATTTGCATGTTTGAGGGCATGCCTGTTATCTCCCATTTTCTACATGAGCATGTCTTGGTTGAAATATCCACTACACACTGCTCTCCCCAAGGCCTATTCACTTGGTATTTCTGACCTCCATTCCATGTAACCTGTAAAAGTAGTTATAATTAATACATGATTAACCTTTACTCTCAACAATAGTTAAGACAAGTTTTATTACCCTGTATTTAGAAGATTCCTCTTTAATAGCTTTAAACAGTCTTGATGCATTTGGTGTAAGAGGCCCATCAGACTTGTCAATAATCTTTTGGACATTAACAATTTTCTTCATTAAATACTCCCTTATGAACTCTAAACAGGTAATAATGGGCTTATCCCTTCCATCAAGTAGTTGTCTATTCAAAACCTCACACATGTTATTTAGCAGAACATCACATTTTGCTCTTCCTGAAACATAAGTAGTTGCTACGGTGACCATTTATACAAAAAAATTAGAAAAAAGTAAGTTAAATGGTGAATATTTGCATACCAGAGAAATAAGATCTAGACCAATGGCATGGAGCAATCTTTTTCAACCACAAGTATGCATCTTTAGATTCTGTTTTTAGCTCATCCATATGCCTTTCAAAAGCTTGAGGTGTGGTTGTTGTGGCACACTTCCATAGCAGATCTTTATACACCTGACCCCTCCAAAACAGCTTCATGTTGTCATAAATGTGTTTCAAGCAGAATCTATGCTCAACACTTGGGAATACACTAGCCATTGCTGGGATTATACCCTACAACAGTATATAAAATTACATGTTCCATTGTCAGTTGAAATTTCATTAAGAAAAACAAGTAATTAAATAAGCAAATAGTACCTTTTGTCTATCTGATATAAATGTGAAGTTTGACCTCTGATTCAGGTCAAGATCATCCCCTAAGCACTCAAGAAACCACATCCATGAATCTTTTGTTTCAGATTCTACAATGGCATATGCAACTGGTTAGGTTCCATTGTTTGGGTCTACTCCAACAGCAGTCAAAATCTGACTAGGCCAAGGTCCAGATAAAAAACACCCATCAAGACCCAATAAATCTCAGTTCCCATGCTTGAATCCCTTTTTCAATGCTCCTAAACATATGTATATCCTTTTGAATTGCCTTGTGTTACTATTAATGTCTATATTGTCTCTTACAACTTCCAGCTTAACTGTTGTCTCTGGATTAGCTTTTTGTAACTCTGAGGCATAAGTTTTCAGTTGAGAATATTGATCAGCATAATCACCAAAAACTTTATCCTTTGTTATCTTTTTTGCCCTATAAGCTTTCATTTTGGAAACACCTAAGTGGTATTTTTTTGCAGTTGGTCTCTGAGAGCAGCTGTTGGTATTTTAGGGTTAGGAACTATAGACTCTTCAACATCTTTTGCTAAAAAAGAGGCAGTGCATTTTTTGACTTCTCTAGTTTGAAGGCACTTGTGGGTAGTCTTATAAGTCTTAACTATCCATGACTTATCCTGTGGCCTTTTTGAAATATGTAAAAGCCATGGACAGCCTTGCTTGTTATCTATAACAGGCCCATTATTAGGCCCACTAGCTTCATTTGTTATTTTAAGAGGCCCAGTACCTTCATTTGAATCTGGATCACTAAAAACTGGTGTTTTACCCCTGCATATAACCCTTACTCTACTCTTATCATTCCTATCAAGATGCAATTGTCTCCTTTCCTCAACTGCTAGTTTACTAACCATTTTCTTTATAATTTCTTTGCTAGCTATTTTTTTCCCCAAATGAAAATTCCACTCAGATGTCATACCTGCAAGTGATCTTTCTTTTCTTGTTATCTTTCTCAAAGCCTGTTTTCTTTCAACTTCAATATCACCCTCCTCATCTGTTGCACTATCAAAGTAATCATGGTCTAATTCTACATCATTGCATACAACATCATTTTCTACTTCAGCTTCACTAACACCAACAGATTCCACATTCTTGTCTAAGTTATCCCTAAAGTCATCCATATTAACCTCTACATCATGAATTGGGTTCTCATCAAATTCCATGAAATCACTATCTTCATCTTCTTGATTCTTATTCCCACTAGATTCACCTATTTCCTTATCTTTATCAACATGCTTCTCATTTGACTGACCAGTTACATCACCAGTAGAAAAAAAAAGGGTCAAACTCAAGGGACATATCAAATTCATCAAAGGTGACCTTAGGCTTGTTACCAGTTCTTTGCTCTATATCCAAACTAGAAAGCCAAAGTTCCAAGTAAACCTCAATCACCTTATACTTTCCTACATATTTTGCCAAACTTAAAACATCACTGTCACAAGCTAAGGGCATAAGTCCACTATCTAAATCCCTATTAGGTATTTTAAAGTGGAAGTACATAGTGTCTTCTTCTTTGTAACATAACTTTGTGAACATATCTTTAATTTCAATTACTGAAAACACATCAATATCAACTCCATCAACCCAAGACACCTTACCATTCATATAACGCCTTCCAGAACCCATTGTAAAAAAACCCCCCATGGTGCAGCTCCAATGTAAAACGGGTCTTTGACTTACCTGGTGAATTGATAAAAAAAATGCAAGTTAATAAACAAAAACAACTAATCAACTATTGTTTTTACATGTTCAATTTAATCTAAAAACATTCAATTTTAATTAGCCCTAAAAATTATACCGTATGCTTTTTTAGGATCAAATGCGTCTCCATCTTTTCGTAATGAATATCCATTTCCATCATCCATTATAGCCAAACCACATTAACTCTTTATTCAGATAATGGCTTTGAGAGAGTGGTGAGCAGAGCAGAGTGAGAAGAGCAGAGTGATACAGAGATGAAAAAGTTAGGTTGGGCACTATCAAAAGAGAGGGAAAGGGGATTTTACAAAGCTACCCTCACGTTTTTGTCACGTGAGTGTATTTAACGAGAATATTAACGGAGATAACGGAGTTGGCTTGGATATGTAATACCATGAACCACAGTGACTGACTTAGTCAAAAAAAAAAAAACACAGTGACTGAAAGTGAAAAAATGACCAAACCATAGTGACCATTTATGTAATTAACTCTATATATAAAGAATTATGTTTCGGTCTTCTCAATAAAAATGTTCATATCCAGGGACGGAGCTAGGGGGTTTCTCGCGGGTGCCCGGGAATCTCATGGATTTTTTCGATGTAGTGTTAATTTTTGAAAAAACACTTATTTTTCCTAAATGCATCTTAAATGCATCCGGTCGTTCGAAATTTGTTTCCAGTAATACGGTTCAAAAGATTTTGTGCACCCAGTCATATTTGGTATTGACTCTGTCCCTATTCATATCCATTTTCGTTAAAAAATAATAATTATTTAGCCAAAAACTCAGAAACCATTGTTAAATTAAAAAACTACTCGATAAATCACAAAGACAATTAACGAACATTTAACTTTGCTTATTTTTGGACAAAGAAGAGGAGACCAAGTACGACTTAGGCGTGAATATATCCCTTAATAGCAAACTTTTGTGCTTCTTAATCTCAAATCCTAAAAAAGTTTGGTACACTATCGAAGACTTGTATGCTTGTTAGAATTACACGTGTATCCTTATATTATTATAGATATAAACTGATTTATTTTAAAACATTATTTTTCAGTTAGGTATGTTCAAAGATATCATTTAGGATTTTAACGATAAAGAACATCATTGTGTCAATCTTCCCTTTTGACTTTTCTGGAGTATTCGCCTTTTTGGTGAGTGATTTGGTAAAGCTTTTCTATTGGGTTTTTCTTTTCTTGTCATAGTTGACGAAATGGGTTAAAGCTGGGACCCGAGCCGGAGCTAGAACTTATCTTATAAACAAGAAGATGAAAGTTATATTTTTATATATTTGTATGACGAATTAGTTGAAAATAAAGCATATTAATGTAAAATCACATAAAAATACATCAAGATAAATTCATATATATTTCTGGGTTTAGCTTTGCTAATCCAAGTAATTTGACTGACTATAAGCCTCAATAAACTTGCTTCAATTGGCTTGGGCTTATGAAAGTTGTGAAATACTAAAAGGGGTTTGAATATTTTTACCGTTTTTAAATTACTTTTCTTTGAAAATTTTATGTGAATTCGAGATATAAATAATAACAAGCAAATAAGTAAAGATAGAAATGATCAAACTACAATACAAGGATTTATAGTGATTCGGTCTACAAGGACTCTTTTTTCTTGCCCTACTCCACTCCCCAAGTATCCAACTCGAGAGTATCCTTTCACTAGTCAACAGCTCCTTTAACAGGCGGAGAAAAACTTTTACACGTCGCTTATACACTATTTTTGACACAAAGCTAGATGTCGAATTCTTTTACAAGGGTACAACCACTCCCGTCACACTACGTAATTTGAGGACTAAAATACTAACCAATCACTACAGGAGTTTTATGATGGTTTGGTACAAACAATGATGTATGAACAATTACAATACACATTGTGATGAATATACAAGACTTGCAACACTTGTTGAAGCTTGTAAGTCTTCAATAATGCTTTGATCTTTTTGCTATTTAAAAAGTTCACTAAAATGAATATGAATGAGTAAGATATAGTGAAGTGTACAATATTTATATATGTAAGTGATGAGAAAAACAACTGAATTTGGGCTGCTATTTATAGCCATTTGGCTCAGCAACCCACGGATTGGCCATAACCAAAAAAAGGGATCCGCCCTTGTAATTTCTTTGTTCTGCCAGTCCTGACAGAAGATTTTGCAAATCTTCCAAATCTAGTTCAAATCTTTCCAAAATATTCTCTATGATCCTACTAGATTTTGCTATCTCAGATTTTGCTAGTACAGGATGATCCAAGTAGTAATGCTATAAATCAATTTCATTTTGATTAAAACATTTAACAAAGTTAACTTGTAAAGTGTAAAATGTAACTAGCTAAAGTGTGTTTAATAAAATGTACAATGTTGGTTTATAACTTACTAACAATGTTTGATTACTTATGCTAGTGTATGACTTAGATAAATATGTAATGATCATTTCTTTGAAGAAATGTACAACACATGAAGCATAGTGTACATGTGATAAAAAATCAACGGTGTGTAATATATGGTTTGAGCCTTTTGGTGATGTTAAGTAAAACTTATATCTATATGAATAAAAGACTTGACTAAATTTATATTTTTCTTAAATAAAGTTTATTATTGTTATCAACAAAACATAGCAAAAATCATAAAATATAAATAACGTTTTTTAGGCGATATTTGTATTAACAAAGGTTTATGACTTATAAAAACATCAATAAACATTGTTAATACAAATAAACCGTAAAAACGTTTGTTTATATTTAGCGATCTCGTTATGTTTTGTTGGTAACAAATATAAAGTTATCATAAGTAAAATTATAAGAATACATGTTGTTTTGCAAAGTATATACATTTGATCATTTACATAAATGTTGTAATAAACAAATTGTTGTAATATAATATGTAATAGGTTGGGTAATATCCAAGACCCATGACCCATACCCATGGAGCTAATCCATAACCCATGACCCATTGCATGACATCATGTTGGGTATTATCCAAGACCCATGACCCAATGTCCATGACCCATGACCCATGACCCAAGATCCATGACCCATTATCTAGATACATTGTATCTTGTTGGGTACCCATAACCTAAAGTCCATGACCCATGGCTCATAACCCATAGCCCATAACCCGATTTGCAACCCAAAATCCGGACTATTTAGACCCAGAATGCCGGATCCCTTGGGTGAGGGATCCGCCATAACCGTGGAACAGAAGGCTTTTGTGCGTATAAATAGTGAGTCATTTCTTTATTGTTTCTCACCGTTCTTCTTATAACTCTCTCATATATTATCTCACTCTCCTAACCGCTGATCATTTGATCATTCTAGTAGTTCTTCTATCTTTTGTTGTGATTCTCATATAGGTCTTTCACGAAGGCGAGATCACGCTATACTACAAGTCATCCAAGCAAAGGGTCCTTTATTGATTTGTCTTTCCACAAGATTTCTATAGCATATCTTGCAATTCATATTTCACATAGTTGCTGTGTAATAGTTGTGTAAAGGTTTAGTTCTACCTCGTGAAAGAACTCGGTATTTAGCTTTGTACCGAAAAAAGTGTAAGCGACGTTGTGAGGCTTCTCCGCTAAGTTGAAGGAGCTTGTTGACATAGTGCTTGAACTCTCGAGTGGGGTACTCGGGGAGTGGAGTAGGGCAAGGAAGGTGTCCTTGTAGCCGAACCACTATAAATCACTTGTGTCGCTACTTTCTATCCTTTTACTTTACTTGTTTTTTTACTTACTTTACTTATTGCTTCATACTATTTATCCATCCATACGAATTCACATACAATCGAATCTAAATCCTTGAAACTTAAATTAAAATCGGTAAAACTATTCAACCACCATTCTAGTTTTCCACAAACATGTTTGACAAACAAACCTTATTTTATAAACTCAAGCACATGTAAGCTCATATAAGGGCCCGTTTGGTTTGTAGACGGATTTATGATTTGGATTTAGATTTGAAGTTTGATTTGATGTAGAAGAGAGAAGAATATTTAAAGTTATTTTATATTTTAAAATATAATTTATAAACTATTTTTATTTAAAAATGAGAGAGGGGAAATATACATAAAATATGATGGGCGTACTTTTTTCATAAAACCTACCTATTCACCATCTTTTATTCAATCCCAAATATTTGGGATTGTATCCCAACCTAATTCATATAACCTTAAACCAAACAAGTGATAAGCGTCTTTTCAAATCAAAACCCAATCAATATCAAACGCATCCGAAGTCTTGTGTTAAACATAACCATAGACTCAAAGGCTATTGTTTATTTGAACATTTGAAAAAATTATGTACTCCATAGTTATTAATCAAATAATGGCTCATGAAGTCAAATATCTTGTGAGTTGATTTAAAAACTATTGATTTCTTAACAAAAATGATTATGAAAATGAATTTGGAATGGAACTTAGATCTCAAATTAAAAACCCGAATGGTCAATGGGTCTAATATGTAGAAACCGAATACTGAACAAACGTTTGTATTATTTAATAATGAAAGAGTCTATAGAAAATATATAAACATACATGAAAACAAAAGAGATATCATAATCTTAGATGGGCTAAATGGGCCAACATATTAGGCCTTATTAACTAACATCCTTCCTCAAAATCATAATGCTGTAGCGGGGAAAATTGTGAATTGGTCAGACTAAAAACGAAAACAAGTGAAATGAAAATCAATCTCTATATGCTTCTTTCATGAAAAATCGTGTTGCGCAATCATGTTGCGCGCAATGTGAATAGTACTACCAATATCACAATGTAGTGGAGTAGGAGTAGTAATATGAACACCCATATTTGCAAGTATCCAACGTAACCAAACAATCTCGCTAGTAGTCACACCCATAGTACGATACTCAACTTCATTAGAAGATCTTGAAAGAACATCTTGTTTCTTATAACACAAAACCAGTTGTAGACTTGTGAGTAATAGAATCGCCAGCTCAATCAACATCATAATCAGCACGTAAGTCTAAAGAAGACGTGGAAGGAAATAAGAGTGTCTGAAATTGAGTACCTCGATGATATATAAGATTTTGTAGAACAACAACCCAATGATCTGTAGTAGGAGCAGCAACAAACTGACTAACAATGTGGACATCATAAAGCAATATCTGGATGAGTCAAAGTAAGATAAATCAAAATCCCAACAATAGTGCGATATAAACAAAGGATCATAATCTATAATAGTATATTTTGCTTTAGCATCAAGAGGGATGCCACCAATCTTATTATTTGTCATTCTAGCACGACCAAAAAAATCGGCAATATACTTGGACTGAGATAGAAGATAACCTTTCGGTGATGAAGCAACCTCAATACCAAGAAAATAACGTAGCAAACCCAAATCTTTCATAGCAAACCTACGAGACTATGTTGCCTTCAACAATTCAATTCCATTACAAATCATCTCCAACATATAAGGACAACAAAGTACGTCCATCAATTCCAACAATTCAATCCAATTCAATTCAACAATTCAATTCCAACAAATCAACATATAAGGACAACAAAATACGTCCATCACTTGAGCGTTTTAACAAATAATGTGAAATCATGATGGCTAGAGGCTAATCCAAGAAAAGTAACAACTATGGAAAACTTATCATACCAAGCATGTGGTGCTTGTTTGAGACCATAAAGAGCTTTCTATAGCATACAAACTTCACCTGACTAGTAAGGAACATCAGGGGGGTGTCATATAAATTTCTTCAATTAGGTCCCCATTCAAGAAGCCATTCTTGACATCAATTTGATATATTTTCCATTGATAACTAGAAGCCACTACAATCAAAGTTCGTCAGTTGTCATCTTTGCAACAGGAGCAAATGTCACTTCATAATCCATGCTATACTCTTGAGAGTAACCTTTAGCAACAAGTCGAGCTTTATATCTTTCAATGGACCCATCATATTTTGTTTTATTCTTGTAGACCCAACCGAGAGCCAATAGCACACTTGCCTTGCGGCAAATGTACCAAGTCCCACGTGTGAGTCTGATGCAATAAAGTTCCTCAACCAAAGTGGATCACAAACAAATTTGTATAGGACACGGGCTCGTGAAGACTGTGTACAGAAGCAACAAAAGAAACAAACGAACTAAAATAAGAAGAGTAAACAAAGTCATTTTTTTAATGGACTTATGAATACGTGTGGGTCGAACATTGGGAGGGGGACCGCTGCAACTTTAGGCGATGATTGGGTAGTCGTGGTAGGGGGTTAATTAATGGTCGGTGGGCTCCAAAACTGTAATTGGTTGTGTTTTATTAGTGGTGGTGGTATGTAGAGGTGTATCTGATATTGGTGTTGTTTCAGTAGTGGTGGTTTTCGCGGTTGTTTCGGATATTGGATCTGGTATTATGAGTGACATAAAAGGTGTAGGTTGTTTAATGAAATCGTCAAAAGGGATCATTTTATATAAGTTCAGATTGTGTCAAATTATGTGAACTAACAGGAAGAGAATAGTACGGAATGTGCTCTAAAAACTCAACATGGCGAGATGTATACAACTTTTGACTGACTTGATCATAACAACGATATTCCTTTTGACTAATACCATAACCCAGAAACACACATAAAGTGGATTTCGAAGATAATTTCGTACGCTTAACATGCGGTTTTAGGACAAAGCAGGTACAACCGAAGACGCGCAGTGAGGAATAATCAGACAAAATTCCATAAAACTTTTCAAAAGGAGATAAAACAAGAATTATGTGCGGTTGGGATTTTAATTAATTACATATGTGGTTGTAAGAACTGCTTCTCCCCAAAATATACTAGGAACATCGGCTTACAACAAAAGGGATCTAGGCGTCTCAACAAGATGGTGATACTTCCTTTCAGCAACACCATTTTGTTGAGGAGTGTCTATACAAGAGGTCTGATATATCGCCCCATCAAATTTAAGAAAACCAAAAAATCATTAAAATTGTATTCACCCCCAAATTACAGTGAAAGCATTTAATGACTGTTGAATATTGAGTTTTTACAAGAGCTCCAAATTTTCGGAAAACTGTAAGAACATCAAACCTACGCTTCATTAGATAAACCCGAGTATCGCGAGTGAAGTCATCAATAAATAATACGTAATATTTGGAACCTCTTTTTATTGATACGGTCCCCACACATTAGAATGCACTAGATCAAATGGTGCATGAGAAGAGGAATTACTATTACTGAACGGTAGTGTTGAGATCTTTGCAAGTTAACAATCACTACAATTAGAAATATCATGAGTGTCTAGTTTTCTCAACGCACCTGTAGATGCTAAAACCGTAAACGAGAGTGCTATAAATAAAATGCTGAAGAAGAACGGTTCGACAAAAAAAGAAGACAAGTCCACTATACATGATGTGGCATCATGAATGTCTCCAAAGTGGTCTAAAACATAGAGATCCCTTGTCGATGACATGTCCTAACCAAATCATGTGTTTTTTAGTCATGTATAGAACAATTAGACAACAGAAAATTTGACACCATATTCAGAATCACAAATTTTACTAACAAAAGTAAGAATCATATATAGTAAAGCTCGGTATGTAGTAAACATTATATAAAGCAATATAAGGTGTATCAACTGAACCAATACCTGCTAATGACATCGAATCATCATTAGCTGCCACAGTTGATTTCAAAGAATTAGTATTCAACGAAACGAACTGTCACAATAGACGAGACATGTGATGAGTGGCACCCGAATCTAATATTCATTTTGAAGACGATGATTCCAAATCTTTACTAGATGACGTTGACATAGCTGAGGCTTAAAGCCTATAAACTTCTTAAATTTGCTCTGGCATGTTTAAAAATAGGGTTTAGGCCGTGCAATAGACGTGTACTTTACGAAATGTACCGTTTTGGTACGTGAACTAAAATCCGTTCCATTTTATGTTTTGTACCATTTTGCACGGTTAAACTTGTTTTACAGAAACCATAATCACTATTGCCACGTGTGCACGCCACGTTAGATTTCCACTAACAAAAATAAGTTAAATAATAGGGTTTTGGCCGCTAAATAACTACGTACTTTTTCAAATGTACCGTTTTGGTACGTGTATAAGTTTTTGTCCGTTTTTATACGTTTTCGTCCGTTTTTCTTACGTTTTCACCCGTTTTTATACGTTTTTGTTCGTTTTTATACGTTTTCGTTCCTTTTTATACATTTTTCTTACGATTTCAAACGTTTTACCCCCATTTTATACGTTTTCTTATGTTATTACCCGTTTTTATACGTTTTCGTCCGTTTTTTACTTTTTTATATGTTTTTTTCGTTTTCGTCTGTTTCTATGTTTTCGTTCATTTTTTACGTTTTCGTCCATTTTTGACGTATTCGTCTGTTTTTTTTGTTCTTGTGTCTTTTTTATGTTTTCATCCGTTTTTTACGTAAAAAACAGACGAAACTGAAAAGAAGGGACAAAAACGTAAAGATACAGACGAAAACCTAAAATAACAGACGAAAACGTAAAGAAACCGATGAAAACTTAAAAAAAACAGGCGAAAACAAAAAAACGGGATGAAAACGTAAAAAAACAGACGAAAATGAAAAAAACGGACGAAATTGTAAAAAAAGAAACGTAAACGAAAAAAAATGATGAAAACGTAACGAAATGGACAAAAACGTAAAAAAACAGACGAAAACCAAAAAAACGGACAAAACGTAAAGAAATGACAAAAAAAATTATAAAAAAATGGATGAAAACGTAAAAAACGGCCGAAAACATAAAGAAACAGATGAAAACATAAAGAAACGGACGAAAACGTAAAAAAATAAACGAAAACGACCAGGGACAGTAGATGCAATTTGGGACAAACAAGAAGGACGATCTATGTAATTTACTCAAAAAATATGCCACATAGGCATTTTTGCCGGTTTTATACATTCCCAACCGGTTGCCTGTAAACATGCGTGCAAAATGGTACAAAACATAAAAGTACGCAACATAAAATGGAACGGATTTTAGTTCACGTACCAAAACGATACATTTCGTAAAGTACACGTCTATTGTACGGCCTAAACCCTTAAAAATATATCAAACTTCTAACACATTCCTAAAAACTTGTTGAGCCAATAATGGATCCATGTGTAAATCATCCGTATACGTTGCCATAGGAACTAAGATAAAATCACCCGATAACGAAGAGATTTAAAGAAAACCCTATAAGCTTACACAATCAAGTTCAAATAAACAAAATGCATCCAACAGCTTTGTTGCAAAAG
The DNA here is from genome assembly GCA_910596185.1 of Chrysanthemum makinoi. Lineage (NCBI taxonomy): Eukaryota > Viridiplantae > Streptophyta > Magnoliopsida > Asterales > Asteraceae > Chrysanthemum > Chrysanthemum makinoi. Next base: position 41,401,588 of record OU343222.1, on the reverse strand, counting down.
CCAAAAGTGAACGGTACAAATTTAATCAAACAAATAAAACTTTTAAATAGATATGCCAAAGTTAAGGTTATATCCAGTGTCCCATTAACTAATATATCAAATTTATCATCCACCGTCCCACTAACTAATAAATCAAATTCATCATCCAATCAATTTGTTGAACAAAGATCTTGGTCACGTGACTGTATAACACAATCACTAACTTAGAATCGTGTTTTGTTCAAGCTTCAATTGGAGCTCACCCTTTATATCGACATTAAACTTTAGTTGTTTGTTTAATAAAAAAGTGACTTTTAGAAACATAGCACGAATGTGTTGAAATTTTATTTGGCAACGAGCTTACACATACTCTTTAACTACTTATTTATGTCAACTGAGATACGTAAGATATGAAGCTTCACTATATTTGTAAAGAACACCTTAGAATCACAATGAACCCACCCATTTAATTGACACTAAACTTGAATGGTTCCTTTATAAAATAAAGTGACTCTTTAGAAAAAAGGGGGATTTTCATATATCCCCACATACACACCTATATTTACATATTTCCCCAAATACAAGTTTTTTATGCATGATGTACAAGCCTGTTAAAGCACTGTTTGGGGAAATATGTAAATATGGGTGTGTATGTGGGAATATATGTAAATGCCCCTAGAAAAAATATTATGTATGTTGAAAATTTATCAAGCAACAAGCTTACACATACATTGAACTACTTATTTATGTGAACTGAGATACCTTAGATATGAAACTCTAGTATATTGAGAAAGAAAACCTTAGAAACACATCAAAACCACTTGAAAACTAACACATATGTTTTAGAAATTGAAAATGTAGTATGTTATAAATAAGTTTTATAAGCGCATTCTAAAAAGAGTCTGGTCTAACTTGTTAGAGAGCACGATATGGCACACCACTGGTACCGGTGGCTAACCAATAACACATTATACCATACTACCATTCGTGTGTTATTCGACATTTCGCCAATGCAATGGCTAACGCCATTCGTCCATTTTTATTTCTTGATCCTCTCATGTTTAAATGAACATGAGAGGTCATGTTATGCTTGATGTGATTGTATTTTAAATTAAAATAAAGTAAATACTTTGCAATAATAGTAATGTATAATCACATCAAACATAACATGACCTCTCATGTTCATTTGAACATAACATGAGAGGTTCCTTATCTTTGAGTTATTAGTGTGTTATTGGGAAAAATTGATGTGACGCTGATGTGACACACCAATAAAATATTATGATACATTTCACTCTTATGAGTTTAAAGCTAACTTTAGTACTAAAACTCGCTAGACATCAATTCATAAAGAAAAGTAAAAGTACAAAGTCAAATAAGGCGATACAAGCTCGCTTTATTTGCACTTTACATCAAGGTTTTTAAGATTGGAATCTTATCCAGGATTGTTTTTATCTTTGCAAGATCGTGATCTTAAGATCCTACTCTAATATTATTTCTTAATAGTTTTGTAATATCATTCAAATCTACAAATTATTATACATTATAAACACAAAATACTATGAATGCTTCATAGAAATGTTGTCCTAAATTATGATTATGAAATGTTTAAAAAGATTAACATGTAGTTTTTTGAATTCTACAAATAAAACAACTCATAAATTTGTAGTTTTTTAGTTTGTAATCCGAGAAAAGTAAGATCGGACCGGATTAGATCTTAAGATCGTATTGTCAAGATCGGGATCCTATAGGATCTTAAGCTTGCAAAGATCCTATGTAAGATCCGGATCATTTTTGCTTTGCAGTATCGTAAAATCTTAAAATCTTAAAATCAGGATCGGGATCTTGACAACTATGTTTTACACTATGGTCTCGAGATATCTTAGTGGTAGAAGTTTGCGGTTCTAGAATAAATACTCAATTAGTTTATAAAAAGAACCATGCTCTACAAATAACTTATTTAGGTACTAGCAATTAAATCATAGTTGTTAATATTTTGATTCTGATATCTTATAATTTTATTATACTACAAAGTAAAGATGATCCGGACCTTATGTAGGATTTTAAAAAGTTTAAGATCTTATAAGATTTCGATCTTTATCATATGATCTTAAGATCTAATCTAATCTGATCTTACTTTTCTCAAATATCAAACTAAAAACTATAAAGTTATGTATTATGTTTTATAGAATTTAAAAAAGAGCATGTTAACCTTCCTAAAGATTCCATATTCATAATTTATGACAATATTTACATGAAACATTCATATAATCGTTTGTTTATGATATTTAATAATTTGTACATTTGGATAATATTAGAAATACTATTATAAAATGACATTATAATAGGATCATTATAGGTAGTAATTTGTATCCAAAATTATTTAAAAAAAAATTAAAAAAAAATTAAAGAAAGAAGAAGATGTTATAGGCAAAATTTTAAACATTTGAGCATTTTTTTTTTTTTTTTTTTTTTGAAATTGGCATGTATTGCTCATTTAGATGTTAAATGGATATTAATTGACACATATTTTTCTCTTAATTGTAGAACATTAAATTGCTTTTAATGAGAAACTTATAGATATAATATAGTTAGTTACTTAAATATAAATGAGGTGTTACGTTTGAGGATTTTTATTTGTCCTTTTAGATCTTTTCTAAAGCGATTCGTATTACATTTGCCAGTTTGGCTTGTGCCCGTTTAAGCACGTGCCCGTTGGGCTAATGCCCGTTTGGCCCATTACCCATGCTCACCAAGCTCGCCCGTTTTGCCACTTATGATTTCAATCTTGCAAAAATAAAAACAATTTTAAATAAGATCCAGACCTTAAAAAACTTGAATTAAACCGATTAACATTACCATTTTTATCCAAACTCCAAACACTCTCTCAATGTCAATGTATAGAAAAATTAAGGGTGGCAATTTCTGACCTTACACGAAACCTGACCTGAAACTGACACGAAAATTAACATGTTCAGGTCGAGTCTAAATAAATTTCGGGTCATGTTTTGGTTGACCCATCTAATCCTTTCATTAAACAGGTCTGGTTCGGGTTGGAAATAAGCTAAACGGGTCGACCCGCTAACCCGTTTAAGATTTTTTTCTTAAATTAAATATTATTTATATTTTATTATACGAGTTAAATGGGACAAACGGGTCGACCCACAAACCCATTTAACCCGTTTGATATGCCAACTTTAGTATATAAACGGGTTACATGGGTCAACCTGAAACCCGTTTAACCTATTAAACCCATGTAACATATTTAATTCGTCAACCCAAATGTATATACAAATTAAATGGGTCAGATTCGGTTTATGTATAAACATGTTAGGATTGATATAGCTGACCTGATTATTTAAATGAGTCAGATTCGAATTGTGATTTTTAACCCGTCAAACTGTCAATTAGGCCATTTTTTCAAGTGTGGTCCATTTTTAAGACCTTTTTCTCATCTCTTTCCCAAAAGAGCCCAGCTCAAAGCTACCTGCTCGACCCCATACATATTACGACACGTGGCATTTCCTGGTACTATTCCAATTGTACACTAAGTGTCACATCAAATCTTAAAGAAATCTCTTATTTTGTTTTCTTGCATAAAGTCAACGCTCAACCGACGGCGCTCAACCGTCGGTGCTCAACTGGGCGCTCAACCGTCGGTGAAAAAGCAAACCAAAAGATTTCTCAAATCCAAGTGATCTGACAATTTTTTTTTTCTTTTCTTTTGCCACTTTAACGATTGAATATCATCAAAAAAACACACACACACACAACACACAGTAAACACATACTAACAGTGCATGATCCAGATGACAAAGTAGACGCAAAAAAATCAAAATGGTAAGTATTCACACTTGATTAATTTCGTTTCTTACTACAACGTAGGGTTTTGTTGCATCCCTTTTGTTGCAACTTAGGGTTTTGTTGCATCCCTTTACATCATGTTTTGTTTTATGTGAAAATTACCAAAAAAGAGGAAAAATCCATACACGTTTGTGGTTTTATTATAATTTTTTTGCCTTTATGAGATGGTTTAGGAAAAATGAATAAAAAGATCTTGTGTTAGTCCAAAAAGAGGAAAAATGAATAAAACGAACATGGGAAGACCTAATTTTAAAATGACATTGTAGTTTTCATTTCTCCAGCGGTTGAGTTGATTGGTAAACGATCTTTGTGATAGAGCTATATAGGTGTAAGTAACATATAGAATATGCTAAATGAGAGGGTTCGAAACTGTATTAGTCCCATTTAATAAGAGGTTTAGGGTTAGTTGTCAAATAGGTGTAATTAATGTGTATTGACACTTGATCTAGACAGAATGAACACTTAGCGATGAGTTCTTAGTCCTGAATACATCGGTGTCGATGCAACCATTCATATTGTTGACAACCTCTCTTCGAGAATAGATTTGGTTTTCTGCGGATATGCTTTTACTTGTAGATACTTGTAGTTTAGATTTTGTATGCCTGACTTGATGAGTGCTTTTTAAAAGCAAATGATAGTGTGCTTGTAGCAAGTTGTTAATGGTCATTGTTTGTTTTACTTGTAGACACTTCTTGTTTGTTTTAACTTTTTTAATTTGTTATTTCTTGTAGGCGTATGATGCTAGAGTTATTGTTAAAAGCAAAGTGCATTACTTCGTACTTATGAAGGATCGATTAGACCAGCCGCGCCGTTCCATGTTTAAAGCCACATGTTTTGGACCATGGCTCGATCTTACCTATGTCGATAATGAGGAAGGCCTTGTTCATTACATGCTTCGTAAACAATTCCATCAAAACAATGATAGCTATGATCTTCCACTTGTATACTATTTGAATGGACATTCTCTCTAGTTTGGTCGAAATGAATTACGCACTGTTACTTGGTTTTAGATTTGGTATTGTCAGTTTTAGGAAATGGCGTAGTGGTGATATCCCTTTCCGTCACCGAGTTTTTCCAAACCATGTAGGTCAACATGTTAAATTAATTGATCTATTATCGGTTATTGAAGATGAAGAGCTGTTTCTAAATCTGTCTGATGAGGATGCGATACGGGTTTGTTTGTTGCTAACGCTTGAGGTGATATTAATGGGTAAAGACTTGGGGTCTATCATTGATGATATTTTTCTGAGGATGGTCGAGGATCTTGATGAATAGAATGCATTTCCATGGGGAACTCCTGGGCACTTTATGAGTCTATTAGAAATGTCTCTTCAAATCATCCAGCGGTTTACCGTCAAAGAATTGGTGATAAAGAATCCAACGATGTTCCTACCTATAGCTTGAAGGGATTCGTTGCTGCTTTCAAGGTTAACACAAAAAATATTTGCTATCATTAGTTTACTGTTTTTTTCCTTTAATGGTAGGGCTTGAAAATTATCTTCATATGTTTCTCGTCCTCGTAACTTATATTTGTTGTGTTAACTTTTTGTAGATATGGATCATAGAGTGTCTGACACGAGTAAAAGTAAACATGGTGGAACAAGGTTCGGGGGTGATCCCAAGAGCACTTGCATGGTCGAAACACACACCATTTAGAAAGACTGGTTATTTCGACCAACTTTTTGACAAGGTAATTATATATAGTATTTTATTGATTGGTTAACTTTAAACATATACACAATTTTAGATACCATATAACTTATAAATCTTTTGTAAGGACTCGAAACCCAACGTGATTATGCCAACATGCTTTGAGGCTGAAGTGAATGGTTCACACGAAGCATTGATTTTTCAAGTGGTATACCCGAGAGCGCCGCCTCTTGCAAAAGGGGACCACTGGATGAACATTTTCAGAAAGTGGCCTTGAATAAAGCTAGGCAGAAAGTGGTATACCCGGGGTTATTCAATGGAGAGCATGGGTAAAGAGGTAGAAGTTGTTTCGGTGATGAGCGGGTAAAGGCTTTGGAAGCCCGCACTTTGAAACTTGAGACTATTATTCGAGTTAGTTTTTTACCTTTATCAATTCTTGACCAAGTTACATTGCTATCAAACAATTACCATGTGGTATGCTAATACGCGGATTTTGTTTCTAAAAACTTTATTCTGCAGGTCATAATGAGTGACAGAGACAAAATGAACCAAGAAACCTATGAAAAGGTAAGTATAAATTGTATTAATGTGACTATACCTTTAATTCTAATGTTCTACTAATAGGTGTTATAAACTTTTGTATGCAAGTTTATGGAAACAAAGTTAACACAGTTGATGGAGACAAAATGAAGAATGATGCATATGAAAATGTAATTAAATGGTATTTATGTGATTATACCTTTCATTCTAATGTTATAGTAATAAGTGTCTACCACTTTGGTATGCAGGTTTATGGAGACATAGTTAACACGGTGACGGAGAATAGGTAATTTAATGATATTTTGTTTTGTTCTTATTTCATTTCTGATATAATTAATAACTTGCGATAATAAAAGTTTGTTAACCTTTTTCATATCATCCGCAGCCTGTAGATCTTGCTAATGAGTATTGCAGTCAAGTCAATGATTTTTTCAAGTTGTTTGATACGCCACATGTTGATGCGGATGGCAAGGTTGATGGATTGGAAAACGTCTCAAAAGGAAAACTTGAGAAAGCTGAAAAACACGAGGAAAAGGAGGAGCAGAGGGAGAGTAAGAAGTTGAGTGTTGAAGCTGAAAATAGATTGAAGGTTATTGAGAAACTGAATTCACCTCCCATGAAAAGGGCTTTGGAGCAGTGCGAAACAAAGAAGATGAGGCTTGAACATGTTCCTAGGTCACCCTATGTGGAGAAGAGGAGTAAAACTTCTGATGTTACTAGCCTAGAAGATATGTTGAAGGGTCGAAAGTATTTACCTGTTCAAACTCCAGCTATGGCTGAGAAGTTAGTACAAGTCAAACCATGGGTAGAGGTATGAGAAATGATTCATTTGCTTTGAAATATCAGTCAGTAGTTAACCGTAAACGTGTAAACGTATTATTACATGAATGATTTACATTGTCTTTATTTTTAGGTTCTAGAACGGCCATACCAAAACATCGATAAAATTTATTTTAACTTTGAAGTTGATCGATTCCTGGTTAAGGACGGGTGGCGTAACTGTGTGTTCCCTTAGTCTGATATCGTTGTTGAACGTCATTTCTGGGATGCTTTAACCGGTTTCGACGATAATCGTAAAGGATGGCTACGTGACGAGGTAAAGTAATTTTTATTTACTTTACTCAGTTTTTTATAAAACATGCTTTTGGTTGTCTCTGCCTGCCATTTGATTTTAAGTAATTTTTACATTTTAGTGTTACATGAGATACTAGATATAAGTATCATTAATCCATCATTTACGTTAAGCACTTTAGGTATTTTAGTATAGCATCCACCAAATCCATTAAATTCTTTCTCAAATGACATTATTATTTGTTAAAAAAAGTGTAGTGTAGCCACAGAGAAGAGTATATTATTCATGACTTCAAAACTTTCTTTGCTTTTAGCAGTCACATTTTACAAGTCTTGATTAACTTCATTTTTTCTTGTACACAACAATTTTTTGAACCAGAGTAGTGATCTCATTTGAGAAATGATTTTTGTGAATTTGGTGGATGTTATGCTAAGATGCCTAATTTACTTGAAGTATTTTGATCCAACTTTCTATTTTGAGTTTCCCCTCGAAAATCCATTGCCATGACGACGTAGCAATGGGTGTTGGTGTAAGCCATTGTACATGTTACGTCGTCATGGGAATGGGTTTTTGAGCAGAGGCTAAAAGTAGGAAGGTGTGGCAATGATGCTTGTCTCGTAACACTATCTTACTTGATATCTAGTATAGGTAGAGAAAATGAAAAGCACGGTTTTTTTTTATAAATGACTGAATATATTTGTCAATTTGTTTTACCTACAACACATTGATCTTTGGATTAGCTACATGTGGCATACCAGACCATCCGATATGGACTGGTCTATGGTAAGCTTCTTTTTCCTACCATTACTGATGAACGGAAGGATGCCTGTCTGGTACGCAAACAAAGAAACTTACCCTCTGGGTTGGGGTGATGTTGAATGAGTTTTCATTCCCATAAATCAGCCAGAAACACATTGGTCCCTTGCTGTGTATCATATCCAGACCGGTCGAGTTACATTCTATGACAGTGGACCTGTATATGATCCGAGACTCGTCCATTCTATTTGAGTGTGAGGAAAGGTCTAGAGACTAGGCTTTCGGAAGTGTTGCAAGAGGCAGGTGTTTTCGAGAAGAAGGGAATTGATCCTATGACCTATAGGATTACTTTTAACAATGCTATGAATGTTCCCAAGCAGGGTGGATTGTATGATGATTGTGGTGTGTGGGTCTGCATCTTCTTATTCAGGTTTGCATCTTCTTTTTAATGGACTATTTGTCATGTTAGTATGAATGTAATCTTGAACGTAAAATAGGTGTAGTAGTTGGAAGTGGTATTCTAAGGTGTCGACTGATATATTTGGAAGTGGATTTCTAGGGTGTCGATTGATATAACTATAATGTGAAACGTAAAACATGTTTACTAGTTTAGCAGCTACATTAGGTTAGTATTGCTATAGTAAGTTTCCACTCAAAATCACACTCTTAACTGAAGCGTATAAATGTACAGGTTAGGGAATGGCAAACTGTTGGATGTGGATGATCCAGTTTAGGCTGCATTGGCGTACCGTGAAAGAATGGTTAGGTTTTATTACAAGCACAAGATCCATGTTGGCTGAATGTTTTATGTGCTTGTTTTGTTAAACATTTAGCTGTCGAATTTGTAAACAGTTGTATGGTTTATGGGTCTAAAACACGTCTGCATGGTATGGTCACTTTTGTGTTTTGCTGCTAGATAACTTGTATGGTGTATGGTTTATTGGCTGAATATTGGATGAATGTATGTATCCCTCCTGGCTAACTTTGGCACCTAATTTTTTGTATATATTTGTTGTTCGTATGTTTCTAAATTGTTTTTTATTCCTCCTGGATTGCATGACTAATAAGGTGCAACATAAGCAGTAGCAAACAAGGTTCAACGTTAAGCGTCTTACATAGTCAAACTAAACAAGTACATTAAGCGTCTTACATCCCGGTTATAATCCAACAGACCCAGAGATTGTTTTACGACAAGTACATATTCAAACTAAACAAAAAACAAAAGCGTCTTACATGATTCCACAGCAACGAAAAAAAGGAAAGTAACAACCCATCAAATGTTTCCGCTAGTTGATCTTACGGGTCAGCCAAGTTAATAGGATCAAAGCTTTGCACCATATCAATCTCCATCGATGGTATTTCCCTACTTGAGCTTCCTCTATTAGATACATTTCCCTACAAAGTTTCAACATTTGTGAGATTTCTTTCTTCGTTAGTTACCAAGCAAAATTGTGTTTTTTGAATACAAATTTTATTCACTTACATTCTTTTTCTTTGGCAATGGTTCCCTGCATGCTGTTCGCGTGTGTCCAATGGATTGGCACCTTGAGCACCTTACCGAGGTTGGTTCCTCTCCTTGAGATCTTACACGATGTTTGTTTTTGGGTCTTCCAAATTGACGCACTACCAGTATTGGTGGCTTCACAACTTGCAAGCCATCGGGAAGTTCCCAACTTGACATTTCTCCTACAGGATAAACCAATCCTTGGTACGTACCTTCCGGTGTTGTTTTCTTGAACCAATCAAAAGCCAAATGATTACAATCAGACAATCTAAGAAGTCTAGTAATCGTTATCGCATGACCACATGGTATGCCGGAAAGTTACCATTTACGACAAGTACATGAATTACTAACTAGATCGACGGTATGTTGTTTTCGACGATCGTCTACCATGTAGAGTTTAAACTGTTCAATCCCATACACAACCCAGTTAACGCTCTTCAACATTACTGTCCTGTACTTTGCGTCAGCCCAATCACTAAGTTCTCCCTCGGGTGCATCTGAAATAATTTTTACAAGATAAAATAACAGAATGTTCTCTTCATCTTATATTGACTAATAAGGAAAAAGAAAACATATTTTAAAAAGTCCATTACGTTGATATTTGTGTCGACGGTCACAATACCACCGTTGTAAAAGCTTTCTGTACCACTCCATAAGCATTGTTATTGGTACTTTTCTCACATCCCTTGTTAATGCATTTATTGACTCTGCACTGTTTGAAGTCATGTAGTTGTACCGATTACCAGTGCAATGTGCCCTAGACCATTTATCAAACCCAGCTTCAAGAAGTTTGTTGTAAGCCGTACCATTTCTATATACCCTAATATCCGAAATCGCTCTATCAAATTCTTCCTCGGTGTAAGCTTTGCATGTTTTCCAATATTTTGCCTTTAACTTTCTACTACCATTCAAACTGCAGTTCATCATCAAATGTCTACAACAGAAACCATGCAATGAATTTGGGAAGATCGTGTTACACGCTTGTCCAATAGAATAATGTCTATCCGATATAATAGCCAAACCTGGTCGTTCCCCTATGCATTCTTTCAATTTGGACAAAAACCATGTCCATGCCTCCCTAGTCTTACCTTGACAAACACCGGTAGCAATAGGTATAATTTGATTGTTACCATCCATTCCAACGACAAGCAAATTTGTCCCAAGGTACTTCCCTTTAAGATGTGCTGCATCAATTATAAGTAACGGTCGCATATACCGTAAGAAACTCCGAATTTGTTTTATGTAGAAATTATTAGTGACACAAAATATAATATACTAGAAAAAAAAACGTAAAAGAAAAAAAATTTAAAAAAAAAATACAAATGCTTACCGCAACACCAAATGCTATAAAACAGATTTTAAAGTGTCCTTCATCATCGGTATCAATATATGTTACCGTACCCTCATTTTTCATCTTTAAATTATGACAATAAAATGGCAACTGCTCAAACGAGTTGTTAGGGCAACCATTTACCAATTCCAATGCTCGGTTTCTTCCACCCCATGCTTTCTTATAAGAAATGTCAATTTTATACTCTTGACTAATATCTTCCATTATGTCCTTTGGGGTATAAATTCGATTGCTATCTTTCATCTTGGGTTCGAGTAAATGTCCCAAAAGTTTTTGGTAGCATTACGGTGATTAGGGTGAATTTGTGTTCTTGAACAAGTGTGAACATCGTAAACTGTTCCTAAACTCCATTTTACACCTGATTTGTTCATACCAGACAATATCTTCCATTTGCACCCATCTTGCACACAAATTACATCGTACCTAGACTTATTTGTTTTCCTAGCCTTAAATTCAAATCCATCTTTGATAGCTTTTTTAGCAATTGCAAACATGCATAATTCTTTAGTATCAAATTCATCACCCTCTTTGAGGATGATAGAGTTGTTGTTGTATTTCAATGTATTCGGTATCTTAGTTTCAAGACTTGGTGGATGTGGTGGAGGAGGCATATTTTCGAAAGTATTTGTTGTTTGCCATTTAAGCAGAAATTGATCATTTTGTTTGCCATTTAACGGAGATGTACTCTCAAAATTTTCGAAAATTTCATTTTTTGGCTGGTTTATATAGTTATTGGCACATTCATTGTTAGATTGGTTGAAATTGTCAAAAGGCTCGTTTTGTGGTGTTTTCGAATGATTATAAAAAACATTGGGGATCAAAATCATTATGAAATAAGAAATCATTAAGATCAAAATCATTAGAAGAAGATGGATTTACCTTTGAACTGTTGACAATCATTTTGATTAAAAGTTTAGGCAATCAAGCCTTTGGTTTACAAACTTCGTTAACGAAAATTCAACATCATCGTCATCACCTATCGGACGGACCGTGTGGCATTTTGTAAGAAAAACCTAACTCGTATCCTTTGCTAATCTTGAAATTTTTCTTCACAAATGAAACTAACCCAGCATATCTAATATCTCTTCTTAGCGAAACACCATAACTATTGTCATTTTCAAAGACAAGAAATACATGAAATTTTTCCATATGAATGGTATGGATGTGTGAGAATAAGTTTCAATAATTTTCCGTACTAATATATATCTATTGAAAAATTTGGTAAAAGTCGAGCAGTCGATCAGTTATGAGTCGATCAGTGTTTGACGCTCGACTGGTAGTTGGGGAGTTGGATATTTAATTCCACATTTATTAAAACCACCTATGGACATTGACTCACATTTAATACCCATTAAATTTACCAACTAACTCATATTAACACACATTTAAAATATCATTAAATTTTTCAACTACCTCACCACATTAAATATCCATCTCCCCAACTACCGTTGGCGGTCGAGCATGGGACACGTGTAGAAATATGACTTGGGTTGACTGCACGACCGGTGGTTGGGAGATGGGGATATTTAATGCAACAAGCTGCTCAACTGCTCAAGCGGTAGTTGGGGAGATGGATATTTAATGCCACATTTAATATAACCAGCAACCACATTAAATTTTTCATCTACCTCACCACATTTATATTAAATGTGACATTAAATATCCCCATCTCCCAACTACCGGTTGAGCGGTCGAGCATGGGACACGTGTCGAAATATGACGTGGGTTGGCACGACCCGGTGGTTGGGGAGATGGGGATATTTAATGCAACAATGCTCAAGCTGCTCAACATGCTCAAACTGGTGGTTGTGGGGGTGGATATTTAATGCCACATTTAATATAACCAGCAACCACATTAAATTTTTCATCTACCTCACCACATTTATATTACATTAAATATATCCATCTCCCCAACTACCAGTTGAGCAGTTGAGCAGTCGAGCACATTATATACACACATCTCCCTGCGTACCAGTTGAGCAGCGGTGAGCACGTTTATATTGAATCTCTAAGAATCGGATCCCTAAAAAAATTCATATGGATCAATATATGTGTCGATGTGGAGCTGGAAACATAGTGCTACGAAAATCATACAAGGAGCATAGTTATGGTCAACTTTTCTATTCATGTCCTCGTTCAAAGGTTAGATATCTTATGTTTCCCGTATAGTTAAAATGTTATTTCATAACCACCTCTTATTTTAATATTTAACGACCAGCAAAAAGAATACGGGTGTAGATTTTTTATGTGGAAGGAAGAATTTGATAACAATCCCGGTTATAATCCTTCACAACAGCCTAATTTTAATTCTCCGGGACCTGAACTAACAGAATGTTTCAACTGCAAGTTCAAAGATTTGCAAATAAACATGCTAGAGACAAAAATAAAGATGTTGGAGACCAAACTAGAATTGGCAATGAATCCAGAAAACCACGCATGTATGTCAGGTGCATTGCTAAATGAGCTGTTAGATTCGGTAGGAAATCTTAGTGTGGGGTAGTAATTAACGTATGTTTAATGTGTTGACTTATGTTCTACGTTAGTCAAATTGGAATCAAATGCGTCTCATCTAGTTATTTTATATCTTATATTGTTTGATTGTTGAATACCACATCACATTTAACTAAGTAGATTAAATTATTGAATTAATAAAAAATTACATGGATCAACAAGTAGAAAATTACATTAATTAAAATTCAGATTACACTTCCACTACTTCCAACTCCACTTTCATTGTTAGCAACACTATCCTTGGAGAAACCTTAACAACATTTTTTAAAGTAATATTAAGATAGTGATTTCAGATTGTTTCGGAGAAAACACGAAGCGTTACGAAGGATCAAAAGCGGCCCAGACGGTAAGCATCTTTTCATACCTCTCGTCATTAACCACTTTGTGATGTATTGAACTGATATAAAACACTGAAACATCTTTCAACGATACTGTGAGATCACCCAAGACGTTTGGGGTACAAGACTTAATTATAGCAACAACGTTGTCAAGTTTCCATTTCTTGGTAAATTTTCGATATCGCGAAACAACCAATCATGATACCGCCATCAGGTTTCATATACTCAAATGCACTAACCCATGGCCCACTATTAAAATCGGAATCCTCTCCCACATCATACACTACTTTTCTAATGTACTCCTGTGTCGCCATTATACCATCATCCACACCCACATCATTCACCGTTTGAACAATACTGCGAGGACCTCGTATTATCGTAACCGGCATTTTAGCATTATTTTGAGTTGTAGTGTTTCCATATGAAAATGGTAGTTGGGAGGTGGCTGACAGTCGAAGATCGGAGTCATCTATATCAAGTAATTCTTCCCAATTTGGGGGTGAATTCATTTTGTTGTTTACTTTCTAGAACACTAGAAGGTATATAATTGTTTGTGTGGAAATTCCATATGTTATTAACTTATATTTATATCGACAATCACACAAGAAACATTAAATGCACCCTCTCCCAAACTACCATCTCCCCAACCACGGTCGGCATCGTGCAATATTTAATAAAAACGACCACTACTAGCTGTTTCTAGGACATGTTTAAGAAGGTCGAGTTGTCAATTTGTTTCTCAGTATGGGTTTGAAAGTCCGTCATATAGTGGTTGTCGTCTTCTTAATCTGTTGATGCGGTTATCGATACTTGCTTTGTGATTTGTGTTGTCATAATTATTGTAACTCTCTTCATTAGACGTAAATTTTTATTATGTCAAACAAAAAGCCTAATACCATCTATGTATGTTTTATGAAGCTGTCATTTGTGATTCCTATTGCTTTATTGAAAGGTGCATGTTTTCAACAACTATGCTACTTACAGAAGAGAAGTTAACTATACACTAGCAACATGATACATTAGCAAGATAAGTTAAATATATAAATATATACATATTAATGTTTGCATAACTTGTCTACATAAAACGACCATACTCTAGCATATTAATGTTTACATAACATGTTCAAAATAAGCCATTCGTAAATGGCAAACGACCATACACTAGCATACCAACAGTAGCATACCAACAGCAGAAGTTATATTGTTTACACAAGTTAGATTGTTTACAGAACTTAAATGTCAAATGTCACTCGGAACTGGAATCTTGTATTTCCGAAATATTCACCAAATACTCACGGTAAGCCAAAGCTGCTTGGACAGGATTCTTCACCTTCAATGATAGCTTATGAGACAACTGTACAAAAGTATCTGAGACCCAAACACCACAATCCCCATAAAGACCACCTTGTTTAGGGACATCGGTGCATCTTGAAGAAACACGATACTTATTGGCATCGATTTTCTTCTTTTTCATCACCTCACTCTCAACAAGATACGTGGGTAATTGACAAGCAAAAACTTCCCTTAAAGTTAGCCACCACCTACGTGTTTCAACTTTCGGGCTCCCAAGGCTATCATATAAAGTTATAACACTGTTTTGATAGATAGTTCGCCCAGGCACCAGTGTGTTTCAGGTTCATTGATGGGAAAGAACACCTAAACGTGTAAATAGTTGCATCGATTCAATCAGAAAGCAAATGATTATATAATGTTTACAATAAAAAAAAGTGAACATATGAATTGGAAGTTTGACAGTCAAAGGTAAGGCTCAGATCTTAAAATGTATAACGGTACAAAAACCGCCATGGCGCAACCACATTCCATAAGATGTGGCTACCCTTAAGATACGGGTGTCGTTTCTTGAAAAAGGTTCATCATCGCCTTTAAAACTAAAACTTTTGATGGACCACCCTTGAAAAATTGGCCTCTTTTGAAATAGTAGCCCCGGTTACAAATCTCAATTTTATATCATTACTGCTAAAGTAAGGCTGGATCTTAAAATGTATTATCGGTACAAAACACCAGCCATGGCTGCAACCACATGCCCTAAGGTGTGGCTACCCGCCAAGATCGGGGTGTCATTGAATTATAGTCCGATACACCATTTGCAGAAAAGGTTCATCATCGCCTTTCTAAAACTAAAGCTTTTGATGGGTTTGAAAAGTAAGCCCCGATTACAAATGTCAATTTTATATCATCGGTACTAGTAAGGCTCAGATCATCAAATGTATTATCGGTACAAAACACCCGCTATGGCTGCAACCACATGCCCTAAGGCTGTGGCTACCCGCCAAGATACGGGTGTCATTGAATTATAGTCCGATAAACCATTTGCAGAAAAGTTTCATCATCGCCTTTCTAAACCTATCTTTCGACAGTATTTCCATTTGCTCAACTGCTCAAACTACATTCATATTACAAAAAGGCCAATTTTCAAGTGTGTGCCATTTTAAGACTCTTTTCTCATCTCCCCAAAGAGCCATGCTCAATTGCGACTCGATACATATTATGACATGTGGCCTTGTACTTTTCAATTGTACACTAAGTGTCATCAAATCTTTACTTATCTTTCAAGATGCCAAAGGCCATGATAATTATACGTTCTTGCATGTTTTGGTTCCAGTTCCACAAAGGCCCTGATCAATAATAGAATGCAATTCTCAAGAAAGATGGGAAACAGAGAGGATATTGCGAAAAGTAATGCGCAAATTACTTGCCACGGCATTCTCGATGTCCCATCTTTCTTTGGTGAAATGCACTCTACATGTCGGGGCCTTTTGTGGGACTGAATCTAGCAACATGCATAAAACAAGAAAACTTACCAAAAAGAGGCCCAAAATCCAAGGTTAGCATCGTAAGCATTACGTGTAATGTTTGACATTAACAAGGCTCGGATCTAGAAATGTATGAACGGTACAAAACACACGCCATGGCTGCAACCACATGGCTATGTTGTTTTCTACCCACCATGGCTGCAACCACATTCCCTAAGGTGTGGCTACCCTGCCAAGATACGGTTATGAAATTGTAGTCCAATAAACCATTTGCAGAAAATAGTCATCATCTCCGGACTAAAGCATATACAATTTATGCACATTCAGAGGCTTACTTTTCACTTAGAAAATTGATAAAGCAAACCAAAAGATTTCCCAAATCCATGTGAACCAAAAAAAACACGCACACAACACACCCGGGGCTGAACCAAAACAAGGCTCAAATCAACAAGGCTCATATCAGCAAAACAACATCAGGACGTAACCACCCATGGCTGCAAAAATAATGCTATAAAATTGCCATGCCAAGATATGGTACATCGCATCAATTGATTCATCGTCATCCAGACCTCTTAATTCTCGCATTCTTTTTGCGGTCAAAAAGCAAACCAAAAGATTTCCCAAATCAAGTGATCCGATACTTTTTTCTTTTGCAACTTTAACGATTGAATATCATCGAAACACACACACAACAAGGCTGGATCAGGCAAAACAACATCAGGACATAACCACCCATGGCTGCAAAATAATGCTATAAAATTGCCATGCCAAGATATGGTACATCGCATCATTTGATTAATCGTCATCACAGCCTCTTACATATCACATCACTGTTGCCAGTCAAAAGTTTTTTGTTTTTAGTTATTTGAAATGATAAAAGATTTGACAATAATATAGAGTATATATGGTATTGTAGATCAGGAATATTTGCATGTGATTTTCGATTTTCAACTGTCAGTTTGACAATAATATAGGTCGGGAATCAACTGTCATTCAAAACCAAACATATTGATATGGCCTTTGGTAGGTGTGGTTTTCCTATTTAAAGTGGACACACTTAATTGACATTAACCCTACTTCACTTTATTCTAAATATGTCAAAATGTAAAAATAAAAAAGTTACATTCAAGGATGATGCTGATGATATGGAATGGTCAATCAAGGCACTAAGAGGTCATATTTCCGAGATTGAGAGAGATATGGCCCAAATCTTTGAATCAAGGGACCGATTACTAAAAATTCTAGAAGAGCTAAGACAACAAGTTTACATGGATCAACAAGTACAAGGTGGTAAACCACGTGGTACTATTAACATCAAGGTACCACATTGCGAGAAGGTAATTCACCTATAAAGATGTACCAAAACCAACAAGGATCTGACTATAAGGGGCCATAGTTGTCTAAGATCTTTTCATCTACGGACGTAAATCATTTGCCATTTATGTTCTTCGAAATCTTTTGTACATTAATTGTTAAATACCAATGCTTATTTAGAAGTAAATCTGTTTGCCATTTATGTTCTCACATAGTCTTAACAATCATATAAAAGTAAATCTGTTTGCCATTTATGATCTCGTAACACTGGAGATTTGATGTGACACTTAGTGTACAATTGGAAAAGTACAAGGCCATGCACGCGTAATAATGTATGGAGTCGAAGCAGTTGAGCAGTGGCGTGGCTCTTTTGGAAAAGAGATGATTAAAAGTCTTAAAATGGACCACACTTGGAAAAATGGCCTCTTTTGGTAATTTTCCGGAAGAGAAAATTAACGGTACAACACACCGCCATGGCTGCAACCACATGCCCTAAGGTGTGGCTACCCCGCCAAGATACGGGTGTCATTGGAAAGTAAGGCTCAGATCTTAAAATGTATTAACGGTACAACACACCTGCCATGGCTGCAACCACATGCCCTAAGGTGTGGCTACCCCGCCAAGATACGGGTGTCATTGAATTATAGTCTGATAAACCATTTGCAGAAAAGTTTCATCATCGCCTGACTAACTAAATTATCGCTACTCTTATAGGACATATTTTAATTGATCAAACATTGCTTCCAGGCAGATTAATATATATCATAATATGTGATAATTAAAGAAAGAGACACCTTATTGACGCCTTCACAAAACCACGGGATGCAATTCGTCACTCCGTTTGCATAATAGAGCGGCATTTGCTCATCAAGGATCATTGTCGCCCAAAATGGGCTAACCATGACCCAATCAGCATCATCAGGTCTAAAATGCATCATTATATCCACAAACAATCCAACATGCTGTGATTTCAAAATTGAAACAGATCATCTATTAGGTGCGAACCACCCGCAATAAAGCTTTGAACTATATACTTGTAATAAATACGTACCACATCACTTAGCCAACCCCTTGTCCCTCGTTTCGCCCAATAATCCTAGCCAAAACTTGGTTTTGAGTCGTCCCTCCGCCCCATGGGAACATAAACAACTCCTTGTTCTTATTCTTTTTTTGTTTATCCAAAAACAATTTTATTTCTGGATGCACTAAAGGTCTGAACATTGTCCCTAGACCGATCGACATAGATTCGCATTTGGGCAATGGAAATAAGGATTATAATAAAATTATAGAAGCTATATCATTGTTATTAACATTATAAAAAAATGTTATCACTAAAATACCTCTTTGAACGGTTTGAGTTTGATTTCTTTCCCATCCGGTCCAATGACAGCAGGAAATACAGGTTTCAAATGTCGCCTTAGAGACCTTCTTGGTGTGGTGAAGGTTGCTGGCGTATATAGGGATTGAAGGAGCTTGCCTGCTTCCTCTCCGTTCAAAGGGAGCAGCGTCAGATTTTACCTTCTTTTCATCACAGTCAAGCGCGTCAACATACTTCACATCAACAGGAGTGCTAATTCGGGGCTAGAGACAGACTCTGGCGTCACTTGAACATGTTGGTCCTCGTCAAAAGAAGAACATCACGACAGTTTATCTTGAGTGAGTACTTAAATTTTTATTAGATTTACATCTTCAAGAATATTTACGGATTAAAGGAGAGTCGATATTTGTGCCTCGGTCATCACGACATTCTCATCACGAAAACAGAGACTGAGTTTTGTGCCTCACTCGTCACACCCTTCATTTGCACATCTTCATCAACTTTTACACACTATTCTCAACACGAAAAACAAAAAACTTTGTGTCAATATCATGTTTGAGTGAATGTCATGTTCGTTTTTTTATTTTATTATATTATAATGTTCCGATTATACTCACCATGCTTACGAACTTGTAAGTTTTGTCGTCACTCATCACGGCCTTCATTTCCACATCTTCATCAACTTTAAGAACATTATCATCACGAGAAGTTTACTTTGTGTTAATGTCATGTTCGTTTTTTTTAATTTAAGATAATATATTAACATGTTCAAAGTATATTTACCTTGCATAAAGGAGAATGTAAGTTTTTGTCCTCACTCATCAGATCCACATGTTCAACATGTTCAAATTCACTGGAGTCGACCTATAAAAACATACATATTTTTGAATGTGCGTGTTATCAGATTAAAAGGTGAATCTATCATTATATTAAGCAGACAACACATACTTAGCGGATAAAGAGGTGAATCCATCTGTTGGGGCTCGTTCATTTCTTGCTTGTTTGGCACATCTTGATCAATGTCACAAACATTCCCATCCTAATCAAATGCACGTGTAAATTTCTCGAAATTTTGGGTATGTATTAACTCATAAGATTGATATGTAATTCCTATCATACATTACCGAACATCAGTATGATCTTGCGGTGAGTCAAAAAACTCATTTATTACTTCTTGCACTTGTTGTGAAGATAAATCGTTCTTAGAACTAAATATATCATCTTGCACATTCAGATTTGCATTAACATTAACATCCTTCACAACATCATCTACATCCATATCACCGTCATTTTGAGCACCCGTCTGAAAAATAAATATATACTTATGTTACGTACTTGGTCAACTAATTGATGTGTACCGAATACTGAAAAAACCATTGTTATAACAAACCTTTGAATCATCATCTACATCCATACTACCATCATTTTGAGTACGGTCTGAAAATTAAAAGTTAAATTACATTTGTTAATTAGGATCGGAGATTTATTACTGTCTACATAAATAATATGGTTTTATTATACATACAGATTACAAAACCATACAAACTCAAACATACAAACAAGTACAGAAAACCTTAGAAACTAAAATACAACCAACTAGATAAAAACATACAAACTATAACATACAAAACAACTTAATAAATGAACAATCTGATGCCTAAGCGAAGCGATTCGTTGAAAGGACTCATGAAGAAGGACCTCTGTCTCCTTCAACACGAAGATTAATTAATTCTTGTGACCGAACTTGGAAGACTTCAAGAGTGTGATCCATTTGGTAAGGTTGATCAGATTCAAAAGCTGGATCCCGATCTTCGTAAATCCAATTAATTTTAGTAAATGAGGAGTGAAAATGTTAAATAGTGTTTTAAAGGATTTTATATTGTTACCATCCAACAATATCTCCCATAAACAGGCCGTGTGCCACTGATCTCCAATCATGTTGCCAAAAATGACAAGAGAGTCTCTTAGTTTTGAAATATAGAAAGGTCTTGCAATCCGATTAAGTAAGATGTAAGGTATATCTAATACCGAAAACGTGGTTAACCAAATCAAAAGAGACAATCATATAAGATTTTTCAGATGAGCCTAAAGTCCGTTGAGAAGCCACCCAGGAAATAAAACTACCTAATACAGACTGACTTGACCGTTTAAGTCGGAATGAAAGACAATGCATATGTTGATTTTCTAACTTCTTCCAGCGCTTGGAGCTCAATGTAAACAGCATTCCATGTTCCGTGTCCATCAGCGATATATGAAATCATTAAAATGGTAGGGTCAAAAGTGACTGGATTAACACCAAAACCGATAACTACTTTATCAGATTTAGATTGACTTAACCAACCAGGGAGAACTATAGCAACTGATTTTCTTATTGACGGGTTCCAAAGAACAGCCATCTTATAAGAATCAGAAAAACACCACAAACCATGAGAGGTGCCAATAGGCAAAAGATTCAAAAACAGGAGACTTGTATTAGAGATGACTTTAGGAAAAGTTGGAAAAAAGAGACATCGTTGGAACAAATTGACATTATCATCAACAAAAGCTAAAAACTGTGACTCAACAAATCCTTGCTGATAGTGAATAAGGAAACTACAAGGCCGCAGGCGTGCGAACACGAAACCAACAAGGAATTTGGAGCAATGGATGAGCGACTTCCATGTCTTTGAAGCAGTTCTAAACTGAAGTAAAGCATGTAGGGGAAGTTTAGAAATGATTTCCGTTTGAATTTGAAGGGAATGTTGTGGACATTTTTAGAAACGATGGAAAATAAAATCAATGTGTAGAATTATGAATGTGTAGAAGTGTAGAAGCCTTATTTATAGAGTAAGTAGTTTAGGTGAATTTAATGAACTAATAGTGTAGGTGAAGTTATTAAATACAAAACACTAGTGTCATAAATGAACTATAGTAGTTTAGGTGAAGTTTTATTAACTTTACAAAACTAAAAATTTATAATTTACAATTTACTTTTTATTACTTAAACGCTACAGATTTTAACAACATAAACTATAGTAGTTTACGTGAAGTTTTTAAAATGCATATCCAAAACAATATCATACAACATAAAACACGTGTGAATAAGTAATACATCAAATGAGTCGGCATAGAAGCAAAACAAAATATAGAAACAGATTAAAAGGATTGCAAGAAATATAACCTTTTCGCCAGAACAGCGTCTTGATGTCAGATTCACCCCATTCTTCTCACTAACCCCATCAAGCTTCAAATTCGTATGGATATATTTATGAAGTTCATCAATTTGTCGTTGCATATTAGCCATCGATCTAAAAGCTGTTGCACTAGGTGGCAATTCTCCATCCATACGGAATCAGTCTATCCCAATCGGGCCTCAAATGCTTGAAAATTTATGTAATTGATTAATTTGTTGTTGCATTTTAGCCATCTGAGCAACAATTGTTGCTGTCGATGGCATCAAATCCCCATATCTGGCATGCCTTCTTTAGCCTTCTAATGACCGGTGATGTATACGCATTTGAGTGAACACCTTCTCCGTGGTCTCAACTTCTCCGGTCGCGGGGATCTATTATTTCTTTGGTGTATCTGCGTTAGACTTCTTGAAAAAGTCTAAACTAGATGTCCACCAAATTTCTTTCATCGATCCTTTGCATATATAAAAAATTATTATACACTACGCAAATACCTTCAAAAATCATAAACAATTTTTCAAAAGAGTAGAGTATAACAATGCGGCACAAAGGCGAACCATTTACATTCACGAAAAAGAAGATCATAATCGGTCTTCTCAAACCTGTGTGCATCCTCCCACGCAACACCCCGAGGGATCACATTATCTTCTTTAACCCACCAATTTAGTGAATTGGCGAGGTTTCCAAAAGCCAAATCTTAAGGAATTATTATTACTATTAGCATAAAAATTACTACACTAAGGTTCATGTTACAATACTGATTTTAATACTTAGTATTTAAACAATAGTTACGCACCTTCAAAGCGAACACAAATCCATTCAATGTATAAGTTGCAATGTAACCATCGCCCTTAGTAGCCTTTTCAGTCAAATGTCTATCTCTAACCTTTGAGATAGCATTACAAATCTTATTTTGAAACTCAACCCAAATGTACTGCATCATGGAAATGCATTCCATGCATAAATGTCATCTACTAAAACCAATATCTCATGGGACACCAAATTTCTTTCTGTTTGCGATAAAAACGTTCTCTAACATCGAGAACGGACAAAGGCGAACATCATCATCATCGAAGTTCATTAAACTCAACTTGATCACTAAGAACCCTAACTAGTTGTTCACTTTTTATATTCTTTGATTCTCTCGTTCGCCTCTCTCTAAGAAAACTTAGCATACGTTTACCAAATCCAGATTCCAGTTTTTTAAATTGCTCTAAAGAAACATCACCAAAGCGAAGACCTAATACTAGACACATATCTTCACGACCAAACTCTAAGTTGTGTTCGGATATCAAAATACAATGGAGTATTTATATTAGGGTTTTCAACAAAGCGTTGATGTTGGAGCAAATAATGAAGCAAATGGTTATCAAGGTCGTATGTTTTATGTCTAAACCATTTCGAAAACCGTGCTCTTAAAAAGTTCAAGGCGATCGAGGATTGAAACTCAACTTTTTACTTATAGTTTTGATATAGTGCAACTTTGATCTAGCACTGAGCTTCATGAGAATACACCTATACACAAAAAATAAAAGAACATTAGATGCATACACATATTAGCATATGTTATAAACTTATGAGCAAAAAAATACTGAGCGACCAATATCTTAATAACCTAAATCTATATCACGGTGTCCAATTTTGAGATAATCAATACATTTAGGATATGTTAAGCACAAAAAGCGTGGGTTATTGTGAGAAAAACAAACCCTAACATAGTTGGTTTTCTCAAACCTAGAATAAGCATACCCTAACATGTATACTAACATAGTCGGTTTTCTAACAATAATGGTAACAATAACCACAATTAACATCAAATAACCTAAAATTTTAAAAACCCTAAAAAAATTTATGATCAAAGTTCTTGTACAAATCGAAAAAATGATTAATAATCAAAGGGTATAAAACAGGATGTATGTGTTAAATATCGAGTCGCTTTTACTTACTTGTCTAAGAAGCCATTATCATATAATCGAGTGAACATCAACGAATGCAGTGCAGGAAATGATCTAAACAACAAAGCGGGTGTTGTGTGATCAAAGTTTCATGACTATTTTTTTCTAATCCATGCCTTTGTTAGTGTGTGTTTCTTGTGTGTTGTGTGTGTTTTTTTGATGATATTCAATGGTTAAAGTAGCAAAAAGAAATAAAAATTGTCGGATGGCTTGATTTGGGAAATCTTTTGGTTTGCTTTTTCATTTCTATAAGTGAAAGGTGGCTCAGGGTTGGCACTTGCAGCGGTTGGTAGCCCGTCGGTTGAGCGTTGAGCTTTATGCAAAAGAAAACAAAATAAGATATTTCTTTAAGATTTGATTTGACACTTAGTGTACTATTGGAGCGATGCGGTTGCCGTGTGAAAAATGTATGGGGTGGCGGTTGGCGGTTGGCGTGGCTCTTTTGGGAAAGAGCCTAGAAAAAAGTCTAAAAAATGGACCATGCTTAGAAAAAAGTCCCCTTTTGGTAATTTTCTCTTAATAATATTATTAATAACTATAACCATGCAATTTAATAGTCGAATAAATAATCATCACTTAATAACCACAGTTTATTTATCAAGGCAGTAATCAGATACAGTAGATCGTAATA
>OU343222.1:41163539-41376761 GCA_910596185.1 Chrysanthemum makinoi | reverse complement strand
AGAAACCCAAATCAAATCTTTTGTTTCCTTACCCATCAGAAGCAAATGAACCCAAAAGCTCATGAGAAAGCTAGTCATCGAATGGATAAATTTTAAATTTTCCAAGAGGTTACACTTTGACATAAGCTTTGCGGATGCTATCATCTTGTCTCCCAGTTTGCATCAACTCACCGAAGCACATGTTAAGCAATAAGGAAAAGTACATTTGAAATGGCTAAGACTCCTCACCGAAGCACTGCGATCATCCCGAGAAGAAGCTTCCGGAAAAGCTTGGAGATCTGGGAAATTTCTCTTTACCTTGTGTATTCCGGGGAATGGTTGAATGCTTTGCCCTACTTGAGATCTTGGTGCAAGCATTAATCTTATGCCATATTGATTAATGGAAGAAACTTTCTCTTAGAACTCACTCCTACATGCATGACTCGAGCGGGATCGTTCCATATCCGATCCCTCTTGGCATTCTTTGAGGGCGTATTTGTCAGTAAGGAAAGTTCCATTTCGAGTGACTTAAATGGTTGTTGATTTTGATCTTAGATCATCGGGTTCCTCTCATTGTTGGTTAGAGGATTCGAGAGCGGGCGCTCGTAGATGTATTTGAGCAAGAAATCACATTACGTGTTGGTAATGGTATCACGCAACCTTGACCAAACTTGAGGGTACTCAGATTATGATTACGAGTCGGTTAACCGAATAGATATCATTGATGTTACCACTGAAGAGTACTCTCAAGAAGTTCTTGGTTATTCTCATAATTACGTAGTGGGGATTCCACCACATCTTCTCAACCTATCATAGCCATTCCACTCCTTCTCGCTCTTCGAGGGAAATGACTCCATCTCGGAAGAGATTGAGGCATACTTGGCTAGTGATTACGTACTTGTAAGGAAATTGATCACGCTCAATTGACTCGAGAGGGGATATACTTCTTGAAAGTTTATAATGATGATCCATCATCAGCCCCTCATCCTAGTGATTCAATTCCAGTTGAGATTAATCAAAATGAGATTAATCCGGAGGGAGATATTCTTCTAAAGAAAGTGTCAAACCTGGATACTTCTCCTCCTCTCCCTCCGCCAAACTTCATAAAAGGAAGTCAAGTCAGTTGAGAAAAGCGAAGAATTTCCCGAGGTTGAGCTTAAGGACTTACCTCCTCATCTTGAGTATGCATTTCTAGAAGGTGATGATAAATTACATCTCATTATTGCTTTCGAGATTTGAGTGAAGATGAAAAAGCCGCCTCATTAAAATCTTGAAGTTACACAAGCAAGCAATTGCTTGGAAACTCTCCGACATTAAGGGTATCAACCACGAGTTACGTACTCATAAAATCTTGATGGAGGATGACTTTAAGCCAGCGATTCAACATCGAGAAGAGTAAATCCAAAAATCCATGATGTTATCAAACAAGAGGTTATCAAACTTCTTGATGCGGGATTGATTTAGATCTGGACCAGATCCTTGGGTCGGCCAATTCATTGTGTTCGAAAAGGGTGGCATTGTTATCACAAATGAAGAAAACGAGTTAATTCCAACTCGATTGGTAACGGGATGGCGTGTTTGCATTGACTATCGTAAGTTGAATGGCCACGTAAAGACCATTTTCCTCTGCCCTTATGGACGGATGCTTGAGAGATGCTTGAGGGGAATGAGTACTATTTCCTTGATGGTTTCTCGGTTACTTTCAGATCCCTATTGATCCACGCGGATCAAGAGACCACATTCACTTACCCATATGGAACTTTTGCCTACAAACGTATGCCTTTTGGCTTATGTAATGCTCCTGGCACGTTCCAGCGATATGATGGCCATATTCCGCGACATGATCGGGAAACAATGGAGATGTTTATGGATGACTTCTCGGTCATTGGGGATTCTTTTCAATCATGTCTCTCCCATTTAGATAAAATGCTTCAAAGGTGTGAAGACACAATCTTTGTCTAAGCGGGAGAAAGAGCCACTTTATGGTCAAAGAAGGCATTGTCCTTGGCCATAAAATTTCAAGAAGCGGGATTGAGGTTGATAGAGCAAAAGTAATGTTATTGCTAAGGCTGCCTCATCCTACTACGCAGAAAAGGTATTAGGAGTTTTAGGTCATGCGGTTTTATCATGATTCATTCAAGATTTTTCCAAAATGCAGGCCTATGACCCATCTTCTTGAAAGGATGCTCCTTTTATCTTCTCACTGAGAGTGCATCATAGCTTTTGAAACATTGAAGAAAAGCTGCGGGGCACCCATTCTCGTTGCCCCATTTGGGACTTGCCTTTTGAGCTCGTAATGCGATGCAAGTGATTTTGCTTATCGGTGCAGGTCAGGGCAGCGAAGAAATAAGCATTTTTGACCTATTCACTCACGCACAAAACTATGAGCGAGGCTCAAACTCATTACCCCACCACAGAAAAAGAGCTATTAGCCGTGGTGTATGCTTTTGAGAAGTTTCGGCCATTATCTTATCTTGACCAAATCGTGGTGTATCACGGATCACTTTCGGCTCTTAAATATCTCTTTGCAAAACAAGATGCAAAGCGAGTTGCTTCGTTGGATTCTCCTCCTCCAAGAATTTGATATCATTATCGTGATAAAAAGGAGAGAATCTAGGCTGCGATCATCTGTCCTGTTAGAAACCCTCACCAAGATGTCTGAGAAAAGGAAATAAATGAAACATTTCCTCTCGAGACACTCAACGCGGTTTCTTTTCGTGGAAATTCTACCACCCCATGGTTTACTGACTTTGCAAATTACCATGCGGGTAACTTCATTAATGAAAGGAATGTCGACCCAGTGAAGAACAAATTCTTCAAAGATGTTAAACATTATTTACGGGACGACCCTTTCTATTCAAAAATGTATGGATCAAGTCATCCGGCGGTGTGTTTATGGACAAGAAGCTCTTGACATTCTCAAAGCTTGCCATCGCGGACCCACCGGGGCCATCATAGTCCAAACTACACCGCCAAAAGGTGTTTGATTCAGTTCTATTGGCCCACAATCTATAAGGATGCCCACGAATTTGTCAAGCACATGGCGCTTGTCAGCGTCATGGAAATATATCTCAAAGAAATGAAATGCCACAAAATGCCATTCAAGTTTGTGAGATATTTGACATATGGGGTATTGATTTTATGGGGCCATTTCCATCTTCGCGTGGTAACAAGTACATACTCGTGGCTGTTGACTATCTGTCAAAATGGGTTGAAGCAAAAGCTTTACCCACAAATGATGCCCGAGTTGTTGTGAAATTTTTGAAATCTCTGTTTGCGGGTTTGGAACTCAGGCGATAATCGGTGATCGTGGTACACATTTCGCAATGACCAATTTGAAGAGTCATGCAAAGTATGGTGTTACCCATCGTCTCTCTCGCATACCACCCCCGAACAAGTGGCGGTGGAAGTTTCAAACCGTGGTCTTAAAGAAGATCTGGAGGGCCGGTTGGCGAACCGTGCCTCGGTCGGATAAGCTTGATGACGCGCTCTGGGCTTTTCGTACGACTTACAAAACACCAACTGGGTGTACTCCATACAAGCTAGTGTACGGAAAAGCATGTCATCTTCCGATCGAGTTAGAGCACAAGGCATACTGGGCCTTAAAGCATGCAAACTTCGATATCTGAGCGGTAGGCTGATCACGAAAAGTTCAAATGAATTAACTAAATGAACTTCGTGATCAAGCTTATGAGAACTCTTTGATCTACAAGCAAAAGACAAAGATGATTCATGACTCCAAGATCAAGAACAGCGTTTTCGCGTTGGTGATCAAGTCCTTCTTTTCAATTCAAGATTGAAGATTTTCTCAGGAAAACTCAAGTCCCTTAGTGCAGTCCATTCACTATTGCTAAAGTTTATCCTTATGGTACCGTTGAGTTATCTCAACCCGATGGTCCTAATTTTAAAGTGAATGGTCATCGAGTGAAGCATTACTTTGGAGAGGACATTCCCCATTGGTTGTCGGATCTACAAACATTCCCCATGAACCAATGAATCGCGGGATCGAGTCAAGCTATGACTCGGTAATCAAAACATTAGCACGCACCATATGGGTTTTCACCCATGATTACGTCTTCTTACCCCCTCTACCACCCTAGTGTGGGGAGTTTCCCAGCATTGTATATTCTCATTCTTCCTCTAAAAAAAAAATCTTCTTAAATAAATGGCGTAATATTTCCTTTTACGTTCTTTGTTTTCGGCATAACTTGTAGGTACTTTGAATATTGAGGGCAATATTCATTTCTAAGTGTAGGGGGAATTCTCACGAATTTCATATATTATCTACCCAATTCCCCCGTTTTGGCCAAAATTTTTTTTTGGAGTAAGTGTTTTACACTTACTCATCTTGGTTATCATCGCCATGTTTGATAAACTAAAGGATTGGCTAATCTAGGAGCAAACGGCTCTTGGTAAAGATTTCTCAAATCCGTTTATATGGCTTGCAATTTGCCCAAAATTGTATGGTTCCTCAACTCACCATATCCTAAAAAGTGAAGAGTTGGCTAGCCATAAGATTATGGCTTGTGGTAAAGGCGATGGAAAATCCATAATTGGTATTGACTCACCAAAAGATAATCTTGATAATTTATCTAAGAGTTGGCTAGTCGAGGAAGTGCGGCTACGGTAAAGACACATCAAAACCGTTATATGGTTTATGATTTGCCAATAAATCATCTGGTTATCGTTGTACCAAGATTACTTGAATCAAACAATTTGGCTACTCGAAGTGATGGCTTTTGGTAAAGAGATAAAATCCATCAAGTTTTTCTCATCATTGCTAGGGACTAGCAATATCAGAAATGGGGGATTGATGAGTGTCTAAATACTCATCATTTTTGTATAATCTAAAAGCGCAAAATCATCTGAAAACACTCAAAAACACATCAAAATGATCAAAATATCACAAATTAGTGTTTTATGTGTTTTAAATGCAAAAATATCAAAATCGGATGAAAAATGTATCAAGTTTGCAAAATTGGCGTTTAGTCCCCAAGTTTTAAAAGTTGTCAAATCTAGTCCACGGAATTCAAAAATGTGGAAATTTATCATTCTAGGTCCCTGAAGTATTTTAAGTTGTTTAAAATGATCCTTGAATGATTCTTTGGTCAATTGGCAAGAAAGGTCCCTAAACTTTGGAAAATTGCAAAATTAGTCCTTGGACCTTTAAAAATGGATTTTATGCAAAAAGGGCTCTTGTATTATCAATGTATGGCAAATTTGGTCCTTGTGAGAGCATTGGAAAAAGTTCACTTTTAATCCTTGAAGTTTGGTCGAATTACAATTTTAGTCCTTGTTGTTATACTTAAACCAAACGGACACAATATATCCAGCCCAATCACTAAGGCCCAAATCCAAATCCAACACAAGTTTTAACCCAACATCACTTGACCTGACCCTTTGCCCTTGAGCCCCATCCATCTCATTCGACCCCACCACTGATTGCGACCCCCCCTGTTATTAATACCACTCGGGTTGACAAGTCAAACCAAGAGATACGCCCAAAACCGGTAACCTTTGTAGCCCTCTCTCACAAACCTGAAACCTCAAAACCATGGTAGTTTCCTCTTTTCAACCCCCTCCCATTCCTTGTCCCTCCACACTTACAAACAACAAAACCTTAATTGACTCAACCAAACCTCATTAAAGCAAAACCTTTATATGAAGAATATTTAGCCAAAATGCAAGGTGGGCCGGTTCGATGATTACAGTGATCCAGGGCTTAGATGTGGTGGGAAAGTCGAGAGAGACACGGGAAGTATGAAAAGTCTATAAAAAAGAGGAGTTATGCATTGTATCAAGTATCTAGTGTAATATTTATTTTTCATGTCGAATTAGTGTAATTTTCAATTTCGCTTTATGTTTTAAGTTTAAAACTTTGTATTTCAAGTTATTATGTTATAATAAAGCTTTTGTGAACCTTTAATTCAAGTGTCAAGTTAAATTTCAGTTTATGCAATTTCTCATATTTATGCAAAATCTCAAGTTGGATCAAATGTTGTTTTCGTTAGTTTGTATGGATGATTTAGTACACTTAAGCTCCTAGAAAGCTTAAGCAAGCTTTTAGAAACTCTAAAATTCAGTTTAGAAGAAAAAAAAAATTCACCAAAAAATCCAAATAATTAGTGAAAAATAAAAAAGGGGTTCCATGGAAGTGTTCACAAATGGAGCGAGGTTTATCTTGGATGGCCTTGGTATAGTGCTTCTTGGGAAGCTATAGGAATTGGTTTTAGATCCTAGTTTCGGTTTTAAGCTTGGAAGCTCTTGTAAGCTATTTTATGCCATTTTGGCATTTTCTGCATTACACTTGTTTATTAGCTCTAATTTCTGTTTCTATTTGTTTACTAGTTATAAATTAGTGTTTTTGATCATTAAAATCAGTAGTTTGTTCATTTAAATTTGTGTTTTGAGAAAATATCATTTGGGGCGTCAAGATAGTTTAAGTCTAATTTTTAGTTTTAAGTTGATATTCTTGTTGGTTCAAGCATTGGTCTTAATTAATGATTATATGATGTTTGAAATCAAGTGCATGGATTATATTTGTGAGTTGTTGTGAAAAAGTTCTAAGGCTGATCTAATTAAGGGTGTTTGTTTTAGCTTGTTTGATTGTGATCAAAAGAGTTTTAGACATTACAGTCTTTGCCATGTAACTTTAGTGTCTAATAACTTAAACAAGTCAAGAAAACCAACACTTCTTTGGAGAAAAGTCAAATATACATTTGGTCTTAAATTGTGCATCCTGTTGGCAGTTCATGATCCAAGATCATTGTTTTGTGTTAGAAAGTTGATAATCTTGCTCAAATCGCCTTAGTTCATCTTAACACAACATCATCGAGTCTTAGAATCGAGATCAAAATCCACTTTGGTCAACTTTTTGGTTTTTCTCAAAAGTCAAAATCTCATAAGGTGGTTTTTGAATAAAATTTGGAATTTCACTAAGGGTTTATTAATAAGATTCAGTTTATAATCTCTTGGGGTATTAAAGTTTGGTTGGTGTATAAAAATAGAAAAATGTTAGTTCTTGATTTCTCAGTCTTTTAAGTGCTTATTCAACTGCTTTTTGTGGACACCTTGTCAGATAACGCCGTACGCAGTTTTAAGCTCATATTGATAAGCTCTCATAGAGTTTATTACTTGTCCAAATCTTGTGTTCTCTAGTTCTTTGGAAAGCCAACCTGGTCCTCTTGAGTTGTCAAGCTCAAGATTGCACTTTTGAGCTTGTGAGCTAGAGTACGCTACTAGCTTGTATCTTGTCCCATTTCGTCAATAGCAAAGTGCTTATTGCTTATTCTTAGCTTAATCAGTGTGCTTCTTTGTATATTTTAGCCTCATTTCTGTTTATTAAGCTTGTTTGAATCCATTTTGAGCTTTTGTTTCAGTGAACAAGCTTGTTTGAGCTTATTTCACCCAAACAAGCTATTAAGGCCACTGTTGGATCATAAGCTCATCAAAACTGCTTATTTGTGTTTTGTAAATTTTTTGTCTTTGTTAAAGTTTCATCAAATCAGTATTAAAGTAGTTTTCAAAAGAAAATCAGAAAAAGTCCAAATAAAAGTCAGTGATAGTGTTTATTTAAGGTTTTCTAGCTTTTTGATTTTTCTTTTCATCTTTTTAATAAGCAAATCTTGTTTTTATAGTTTCTTAGTTTCTGTCATCATATAGGATTTTTAGAAAAAGTTTCCAGATTTTCTCTACCTTTCTTTTAGTATTTATTATAATTTTAAATAGTTAATAAATAATAAATAATTAAAAAGCATAAAAAATATCTTTTCTGTTTTAAAATTAGTTTTATCATATTGTAGATTTTTCAAAGTTAAAATTTTATTTTTCCAAGTTTATTTTCTATTTTCTAGTAATTAAGTGTATTTTAAATAGTTATTAATTAATAATAATTAGATAAAAAGTGTGAAAAATATATTTTTAGTTTTAAAATTAGTTTTATAGTATTTTAGATTTTTCAGAATCATAAGTTTATTTTTCTAGCCTTATTTTATATTTTCTTCTAATTTAGAGTATTTATTAAATAGTTAAAATAGTTTTTAATTAATAATAATTAATTAAATAGTGTTAAAATAATTTTCTTTTTCTAATAATTTTCTTTTATTTTAGGATTCCAAAAATGTTATTTTCATATTTTTAGGTCTTTTATTTCTTAGTTTTCACTTTTATTTTGTATCATTAGTTTTTGAAGCTCACGTTTACGTTTCTTTCTTCGATTGTTGTGCTTTCCAATTCATTGTCCAATTCTATTCCAAATCAATCTGTAGTGTAATATTTCTAATCATAACCTTTACAGATCACTATCCTTAGTGATCCTTCTATCTTCTCGAGTTTGTTTAACTTGAGTCTCCTCGGGAACACTTGACGGGAATCCATTGTATTCTCGATCTTCATTGTATTTGTGTTTAAAAATTTGTTTTAAGTCTTTGATTAGACTTGACCGGTTTGTGCTGGTCGGCTCTCTATTTTCCCCTCGGCCCAAGCCGGGATACCCCGAGTTTGGCATTAACCATGTCATCACGTATGCTCCGTCGCTCTTTCGCAATAATGTCGCCGGCAAAGTATAAGTAACTTACCCAGCGAGCCATCAACACAATACGCGCGTAGCTCGCCATGCTTATGTTGCCAGCGAATGCCGAGCGCTCATTCTTATGCCATTATACTCGCCGGAAATAATGACATCAACAAAGCGGGGAATCCCTGACAGTCACGGGTTAGACGGACCAAAGCTCGAAAAAGACGATATGCGCCCATGACGCAAAGTATAGTAACCTGCCAATACAGACACTTTTAAGCTTTAAAACGATTAATTAAATGCTCAATCGACATGATTTAGTAAACTACCCATGACCATTCACCCGACACCTGAAATACCTGTAATCAAATGCACGATATTATTTTTTTTATTAAAATCAATACTTGCAACAACTTTCTGACATACTTATCTGTTTTTGCAAAGAAGCCGTTGTAAGCAAATAAAAAATAATGAGTTTATAAAGTATTTGGCTTTTCTTAAATTCTTTTAAGGCAGTATGTTTTTTAGGATGATGAATTTTGTGATACTAACGCCTCATGATCGTTTGTTAATGATCGCATCTTTAAAAGGTTAGTTTAACACAAAGATATCATATATAGTATAACTATGTTACATATATTTAAGTATGAAATCTGTTTTTTCATTCTCTTAGGATTGTTCTTAGATATTAGCATCGTAGCTGTCTATGGCCCACAGACACTCATATCAACATCAAGACTAAAGTCACCAGTATGATTCGGCACAAAAGGCTGATTATTAATCCTAGGTACATGTTTCCTTTTGTTTTACATAATCAGAGAATCAAAAAACGTAATCGTAAACGGAAAAGGTAAGGACTAAAATTAAGGCACCGCATAAAGGAGCAGAACATGTCAGTAAACAAAGACACATAACAAAGAACCAAACAACAACAGAAAGCACATAAGCAATAATAACATGAGATTGAAGATAAACAAAGATGGTAGATAAAGAAGAAATAACCAAAAACCTACCAGAAAACAACGCACCTGCAAGTGAACAACAAACCCAAGAACGAAGCAAACAAGCTTCGAAAGGAACGCCCAGAAGATATGAATGGCTATGGTGGTTTCTTCAATGCGAAGAAGATAAATATCCAAAGACGGTGTAACTTAACATGGATTAGAGAGAGGCGGTGACGTAACGGGCCTAAAAAAACATGGGCCTGCCATTTGGACTCACAGAAATTGAGCGAAGCCTAAACGACATTTTTTTTCGCCGTTTCGTATCCTCCCATTACTATATATATAATAGTTCATTTCCATTTCAAGTATATTAGTAAGCAAAAATGATATATTCTTTTACCTTTTTCCTTACTTATAGTTTTTACCCACGAATTCTCACAAGTGAAAGAATTGATAATTTAAATGTAAAGAGATAATGAGTAAAAATTTATATTATATAATTGTTTGTATAGGAGGATAAGGTAGCAACATAAATTAAAATTATATAACAAAACTCATTATTAAGAGTAATGTTATATCCCCTACTACAAACATTACTAATTATCTTTCTAATGGCACTTGTCATGAGTTCGCAGAAGAAAAACAATGACCACTTCAACAAATAATATTAAAAGGATATTTAGTAGTAACACAAGTTAGAAAGAAATATCATTTTACTATTAGTAATGTTTGTATATGTATACAAAAAGTTATACTATGATTTGCGTGTATAGAGGAATTTCCAAATGCTTCTTACTTATTTTGGTAACTACAGGAACAAATCTCTACCATCCATCTATTTTGATCTAATGGTGAGGATAAACCTAATATTTAATATGGAAACCTAAGTCCATGTTTTTTTTCTCCTTTTTCTTTGTCTTTTTGTTTTTCTTAATTATTTTTACTTTTTTTTTTTTTGAATTGTGTTTTAATTTTAAATACAAGTTTTGTTTTTGTTTTGTTTTTTTTAATTCACTTTTTATTTGAAATTCATTTTTATTATTATTTTTTTTTCCGCTTTTTTATTATTCTTTTTTAATTTTAAATTCAATTTTTTAATTCTAAAGTTTTTTTCCGCTACACAATGCGTTTCACTTGTTTTCGTTTTAGCCCATTTTTAGACATTTTCTTATGTTTTTGATATTTTCGTCCGTTTTTATCGTTTTCGTGTTTTCTACGCTTTTACGCTATTTCATCATTTTCATACATTTTCTGCTTTTCTTACAGTTTCGTCCATTTTCTTCGTTTTTATCCGTTTTCATACGTTTTCATCCGCCTTTTCATTTTCGGTCCATTTTCATACGTTTTCATCGTGTTTTTACGCTTTCATATGTTTTGCCGTTCTCTTACGTTTTCGTCCTTTCTTACGTTTTACGCCATTTTCAACCATTTTCATACGTTTTGTGCTGTTTTTAGCTTTTCATGTATTTTCGTCCGTTTTAGACGTTTTAGTCGTATTTTCGTTTCATGTATTTTCGTCCATTTTATTCGTTTCAAACGTTTTCATATCACGTTGTCATCCGTTTTACGTTTTCATTTCGCCCATTGTTAGACGTTTTCGTATGTTTTCGCACGTTTTCACCGATTTTATCGTTTTGTCGTGTTTTCATCCGTTTTATACATTTTTGTCCGTTTTCAGACGCTTTTGTCCTTTTCATCTCGTTTTTATAGCGCTTTTCATTCGATTTGATATGTTTTTGTCCGTTTTAGGGCGTTTTCATTTTGATATTTGTAAGTGACATTTATTTATCTCTGGTGATATAACATTGTAAGGAAGATGAAAAGTATTACATTCTTCATCATGTATGTGTTATCGGTTGTGATACTCAACTAAGAATGTGATGGTTGTGTTTTTTAAAATATTTAGGAAGATTTTTGTGTTTTATGATATTATGAAATATTAGAAAAGTTGTTCAACTGAAAACAAGAGATGTTATGATACTTTTGTTAGACTTGTGGTTGATTTTTCTATTTAATGGATACATTGTGCGTATTTTATTGGTTTTATAGCGGATTTGAAAATATCTATGGTTGAATCAACAAACTAAATAAGCTATGGTTGAAGATAGCACACATCTTTATAAAAAAACCGAGGAAGCTCAAACACCTGTGATATCACAGGTGATATCACCTCACTTGTGATATCACACGTGATAACATCGGTGATATCACCTGTGATATCATGTGTGATATTACCGATGATAGCATGTGTGATATCATAGTTTATATCGCTTGTGATATCATGTGATATCACCTGTGATATCATGTGATATCACAGGTGTTTGAGCCTACTCGGTTTGTCTATAAAGATGTGTGCTTTAACCATAGCTTCTAATAGTTCTGTCGATTCAACCATATATATTTTAAATCCAAATATAAAACCTATCTAACGTATGCGTTGTATCCATTAAATAGAAAAATTCACCACAAGTCTAACAAATTTCATAACATCTCTTGTTTTCGCTTAAACACCTTTCTAATATTTCATATTATCATAAAACACAAAAATCTTCCTAAATATTTTCTAAAACACAAATAAGAAAAATGAATGAGAATAATCATTAATATAATAAGTGATGTTTATTATCATTTCTCTCATATATACTTGGTAAAATACAAAATTCTTATCACATTTGGTATGAATTTAATATTTCACATTCTTAGTTGAGTATCACAACTAATAACTTATACATTATGAAGAGTATAATACTTTCATCTTCTTACAAATGTTATATCACAAGAGATAAATAAGTGTCACTTAAAAATATTAAAATGAATAAAAAAGAATCAAGCTATGAAAATAAAGACTTGACATATTCTCAAAATCAACAAGTGTTGCATTAAATTAGCATTTTTTTTGAATAAAATAAGAATCCACCTAAAGAGACTTAACTTAATTTTATTTATACTAAGAGTGTAATATTACAAATGATAGATAACATTGGTTGCATTAAAAAAATATGCGCTTGTCAATTAGCGATGAAGGCACAAAATCTATCTTGTAACTAAAAATTATAAAAATATTAGAAAACACATAGGTGATAATATATAAAAATATACAGAGGAATGAAATATCCTGGTGATATTAAAGGTTAAAAAACATATTTGTTTGTTTATGAAATATCACAAGTGATATTAGACATTAACTTTTTTCTTAATAAAATATCACAATTGATATTAGACATATAATATAATAAAGTTTAATAATAAGCATAAAACGAGAAAATAGACAAACGATATTAAAAATGCAAAAAACGGATGAAAACATATGAAAACGGACAAAACGATATAAAACGAATGGCATTAATGCGCGTAAAACGGAAAAATGGTACTGAAACGGAAAAAATATAAAAACGCATGAAAATGGAAACGTATGAAAACCGACAAACGTTTGAAAACAGACGAAAGCATCTAAAATGGACGAAAACGTAAAAAAACGGACGAAAGCGTATATAAACCTATGAAAACCGTTGAAAAGCGTTAATGACGATAATAACGTGAAAAGCAGACAAACGTATTAAAACACAGCAAACGTAAGGAAACGGACAAAAGGGTATGAAACGGACAAAAACGTAAGTAAACGAATCGAAAACATAGGAAAACGAACAAACGTAAGAAAACGAAAACGTAAAAAACGTGTAAACGGACAAAAACGTAAGAAAAGGACGAAAATGTATGAAAACGGACGAAAACGTAAGAAAACGGACGAAAACGGACAAAAATGTAAGAAAACAAAAGAAAACGTAAGAAAACATATGAAAACGTAAGAAAACGAACGAAAACGTAAAGAAACAGACAAAAACGTATGAAAACGGACGAAAATGTAAGAAAGCGACGAAAACGTATAAAACGTAAGAAAACGGATGAAACGTATGTGAACGGACGAAAAAAGTATAAAAGGACAAAAACATAAAACGGACGAAACGTAAGAAAGCGGACATCGTA
Organism: Chrysanthemum makinoi; assembly: GCA_910596185.1. NCBI lineage: Eukaryota > Viridiplantae > Streptophyta > Magnoliopsida > Asterales > Asteraceae > Chrysanthemum > Chrysanthemum makinoi. Next base: position 41,363,339 of record OU343222.1, on the reverse strand, counting down.
ACAAGGTAAGACCAAACGGACGAAAACGTAGAAAACGGACAAAATTGAAAACGGACGAAAAAGTAAGAAAACGGGCGGCGTAAAACGGGCAACGTGTAAAACGGACGAAAAGTAAGAAACAGACAAAAACGTAAAAAACGGCTGAAAACGTATGAAAACGAGCGAAAATGTAAGAAAACGTGTGGCGTAGCGTTATATAAAGCGGACAAAAACGTAAAGCGTGTAAGAAAATTAACCCAAAAAGAAAAAGTAAAAGAAAAGGAAAAAAGCGTGAAATTGAAAAAAAAATATTAAAAATGACAAATAATGATAAAATAAAGATAAAAAACCGAAAAATCATGAACTTAGGTTTTAGACATATTAAATCTTAGGTTAATCATCACCAATTAGATCAAAATAAATTTAAGGTGGGATTTATCCCTTATCTGAGGAATTTTTTGAGTAACACGAAATAAGTCGTCTAGTGTATATACTTTTAAAAGCAAAGAAGATATTTTTTTATTATTATTTTTTTTTGTTTTAAATAAAATTTCAAATATACATCAGGAGCACTGAAACACCCTTTTAAGGAATAATAACAAAAAGTACAAACTTAGGGTGGCTAGGAAAAAGTCAGAAACGATCATGAAGATATCCCGATTAAATCACGTATAAGTAAAAAAAAAAAAAACCCCCGCTTTATCCGAATAATATGAACGTGGAAAACCATGTTCATTTACTCTTAAATGTATGCTTGTATAGCAATACGAACATAACATTTTAGGTTGTTATATGTCCCAATCATATCATAGGTCACCTTGTTGAATAACCTTAAACGGTACGTAGAGTCTATTTAGCATTTGTGTATATTTATCCACAACTCTTAATGAATACTCAATTTTCTTCTTAACACCGTGTCCATTTAACCCGTTACATCCATTGGATTCAACTTCTTTAGTCATCATCACATCTATTTGAATTGCAAAAGAACCATGATAACGCCAATAAGACTCATATATAACTTGACGCGATAGCCATAAGTCATAACATACATAAAACACCTGTATCGTCAAACATACTCAAATACGAAACCTCTTAACATGGTTCCGTAAGGATCACTTGTTAGGTGTTTTGGTAGACAAAGTTATGTCCAAATTTCAAACTTCTTTTTCTTTCTATTTATTGGTATAATTTGGTTTGCTAGCAAATCAATCAATCGTGCCATTAAAGCTCATGGGTTGCTATCACAATTTAACACCCCCACCAATGGTTGTTTATTTCTTGTGGTAAATTCTTACTATTAATATATAATGTTTTTAATATGCTTCTATCGTTGTCACATGATATTGCGTAAAAAAAGAAAAAAACATCTGGATATGTGGGTAAGTTGTTCTTTGCCAGTTTTATTCATATTCTATTTTAGTATTTATTATTATTTTTATTATTGTTATTATTATTATTTTATTACTTTTTAATTTTTTTAAAACTAACCAAACTTGAAATCTGACCCGAATTAAACCATCCAAACGGACAGGCCCTAAGACCCAAACCACTAAGAGAGACCCACGAAGGAAAACCCCAAAAACTCACAGCTTCGCACGAAAAGGAAAATCTGGATTTTTTTTTTGTCACTTGCGAGACTCGAATCCGGGGTAAAACTCTTCCCTAAGCTCCAGAAAGAACTCAAATGACAAACTGAGCTAAGTCAGTTGGTTCAAGATAGTGATTAACAACGTAATATTTCACATTTGCAATTGATCGTGTTTTTTAACGTTTAAGCTCAAAAGTTGGATGATAAAATTTGAAAAGTTTGTGGTTTAGTAAATTGAATATGTATACTAAATTAATTATCATAAAACCAACATTAAATAAAAAATATATATACCCGTACTACACTATTAAATAGTAACAATAGCAATTAGTATAGGTTATACGTAAACACCAGAGTCGTATATGAAGGTGTACGAGATGTGCTATCATATAGGGCCTCAGATTACCTCAAAATATATACCATGTTATATATTTGGGGCATCAAAATTGACTTCTAACAAAACTATTAACGTTGTATGAGTATAACTTTATGTTGTAAATATTTATTAAACTTGAGATCGATCATATAAATACTATGTTTTTTGTGTTAATAGTTGTTTAATATAATTTTAACCATCGTATTTAATTATCGTATAAGCTTTCGTACATGACCTTTGTTTACTCGGCTACTGACTTTGGTAAACACACGCGGCATCCATTAGATTTTAAGGTGTTTCTAGATCATGTAATGAATCATCGTTGGTTGGCATAAAGAAAAGGTTCACATTTCCAATCAGAAATTAATAGCCAATTAAAAACAAGCATTTTGAATACTAAAAACATGTCTCATGTTGACCAACAATTTGATTTTAACATAAATCATATAGAAATCATTACTACACCATCAACCAATTGTATTATCGATATTGATGTTGAAATTTTGAGCCAAAGAGCTTATGACTTTTCAAACTTATTGAATAAACTTTTTCATAGTATTATATTTGTTTGAGTGAAAAGCTTTAGATCGGTATAATGGTGTCCTCTCTTTACGTGTCAAAAGAATATCATCACGCGTTAAATCCATTATAGGGTTGGAGAAGAGGATCCCGTGTGAATAGCAAATTTGGGAAAAGAAGGTGGTGCGGACCATCGGTTAAGGGCAAAATTTTGTATGTACATGTGTAGCGATATGTGTTTGTGTTTAGGTTAAGGATAGATCGTAAAGAATTTGGGGACTACTACAACTATAAAGATGATAGGAAAGAGGGATAATGTGTCGTTGCCGTGAAAGTAATAAATAGGTAATCACTACACTCAGTTTTATAAAAGCTATTTTACAAAACTTCTTGGAGTATAATTTATAAACTGTCGAGAGTAGCATAATTTGAGTTTTGATATGTTTACTTACAAATTTACTGTGTGTTTTTATACTTGATCAATGTATATCCTATTTTATGTCAACTAAATAATCTTCCATCAATACAACTTATATGTCGTAAGTAAACAAGGGTGTAGATAAATCGTCACACGAGACTTTTGCATTCGTTCCACCAAAGGGTGACGAGATTTTTTTTCCAACAAATTAATCAAGGATTTTATCATGCATAACTCTAAAAACTAGAATTAAGAAATGGGTTTTGCTAACGTTGTGGTTAATTGGGTATAGTTACTTACAATTCACTGTAAATAAAATTATCATTCAATTAAAATCAAGTGTTGATCGTGTATACATGTTTTTTGAAATTCTTTTCGATTTTATCAGGATTCCGGTCGAGTAAAAAACATTAATAGATTTATTTGCTTAACAACAATATTTAAGGATTTTGCTAGCAAAACTTTTAAGAAATAAATTATCAAACCACCAAATATAAAATCAATAAATTTATACAATATAATGGAATGGACCACCTCTCAAAATCTGGTAGGTTTTTTATCTACAGAAGGCACAAGAAGAAGGTACACGTATGCAAAACTTATTTTAGTCTAATTTATATTTTTTTTTTCCACACCCAAAAGATGTCGACAAGATAAATTCCTTCCATTGTACTACCTTACAGAATTTGTACTAGGTAGGACTCTAGGAGTAGTACCATATAAGAGTGCTAGGTATCATAACAAGCCTCAACCTCATCGTCATCAGCTAACACCGTTTATCATAGTAATCTCATTTTTCCATCTGGTAACTAACCACAACAAACCCTCCTCACTCATAACAAACCTCGCCAACCTCTTCATTTGGGTCCCACATTACTATTTTATTTTTTTATTCAATTTTCATTTTCAAATAAACTAAATAAATTCATTTCATTCAAATTAAAAATACAATACATAAAAAAAAAAACACTTACTAATAAAACGATACTGAAAAAAAAACGACGGCCTTTGGGTAAAAAAAAACAACACACGGGTAAAAAAGCGTAGCGACACGGGTAAAAAAATACAACACACGTGTGGAGTAAAAATACTAGTCGCCCATGATTTGATGATATTTGTTGACTAGACGTCCTCGCTCTTGCGGAACAACACAATGATTTAACTTTCACCGGGTTAGTAATTATTGATTGGTGTTTTACTGGATCTATCATGAGAAAATCAGTCATCTCATCTTCTCAAGCCACGCTTTTTCCTTTTCATACCGCGCCTCGCAAAAAAAAACAAGCCCTTTGAGCATCGGCTTTTTGAGCATATATTCGGATATATGTCCGAAAAACCTCTTCGCTTGACTTCCACGGAGCTTGCAGCGCTTGACGTTGAAGTCGACTTCATTTCTTCTTGGAAACAAGCTTTTGCATACATCTCTTTCGGCCGAGGTCGTTTACAGTCCGCCCGAATATATCCTCGAGACATGTAACGTCAATAGGATCTTCGGCATCCCACTTGGGATAATTTTTCAAAACATCCCAACATTTTTCATACAAAATTCCTCCCACCAAAACGATTGGCAGTAAAGCTAACTTTGGCATTCTCGACATGATCTTGGTCATTTCACCACTCGACGCTGAAGATGTTTGTAAATAGCGTTGAACTTCTGGCAATCACTGTTAATCGCGTCCATTCTACCGCTTATCATGTTCTTGCCACGGCGGTTATCGGTTAATGTCCGAGAATGGAACATTTCAGAATGTCGCTCCAAAAGTGTCCTCAGGACGGTCCATTGCCCATATCTTTATCTTGGGAAATTTCTATCCAACACTGCACAAGTAACATTTCTTCAGACTTGGTCCACTTCCTCCACTGTTCACTTGTGCTAACTCAACATCTTCGCCATCGTCCCTGTCCAAATCTGCAGTTTTTTTGCCTTCATTTTTGCCCCTTGCCTTTTGCTTAAGATTCACGTGCTTTTGGAACTTTGAATTGTGAACCGGTCGGTTGTGATTCCATTTGGGGCAATTGTGGAGACTGAGACGGGTTAAAAAACTGTGGAGATTGTAACGGGTTAAAGAACTCGTGATGGAAATCGGTTGGGGTAACTTGCGAAACCTTGTTGAAAGCATATTGTGGTTAAAGCATTATTTCTTGTGGAGACGGGTTGGAATTGGTCGAAGAAGGGGTAGACGGGTTTGAAGAACCCCGTATTGTTAAATGGCTTGAGTTAAGTAGATTTGTGAAGTATCCTCCATCATGTGGGTTTTGAGACATTGTGTAAAATGATATTGTTGGTTAAGAAAGATTTGTTATGTATTTTGGGTTTGAAGATGTGTAAAATGAAGAAGATGATGATAGTTTATATAGGAGTGGTGGGTTAAAAAAAAAAGTTTACGTTTGAAAATGTTTACGTTTTATAACGTAAACTTGCTTAATGTGTCAGTGTTTGCACCTAAGTCCCCACGATTTGGTATCAAACGGGAGCCACAACAAGCAGCGGTGATTGGCGAGCGGCAGAAACCACGTAGGCGACGGCGAGCCACGGCGACCCCCACACCGTCCACTCTAATGTCACCTCTCCTTTTCTTGCCATTTACAAAGTACAGAGTATAGTTTTAAAGGGACGCAGTGTACATAAAGTAGTAGGGGGTCTGTGTTTTCTCTCTCCCCATCAAATTAATTTCGTCTTATAGCTTGTGGCTCCCCCCTCCACATGTGGCGTTTTTTTTTTTTTTTTTTTTTTTTTTTTTTTATTGTTTATAGTTGTTCAGGTATATGTATAGTGTATTTATTTGTGTACTATTTTTATATGTATAGTGTATTTAATTGTGTAGTGTTTTTATATGGTATTTATTTTACGTTACTTTTTATAAACTTTTTTTTACAAATTTTTTTTATAAATTTTTTTTTAACTTTTTTTATAAACTTTTTTTATAAACTTTTTTTATAAGAAAAAAAGTTTATAAAAAATTTATAAAAAAAGTTTATAAAAAATTTATAAGAAATTTATAAAAAAAGTTTATAAAAAATTTATAAAAAAAAGTTTATTAAAAAAAGTTTATAAAAAGTAACGTAAAATAAATACCATATAAAAACACTACACAATTAAATACACTATACATATAAAAATACTACACAAATAAATACACTAACCTAAACACTACATAATTAAATTAAAAAAAAATAAAAAATACAGCAGCCGCTACTGTTACGAGGGACCCACTTTGAATATTGCCCCACACAATTAATTGTTTAAGTGAAAACCATTTGGGGTGCCTGGCTTGTGCAGGCGTACGGACAAAAAAAAAGAAAAAAAGGTAGTGCAGGCGCGGGCCCCATGCCTATGGGGTGCCTGGCAATCATTTCGTGGGGTGGCGCCATATCATCCACCGTTTTAAAAGGTGATTTTTTTTTAAATAAACAATAACAAGTACTCGTTTATCAAAGTAAACTTTGCCTATATTTTTTGCGAAAATGAAATTTTGCATATGATCTTTTAGATTCAATTCATGACAACTTTTGAACCCTATACGTGTCTCTTATTTTTTTAGGTGACATTCTAGATATTTAAAAGTATAAATGCTACACACAATCAGTTGAGCCGAGTGTTAGGTGATCGTGGGCAAGTTTAAAAGCCAGGCGTGTGCATGTTGGGCGAGCTGGGGAGAGTGAAGGGACGTTGGGCGAGCTAGTGGACGAGGTGGCGGGCGAGCTGTGGAGAGTGAAGAGTTGGGGCGAGGTGCTTATTTCTAGGCGAAATCTAGGCGAGTAATAAAAATACTAGACGATATAACTTATAAATAATAGGCGAGATGCTAGGCAACATAACTTATAAATACTTATGTTTTGTGCGAGAGCACGACGAATGATAGAATTACTACACGAATTGAAATGAATACTATGTATAGGCGAGGACCAGCCGATAAAGCAACACATTTTTGAACTTGTAACAAAAATCATTCTAGTATATTTTATTGAAAATCGAAGTTTTACAAAGAATATAGGAAGCATGAGAAAAGATCACATATTTGTCATAAATCCAATGAACCAATCATGTCTATTCATTTTATATAACAAAAAAAAAAAAAAAAAAAAAAACTTTCTTTCTTTTAAAAAAATTAAATATTTCGCAAACCGTTATGCGAAAAGAATATCCTGCAAATCGTTACGCCAAAAAAATCATACCATCGCGACGAGAATTAAATTATGTTTCTATAAATATGCACTTTTATATACTTTCGACTATTTTTTTTTTTTTCAAAATTTCCGCCTAAAAAAATCACATGTAATTCGAAAAATCACATGTGATTTTTAAAATGAATCACATGTGATTTTTCTAGTCGGAAATTTTGAAAAAAAAATATGTCGAAAGTATATAGAAGTGCGTATATATAGAGAGATAATTTAATTCTCGTTGCGATGACGTATTTTTCATAGTTGAAGATTTACCATTTGCAAGATATGTTTGTTTAAAAAAAATGAAAATTGTTTTTTTTATTAATTTTGATGAAAAATAGATGGTTAAAATTGGATCTTTGGATCTATACCAAATATGAAATCTATGTTGATCTCAACTCTAAAAAGCATATTTACAATTTGGCAATTTCTAGGTGTTAGACACGTTAAAAGCTTAAAATACCCCATCTTTTAAAGACATATTTTAATACACAAGAGGCAAATGATTTTTAGTTCACCGAATTCTTAATTTTTTTCAACTTACAACAAACATTGTGAAACACAATTCTGTTTGATATTTTGGGTGAAAAGTAGGCGAATGTGTTTCGGATAATATACAGGTGAAACGATTTTTGGAGGCGAGTAAAAGAGGCAGATGAAAAGAATGACAGTGACATATTTGATTTATTTTTAATTAAAACATAAAAATGTTTGAATTAGTAAAACCACTATCTATAAAAATTATTTAGGTAATTGGCTTTTATAAAAGCCAACATAAATAGCATTGTTAAAGCCTCTACAATGACACATGTCAAAATCATATGAGTAGGAGGATAAGTAGGAACAATTTATAGGAGAAAATAGCATTTTCCCCAACGTAAATCGCATAATATCATGTTTAGAATAGCACGAAAGAAAATTGAGTTTATGACATGAGACTCGTTTTGTGCTACAATACAAAAACTATTATCCAAGAACCATCTTAAGTAATTTACATTAAGTAATAACTTAAAGTTTTGCTATATTCTTTTACATTATATTCCTACACATCTTCCTATACACAATAATATTATATGTTTTTCCTTCACTTATTATGTATCTGCATCAAAACCGTCAATTCTAACACTTATCAGAAGCTTTGAGTAGGAATAAAAGTAAGAATAAATAGTAGGAGGAACTATCATTTCTCTTCTCAATAACTCATACTCCTACTTTTCAAATATTTAAAGAGGTTTATAATTTCCTGTTCTAATGGGAAAGGTGATTTTTTTTAAATGATTCTCATTATCACTTGTCTATACTATATACTAGTAGTATATCGACGCGTTGTAGTGGCGGGTACATGTAATTAAATCATTTAGCGACAAATGTTTTTTAATTGTACGTTTTTCATGATAATAATTTTACATATGACAAAAAATTTAGATTAAGATAACTTTAAGCAATGACAACATATTTCATATAATATAACCATGCGGAATTGCGACAATATAGAGTCGGCAGTGAGTAATATTATAAAGATAGAATATCAAAGTGGTCGGTAACAACTTATATTAGCAATTAGATAATAAAGGGTGTGGTAAACTTAATTACATTATATACGCCAAAAAGTTACACTTCATAATCACAAAATTTGATATTTTTTTGAAATGTTTCACCATATCAAATTAAAAAGAATACTTGCATCTTCTTAATCTTTTATATAATAAAAGAATTACATCATTTCGGAGTGTTTTTGAAAAACCTTTCTCATTAAAAAAAAAATTGGACCAATAGAAGAGCTCGATTTTGCCACGTAAGCGAAATCGAGCGATGTGATTGGTCAATAAAAAGTCAAAATTGAATTGATTTTGGTCAAACTTTAATATATTTGGTGTAGAAATTTAGTTGAGAAAAAAACACATAAAAATATAGGTGTTAAATTTGTGAAAACAAAAACTTAAAAAATGATGAGGTAATTAATAAAACTTTAGTGGTTAAATGGTAAATAAATTATATAAAATTAAGTGTAAATTTATAAATTTCCATGTTTTTCATTAATTTTACAAAATAAACAAATAACCCCTTACACTTTATACTCCCTAAACTTTATATTATAAACTTTGTTTAAAATTACATGACTACTAATATTAGTTTTAAACTTTCATCCAGTAAAACTACAAAATGTTGTAAATATATGAATTAGTTTTAGTACACGCTAAATATTTTAAGGATAAATATTTGTTTCGGACTTTCATTCATAAAAAATTTATTATATATGTTAAATAAGGACTCAGGATATTTTATTTTAAAAGTTAAATCTATGCGTACACATGTTTGAATATTCGGCTAAATTATTATTAATGAGAATATAAGTATCAAATGGTACGCACTTGGTGCTGTGAATATTTATGAAAATAAATATTAAGTGATCGTACTTATAACAACTACTCATGTAATTCTTAATTAAAGTTTATATCTGGATATCTGAAAAAGCATTTTAGAAATCTTTACGAATTATATTATAACTTCATCAACGCTCATTATGTGCTACTAAATTCACACATTTTGTACAACATGATATCAAAAGTTAAAGTTAAACAACAACCTCGACCTCAACCTCAACATATATGTTAGTTAAAAAAAGTTAAATCTTTCATCCATAGAATTTTCACAAAATATTAATAGATATTAATACATAATAAAAAACTTGTGCATAAATATTAGTCCTACATTGTCTTGCCATTGCTGTATTACAAGACATGAATGTAGAATATCACTTTAACAACATGTACTCAAGCTTTAAAGGGGTCAACACCGTCCCTTAGAAGCTATGCCTTTGCACACAATCTTCATGCTCCTACTGATACACTAACTAATCGACAAAATAATGAATCTGCTTTTTATAAGAGTAAACATTTTTTCTTCAGTTACTCATTCTCCATTATAATTTCTTTAATTATTCTCTTAATTTTGCAGGGTTGCAGATTAGGGAAGCAAGAGCCAAGGAACGTGAGCGATTTGGTGATGGATGAAGAATTTTGGGAAACCGGAATGGATCCAAAAACGCTAAGAATCTATCGTTGGAAAAATTGAAAGCCAAAGGGACGAATGTTCGGTTCATAAATATAATACAACACACACAAGCCAGAAAAAAATACACATCCTACAATCCATTGAAGACTATAGCGTCCCTTAACTGACGAACAAATAAAGAACCCACATCGTCCTTCCAATATTACACATTGTTGCCATCCCGGAGTTCCTAATATTTGGACGGAACTTTTTTTTGGCTTATATTGTTCGAGCAACAGAAACTACCGTCGAGTAAACAATGGTAAAAAGACTTGAAAACGACACCTATAATATATTTGTATTACATATAACTAAGCATTATTACAACACAAAATTGTTAGTCTTTTTATAAACATTGTTAAATCTCGATAAGTTTAATTGAGTTCAAGATTAGCAACAGTTTAGTAATCAAGCTTGAGTTGATAGTGAGGAAATATGTCTTTGAGGTTATGAATATAACTCATGTAGGAATATATTTTTAATAGTTGTGTATATTCTTTTGATCCTATTTTTAATCAACCAAGTAAACATACTTAAGAGATGTTGAGTTTTTTTGCTTTCTAATCGTTAATAATACATAATTAAACTTTTATGAAAAAACGAGTTGATAGTGAGGAAATATGTCTTTGAGGTTATGAATATGACTCATGTAGGAATAGATTTTTAATAGTTGTGTATATTTTTTTTATCCTATTTTTAATCAACCAAGTAAACCTACTTAAGAGATGTTAAGTTTTTTGCTTTCTAATTGATAATAATACATAATTAAACTTTTATGAAAAAACCCTTATTTAAGAGATGTTAAGTTTTTTGTTTTCTAATCGATAATAATACATAATTAAACTTTTATGAAAAAACCTCGTGCGTGCACGGGTATTATAACTAGTAAATGAATATACAAAGATACATATTCTAAAGTTATTTTTAAGTATCTTGATACTATTGGCAAACAACTGTTGTATTATATATTACGTCTCACATAAGTATGAAATACAAGTAAAAGAGTGTATAATTACTTTATAGTAGTTAAAGATGAAGATAAAGATAAAATTAAATATCAATGATAAGATAAGTATATGTAATTAATTTTTAATAATATAATTAACACTAAACACTTTACATATTTACATCATTTTCCACAAATAAATTCGTAAAAATATATTTTTCATAATCACTTTTTTTCATATTAATTTGGTGAAAATTTAAAGGGGTGTCGTAGTTGGTTATTGAGGGGATAACATAAAATTATAGGTTTTAGAAGTCACAATATAAGCTAAAGTTTAATTACACAACTATACGCTATATTTAATAATGATATAATATTAAGTGTCATGAGTAAATTCAATTAATTGCATTAAATTATTATATGTTTCAAAATTTCAAAACTAAAGTGTACAAATAAAAAGTATGTAAACTTATTGTTTTTTTTTAACTTCTAATAAAAGAAAGGCCCAATTGTTTTATAATTAAAGATAAAGATAATGAGAAATTGAAACAAATTTGCTTAAAACTTAAAAAATGAATACTGTTGTTAAACTAAACTACAACTAGTTATAAAAGTCAACACAACTTATTAAATATTTAAATAGATTGTCTTATAAGAGCCCTAAGAGTATTAGTTAAGTGCATTAATTTAACATAAAATTTTATTTTAAAAAAATTCATTTAATACACAGTAATTAAAGTTATAAATTACTTTAAATTAGTGTGATTATGTATTTAATGAACATAAGTTTTCATTGTTTAATAATTTAAACCAATGCCCTCATGGCATTGGTTAAACAAACCCATATTTAAGTACTTAATTATAATCTAAATCACTAAATTTCTTCACTTTCACTTACTCCACACTCATATATACATAATAATACACATTCAAAATAACGCTACTATACCTTTATGTCGCCGTTATACGCTGATAATCATCTAATAAAGTAAATACATTCTACTTAAAAAGACCTTACAAAATGAGAAAAATAAATTTATCAAAATACTTTTATTTAAAAGATGCATACAATCTATTATTTATTTAAATAGTTAGTTACAGTTTAATCTACAAAATGTTTTCATTGTCCCTTCCTCCACAAGTTCTCCCATTTCATTTACATCGCCATCACGGGAAATTGTTCTATAAACCCTTATAAAGTACACATCCATCTGCATCTTGACTATCGTCATCAAATTGCCGTTGAACCACTGACAAACCAAACTAGAACCATTAATAATCTACTTAATTGTCGTCAATGAGAAAAAGATGCACGCGCACACACAAATGGTTGTTGCCTTCAAACCACGATCATATATACACAAAAAGGTAAATAAATACGCACACTAAATTTAGCGAAATATTGAAGACTATACACTATATAAATTGTCGCGCGCGTAGGTAATCGTCTAGTATTTACTAGTTTTAGAACCTGTGCACGCACGGGGTTTGGGCAGATAATTTAATGGGTAATAATATTTCAATAACTTTATTTTGAAGTTAAACTTTGTGACAATTTATAAATTTATGGTTTTGTAATGCTTAAGATTATTCGATAAAGTTATTTTAAGTTTTTAATACTTATATATGTATAATGCTAGTGTATGTAACATGAGTCATTCGCATATGTAAAATTTCGTGTATTCATTTACATGTCACAGTAACTCACACTTTCTTTTTTACATTTATGATTATGTGCAAATACATTAATTAATATAAACTGATAATAATATTTATAAATAACAATAACATATATGTTGTATTTTTTTATATAAAATATAAAGTAAATGGGGTATAAAGTATGGGAGGTATTTATTAAACTTTTAAACTTATTATAAAAATATGAAAACTGATAATATAGTATATAATTTATTTAAAATTTAACAACTAAAGTTTTATTAATGACTATTTTTTCTTAAATATTTTTTTATAAAATTGACACAATTGTTGTTTTACACATATTTATTTTGTTGATGAGATTAAAAAATAAAATTTTCATCCCTGTTCTATAAAAGATAATGCAAAGTTCTTTCACATATCTCCACCATTGAATATTAAATGTGGAAAAAAAATGGTAGTAGTGCTTTACAAAAGGTAATAGATAAAAAGTTAATAAAATATGTTTTTCTTTCCTTGATTATCAATTAAAAGCATCAATGTGAACATGAGAATATGAGATAGAGGGGGTTGGTAAGCACTTGGAATATAACCAACTAAAAATTATTATTATTATTATTATTTTTTTTGAACGGCGAAATTTTATTAGAAAAAACTAGCATAAGCTAGAAAACGAACATTACAAAAGGACTATAGAATCTATAGGTTTACGCAACCAATCTACCCAATTAATACTAATCTTCGGATTTCTAGAAGAAATCCACAAATATTATTATTATTTTGTCCTAATCACGAAACTTATGTTTTCACTTTATAGAAGAAAAAGAAAAATCAATGATCAAACACATTTAAAATTATATGAATTCTCTTTCTGTCACACATTTAGAATTTGATATAATTTTAAATTAATATATCTTATAAATGATGCATTAATGAGTAGTACATATTGTTCAATAAATTCTAATGTTTTTTTTTTTCAAAAAAATTAACATATATTTTCTAAGATAAATGATACTATGTGCGACTTAAATTATTTGTCGACATTTTTTAGGTTGTGTCAAGCTACTATTAAAAATAGAAAATTGAAAGTTTTGGCCGACATCAAGAGAACTAATCCATCATTTAAACACAGTCTTGGACCCTAAAATGTGTAAACAACAACAACTGATTATTATCACTCAAACTCAGTTCATCTAACATTTGGTCCAACACGTGAATGGAGAACTTCTCACAATCAATTAGGATGAAATGATCAATCATGACAAACTTGTATATTGGATCACAAAACTAACTAGTGTGGTGGATTTGAATAGTGAAGAGGGTTGGGTACAAAACTGAAAAGATGAAACAAATAATCAAAAGCAATCATAACATTTTCATAAATTAAGGTAACCTGCTTTAATTTCTAAATATACCGCGCATGTTTATTTGAAACAAAAGTACAATAAAAAAAATCTTACCGTATAGTGCACCAATATCCGGAATAGGTTAACTACGAGCTCTAATTTGCCAGCAACCCATGTTGGATCAACTATTAAATTAGGTGATTTGCAAAATATGGGGAAGTTGGAAGCAAGCGGTTCGATTGAAAATGTGTGTATATGTTGAAATTGTGTATTCTAGTGGAAAAATATAAGATTGCAAAACTTGGTTGCAAAAAATGTTCCTCGACACAAAGGTAGGTATGCAAGTGGGTGTCAGGTGAATTAAATGGCGGAAAATGTGAAATGACGAAAATACCCTCAAGTAGAACGCACGTAAAGACTTATTAACGGGATTTTCTAACACTCGTTTGCCAAAATACACGAATTGCAACAAACTACGATGTGCAGGGACATTGTTCGCAAAAAATTGCAAACCACAAGGACATCCTTCGCTATCTAGTTTGTTCAAGGACATAATTCGCAAAAATGACGAACCACATAAACATTTTTGCAGTTTACCATTGAAACAAAGTATGAGTGATTTTAATGAAACAATGAAATAACTTTTAAGTAAATTGCATAAATTGTCCTTAGAGTTTGGCGAAATTGCATGTTTCGTCCCAAACGTTACGAAAGTGCAAGGATCGTCCTTGTGGAAAACCTTTAGGGCATGTGTCGTCCCTGGCTTCAAACGGCGTTAAATGGATTCCATTACAAGTTACATGTTAGCCCTTTTTGTCAACGATCGTTACATCATCCATCATCTAAACTAGCAGCCGTTTATAATTTAAATATTTTCATATTATATAAAATTTTTTTATACTTTTTATACGTTTTATATAAATTTTTGTATACATTTTTGTATATGTTATTATATACGTTTTTATATACATTTTTTATACATTGTTATACACATTTTTGTATACGTTTTTATATAAGTTCTTATAAACATTTTTATATACACTTTTATACACTTTTTTATAGTTTTTATACGCTTTTATATACGTTTTTATACACGCTCTTATATACTTTTTATAGGGTTTTATATACATTTTTATATACGTTTTTGTATACGTTTTTACATAAGTTTTTTTTATACGTTATTATAAACGTTTTTAAATACGTGTTTGTATACGGTTTTATATGCATCTTTTTACACTTTCTTATATATACACATTTTTATATACGTTTTTACACACGTTCTTATATACTTTTTATACGCTTTTATATACGTTTTTATATACGTTTTTTTATACGTTTTTATATAAGTTTTTGCATACATTATTATAAATGTTTTTGTATACGTTATTATATACATTTTTGTATACGTTCTTATATATGTCTTTATATATGTTTTTGTAAACTTTGTATATAAAATCTATACAAAAACGTATATATAAAAATATATATAAAAACATATACCAAAACGTGTATAAAAGCATATAAAAATAATAAGACAGTGTATAAAAACGTTTATAAGAACGTATATAAAAACGTATATAAGAACGTATACAAAAATGTATATAATAACGTATGCAAAAACATATACAAAAAGGTATATAAAAATGTTTTTAAGAACGTATACAAAAATGTATATAAAACTGTATACAAGAAAGTATATAAAAATATATACAAAAACGTATATAAAAACGTGTATATAAACGTATGTAAAAATTTATATAAGAAAGTGTAAAAAAATGTATATAAAACCACATACAAAAATGTATATAAAAGCATATAAAACTACAAGAAAGTGTATAAAACTAATATAAAAACGTATGTAAGAATATATAAAAAAATTTATATAATAATGTATACAAAAACGTATGTAAAAACATGTACAAAAATTTATATAAAAAAGTATAAAAAGTATATAAAAATTGAAAAACTTTAAATAAACCAAAAAAAATTAAACTATAAATGGTTGTTAGTTTAGAGTATGGACGATGCAACAGTCGTTGTCCAGAAGGACAAATGTGTAACTTATAACGAAAGCCACTTAACGCCGTTTGAAGCCAAGGACAATACATACTCCAAAGGTTTTCCACAGGGACGATTCTTGCACTTCGGTAATGTTTGGAACATAACATGCAATTTTGCCAACCTTTACAGACGACTTATGCAATTTTTTTTTTTTAAGGGGATACCCTTGTAAATTTAATTACTCCAAAAAATATTTGAGTACATAGGATGTGGGTGAATCCACATCGAAACTTGTTACAAAGATGGGAAGCAAATGCATCGATTGTGCTTTAAATCAAAACTATCATAAGAAAGACAAGCCAAACTTATGAACGACTACCATAAGAATAAGAAATAAAGCTAATGTTTAAACTGACCACGAATATTAATATCCATCACATCACACAACGCCCGCTATTCCGGAGTTAATCCTTGAAGGTCATACGTATCAAATAGATCATAGTCTTCATCCTCACATAAACTAGCATTGTATGCACCTCAACTAGTCATGTAATTAGAAGTCTCATCATAAACATCTTCTACTTCATCATTATCTGAGTCCTCTCCTTGCATTTCCATAGTTAAGCTAGGTCCATAGACCGATGTCACATCAGCCTCCTTTTGCATATGAAGCAACTTCCCATCATCACCCAATAGCACAAACTGCCCATCAAGTATTTGATTTTCTATATTATTAATTCTTTCAACGAGATATGGAGTACTTGGACTTCCAAATGAATCACTAGGAGCACTAGTACGTTTATCCATGTTCACATTCCTATTACCAACAACGAAATCATTACGAGCCTCTTCATCCTCCACATCCACCATAGAGCTTAGAACATCAAAAGAGTTCGAAATGGAAGGAACTGTAGTATGCTTTTTATCATTAATTTCCATCGTTTCTTTGGAGCCGTTGATACATTTGGTGTCCCATTAGTCTTTGCCGCTTTTTTGGTAGAAGCCTGACGGTAGACAAAATTAGACTTAGGTTTCAAGCCAACCGAAGGTACACAAGCAGGCTGACGCGGCATTTTCGAATTCTTTAGTATATCCGAGACAATTTTCTTAGGACATTCATCTAGGGCATGACCAAAGACCTTGCAACCTGAACATCTAGGAGGTGTCCACTCATACTCAACACGAATAGTCTTTATAGTGTACTCCTCACCCACGAATTTAGGCACCGCAACCACAATGGTGTCTTTCAACTCAAGATCAACTCGTAACTCAATCATGGCTCTAGCATAATTTGACCTATCCCAAATAATATAACATTAGAGGTGTGCCAAGTTTGGTTGCAATAGCACTCAAACCATCTTCTTAAATGCGGTAATGGAAATATCATGAAACTTCACCAAAGCAGGGATATTGTGCACATCTTCCATTATAATATTCGCATCCGGTATCCACTTTTTAAGAATCAATGGCACACTGCGAATCAACCACGGACCATTCTCCAACATAGCTTCCATCCCGTATTTAGAACTGAATTTGAAGAAATACCTTTAGTCATCACTGATTTAAAAAGGCCAAATTTACTCTAAGTATTCTTGACATAGTTCTCAACAACAGTATACACCACATGTTTACCCAAAAAAGAATCCGTGCACATTATTGTTAAGTCGTTCATTCACAACACCAACCTATTCTAATATTATATGACATTTTCTCTCCTTTATTATGTTGAGTTAAGATCAAATAAGAAATAAATTTAAACAAGAAGAGTGATAAGAAAGTATAACCGCACATTTGAGATGTAGATGTAAAGATGAACAAATCTTCTTTAAAATTTTCTATATTATAATTTGAAATAGGTTTTGCTATACCACTATGAGTTACATTTAAGAACTAAATACATGCAATGAAGGGTGATACATTTAGTTGGTTGGAAGAAGTTAAATGCAAGGGTGAGTAGTTATTATGAATGTACAAACAATTTATGAATGTCAGAATTTCGTAAACATAGTCGTAAGGGCTATATTTAACATTTTTTTAAAGTATGTGGCTTAAAATATTTCTCAGCATTCTCATTTCAATTTTTTATCTCATTAGATTCACATCCAATACTTCTTACCATTTTATTTTAATTTATTCTCAGTAGATCTACACTCATACTATGTATATTGTGTTCTAAAAAAAGAGAGAAAGAAATGGAAAGTAAAATAAAATGAGAGGAAGTAAAGTTGTGTTTTACTCCAAAAGTGGGGTGAAATTTTTGAATAAAAAATTCTCCCACTTTCACACCGTTACTTTCACTTCCCTTATAAAGAAAATTAAAGAACATGAGATTTTTTTACTTTTCATCAATTTCTTTTAATTTCCTCTCATTTACTCAACTCGAGAACATAGTAGTAATATAATATTATTACGATGTTAAGATGAAATAAAAACATTGCTAACTCAAAAAATCTTTTCATATTGTTTTTGATGGGTTGGTTAAAATTATGGCAAATGACGAGAATCCATGTTCTCTAGTTTTATTTTGAAGATAAAGGAAAAGAAAAGGGGAGAAAACAAAATTTTTATGTGTTCTTAAGATTTTTTAAAGAATGAAAGGAACTGATGATGGAAGAAAGCTGGGGGAAATTTGATGTTTTTGGAGCTAAAATTTTCCTCCCAATTTTGGGCAAATCGGGAAGAAAAGAAGGTATTTTGTTATGAAATGACCAATTCACCCTTGGTATGTGGCCATATTTTCAACTTTTCACCCTACGTCTCTGTTTACACTATTGATACACCTTACTCTCATTCTCTAGCTTTTTTTTTTTTTTTTTTTTTTTTTTTTTTTTTTTTAAATAACTCTAGTTTTGCTTAACAAAGGAATATTTGATTTAAACATCATCAATTTTTGTTTATTGCTTTCAGTGGCCTCCAAACCTTTTATTTATTTATTTTTTGCTACATTTTTACATGGGTAGATTCTAGGTATAATATTATTTTAGATTTGGGTAAGTTACGTTCGTTTTATATTGTTGTGTGATTTTAAAGATTTCGAAAATTTAATTCTTATTTCTAGTAATGGCTCTTTTTTTGCAATTACAACTTATATACATACTTTTTCTATGAATGTTAGATGAAAGAGGGCATATATGTAGTTGAAAGAGGGCATATCTGTAGTTTTAATGTCCAAGTTTTCTTTGCTTTTCTTTTCATTCTAATGAGACTTAAGAACACATAATTTATCACTAGCTTCATAATTTTTTTTTTCTTTTCCTTTTAAACATTACTTGATATGCCTATAAATGTGGTATGACTACTGTTTTATGAATAAGTGAGTCAACATGTTATAATGTTGTAATATATGTTTAGACGTGCAATTAAACATATCAACTAAAAACTAAAAGGCTTGTGTTTTAATGATATTTATTGTTGTGTGAGAAGCTACTCAACTAAATAGTTGTGGTTTAACTTCTGTTTAAGACATTTGAGATAGTTTGTCATTGTATGCAATAAGACAGTTAGTTGCCGTTCAAAAAAACTATCAACTAAGCATGACAATAAATGCTTTAAAATTAATTGCGGATGTATGTGGAAAATTACCCACTATATTTTATTTGAAAAGTTAGAAATTTGGTAAATTTATGATTTACTATTTTAATTTAGTTAATTAGGTCGTTGACAACTACGATAAAATGGTCAAAAGTCAAAATAATTTGTGGATGTCAAAATTTAAGGTTAGTGGGTTTGGCGAGATATTTTTGTCAAAGTCATTTATAGATTTGGACCTTTTATTTACTACTTTCATTTATCTTATGTTAGTTAAACCCAAAAATGACAACCGTTTATAAAACAAAGTTTTAACATTACTTAACCAACAAATCCTGATGAATCCCTAGTCTTTTAAAAATGAATTGACTTAAGGTAGTGGGAAACTACAAGTCATAAATACTGTGGTCAATACTTTCTCCAAACATACATCTTCCCTCATGAGTCATGACTCACTTTTCACTCAAGCTTTCATCATTTCATAGCAATATGACTATATGAGTAATAAGAAATAAATTTGAACACATGAATTTAATATAAATAAATAGAAGTAAAGTATGAGTTTTTGAAGTAAACTATAAGTCTTAAAAGTTTTATTTGAACTAAACTATATATTATTACGATGTTAAATGGAAATAGAGTTCGGAATTACATGTTTGGGTTTTGTTGCTCGAAGCCATAATAGGGATTTATTGATATCACGTGCTCGAGCACAATGCTACGTGGGCTCTCCTTTAGATGTCAAAGCGAAGGCTTTCATGTGGACTATGACTCATGCTTGACGTATAGGCGTCCATGATGTTATTTATTTTTATTTTTACTTTTTTCTTTCTGTAAGACAATATATATTATATAGATAAACTAACAGGATGTTACAAGTTACATGGACTTGAACATAAAAAACCGATGAAACTACAACGATGACACCGACCCTATGACCAACACTGACACTAGGATTAAATAAGAAGATCATAAAGTGAACTTTTTATTCAGAAAAAACTTTTCTACTTCGTCGTTCATAACATGTGACTCTTGTAACTTTATAAGCTTCAACTATACGTTTCAGCTTTTGATTTTGGTTGATCAAACTTATATAAATGTTTTCAAAACTAAACTTCAAAAACTTATAAAATCAAAAATTACTTAAGCAGCTTATAAATATAGACTACGTTTTTAGCTTCTGATCCAATTTTATCTTCAGCTTCATTTTCAAATCGAGCATTACCAATTGACCCAAAATATCACTCATCCACGAAAAATGTTCAATCAACGGGTAAAGAAAACATGTTTTATTGTTGGAGCCTAGCTTATTAAAAAATTGTCAATCAACAGCCAACACGGTAAAATTTGCAAAGGTGCTCTTATGGTGTGTGCGGCGGCTGGGATAGAGCTAGTTGGAAGCCGGGTGTGGCACGGGCCACACCCAAATTTAGGTCACAGAGTATTAATTGCTTTAAAATATGCTTTTTGTTAGTAATGCAAACCAATTTTAGCTAATAAATTTCTTATGGTGCAATTTTAGTACTCATAATCATGAAAAAAGATATGTGCAACACTTACTAAAAAATCATGAGTACATCATACAGCGTGTTTAGAAAGGTTTTGACGTAGCGAGCATCGTGATTTTAATGTTAGTTTAATAAACAACAAATAGTTCAATATTTTTTTCTTTTTCTTTTTCGAAATGCTCTTATATTAACGCTTCATGAAAAAACATTCAAATAATTCAAAAATAACTATAGCTGTGAGGATACAAAATTACTAACATACCCTGAAGAATGCTTTACTATTTATTTAAAGAGTTTTGTTATTTGAATGATATATATTTTTCCCAGACAAAAAATACAGAGTTTAAAAAAATAGGATCATTACACTTTTCAATCAATCAAATATTATTCTCACCTATTAAACTTTTTTTTTAATTGCTTGACATAAGAAATAAACTACTAATGTATTATTTTGGGGAGAGGTTATACTAATAAAAAACTGTGTTGTACTGTAAACAGGGGACGCAAGAGAGGCCTGGGTTATTGAAAAGTACAAAACATGTGAGGCAGGGGGTTTGTATGACATAATATTTGGGTTATGTTATCCTTTGGGTTATCCTAACCCCACCCCATAGGATGTGATATAAGGGGGGTTAGGGTACAAAAAATTACTTTTGTCCCTCAGTTTATAGTATAACACAGTTTTTATCAGTTTCTGTTTTGTGCTTTCTGTCAGTTTTAAGCTTTTGACTTATTAACTTTATATTTTTTATTTCGTACTTTCAAGTTTATAATAATTTTATATAAATAAAATTATAAAAATAAGAAAATAAAAAAATAAAATAAAAAAAGACAAAAAAGAAAGGGAGTGTCACTTTAAAAAAAAAAAGTTTTGTATAACCTGATTTTTTTTTATATCTTAAAATAAGAACAAGGACAATAATTTTGAGACGGACGGAGTATTCATTTATCTAAAGTAAAACGAAAAATTGGTATAAATATAGACACTACTTGACCAAAAGATATACATACAAGAAAGTTCAAGTAGGCGGTGTACCCACAACAAAACCATCATCATCATCCATTATCATCAACATTCAAGCAAAGACCCTACCTCCCTTCTCTATCTCACTCTTCCAATTTTTTTAACCAAATTCTTTATTAATACCCACTTTAATTCTCCATTTAAATCCCCACAATTCGGTACACCCACTTATTCTTAAAGCTCACTCTACCTCTAGGTATGTTTTCCATCTTATTATCTTCTTTCTTTCTTCTTTTAGATCCATTCTAGATCTGAATTTAGCTCAATTTCATGTTTTGAAGATGGATCTGACATGGGTTTTTGCTTTTGCATGTGGGTTTTTCTTGGTTTTGCATGAAATTATTGTTTTGGTATTAAAGTTTTGATTTTTTTTGTTTTAGGGGGTGTTTGGTTCTTGTTTTAATTTAACCACTTTTGTGTGCTAGATTCATTTTGTGTTTTGGATCTTTGGTTAATTGATTAATTTTATATAAAGTTGATGCAATTATTGAGATAATTAAAAGTATGGTCAAATTATGGTGCTATTTTATTTGTAAAAAAGGAAAGTAAAAGTGGTTCAAGATTAGTTTTTATATTTGCTTTTATGGTTCATTTCTTTCTAATTATAAACTTAAGTTGTGGACTTTAATTAAAGTTGTGTTTCTAGTTCTTTATAGGAATTTAATTACAAAGATGTAAGTTTAATGGATATTGTGTTCTAATCATGTGATGTTTTGTGTCTTTGCAGAGAGTATTTGTTGAGGATCCTGAACATACATCAAATTTGTCGATTTATTCGTGATTTTTGCCTGTTAAAAGGTATAACTTGTAGAAGTATATTGATGTTTTCTATGTTTGGGCACCTAAAGATGTCATTTTTTGAAGCTAAAACCAAAAGAAGCAATATTCGTTTCAAGTTATAAAAATATTAAGAGGTGTTTAGGATTGCGCACTTATTTTTAAGCACTTGAAAGCTATGCGCTTTCTGATAATAAACGCTTGAAATTTTTATGGTGGTTGATCTTGTTTTTGTTGTGTGTTTAGGTTAACAACAACATGGGTCTTTCACCGTACCAAAGCCCCTCCGACGCGGGTGTCCTATGCGTGATTCTGGTGAACACAGCAATGTCGATATCAATCATGAAAGAAGTAGTCCGGTCCATCCTTCACGTGATCGGGATCCATGTAGCTTCATGGGAAGATTTAAATAACCAAACGCTAACCGAATCAGTTGAACATAGGGGAACCCCTTCAGAAACTTACATGGAAGAGTTCAGAAGCCGGACACCATCAGTTCTTTACAACTCATTATGTCGCCGCACCAAACAAGAATGTTCAGTTTGTTTGGTTGAGTTCAAACCAGATGCAGAGATCAACCGTCTTTCGTGTGGTCATGTTTTTCACAAAAGCTGTGTTGAGAAATGGTTGAAGTATTGGAACGTTACTTGTCCTCTTTGTCGAAACGATATGATGATTCCAAAAGAAGCTGAAGAAAATACTTGCCCAATGTGAGGTTTTTTGGTTCTTTGAATTCAACTCCAGAATCGAGTTTTAGGATGTTTTTGAGTGCTTTTCCATAAGCACCAGACATGTTATGTTGATGCACAAGTACAGACTTGAAATTTACCCGCTTTGTATATATAAACAACTTTGTAAGGTTTCCGGTGTTGTATGCACCTGAGAAACTGTTAGTCTTCATCTTTTCAATTTTGGCTCGGTTTGGATCGAAAAGAAGTCATCTGTTGGTGTGTTTGTGTTTTTAGTTTCTGCTGAATTTCGGATGGACGTTGATCATAGCTGAACAACTAAAATGAGATACCTTCGGACAATTATACTTGAATGACGCATTAACATCATCACATAACCTGAGACAAGAATATATTGGGTACAAATGGTCCAGAAGCACACAATTACTCCTCGAAAAATGAAAAAAAAAAAAAAAAAATCAGCCTGAATAAAAGGATTCGACTCGTTTTAACACATGTATTTATAGAATTTTACACGCTGACTCACTCATATTGCTACCTTTGATCAATGAGTTTTGATGTGTTTGTCATCGAATGCGGTTGGAATATGGTAGGAATGGGCAAAACCCGCAACACGTAGCAAAAACAGCCGGTAAAATAAAAACTGAAGTAGTACCATCAATACAATCTATAACCAAAGAAGCTCATTTTTAGTACAGTATGCTTGATCGGGTTTCAAACAGCAAACGCGTACCTCTTTTTGGTAAACAAATTGGCCTAGAATCACCAAGCAGTTGTAATCCAGCTCCCCAGGGACCAAAATGGTTCAAAACCAGTACCAGTAACCAGTTACAGCAAACCGTCACGGTCTGGTATTCAAAACTCATACTCTAAGATTTCAAGTACCTTCATAGCCCGCTTCTGTACAGTTACACACCCTCTAATTAGTAGCCTAGGTATGCAGATGTCACGAAGAACAAAATCGCCATAACTACAACTCAAATGCTTCATACATTTATGAGCTTATTTCGTTTTCAATTCAAACTGAATTCTTGATGATATGATAGCTAGAGTTAATACTCTATATGGTTCACAACAGATTAAATTCGATTGGAATTTCATATCCTTCGAGAGCGGTTACCTAGGAATGTGCAAATCTCGAGACAAGATAGCAAAAGCAGTAAAATATAGGATTAGGATCCTCTCATGTTCATTTGAACATGATAGGTAATGTTGTGCTTGTTGCTATTGTACATTTAAATTAAAATGAAATAAGTGTTTTGCAATAAAGGCAATGTACAATCACAACAAGCACAACATTACCTGTCATGTTCAAATGAACATGAGAGGATCCTAATCCTAAAATATAATAGAAACCGAAATTGTATCATCATTACAAATCGTAGCAAAAGAAACTGGTTTCTGGTACGCAATGATTGATCTGGTATCAGACAAGACCCTTTTTTTTGGTATATAATTAGGCTATAATCACCAAAACAACCGGATTGACAAGACCCTTTTTTTGGTATATAATTAGGCTAGAATCACCAATACAATCGCAATCCGGTTCACAGAGAGGTTAAGGACCTAAACAGGTCGAGACCAGTAACCAATTTACAGCAAACCTTAACAGTCTCGTATTCAAAACTCATATTCTCTCATTATCAGAACATTTATGGTCAGGTTTTGTACACTTGCACACCCCTAATTAGCAGAGCATAGGTATGCAAATGTAATTAAAAACAAAACCGGCGTAACTATTACTTAATTGCTTCATACATTTGTGTGCTAATTTCGCCTTATATTCAGAGTGAGGGCTTACGGTGATATAATAAATAGAAATTCAATTTCACAACATGAGCAAATTAAAATAGAAGACAAAGCATCATATAATCTTAATGAACAACAAATTGCGGTAAATATAGAGGAAAACTTTCTAAACATAAAAGACTTCTGAGTTCTGACGGACTACTTAAAGTAACACTATCTGTTTAAAAACAAATCTTCTCAAAAGAAATCACAGTTGTAGAAGACACGAGTGAGGTATTTTCACATACGTTGCACAACAAGGTTCTCGAAACCTCGAGTTTGAGATCAGCTAGCCGAAGAAGTGCACGTGTTGATCCCATCCTTACAGTCTCTAGTAAGATCATTAAAAGTTTCAATTTGCTTTTTGCCCCTCAAGAAAACCTCGGTATCAACAGACGCCCTCATGTATCCATCAAACTCAACTGGCACACCGTTATTCAGCTTAGTCATCTCACTATACCATTCACTATTCTCGTCCCATAGGCTATTGAATTCATCAAGGAAATGAGTGGAATACTTATCTTTCAATGGGTCAAAGAAAGAAGTGTCGGGTTCATCTGTTGCAATATAAAGATTCCTTCCGTCATCAACCTTATCTTGTAAGGAAGAAAGAAGAGCGTCGGGTGAAGTATCCGATGCAAGGTTCGGCCATTGTTCCGTATTTTTAGCCTTTTCGCCTCTCACAATATGAACAGAGTCGAAATCCCAGTTCAGTTTTGCTGATATTGCTGAGACTATGTCCATCAATCTTTTCGATTTCCATATCAAATGCCATGGTCTTTGAATAACAGATTCCGCTTCACCTTCACAAACTCTGTACCAATAATTATCAGGCTCGACACTTCCAAACTTCCTCATAATCAACGTATCCTTCACACCAGCCATCTTCATCGGGGTGATTCTGAAATCGTCAATGAGAGAAATACTTAGCCCGTCTTTCTGATGCCACTTGTTCCAATCTGACCAAAACTGACCCTGATCCAAAACGGAGGCAGACTCCTTCAAATGCTCGAAATCAAAGTAGAACCTGAAATCTTTCCCTTCTTCATCTTGACCCGATTTAGTATAAACAGACGACAAGCAAATACTCAAGTCCATTACAAGCGTCCTGTTCAAATACTGAGCTTCACCTAACGCACACATAAAACTCCATAAATAATGATCCATACTCTTACACTTTTCTCCACCGCCATTATACAACAAATACCTCCCTTGATCAAACGACTTCTCCGATTCAACAACCGGCAAAGTATCGTTCACAACTTCACCAACCACTTGCACACCAACGTTCTTATTATCTTCACCCATCGGCGTTTTCTCAAACCCAGGCTTCTGATGCTTCTTCCTCTTCCTAGCATTCCCACCCGAATGATAATCACCAATACTCACAACACTAAGACTACAATTCACCGACCTCACTATCACAAAACTCCTATAATCCTTATACAACGCGGCAGTCTTCCCTTCTTTAGGCCTAAACCTCCACGCCATGTGACACGAGCTATCATTGATCCCACGCACCGGCTTCCCAAATCTATAAAAATGTATATCCTTAAACTCCTCAATCGCCTTACTCATCATCAAATGAAACACTTCCGGATCAGTACAATCTATCGCCTTATCAATCTCACCACTACAATCACGCGCCTCCTTCTCCTCCACTTCCCCATCCGTCGTCACGCTCTCCTTGCTCACAACATCAGACACATTGATCACACTCCCAAACGCCGTCTCATTAACCTTAACAAAATCCTCCCCAGTCCTAACAACCGTACTATCCGAAACAAAAGTGGCGTTGGACGACGACGTAAGGAAACTAGTCATTTTACTAGAGGGATGAAACAAAGGGTCCTCGGGCTCGTAAGTGGCAGCTATTATAGTAAAAACCAACACACCAATAACAAAAAAAGTGAAAAACAAGTTTCCTATGATTGCTAAGGCGTTCTGTCCTAAGTTTTCGGGGCGAAAAGTGGCGTTACGGCTCGGTAAGCCTCTACCTAGCATCATTGTGGGTTGGAGTGCTCACGCGCGCGCGTGAGGACTGAATATAAACTGGGTAAACAATGATATGTATAAAATATGTATATATAAAAAGTGGGATTGATGAGTTAGGGTTTTACCTTTAGATAGATCTGATAGTGATGATGATAGCTAGTGAGAGTGTTGTTAAGTCAAAGGATGTGTGGTGTAGGTTAGTGGTGGTGAAGGGGGTGTGCTAATGTGGGCGGATTATTAAGGTTAGTAGTAGATCCACCGACACAGACACACGGACATTATTTAAGAATAAGTGGGTCCCACACGGTGTTTTTTTTAAATAAAAAGAGATTTGTACTATGAGTTTTGAAGGAAAAATGTAAAATGGGGCATTCCGAGAATCGAACTCGGGACCTCGCGCACCCGAAGCGCGAATCATACCACTAGACCAAATGCCCTGTCATGGATTAGAATTTTAATTAACACTAGACCATAACTTATATTTTAAGGACTTATTTGTTTTTTGTTTGCCTTATTACCCTTTTCTTAATGAAGAGTAATTTCAATTCGTTTAGTGGTAGTACAACAAAAAATAGTATCAATGATTCAATGTATGAAGATGTAAAATAGCTTATTCCTCTATGTTCACTTTAGGCTTAATTTCTGGGCCGAGTGGGCCAACGGGTCAATTGCATATATACCCACTAAAATTTGCATATTTGCATATATACCCAAATCATGCTTAAATTGCATTGTACATCATGCATTAAAAACTTGCATTATGGGGAAATATGCAAGTTTTTAAGTTTTAAAGGGTATATATGCAATTCCCCCTATTATCTTTTACAATATTTTCTCTTACTTTTTCCCACTCAATCATATTGCTTTTCCAACCATAAAAAGTTATTAACATGTACAACTTATACTTCATACAACTCTCCATAACCATAAATGACTTGATGAAAAAAAGGTACATGCCTAGGTTTGAATCTAATTGTCTAGGAATCATATAATCAAGTTTGAACAATTACACAAGATGGAGTATGAATAGGTTTTACTTCATTTTGGTCGAAATTTTAATCATATTTCTAGGAAGTATATAAACACACACAACTAAAAAGTTGGTCAATAAATTTTGTTTTAGGAGGAACTAGTCTCAAATCGCGCAAGGAACATTGTAGACCTTATATATGCAGTCTGCAGACCTCGGGACTACCCTTGCAGACCATTGTGTCGTTTTAATTTGGTGGGTGGTTCACATGGTTTGGGATGGATATACTTGCAGAAGTCTCGGCTAGTTTTGCAAATACAAGATAAGGTCTGCAATTGGTACAATGCTCCATAGTTACATATTACTTAGTTCGTTAAGTACGGTTATTGAATAATCAAAATATACATAATTTTCTTACCGTTAATTGTGTGCTTTTAGTTTATCAAACCAGTGACTCTTAAAACATATCATCATACATGAAAATATAAAGTTATGTTGCCCATAACACCAAAACTAAAATTTCCGTTTCTTAGAAGAGTGGATCATCGAGTCAAACTGTATTTTTTGGAACGAAGATCACGAGTCAAAGTTGATGAGTTATTTACATTCATCTTATTCCGATTACAATTTTACAAAATTGAAAGGTCTCTAAGGTTAAGACAAAAATCACCTCATATTCAACATGTGCAAGTTCAAACTCTAGCCATCCTTCTTTGAACCAAATCCTGCATCAATTTCTTTGCAGTTTCCGCCCTCCTTCTTTCTGACTTATTAACCCGTGCCGCAATTTCCTGAACCATCTTCTCCAAAACTGACTGGCTCAGTTTCTTTTCCGAAGGAGAATCCCTAAGTAAGTCTAGTAGCATCTTAGCGTTGCTCCGGCCTTGGAGTGTCCCATCAATAGTTAATCTTAACAGTCCCGGGATAGCCCCTTCGTTAAGAATAAGCTCCCTATATTTACTTCTTGAACTTACGCACAACGTGAGCAAAACACTAAGCGCGTGTTCTTTACTAACTAAAGATCCACCTTCAACTGTTTCTACTAAAGTTAATATCCCATCTTCGGCGTTTGTTATGGCATTTATTCCTTCTTGAGATTTTGAAATTATTTCTATTAAAGCGGTTGCTCTTTCTGCAAATTTTGAGTATTTTTTGCATTCTTTGAGGAGGTTGATGAGAGGCGAGGTGGCTGTTGTGTCAAGAATTATTGTTGGTTCTTGTTCAATTGTGGCTAGGTTGTGGAGGACGTTGACCGCATCGGCTCTTCCTTGAATGGTCCCAGAGCTAATGATTTGTATTAGAAGTGGGATTGCTTCTGAATCAACGATTGCTGCTTTATTGTTTGGCGAGGCAGATAATGTGAGAATTGCGGCTATAGCTAATTCTCCAAGGTTGCTTGTGTTATGAAACTTGAGGAGGTTCACGAGAGGAGGGATGGCGCCACATGTCACTATTTCTTCCTTGTTTCTGAAATCAATAGAAACGAAATCGTTAGATGGTATATTTACTCGTCATCGGGTGTGTATGACAAAACTAGCTATTGCTTGAGTTTGAGCTTGATCATACTTTAGGGTTATTTAAAAAAGCTAGCCAGTGTTCTTAACAAGTTCATCATACAATTCAAATTAACATGAAACAAACACTAACCGTTTATTTTTCGAAGCCAAATTTAACAAGGCCAAAAGCGCAACCTCAACAGCATCATCATTCTCCAAAGAAAGCATAGCAACAAGTGGCTTAATAACTCCGGCACCCCCGAACTTAGTTCTAACCTTTCCACCAGAATTACTCCTGTTACGTATCATACTTCTTATCTCTCTAGCAGCTTCAATCTTCATCTCAAGATCAGCACCAGTTTTTAGCTTCTCAGATATCAATACAATCAACGTTTGTGTCTTCATATTTGAACTTTTATCTAGTACTTCTTCCATTGGTTTGACTGAGTTTTGGTGTGTGTAATATGAAGGTGTTTTGGTGTGGGATTTAAGCTATTAAATAGCCACGTACTTTCTTCAATGTGATATGAGATGCATATCTTAAATTTCGTTAATTAAATAGTCACGTCTTTTGATTTCGTCTAATATGGTCAAAAGTGACGCTTAGGTAAAACCTAGGTACCAAAGTGTGAAATGTTATTTTTTAGCAAAATGGTCCCTTGTGGTGCATTTTTTGCAAAATCGGTCCTTTTGCGTTTTTTCAAAATAAGTCCTTGTACATTTTTTGCACGTTAGTCCTTCCGTTAATAATTTTTGCACCGTTAGTCCTATTTTTTCAAATAATAGTTTTATGCTAGTTAGTCCCTCCATTAATAATAGTTTTACGCCTTTTTCGTTTTGTCGTTTTCTTTCGTTTTTTATCCGTTTCCCCACATTTTTTTACGTTTTTCGTCCGTTTTTTTATCCGTTTCCCCACGTTTTTGTCCGTTTTATGCTTTTTTTATCCGTTTCGACATTTTTTACGTTTTATCCGTTTACATTCATGTTTTATCCATTTTGCCTACTTTTACGTTTTTGTCCGTTTCATTCCACGTTTTATATGTTTCGCCGTTTTTATGTTATTTGTCTGTTTTTTATCCGTTTTCGTCCGTTTTTTACGTTTTCTTAAAAATTTACGTTTTTTTAAAAAAAAAACTTTACGTTTTTTTAATAAAAAAACTTTACGTTTTTTTTTAAAAAAAAATTAAATAAAAAACTTTCTTTAAAATTTACGTTTTTTTTAAAACTTTTTTAAAAATTTAAGTTTTTTTTAAAAAAAAAACTTTCGTTCGTTTTTTAAAAAAATTTACGTTTTTTTTAAAAAAAAAAAACTTAAAAAAAAAAAAAAAAACTTTACGTTAAAAAAAAAACTTTCTTTAAAATTTAAGTTTTTTTTAAAACTTTTTTAAAAATTTACGTTTTAAAAAAAAAAAAAAAAAAACTTTCGTTCGTTTTTTTAAAAAAATTACGTTTTAAAAAAAAACACTTTCGTTTCGTTTTTTTAAAAAATTTACGTTTTTTTTAAAAAAAAAACTTTTTTAAAAACTTTTTAAAAAAAATTTCGTTCGTTTTAAAAAAAAAAACTTTCTTTAAGATTTACGTTTTTTTAAAACTTTTTTAAAAATTTACGTTTTTTTAAAAAAAAAACTTTACGTTAAAAAAAAACTTTCTTTAAAATTTACGTTTTTTTTAAAACTTTTTTAAAAATTTACGTTTTTTTTTAAATAAAACTTTCGCTCGTTTTTTAAAAAAATTTACGTTTTAAAAAAAAAAAAAAAAACTTTTTTAAAAAACTTTCGTTTGTTTTTAAAAAAAAAAAACTTTCTTTAAAATCACAAGGGACCTTTTTTGCAAAAGAAACAAACCACGAAGGACCATTTTTGCTCAAAAATAACTTTTTGTCAAGTTTAGCAGGTCAAAAAGTTACTCATTGTATCTATATTAGACGAAATCAAAAGTACTATTTAATTAACGAAATTTAATCACGACCATACTCATATCGATAGAAAAGACGTAACTATTTAATAGCTTAAGCCCTTTTGGTGTGTGTTTATATATGTATAAATTTAAGTGGTTATTACACGCACTAGTAGTTGACTAGGTATAATGAAATATGCCACGTTTTGATATGGGATATAACTTTTCTTTTTAAAGATAAATGATGTAACGCACAATGTATGCTTTTTGGTGTCATGTTTGTACTTTTATGTCTAGCTTTATGGCATTTTAAATGTAAATGTGTTTTCATGGATAAATAAAATATATGAAATATTATTGGTGTAATTAGTTAACTCTAAGGGGGTGACTTAAGTTGTTTGTAAGTTGCTTGAGTTCGACTCGGAAAACTCGACTCGAGGTTGAGTCTGAGCTTAAGCTTTGCTAGAAGTTCGCTAAATAAAGAAGCTTAATCTTCAGTTTCAGATATCGTGCTCAATTCTGCTTGTCAGTCTAAACGAGCTTTTACACACATATATAACATACATATTTGATATATATGTAAATAAGTATGTTAAACTAGTTAAGATGGAGCTCGAATTCTCTAATGTTAGATGAGCCGAGCTCGAGAATCGAAAATACTTGGTTCGCAAAGCTCATGAAACTTATCAAGTTTGTGTTCTTTCTATATTTTTTACCTTTTAAATAAGGTAAAAATGTTGTTTGATCACTTAGGATATGTTTGGTAAAAATAGATGTTGCTGATGTTGGTGCTAAAAAAGATTTAAATTGTAGTTTGTTTTTTTTTGTTTTTTTTTTTTTTTTGGCGTTGTTGCTGAAAAATATTAAAATCGGTTGATTTGTGAAAAATAATCTCCATAATCTTTTAAAAGCTGGTTTTTTGGAAACTTACTTTTTAAGAACTATTTTTTTCCTAAAATAATTCACAATCTTAGTTTGTGAAACAAAGATTATTTTTTTACCTATAATCTTAAGCCTCCACAATCTTCCATAATCTCTCACGCCAAACATGCCCTTAGTAACTAATACATGAGGCTTAAATACACTATCTCCAAAAGATGAAGATTGGTGGGATCACCCTGGTCCCATGCATCCTATGGATGCCAACCGGACCTCCCCAAGGACCCGACCGCAATGAGCCCTGTCCCCAGGTGGCACTTATCGGAGGTGGGCTTTGAACCCTGGCCATTTTCTCCAATAGGTCCCTCGTTGACCAATCAATCTGAGCATTTGCGGTGGGGGGATGGTACCAAATGATCTTTAGTGTCATGAAAGAGGTTTGAACCGGGGTCTATTGACCCAAGCTCACGAGCTCTTACCAATAGACTAAAGCACCATTGGTGGCTTAAATACACTATCTAAACCAAGGTTGTCAAGATCGGGATTCTTCGTGAATATCGTTTTCGGATTTGCAAGATCGTAATCGTAGGATCGGATCGAGATCGTAAGATCCTATAAAAATGTATATATTTTTGCATAGGGGTTGTAGTTTTATATTTCTATATAATATTTCTTACGATAAACGAATCTAAATTGATGATAAAAGAAAAGTTATATGTTCAAGTACCGACGTAGTAGAATATTAGATTTATTGCAATGCATACTTGCACAAAGGTACTACATACGTGCACCTACTTCTTGTTTCAATATTTTTTATTATAGGTTTTTCGTTATAACATTTAGATTAATGCAAAAAGATAGTGTTAATGTATTGATACGTGACTTTGTGACTTTTTTTGTTACAATATATAGATTAATGCGAAAAGATAAATGAATTGTATCTGAATATGAAACGACATAATTTTAATGAAGGGCAACACAATATTTTTTTTTCTTGATGATCAAATAAATTAAATTTTAATATTCTGATAATATTACTGAAATTTTTTAACATACAATTCATGCTCTTATATGTAATATAAAATAAATTATGAACAACATTGGCCCAAGTATCTAGATGGTTTACTACAAAAACCAGCTTCTGATATGTTACAAAGCACGGAATCATTTTCATAATAAACCCAATAAGACACATCTAAACTATTTCTAAATAATCCATAAAAGCATAATAATTTGACACTCATTAATCTTAAAAAAACAATCAATTAACAACACTAAAATAATAGCTTTCATGAAGAATTCTTAGTCATTGGGCTTTAAGACATGGGCTTATGATTAATAAGTTAATATAGCCAAAAAAAAAAATAGTTAATAATAGACGATCTTACGTGCGATTCTACGATTCTACTTTAATTACGATCTTGTTAAGATTTAAATTACGATCTTGTTAAAATCCTGGTCGTGATCCTACGATCAGGATCGCGATTTTGACAACTATGATCTAAACAGTAACACTCAATGGCGGAGGTTGACGATCTACTGTAGGAGGGCCATATATGTACTTCTTGTATTTTAAGAGGGCCAAAATAGTAATAAATATCTTTTTAACATATGAAAATCACAAAAAAAATATAATAAGTGTCCACTACGGATGGCAAAAAATCCGAACCCGACGGGAAAATCCGAAACCCGAATTAATTGCGGAGCAGGACATGCAAATCGAGTTAAGGGGTGGGTTTGGGGCTTAAACGGGGATTTTAATCGGGTTTGGAGTGGGGAATCCTCGCCCCATCCCGCCCAACCAGAATAAATATACACATATACAAGTATATATATATATATTTATATATATATATATATATATATATATATATATATATATATATATATATATATATATATATATATATATATATATATATATATATATATATATAGAGAGAGAGAGAGAGCATTTTGTTAGTATTTACGTAATAAAAAAATTACTTTACTATTGTTAGTTTTTTTTTTTATCTTTATAAGATTACAAAATTGAGATTATAAAAACTCGTTTAATGCTATATTCTTACGTTTTAATTTTTAGTGGTGTAATTTATCATTATTTGTGTGAAATAGTATAATTGAATACTTAATAAGGCTTGTTTTTAATTGATTATTAATAGGTTTTTAATTTTTCAAGTTATTGCTAATGGTTTAAAAATAATAAATGTGAAATGGTGCGTGTTAGGTCGAGAATTGCAACCATAGAGGATACCCCGATAAGATCCCCAATTAATACGAAGACGGGTCTGGGGGAGCATCCCGCCCCAACAAGGCGCCCCGATTAGATCCCCGATGGGGATCGAGGTGGGTTTGAGGAGAACTTTAGTAATCGG
This sequence comes from Chrysanthemum makinoi, assembly GCA_910596185.1. Lineage (NCBI taxonomy): Eukaryota > Viridiplantae > Streptophyta > Magnoliopsida > Asterales > Asteraceae > Chrysanthemum > Chrysanthemum makinoi. Next base: position 41,328,361 of record OU343222.1, on the reverse strand, counting down.
GGTTTAAGGATGAGGATAGCCGCCCCGCCCATTGCATCCCTTCCACAATCCTCATTAATACTTGGTTAAGCTCGATCACTTTTATGGCAGATTTTTTTAAGGTTGAATCAAGTTTCAAGCTCGATAGTGCTAGGCTCTGCTTAGAAATGAAGTTTTACTTAAATCACGAAAAAATATCTCAACTTACGGTACGTGTTCTTATCTGAATTTTCTTGTTTGTGGTAGCAACTTGATTTGGTTTGGTTGCTTCTTAACAATATGATGAGTATAGGTCTTCATTGTTTTAAGCACTTAATATATAGTCTATATATGTAGTCTATCTATGGGTCTCCATGTCTTATTCAAAAATCCAAATGCTTTATTGGTAAAATATTTGTTGACCATCACTTTCAACAACCGGTCCAAGTCAAGTATACTATCCTTTTGAATAAAAAATGAAACAAAAACAAAAATAAGAATGTTTTATGTAAGAAAAGTCCAATGCGTTAGGTTTTAGTAACTAATCTCCACTGAATCATTTTATCCTAAAGATAATAATATGTAGCCATGTTTTTACACTTTCTATCGGTCATGATGATTGACCACTTCGCTCTTAACCGGCCATCCAATATGTTTAGTCTATGATAGCGTCTTAATATGATACTACTTCCGTCTCAAATTTATTGTCAATATTTTTTTCAGTTGTTTTAAATCAATTATCGGTTTTACAAAATAGATAAAAAATTTAAGTCAAGTTTACGGTATTAACTAATTTAGGTTATTGTTACAAACTTTAAAAAAGTAATAAATTAATAAGTTATGAGTAAAACTAGCGTTCTATAAAATGTAAGAAAGAAAACTTGTAATGATGATGCTTTATATAAACTGTGTGTTAAAAGTGCAAATGTGAGAAATGTATTAATAATCAAAAACTAATTACATCATTCTTAGAATGATTAGACATAACTAAACCTTTTGTTACTATGAAACAAACATCAATACATGAAATCTATCTCTAAATTTGATACTACATAGAACAATATCTCGGACAAACTATCTTCATATCTCTGACAGTTAATCCAAACATCCCATTAACTGCATAACACCACCAGTTTTTCAAATTCTCACCTTGATGCACTAAGATCATAACCTCTTGATTACATATCCATACTCAATTCTACCTTAAAGCATTCAACCAACACTCATAATACAATGAGGAGAAATCAAGCAGGCATCATCAAGTGGGTTATAGCCCCCATTAGGGGTGTTATCGGGTCGGGTTATCAGGGTTATCGAGGTTGTCGGGTCGGGTTGAGTCGGGTTATGATTTTTTAAAAAGTGACCCGCAACCCGACCCGATAAATAATCGGGTTATCGGGTTCGGGTGTTATCGGTTCGGGTTAAGTCGGGTCGGGTTTTCGGGTTAAAACATCAATCACAACAGCAGACATATTATGTAAATTCAAACTTCATTGACTGAGCATGCAACATATATACTTATTCACCAATAAGTTTAACCAGAATTGTTTCTTTATATTATTTAAGGTAAATGTCTTATATTCCAGCGTTGCCTTTAATCACTTACCTATTAATTAAGGGACTGATAGGGAAATTAAATGTTATATTTGATGACATTATCATATCAATACATTCAAACTTCATTGACTCAGCATGCTCAAAGTTTAAAAGTGCAGCAGACCTGTACACCCCTAATTACAACAATATATTGCAGATTTGACTCTACCAGTTCAGCAGACCTGTAACATGGGAACCAAACGTTTTATGAGAACTGGGGAAACCAAACGTTTAAGTTACATAATGTAAAAAACTAATATATAAAAACTAATACATAAAAACCAAACATACAGTAACTCATTGGGCCTATAAAACTAATATATAAAAAATGGAAAATTGATTATCGAGTCTAATCGGGTTGACCCGATAACCCGATAACATTATTTTTTTAACCCTAACCCAACCCGATAACATTATCTGGTTATCGGGTTCGGGTCAAAACAACCCGACAAGATTTTTGACCTAATTAGACCCGACCCGATAAGGACTTATCGGGTTCGGGTCGGGTTGACCCGACCCTACTGACACCCCTAGCCCCCATTCACTCTATAAGAGGGGTTATAACTACCCTAGCTACATTTCCTGACCATTAACCTCAGAGTCCATTTTAGCAGCTCCAAACTTCACTAAGAATGAATAAGAGGCCAAGAGGGAAATGCATCACTAGAGAGGGGGAACACACACCCTCAAATAGTACAACCCATAACCTCGTGTGTGTTTTGTGTTAACGAATAATTATTTTCAGACGAATTGGAGGGAATATTATTAGACTATCTTTATCAACAACCTACTACGACAAATCTTTTAATAAAATATTATTTTCTCTTTCATTCACCTACACAACCAATACATACAACCAATCTACATTTTTTACCATTTATCAACAACTCAACCCAACCTACCAATAAAAATGTGACATGTGGCAAGGTTGGGCATCATATTTGCAAATCACTCAGCAACCCGGATTGCCAACCTTACTTTCATTCTTTGCACACTTGCAGTATAATATATATTTTTTTTTTTGTTTTTTTCCTACCCAACCGGTTGCTAACCCAATGGATAAAGATAGTCTTATGACGAAGTTGTATTAAACCATGGGTGTTAGATCAACAATTTTGTCATGTTGTTTAAGGACCTGAAGTTAAAGATAATATAACAAAATATACAATAACTAATTGATTAAGAATTGGTTATTTGTTAACTTGTTATAATTGTGACAACTTTTTTCATATGAAACCCAAGTTGCAGAATAAGGTTAAGAGCCATTCTAGATTAACAAAATATACAATAATTAATTGATTAAGAATTGGTTTATTTGTTATTTTATTATTATTGTGATATGATTTTTCTAAACCCAAGTTGCAGAATAGGTTAAGAGCCATTCTAGATCAAGCAATATATATATATGTTTCAAATTTAAATATGAAAACGTCATTAGAATTATTATTTTTGTAGGCAACTTTAGACGGTCGTTTTATTTAAGAAACATGGTCTTCAATTTTTAAAAATAAAAATAGAAAGTGATATACATAAAATATGGATAAAGTTGGTGGTTAAAAAAAAGTAGAAAAAAAAAAACTAAATATACAAAGAGTTTATAAAATAATACTCATATAATGACACTTCAAGTGTAATGGTTTAATCATTTTGCATCATAATTTTATTTTCTTACCCTCCATATTTAGTTGCAAAGTTATTGTATATGTGAATATAAGTTCGTAAATTTTTTGGAAGTAGCATTATTGCTTTTAAAAAGAAAAGCACACTAAAGCAACTAAGAATCATGATTTCAACGTCTATATCATCTAACGAAATGGGTTCGAAAATACAAATATGTGAACTTTTAATCCTATTCCATTTCGTGGATGATCATACATAAAGTCACAAGCCTGCCCCAGTAAGGGATTCAATTTACTTTTTTTCACGTCCACGCTACCTCTCAAATGACCTTCGCGCGACAGCCTTAGGTCTTGCATTAAGACGACATTTAATAAAATTAATTACAAAGTGAGTGTTTTGTTTTTATGTGTGTAGTTTAGTCGATCGTATATACGACCGAAATCCTCAAAAATCACTTGCGATGGCTGGCGATCGAGTGGACACACAACAAGACGATCGATGGTGAATCGATCGCCACAATCGATCTTACTTCCCTCGATCGAGACTATTGTATGCAGCCTAAAGTATCTTTAGATAATATCCAAATATCCAATCATCTGCAACGTTTTAAGCATGATTTATTAGAAAGGTTTAAAATATGGTTTCATTTCGCATACTTCACAAGTATCATAACCTGTGTCACTAGCAATGATCAAAGTTATATCTTGATCGGGCATAGGCATTCTTGTTATAATGTTACATTGTTGAAACACGACGGCTGTATTACCAAATATGAAATCTATGATCCCATAAATGTCAACATTCTTGGTAGAATTGTGTGAAGGAGCGAGCGTATAATGTGTCTTGATAACCGCTTATAGTGCATCTGTAAAATGCTGAATATTGTGAATTGACACGAAATGCTACTGCTTGTTCCTTTTCTGGTCCAGCAACGTTGTGAAACCCAATGTCAGGTGCCATGAATCCTTTTTCCGGATACACCTAATCAATCATATAGTAGACAATATTTTTGTGGCGAAATGAGTATTAAACAATGTTATGGTGATCTCAATTCTGTTAAGTGTTAACGGAACATATTAATCATTTATGAACTTTATGTTATGGTGATCTCTTTTTATGTTGATTATGCATAAGAAATGATGTTAGCAAGACTTGTGTCCATATTAAAATTAAAGAGTTCAGATTTTTTGTTTTGTGTGTTCAGAATTCCTTTTGATGAAATGATACTCCTTCCCATGTCATTTTTTTTTTTTAAATATTTTTGACTGATTAAAATAGTTAATTTTTTAGGGGGGTCATTTCATTCATAGAACTAAAAATTGAAGGGTCTTAAAAGCTTCACATGTGATCATAAATTGATCATCTTTTGCAGTCTGGCAGCTCTGTGTTGTTGATGCTTGTTTGACGAGGTGTTGCCATAAGGCTAGCCCCAATAGGCGATCGAGATCGACAAACTAGATCGATCCTTGGTCGATCGCTTTGATGTGGGTGGAGTCGATCGCCCGAATTCACTCTCCATTCGGTCGTGCCTGCGCTCAAATACAAATTCAGTTTTGTGTGTGTATTGAATAATTATAAAAGGTATATTTGTGGGGTATGTTTTTTGTAGTGTAGGTCGCCTTACTGGGGCACTCAATCGCCGAAGGTCATTTGGAGAAAAACTAACGCTATGCGGGGAAAAATGAGGAAGATTGGCTGCTTCTGCAAACCTAACCATTATTTTCTAGTAGTAGGCTCCTCTCATCCGTTTCTAGTCACTATTTCTTACCATAAATAGAAAGTTGTACTATTGTACGGAGTATTATCTTTTCTTATAAGATTAGTTATGATGTATTTATATTTTTGTTTACTGTATCAATCGATATTTTAGTAAGGCAAGTATATTGATTCACACATCACATATTCATATTTATGCATATATCATATTGTATCATGTGCATTAATTTTGGGACATTATGGTGAAAGAACAAAAAAAGATGGTGTAAGCATCAACTCTCTTTTAGTAAGGTGTTGTTAGGGGTATCTTTATAGGTCAGTGGCACCCTTTTAAACTATTTTATCAGTCTTTAAACAGTTTGTGAGCAGAAAAAGACATTTTTCTACCGTTTTATGTTTCATGTTTTATGTCTTTTAATATTTTTGACTTATCAAATTTTACATTTTATGCTCCATACTTTTAGTCTGGTAAGTTAGGCTGTCGACCTTAGCCATACTCTTCTTGTATTCCACAGTCGACGAACGGCTCCGGGAAGAAGAATACGGACAACATTTTGTTTTAGGACCTCCGCTGGGCTACCTCGGTTGCCAAGTCCCCTTTTCTACCTTCAGCGATTCTATGGATTGATCTTTAACACCGAGCTCGCTCTAGCTTCCTCGATCCTTTACGGCCGAAGTAGAGGGTTCCTCTCCACTCTTCCCTCTCCCGGTCACTCGCTCCACCTCGTCCTTCCGGGTTCTTTCCCTTATCAAGGACGACTGATACTCGGTCTCCAACTTCTTAAGTTCTCTGATAACCTCTCATTCTCACCTGGAGGCCTCCAACCTATCCCTTAAACCCCGACAACCTTGGTGAGTGCGGGTGAGCTCCCATAATGTGGATGACATCTTGCGTGAACCTCTTCCAGTCTTTGGCAATAACACTCTTCCCAAATTCCTCATAGGCGGCCGAGTGAGCTCAATGTTGTTCATTTGTTCCAGAGCTTCTTGTTCGGCCGGTGTGGGAAGATTGTCGATGAGCTCCTTGCAAGACCGGTAGGAATTGATTCGAACGTCATCCCGTAGGGCCAGGGGGATGAAGGCGTTAGTGGCTTCATCTACATTAACGAGCGAAGGCGGAGTTAAGAGAAATAATCGGTATGCAAAAAAAGGATGACAAACGGAAGTGCGGATACATACCGAGTCCAAGTTGATTTTATCAATCCGCTTAAGGCCGCGGGAATGATGGGCCGAAAACACTGCGGAACATAAACATAGTGAGTTGGGAAAATCGCAAGTATGAGCAATAGAATGATTTATACATACCTTCGTGAGCCGTGAGGTCTTCGAGTTCACCGGTGGCGTTTGACCACCCTCATCGACCGGAGGGTGTGAGTGCATTGTAATTGCTCACTCCCACCGCCGGCATTTTCATCCATTCGCTTCGGGGAGTACGCGTCTGTTATGTCGCCTTCCCCGTCCTCAGCCAGCCAGATTCGGGTTGCCTTGCTGGCGTTGGCGTTCGGGCCCGTCACTTGGACATCTTCCGCGGACACGGTTTATAGGGTCCGGGTTGTCGATAGGCTCTCCAGAAGACAAACGCCAACAAATTGGCGTGTTTTCTTTTTCTTGCCTTGTGCCTTGGAGGTCCCTTCTCCAACGGCCGCTTTTCTTTGCTGCGGGCAAGGGCCTCTTTCTCTTTCTTCTCCCTTAGAGCAACCACTTCAACATCTTCTCGTTCGGCCCGGCCTTGGTCGGGCCATCTTTAGGAGGAGGACTCGCTCCCACCGCCGGGGGTCGGAAGTTCTTTTGGCGTCTCCCCTGTTGGATTAACTGTGGGACCCTTGCTCACATCGTCCCCTTCCCATTCTCGAAGCTCAAGGTACTCGACATATTGACAACCGAAGGCGAAAGCAACAACGAAAACAAAATGTTAGAAACTTTAAAGGGCAAAGCCGGGGAGACAAGTATCAATCCGGGATGACAAGACTAAAACGAGTGATTACCATGACCCTCGGCATCTTTTAGAATGGGCTCAGTATTCGTGATTCTTGAAAACCGAGGAGAGATGACACATCCACAAAAGACTCATCGTCGGATGCTTGCAGCTTAATATGAGTTTTGCTAAGTTTCTCGTGGTCCGATTGGGAAAAGCCGGTGGGGAAAGTGTCCGTTATTTTAGAATCCTTATGCCTCCACGCCATGGCTATGAGGATGGCCCGCCTGTCAATCAGGAAAAACTTCTCCTTCCAGTGCTTTAAGGTGGGACGAACCTCCTTGAAACACTTGTATGAGTTTTCTCCCGTCCGGTTCTCAAAGGAAAACCAATGCCCTTGCTTACACAACCGGTGAACGCGGAAGAGTGAGACCACTGGGTCAATAATATTAAGGCTATAACACCTGATCTCAAAGAGTATCACACGGTTCAATCCTAACGGGACTAGTTGAGAAATGTGCACTCTAAAGTGCTTGATCACGTTCGGCAAAAAGTGGAGAAGGGAATCCTAACCCCTCTTATCTCTAACTGTTTAGGATAGATACCTATCTTATCCTCGGCGGTGATCCATAGTCATGTCGGTGGTAAGACGGACGTAGATCGGGAATGCCATATTCGGCTACTATACTATCTAACTCGGGTTGTGTTAACCTAGAAGTATGTACATGCATATCAAACTTAGGAATGACCGGTTGAACGGCCTCTTCGTTAGTCTCGTCAGTCGGACGGACGGAAGTGTTTTCTCTCACTAAGGTGTTCCCCTCGGTTCCAATGTCGGCCATTACTAAAAGATACCGAGACAATTCTGATATTAACAGAGAAGGGGCAGAACAAACCTTAAAAGAGGTGAAGAAGACGTCCGGACGAAGTATGAATAGGAGATGCGAGAACGGTTTGTATGTGTGAGAAAAGTAAAAACCAAATAGGGAGAAAGAGGGGTATATATATGCTAAGGAAACCCTAGGCGACAAAGGCGTCGGTCGAGAGGCGATGGCGTGGCCTCATGTGGACCGTACGACGTGAGATGAAGCGGCAAATAACGCGGAAAAGCCCAAAAGGCCATGGGCCCAACTTGCCGCCCATTTTCATGGTTTCGACCATTTCGACGGTGGGGAATAAACTCGTTCTTCCCGTCGGTAAGTTGAATTATACTAAGTGTTACATCATCGACGGCACCAAAAATATAACACGGGGGACATGTTGACGTATGTGCTTGGCGATCCAACGTCCGTCGCCGGGCGCATAGGGGACATCGAGACTTGAAGGCGGACGATCATCCACACGCGTCGGTCAAGACTAATAACCACCGACCATGTCGTGATTTTAGGGGATTCTCCGCCACGCGTGGCCTACTAAACAGAGTTACTATAGACTCCGCAGCGGGTGGTGAGCAGGAGAATAATAGTAGCATGAATAGGAGATTGGGGTAGTATAAATACCCCAACACATTTATTACTTGAGGGGAGGCTTTTACCTACTTTTTCCTACTACATTTATCAATACATTTACACCTACTTATCCACACGCCGGAGCTTGGTCTCGGGACAACACCCGAGGCGAGGCTAACGCGTCCGTGCATTGTGCAGGAGTTGATCACGTTCAATCCGGACGGCTAGGACTGGACGGAGACAAGATTTTGCTTCAACAGCACCATAATTTATGCATTACTGCTTGTACCGTACAATACTGTAATGCACAAATTATGATGCATGCATAAAAAAATGTGGTGTGAGTATCACCTCCATTTTATTAAGCATTTGTGGTTCTTACTTCGATGACACATGGGGAAATGGTCAAAAGAATATAGAAATAATTTGAGATATTTTATTCGAGAATTGAAGATCACTAGTTTTATCAAGAGTAAATTGCATTTTTGGTCCCTAAGGTATGACCAAATTGCATGTTTCGTCCTTAACATTTCGAAAGTGCAACAATAGTCTTCATTTTGAAGGTTTTGCTGCATGTTTCGTCCATAATATGCAATTTAAGGATCAAACATGCAACGGAAACTTCAAACTTTTAGAGACCAAATATGCAATTTAGGTACCAAACGCCCAAACATGCAACAAAACATTCAAAATAAGGATTACCGCTACACTTTCAAAACGTTAGGGACGAAACCTGCAATTTGACCATACCTTAGGGGACCAAAAATGCAATTTACTCTTTTTTCAATCAAATGATATAGAGTGACCAAGATCAACTAAAAAGAAAAAAATATAAACATTTACCGGTTATACTACTCGTGTATGCACGAGATTTGAACATAAATTATTAATTACATTTTAATATTGAATATTTCGAGTTTAAAAGTTATTGCATATTATCATACGGTACAAAATTGCGTATTATGAGTTTAAATTTAATTGCATAAAATTTAATTTTAATTTTAGATATTAACAAAAGCCACGAGGCTTTTACTATTTATTGAGCAGTAAAGTTAGAAGACAAAATGCAAAATAGTCCCTCCAATTTCTAATGTGTTACAAAAAATGTTTCTACATGGCATTATTAACTAAGGATAGTTAGTGCAACAGAAAATTACATACATGTCTCTCTCATAAAATTACATACATGTCTCTCTCATTTTCTTGCGTTGCAAAAACAATTTAAAAATTGCAAAATGTCTCTATCGTTACTTGCGATTACACGAATAGTCTCTAGATTAACCCCGCGGTCCGTAGCGAAATGCGGGTAAAGAAAACATCGAAATACATTTTTTTTTAATTGTTTTAGCGGATGCTAAAATCGAATTTTTGATTACCTATTCTAACTCAATTAATATAATTGCCAAGTAACCATCTAAAGTTCTAAGTTCACAAAAATAAAATTATCTTTTACACGAAACAAAGCTACATATTAATTAGTGGTTATATTTGTAGCTCAATTATCTTTTTAGACCAAACAAAAATGCATATTAGAGGTTAAATTCGTAGCTCCATTATACCATGACTAAAACGGTAATACTTATATTGGACTAAACAATAAACTTTTTAGGCACAGCAACTTTCATTTCATAATTTAAGTTTTAAATAAAATTATTAGGTTTAGTAGTTGTTCTGTATAATTTTTTACGGATAATAAAAAGGGATCTTTTAGATAATGATTATCTTATGCAGTTATGTATTTATGTATTTAGTTATTTATTATAGTTTAGATAATGATCATTGTAAATGTAGATATGGTTGGTTCCGACAAGATAATTGATTCACCAAAATTTTACTCCTTTTTAAGAAATAATTTCATATTTACTCAATCTAAACATAAAAATGTCATATAATGTATTTAAAGCATGTTTTGGGTAAATATGACATTATCTTGTTTAAGTTGGGTAAATATGAAATTGCCCATTTTCTTAAATATTATATAGCTTTAATCGGAAAATTTCAATTATTACTTAATAAAGAAAGTTTCAAAGATCTTGTCTAAACTTTTTTTTTTTTTTTTTTTTTTTTTTTTAAATAAGATTACAAGAAATAAAATGACAAACGTATGTTATATGTCAAAAACTTAAGAACACACACATATCACACAATATCATTCTATGACATCAATATCATCTCACATCCCACACTAGTATAATTGACGTGTCATTTAAATAAAGGTGTTTTTAAGTGTGTGTTTTTTTATATGTTACAATAGGTCCAATTTTTACTGTTATGAGTGCGAGTAATATGTTGTTCGATATTATTCACGATGTTGTGATGACATGGAGTGAATGCCATCATATTTTTTGATATCATCGTATCCAATAATCTTACCGAGAGTTCTTGCCTTTGCATGTAATATCCAACACTATTTGACCATAATACTACCTATGTTACTACGCGTGAAGGTGATGATCACACGTGGTAATACTACATTTGCAAAGGTCTTTGGTTGAGTTATACTTTTTATCCTAATGGTGTACCCGGTGGTAGTCTTATCGAAACAACTTGTGATTTTGATAAGTCATGTCAAAGAGTAACAATCCATTTATGCTGATTTTGGGATTTCCATGTTAAGTTAATTGATGGTGAAATTGTCTTTGTAACGAAAGTATGAGTATTGAGTGGCAATTGTGGACTTGAGTGTGTCTCGTAAGAGTCAAAAAGATTAAATGATGGTAATAATTTGTTATATTTTATCTTCAAATTAAGAGCGCAGTCAGAAAGTTACTGACGATGATGCAAACTTTGATATTTTTGTAAAACTACATTACAAATCTTGTCGCTAGAGGGGCAAATTAAAAAATAGCTATAAAGTTTAAAAAATTTACACTACAAATGTGTTTGCTATGGGGTATATGCCCACCATGCCGTGATTTTGATAAGTCATGTCAAAGAGTAACAATCCATTTATGCTGATTTTGGGATTTCCATGTTAAGTTAATTGATGGTGAAATTGTCTTTGTAACGAAAGTATGAGTATTGAGTGGCAATTGTGGACTTGAGTGTGTCTCGTAAAAGCAGTCAAAAAGATTAAATGATGGTAATAATTTGTTATATTTTATCTTCAAATTAAGAGCCTTGATCGAAGTTCTTGACGATGATGCAAACTTTGATATTTTTGTAAAACTACATTACAAATCTTGTCGCTAGAGGGCAAATTAAAAATAGCTATAAAGTTTAAAAATTTACACTACAAATGTGTTTGCTATGGGGTATATACCCCTTATTCGTGTCTCCGCACGTCTTGAACGGGTCAATGTGATAACTACTTGAACGGGTCAATGTGATAATTACTTAAACGGATCAAAAAGCTAAAAAAAATATAAATATATCTAAAAGGCTCGCAAATTTCTTGCAAAGGCCGTAAAAGCGTGAGGAGCGATCATGATTACTGTACGCTTTATGTCACGTCTTTTTCTAAACTCGACATATATGAAATATGATATAAATATATAATTTTTTTTCAAAATTTCTGCCGCCTTATATCACGCCTTATAAATAAAAAATCTTCGCTTTAACTGCATAGACATGAGGTTTGATCATGCCGTAACACCACGGCTAGCACTATTTATAATGTTATAAATTTCCCGCATATATTTCATTGCTCTAGTTTCATTACCGTAATTTACTCCTTTATATCCCCCATTATAATTAATTCTCTCCACTATTCCCACCAACCCAATATCTATCACTTTCTCTTGTCCATTTAATTCTCTCCGTCTTTCTCACCCACCAAATACCTCAGTCTCATTTATCTCTTGACCTCCTAAACATCCACCATCTTATCTTGCCACATTAGCCTACTGCTCTTTGCAACTGACGATAAGCTGTCATCTACTGTTTCAACATGCCTCTTTTTTTGTCTTGACAATGGTGTTATATGTGGGCTAGACTATCTTCATAAGAAAAAAAAAAGGTTGGTTATTTATTTGTTTGGTTTGGTATGATCAAGTTTGTTTATATTTTGATGTAACTATGATACGAGTCTAGATTTTGTTGACTGTCATGTTTCTTGGTTTTAGGCTTCTTTTGTTATATTCTTGTGCAGATGTTATATGTTCTTGTATTATTATTATTTTTTTTTTTCGTTTATTAAAATGGATCCAACATACAAAAATATAGGCAGTGCATTTATTTTGAGAGATTTTATGTGTATTGAAGATTGTGTTCTTCCTAATGTACTTTTTAGATATTTGAACTTGTAGTTAAACTAAATCCTACTAAAGAATTATTTTGTGAACTCATTAAGGGTTTTGTTAAGGGTTGTGTATAAACCTTCCAAACTGAAGAAAATAACAATTAATGAACTCATATATTCCATAATTATATACATTTAATAATTATAAAAGAGGTAAGTGATGTTAATTATGGAATATTTATAGTTTATTAAGTGTTCATTAAATGTTAATTATATATTTATAGAAGCCTTACACACAACCCATAGAGTTGTCTTTAACAAAACTCATTAATTAATACTAAAATGAGTAAAATTGAAGGTTATAAATAGCGTGATCCGTGACGTGCCGTGGCGGCATGGCAAAACCTCACTCCTTAGCAGTTATGGCAAAGTCATAGCTTTTTTTAAGGCGTGAATTAAAATGTTTAAAATATGAAAATACTTATTGATTTATTTATCATATCATATTTCCTATGAGGATAGTTATTTTACATACCAAACTTTTTACTACATATTAAGGACTCATCTCCACCCTCCAATTAAAAAGAAATCAATGGCTGAGATTAAAAGCATTTTATTATTTCACCTATTTTTATAATTTAAATATCTCTTAAACCGTTAATCGTTAAGCGAAAATAATTACACCATCGCGACAGTATTTAATTATTTTCTATAGACGGACACTTTGATATACTTTCGAAAAAGAAAAAAAATCGTTTTTTCACGTTTTCGTTTTTTCATTTTTCTTCGCGAAATTTGCATGAAAATATCATATATGATTTAATACTAATTTGAATATCACATGTGATATTAGTGTTAAATCACATATGATATGTAATATCATATGTGATACTATTGTTAAATCATATATGATAAATCACATATGATATACATCTCATATATGATATAACACTAATATCATATATGATATAACACTAATAGTGTTATATCATATATGATTTTAATATAAATTTCAGTAACGTAAAAAATGAAAAAATTAAAAAAAAAACGTAAAAAATACGAAAAAAAAAGTTGTCGAAAGTATATCAAAGTGCTTATCTATAGAAAGATTATTAAATGCTTTCGTCATGATATATATTTTTTTTCGCTTAACGATTAACGGTTTGAAAGTTATTAATATTTGAAAAAAGATGATGAAAGTGGGTTTTTTTAAATTATTGGGATTAATCTCATCCATTAGATCAAATAAAAATGAATGGTGGAGATTGATCCCTTGATATGTAAATAATCTTTTGCCCTCAAATGATCTTAAATCCTTTCCTATATATCGATTTTACAAAAAGTCTTATAAATAAGAAATTAACTCAATAAACTATCATTATTAATCTTTTTCATTTCTTAAAAAAAGAAAAGAAAAAAACCTTCTTAATTAGAGTTGAATTCAAAAGACGTTACGCCTCACGCCTTAGCTCGTTTTATCGCGTCTTTTCATGGCTCATCTCACGTCACGCCTAGAGGCGACACTTTGGTATATTTCGTAACGTGGATGTCACGCCTCGCGTCTTAACACCGGCATGACGCGTCTTTTAAAACCCTAGTAAAGTCTAATCCCAGACACTATCGTATTTTTTTGTTTTGGGATTTGGGATGATATTTTGATAAATAAACTGTAATCACCTGAGAAGTATAGTATTGAAAATGGAAACTCATAAAAGTAGTTAAGATTATTACGGAGTAATTAAGCAGATAAATTTGTAAATTGTACTAAGTTTTAAATAAACACCCTTTAAGGCCTTAAGGGTGTGTTCATGAGAACCGGAAATGAGAATGTGGGGGCAAAATTTTTTGACAACAACAACAAAATGCTGGAAGAAAACTAGGATCGTAATGATAAATCGAGTAGTTTTACTTTGAAATGATTGATTTATAAAGCTTTAGAGTGTTGAATGTTGGGTTTTAGTATATGGGTGGGGGGCAATTTGAGTTTTGGTTGGGGGGCACTTTTGAAAAAAGGTCAAAATTATAAAAAAATTACACTAAAATCTCGACTTTTTCGGCTAGTCGTGGGGGGCACTTGCCCCCCATTCTTATTAAGTGGATCCGTCCCTGGGTGTGTTTGGTAGGAGGAATTTAGACAAAAGAAATGGAAAAGGATGTTCTTTTCCCTTGTTTGGTACACTAGAGAAAAAAAATAGGCGAAGAATTTTGAGTCTCGTGAATTTGTTCCTTTGTATTTTGAGATCTTTTCATTTTGTGAGGAAAGAGAACTAGAGAAGTCTTCCTCTTGAATTCTACGTGTTTTTTTCCCAACCAGCAAAAAAAAAGTATAAATATATAGATCACGTGCTTATCACATATTTACCACAAACTTACAAACCTTATCCTCTTTTAGACCACATTTGAGATCATCACCCTCCGGTGAACTTCCATGTTTAATTCTTAACCTCATCAACAAAAGTATCTCTTCTCCCATCACCTCTAACGTTGTTGTAATGTTTCTATTCTAAATTTTCAAACCATAAATTGAAGCATTTGGCTGTTGGGCTTTTTTTTTTTTTTTTTTTTAATTTTTGTTATATTAACTCACACAATTAGTTGTGTTTGCGGATGGAATTGATTTTGGTATGTTTAATATTGGCTTAGATTATTATTTTGCAATTTATTATGTGAATTTTTAACAATGCATTCCAGTGTTTGATATAATGTCCAAGTCTTTTTTAACATAGCATTTCATGGTACTGTACCGCTTTACCTTTAGATTATCGTATATGTACCGATGTACGCCATGGCATTCACACTCAAAAATGATTTGAATATAGTTTGTGTTAGTGACAATTTTATGTCATTGAAATATTGTGAGTTTGGTTTTGAAGACTCACTATGAAGTTTGGCTGTAACGTGTGGTATAATATTGTTAAATGAGGTTTAAGCTACTTTAAATGTGCTCGATCATCTATGTCTTTTTATTTCGAAATGATTGGAATATGGTGATTTTCAGTGAGAGATGTTCGAGTTTTAAGTTTGAAAACATAAGTGCTCTAACCGGCTTTTTGGTAGTTGCTTGTGGAGTCTGACCGTGAACTGGCATGAAGTATATGTCTAGTTCTTGAAAATACTGGCACCCGTTTCTTGTTTTCATAACACATATCTAATATAAAAATAGAGTTTGGTTCAGTTTGTGATTGAAAACAATGATAAAAACCAGAAAAATCATAAGATGACCTCATAAAGTCATAATTAGTAGATAAATCTACTTGTAATATACCCGGTTGTATTCAATTGGAGAAGCAATGCAAGTGAATATTGAATTACCATACTTGTGCAAGTGAATATTGAATATTGTTTGGTCCTTTTTTTTAGCATGGATTAGTGGTAGGCAAAGATGTGATTTAAATTATGGTGAATGGAGTAATTAGCATAAATTATGCATATATGGAGGTAAGTGAGAAACAAAATAGCTCATGGTAAGCAAATATGTGATTTAAATTATGGTGAATCGAGTTATTAACATAAACCTATGTGTTATATCCGGTTTATAACATTAGCTATAATTATTGATTGCTTATTGAAAATAGCTCATGTAATTTTCTTTATTTTGAAGGCATGGTTAACAACTTAATACTAGTACGACTAGAGGTCAAGTGAGAAACAAAAGAACATGGACGTGTGTAGAAGATCAAAAGCTAATTGATGTATTAATGGAATTAAACGCGTCTGGAAAGTATGGTGCAGATAACGGTTTTAAACTTGGATACTTTCAAGCAGTTCAAATCCTTTTAGATTCCCGAATTCGAGGTTAAAAGCAAAACCTCATATTAAGTCTAGGTTGAAGACGTGGAAGAAAACTGTCATTATGAATGACATGATACTCGGGTCAAACACTAGTGGATTTGGTTGGGATCTTGAAAAATGCTTTGTCACTTTGCCCTGACGATGTATGGGATGGCTAGAACCCTTTTTTGTATGAAAATACTTGCCCATCTTGCTAGGTTCTTTTGTGTAAGGCTATTGGTTCTAAGCTACCTGCTTTTGTATATGACCACCGGTTTTAAGCTAGCTACTTTTGTATGTATGGCTATATGTAAAAAGCTACTTATTTATTGCTAATGGTAATGTATGGTTTACTGGTTCTAAGCTACCTCTTTTTGTATAGCTTTCTTTGTGGACATATTTTCTAATTTTCAGTGTGTTATGTGTTATTGTTGTTAGTACCTCGAAACGATCATTACATATGTGGGCGGAAGCATGCTTATTTTTGACTATTTGATGCTTCAACGTTTAACATTTGCCATCTCATTTCATATTATGTTAGTATTGGATAAAAAAAATGTGAAAAGCAATCAAAATAAACCATCTCATGAAACTATCGTAAAAGAAAAGTTTTCTTTTCTCTGTCTAAACTTACCAAACACAGGAAATGAATTATATTAATTTCTCGGGTTAATTTATCTGTTGTTACCAAACGCAGATTCTCTACATTTCCTTTTCTCCACCTAATTTCATTCTCTGAATTTCTCTCTACCAAACGTGCCATAAATTTTTTAGGTGTTAGGGATTTGGGGCAGCAGAGGTAGGCGGGGGCAGTGATGGTGGTGGCCTCAAAAATAAAATAGAGAAAATAGTGGTGTTGACAATGTGTGGGTTAATGTTCTGTTGCTGGTTGTTTCTTGCTTATTCGTCGTTGTGAAATATGCTTTTAGTTAATCACTACCACTATGTAGGTAAGTCTATTTCTCTCATTTTTGCTATATCTGAATCATGCACACTCCTACCAAAAACAAAGTTTCAAGATCAATTTCTAATGGACTAACTTTCTTTCATTGTTTTTGGTCAAATCATGCATGTCACCCCTATGTCGGTCATGTATCTGGGCAGCATAAACTAATGAATGATTGAGGTGATCTCTATATACTTATGTTGATTAGAAATGATGTTAACAAGACTTGTGTCCATATTAACCTAATGAATGATTAATGAGCTTTATGAATGATTAATGAACTTTATGAGTTCAGATTTTTGTTTTGTGTTGTTCAGAATTCCTTTTGACTAAAATGATGCTCCTTCCTATGTCGTTGATGTCATTGAAGGTTTACTAGACTTAAAACATTAAGGCACAAAATTGAGCAAACGGTCTCTCGGAATATACTTAACATTTGGCGAAATACATCTGTAAAAATCGATACTACTAATGATATCAATTAGGGATGGCAACGGGGCGGGGAATGTCGTGGATTGTATTTACCATCCCCATCCCCGTTTTCACTCTCCATCCCCATCCCCGTCCTCATCCCCATCGAGGAATTGCTTTACATCTCCATCCCCGTCCCCAATGGGGATAGGGGATCCCCGTAGGGATTCGGGGATTTTCAATCCTTATGAACTAACATAAAGTTTCCACCAATTCATCGAAAATATAAAGAATTTTAACTCATAAAGTGTTTCAAAAAACGTGCGTACATCGCACATTGTAAAATTCATTACAACTTTAATTCAACTGTAAAGCATTCTCAACATTGTAACATCACTTATAATATAAAAACAATATGTATCATATGTATCTATTCAGACAAACGAATAAGTAATATTCAGTTGGTGCTTATGCTTCTAATTCTAAAGATACTTGATTTTATAAATATCACATATGCATATAAATATACATGTCGATACTCATAAACATATATACATATACATATACATATACAAGTTAATCGAGTATGGATATAAGTATAAATTCTAAATACTTATACACTAGAAAGATGTTCAGGGATTTATGTTATCCCCATCTGTGTCCCATCCCCGGTTTCATATTTTAGGGATTCCCCATCCCCGTCCCCATCCCTGGTCAACTCGAGGATTTCCCAGTCAAAATCGGGTTTGGGGATCGGATCCCCATCGGGTACGGATTTTTTTGCCATCTTTAATATCAATTACACCAACTTCATGCGGTAAATAAATGGTAACAAAAATCACCTGTTAGAATAAATTATAAAAAGCGGAATTAGTGCAAGTTGTTTATTGATGAATTTTGTTATGGTAACGACAAAGTAGGGTACAATATTTTATGCGTGTGGTACAATGATTTTTTATGGTGTTAATGGGTCCATTTTGTGTGGCACAGGAAATAGTGGTTCTAATGACGCTGTAAAAACAGGAGCAGCAGAGGTAGGCGAGGGCAGTGATGGTAGTGGCCTCAAAAATAAAATAGAGAAAATAGTCGCGCTTGTATTTGGTGGGTTAGTGATTCTGTTGCTGGTTGTTTCTTGCTTGTTGGTCGTGAAATCTCATTTCAGTTAGGAAGAAAGATAATCACTACCACTATGGAGGTTAGTCTATTTCTATCATTTTTGTTTGTGTAATGTATATATGTTACGTGTGACTTGTAATGGTTAGCGCAAATTATGACTTACTTGGAATGGTAACGGTTGTTAGGCGCATAGCTTACACATTTGGTGGGTTGTGACCAATTGTAGTTAAGGTTTATGGTTAGATTTGTAACGATGGTTCAACTGATATATGCTTACAAATTGGCACAATAAATTCGATAATGAGATAGATTTCCTGACATAGGTAATCACACTAAACAAATGTAATCTATAGTTTCTAGCTAGTTTTTTTCAGCTTTTGAAAAAATGTTCACGAATAAAGAGCAGCATCACAGACAATATGCTATGGATATGGTTCAATTAGGATGGTTTAGGGCGCAAAATAGCATGTACATATACTGTGTTTGCATGACTTTCTGAATACAAAACAAGTAATGAAACAAGCGTTCTGGTTTCAAAATTCGAATTATTGGTGTAATAGAAGATTGCAAATTAGTCACACTAGCGAGATTGCTATATCTGAATCATGCACACTCCTACCAAGAACAAAGTTTCAAGATCGATTTCTAATGGACTAACTTTCTTTCATTATTTTTGGTCGGATCATGCAGGTCACCACCATGTCGGTCATGGAAGATGGAAGACTGTGTTTGGAGCTAACTCGAAAAATAAACTCAATTGAGTCCGACTCGAAAATATCAAGTCTGAATGTAAATTTCTTATATCGATAATCAAGTTGTTTAATTGGATTGGAGCTTAATCTTGAAAAGTAATACTTGGTTGAGCTCGATCACGTTTAAGGCTGACTTTTTAGGTTGAATCAAGTTTCAAGCTCGATAGTGCTAGGCTCTGCTTAGAAACTAAGTTTCACTTAGATTATTTTGCTAGAAGGAAAAGAAAACAAACAAACAAAAAAAGAATAAAATTATGGAAGCTCAACTTGCGAAACGTTTTTCTTTTTTCTTTTTTTTCTTTTTTTTTCTTTTTTTTTTTTTTTTGAAATGTTAATGATGTTTTTAGTTCATGGAATACCAAGTCATTGTGGTAGCAACTTGATTTAGTTTGGCTGCTTCTTAACAATATGAGTATAGGCTTCAAACAATTGATTTATTATGGTTTATAAGTTATAATTATGCTGTTATGGTTAAGTTTTCATTATTTAAGCACTTAAGAGTTAAGAGTACTAGGTATAATGTGATCTTAAAATTCAACTAAAAAACAACCTCAATCATTTCTCTAAGTTATAAGACACCTCCGGGTCCGGATCAAGTGCATGGTTTCAGATTTAAATCATGTTCTTCAATACAAAAGACGAATATTCTCAACAAGACCTCAAATACTTCTTCGGTGGTAATCTATGCTACATATATATCAAGCGGCGACAGCATGGTTTTGACTGACAAAAGACCCGACTGGCTAGAGAAAACTGAATACAAGTACTGACCCCTTATGGGCCGGACATAGAACATAGCATGTTACACAAAAGCGCCACTTTCTCTATACAAATTGAGAACTGAACAAGATACGATACAGTAGCTATGCTTTGGTCGTAACCAAAAATGTACGAAACCATATTTACTAGATACACAAATATTTGTCTACCGAAACAATTTTGAATGCTGCTTTTGCTTATACCAAATAATGATATCAATTACAACAGTTCAAATACATCCTCTCTTGCTATCAAAATTCACTTTACATGTAACACCAAAATAAAGAAACCCTCTAAAAAGCCCAATAATAATACCCCTATAAAACCTCAATCTTAAAGGAAAAAACAAGAAGTCAAAAAGACAAGAATCATTTAAAGTCAACTCTCATAGTTCTAAATACGAAAAAGCTCTCGAGGGGAGACACGGGCATAATCACATACCACAAACCGGGGTTTAACTAACTTGAAATTGGTCATTAACAGTTACATGAGGGCTTCGCCTTTTATATCCTCCAAAAAGATAACCAATGGCCTATAATTTTAGCCTCCTATAAACGATTTACACTCAACTCCAGCCACCTTTCATATATTTTTTCACGAGTTTTCTACCATTTTTCAATCATTCTTTGGGTCATGTGCCTAGTTTTTGCTGGTTTCTTTATAAAAAAAATTGGCATTAGTTCAGTAATTATTAGGCCAGTTGAGTTGGGCAGCAGGCTGGGGTGGCTGCTGCTGTTGATACATACTAGATGCGGGCCCCACCATGTCAACGCCAGCCATTGACTGAGGCTGTTGAAGAAGTGGGTGAATGGGTCCGGTGGTCACTGGTTGTGCAGGGTGGTGGTGATACATACCAGCAAAATTTCCATGTGCAGCTTGTGTTGGGGCATAAGCTACTTGACCACCTTGTGGAAGATTATAATGCAAACCAGTAATGTCTCGGCCAGGTGCAGCTATCCATACTGGACCTTCGCTCTACATAAACATAAATAAAACACTAATATGATTATGAGGAACAAACACATAATATGCATTAAGTCAATAACATGCACAAAATCATCCAAAGAATCATCTCTAAAATATAAGACATAACAAGACTCATTTCTAACGAAGTTCGTTCATCAGCTGAACTTAGAAAGGCTCGATTTTCTTTTTAAAATTATCATGAAATGGAACTAATAAATGCAGAACTGCAATAATAGATATCAAACCTCACATAATTATGAATTTCTTGGAATCGCCAATTTAAAGTGCTTATCTGCTTTGAAAATAATAGATACCTGCATACTTATCCTAAAGTGTCTATTTACTCTAAAACATGCAGCTAAGCAAGTCTCATCTAAGCACAAAATCTGCTTAAAAAATCGCAATAAGCAGATAAGCACTTTTAAATAAGCACTCACAAACACACCCTTTGTGGATAAGACACGTTATTAAGGAATCTGGGTCCACCAATGTTCACATCAAAAATATAAACTTAGCATGCCAAGAAAACCCAAACTTGACTTAATATAATGCTAACATTACATAACAAAGATCAAGTAAACAAAAGAAACAAACCTGCTGCCCGGTAACGTATCCATTACTTTCCTTAAACTGAGATCCGCCAAGGTCTTCGTTAGAAGTTGAATTACCAGCTGTCACTGCTGGGTTTTGATTATAACCAGTTGGGGATGAGCCATATGGTCCATAGGTTCCCGGAATTCCAATGTGAGCTGAGTTCGCTGGATTACCTCCAGGCTTGTATTGTGGATGTGGATATTTAGGAGTTGCCACTGGCGGAGCTGGAAACATACCGCCAGGTTGAGGTTGTTGGGGAAATGCACCATTGCTCAAAAACTGATGAATGGCCGGAGGAGGAAGGTAAAATGGAGGAAAGTACGGGCCATATGGGATAATATTCGGAGGGTAATGTGGTAAAAACCCTGTTGGCTGCCTGAACACAGGTACTTGTTGCTGAGACACGGCTATGGGGGTCTGCATTACCCCACCTGCTTGTGTGGATAACGGTGTTGGACCAGCGGCAGATAACATTAAAGGATTCCCAACCTGTGGTCCACATGTAAGAAGTCATTAGAACCGGATTACGCTACAAAAAGATTTCCCAAGTATTATAAGAACATTTAATCCTAAAATGCAAACCTCTTGAGAAGACTGAGAAACCTGTTGAGAAACAGCTGGACCATTCCCGTTGTACTTGGTGACCACCACGGGTGGGTGGAAAGGTGATATGCGCCCATCACTATCAGCACCAGAACGATAAAACTGAGGATAATAACCTGCTGGGTCAAATGGTTGTTGAACCTGTGTGTAAAGAAATACACAAATGATTCACATAAGCGACCTGTAAAGTTACTCCTAATCGTTCAATAAGAATAGTTTCTGATTCTTACAGCAAAGCTTGGGACACGAGAAGCATCAGGCGCACGAGACTCATTGGTTTCAAAAGGTGCAACATGACTGCCTATTATTGGTGGTATGAAACCAAAATTCAAGTTAGAAGAAGGATGAACCACGGGAAATGGATGACTAGGAAACGGGAGTGAAGTCTCGTGTTTCGGCTCTACGTTCTCAGGCGCCCCATTAGATGAGACGTCAACTTCAGGTGACAGATTTTGAGGCACGTTAGAAGAAGATGGTGGACAGTCAGAATCGTGTCCATCTTCAGCCATAACCAACGCATCTTGATTCCTGAATCCAATGAAATAATTGGTCAAAAGTTGCATTAAGAAAATTACAAATATAATCTAATAAGCATGGGAGCATAAGACAAACCTAGCGGTCTGTTCCTCTATATGTTCAGCACTCTCCTCAGAAGCCTCAGAAGGAGACGGACTCTTGTCGCTCGTTGGACCATTCAATGAGCTTGGATTAAAACCAAAAGTAGCATCAAAACTTCCAAACTGAAACCCAAGTTTCTCAACTTCAGCAACATGCAGGTGATCTGGAATAATAACATGCTGACCATCAGAAATGTGTGATTTCTCTTCTTTGCTCTCCTTTGACTCGGGAATGCTGGATCGTGGCTTTGATGAAGAATGAACTTCAGCTGGAATGACCGGCACCTCAGTCCCAAGTTCTTGAGCAGGAACAAGAGTGGTCGGTTTTGGTTTCCACTCCTTACCAGGAGCCACTGTACGAATGCACAAAAAAGCATAAAACAATTATCAGAATTCAGTTTAAATTCTTTTTTGGTACTTCGTGGTTTTAATAAAAAAACCTTGTTTAGATGTCAATTACCAATATATTAACTATCAGATAATCAAAACCAGTAAAGAACATGACAGATAATCAAACTATCGTATAAATACATATCACATGAATTAATACCTTTTTGAGGCCCAATTGCTTGTTGTGGCCTGTTATTGTAGCTTGACGATGGTCTGCTACTGGAAGAGGAAACATTAGTAGAAGGTGAAACCACATTATTCTCCTCTCTATATAACACCTTTCCTTGCGCGAAGGAGCTTCCAACCTCAAGATCAGCTGTCATAGTAAGTATTTCAAAATATAAGTTCCAATAACTACTATCTAAAAGTCATGAAAATACTAAGCCACAAAATCGCATAATCTCATGTGTTTTTATACAAGACTTCTGAGTAAAAAAAATCCTCACATGCAGTTTTAATCTCAGCAGGGGTCTCTTGGGATTGTTCAACAACAGGAGTTCTTCGAGTTCCAACTTCACGACTAATTGTACCAACAGAAGGTCGTGAATCCTGTGATGGCATAAGAATAGGATCGGAAGCAGACAAAGCAGCAGTGGTAATTTTGTTTGCCTCTGTAGGGACTTTAGGGAGTGAACCCTCCAACTTATCACTTGCAGTAGCCGTGCTTACTTCAGATTTATCGGAAGAACTGTAAAAAGTGGAGTGTAACATGTACTTAGTGAGGAATTAACCCCGTAGTGTGTATCTATTTCAAATAAGAAAGCTAAAAAAAAAGAAGAAAATAAAAATATAATGAATTCAACACCTTGCAACCAATATCTCTTTATTCTTCTTATCCTGGGGTGCCGGCAAGATTACACCATCACCAGCACCTTTATTTATTTCATTGTCCTTTGCAGAGAGAAAATTCCTGCTACTGCCTGCATTTAGTTTTTTAACAAAAAATAAATAAATAAGAGTTCGAAGTTTACGCATAACTATGACTAGCATATTGCAACAAACCTTTGATTTCAATTAGAAACTACTGGCATTACTGAAAAATTTGAATCATGTGCCTGTGGCCTTTTGATAATGTTAGAACTTACATGGGGGTTTAAATGGGTTCAATAAACAACTGTTATTTAAATAAACAAATAAAAACCCACTAATATATCCAAGAACACTATAAAGGCATAAAGGCGATGAAATAAACCTTGTAGATTACCTTGAGAATTGTGGCGAGCTGAGTAGTTTCCCCGTCCACCCCTGTTCCCACGTCCCTGCATCCCAGGTTTCCATTTAGGCTCTGTAGATTCTTTGATGTTATTCTGCAGAAAAGAGATAAGTTAACATCATAGATATAGAAGCGTAAACAATTTTCAAGCACGAGTGTAAAGGCGTACACATGCATAGCCCCTGAAGAAAAACGGTGGTGTTGTATAAAAAAATTCAAATTGTTATCATATTTCATTTTCTGAATAACTGATGTAATAATATACCCTGGTGAAAAAAAAAATCCTATATCGGTCGATGAAATAATGACTAAAAGCCCCTAAAATGTAGAACTTATGAAAGATGGCTCATAGCTTCCTTAAACATCAGAAACTGATCTTACCTCTTTCTTGCGGTCCCGCTTCCTCCTCACTTCATGAAATGGATCTGCACAAGATTAAAACGAAGATTTTAATTGTGCTTACTTTTTTGAGACAGTATATAACAACAAAGCTAAGAGAGACATTTCAAGTGATCAAGGCTTGTGTACACTAGCACCAGTAGTTCAGTTAAACAATGCAACCACAGTTACAAACAGGGGTATGTCTAGCAGTGACCTTCACTTTGCACACAATATCCAGTCCCAGACATCATTCCACCGCCAAAAAAGACCAGTTCAGCTACAAAAACCACTCTAAGCTTTAACCCTAACTACACCACATCTTACAAAACTAATAAAAATCAAAACTTAATCACATTATTCAGATTTCTCACACAATATTCAATCCTAGAAACCATTGTAACGTGATAAAAACAACAAATAAACACCAATTCACCTAGCTACACCACCACTTACAAGACTAGTAAAAATCAATACTTTATCACAACATCCCAATCAGCAAACTTTACAAATTAACCCATCAAAAGGACTACACTAACCCTAACAGAAAGTACAGAGCCACTTGCAAAACAAATAAACATCAAAACTTTATGACATTTCTTACAACAAATCACATAGCTGACAAAACATTGAGCTTCAATCTGCGCACCATATTTAATCCCAAACATCATACCACCCCCAAAAAAACACCAAATCAGCTAAAAAGACACTCAAACCCTAACGATAACTATACCACCACTTACAAATCTAATAGAAATCAGCACTTTATCAATGAAACTATCCCTAAAAACAACAGTATATCCACGGCATACCAAAGAGTAACCTTCACTTTGCACACAATATCCATTACCAAACATCATTCTAACGTGAAAAAAAACAGTAATCACACCCAAGAAACATCAATTCACCTTCAAAACCCAATATAACCCTAACCAAAACTACACACCACTTACAAAACTAATAAAATTCAAAACTTTATTACGCATCCCACGCAATATCCAATCCCACATCTTCCTAACTAAAAAAGAGCAGTGATGCAGCTTCGAACACCACTGAAACCCTAACGAAAACTACAGCACTTTTTTCAAAACCAACAAAAATACAACTTCTATCACATTTGTCACAGTAAGTACACTGCCACTTGCAAAACTACCAAAATTCGATTTTTATCGCATTAATCACATCTCTCACACAACATTGAATCCCAAATATGGTTCTAAAATAAAGAAAAATAAGTAGTCACAACAAATAAACATCATATCACTACCAAGCACTACTCTAACCCTAACCCTGACCCTAAAAACAGCACCACTTACGAAACAAATAAAGATCAAAACTTTACCGCATCAATCACAAAAACACACAGCTAATAACAGTTAACAATCAAATACCAAAAAAAGTAAACCAACAATTACAAAACTAATAAAAATCCTTACTTTATCACATTTCTCTCCCAAAAGAAACAATATCCAATCCCAAATATCATCCTAACGCGAAAAAGCCAGTATTTGAGCTTCAAACACCACTCGAACCCTAACGATAACTACACTACCACATACAAAACTAACAAAAATCAAAACTTTATCACATTTTTCACACAGCCAACTTCAGTTTATAAAACAAACCCAATAAAAAACACAACTCAAAACCTAAAAGGAGCTACATTACCACTTACAAAACTACCAAAAATCAAAACTTTATAACATTTCTCACAGCAATATTCAATCCAGATATTAAAAAACCGCATTTCAGCAACAAAAGGCCACTCGAAACAGTAGCCCACCACTTACAAAAATAACAAAGATCAAAACTTTATCACATTCCACACATTCAACAACACTTTACAAACAAAAGCAATCAAAACTAACCACTATGAAAATCAAAATTTATTACGTTTCTCACACAGCCAGCAACACTACACAAAACACTGAGCTTCACTCGCACACAATATTCAATCCAGATATCGAAAAACCGCATTTCAGCAACAAAAGGCCACTCGAAACAGTAGCCCACCACTTACGAAAATAACAAAGATCAAAACTTTATCACATTTTACACATTCAACAACACTTTACAAACAAAAGCAATCAAAACTAACCACTATGAAAATCAAACTTTATAACGTTTCTCACACAGCCAGCAACTATACAAAACACTGAGCTTCACTCGCACACCATATTCAATCCAGATATCGAAAAACCGCATTTCAGCAACAAAAGGCCACTCAAAGATAATAAAGATAGTAACTTTATCACATTTTACACATTCAACCACACTTAACAAACAAAAGCAACCAAAACTAACCACTATAAAAATCAAAACTTTATAAAAATAATCAGCAATAGAAAGAAGATAGATCTTATATAAAAAATGAAGAATACCCTGAGCAAGAAGGTTCTGAGTGGTTTCATTGGGATCCATATTACATTCTTTAAGCATTGCATAAATCTCATCTTCACTGTAATTATTCCCTGTTATCTCTTTTATATTCTGGATCGTTTTCTTTACACCCCTAGCTCCACCACTCATCTTTATTATTATTATTATTACTATTCAAATCCAATATAAGTTACATAGATTGAGGGAAATTAGGGTTTTTAAATTTTGGGTTTTTTAGTGAGAGAAAGAAGGAATGAATGTAGAGAGAGAAAGTGAAGAAAGGGGGAAGAAGAAGAAGTGTTTTGTGTGTTTGGAAGTGTAATTAGGGCTTTTGTTTTTGTGTTTTTTTTTTTATTATTATTATTATTATTATTATTATTATTTTTTAATGTTTTGTAACTAGTTACTTTTTGTAGGGTGAGCAAATTTATTTGAAAATTGATCTTAACCGATAAATTGATTGAAACCGGATCAAGTCGAATCGAATTAAATTGAAATTTTTTGGTTTGGTTTCGATTTTGTATATTTATTTTGATTTTTGTCAGTTTCGGTTCGGTTTCTGTTCGATTCAGTTTTTGTCGGTTCAAAACCCGAAAATCGACTCGAACCTAGTTATTCAGTTCGGTTTTGGTTTGAATATTTATTTCTCGGTTTGAGTTTTTTTCTTTTTCGGTTTTCGGTTCGGGCCGAGTTTGACCTAATGCTCACCCCTACTTTTTGGTCCTTTTTTTTCTTTTCCTTTTTATGTTTAGGGTAGATTTTATTCGTTGAGCGACGACCCGTTCACTTGGCATCTTTCGGATTACTAAGGCCGACTTTCGTTCCTTCTTGATAGGTAGGTAATTTTTGCATTAGAAATTAAGTCAAGAAACTATATTTGTATGTAATTTTCTTCATTTCTTTCAAAAAAACCATTTTATCGGAGTTAAATACAAAAAAGGTGTCACACCTCGCGCCTTAGCACACCTTATCGCGCCTTTTCACGTCTCATCTCACACCACGCTTAGATCCGACGTCTTGGTCTGTTGCGTATCATAAAGGTCACGTCTTGCGCCTTAGCAAAAATAACAAAGATCAAAACTATCCACTTACAAAAATAACAAAAAAGGCCACTCGAAACAGAAGCCCACCACTTACAAAAATAACAAAGATCAATACTTTATCACATTTTACACACTCAACAACACTTTACAAACAAAAGCAATCAAAAGTTCAAAACTATCCACTATGAAAATCAAACTTTATAACGTTTCTCACACAGCCAGCAACACTATACAAAACACTGAGCTTCACTCGCACACCATATTCAATCCAGATATTGAAAAACCGCGTTTCAGCAATAAAAGGCCACTCGAAACAGTAGACCACCACTTAAAGATCAAAACTTTATCACATTATACACATTCAACAACACTTTACAAACAAAAGCAACCAAAACTAACCACTAAAAAAACCAAAACTTTATAAAAATAATCAACAACAGAAAGATGATAGATCTTATATAAAAAATGAAGAATACCCTGTGCAAGAAGGTTCTGAGTGGTTTCATTGGGATCCATATTACATTCTTTAAGCATTGCATAAATCTCATCTTCACTATAATTATTCCCTGTTATCTCTTTTATATTTTGGATCGTTTTCTTTACACCCCTAGCTCCACCACTCATCTTTATTATTATTATTACTATTCAAATCCAATATAAGTTACATAGATTGAGGGAAATTAGGGTTTTTAAATTTTGGGTTTTTTAGAGAGAGAAAGAAGGAATGATTGTAGAGAGAGAAAGTGAAGAAAGGGGGGAAGAAGAAGAAGAAGTGTTTGTGTGTTTGGAATTGGAAGTGTAATTAGGGCTTTTGTTTTTGTGTTTTTTTTTTTTTTTTTATGTTTTGTAACTAGCCTTTTTTTTTTTTTTGTTCTTTTTTCTTTTTTTTTCTAATGGTAACTTTTATCCGTCGAGCGACGGCCTTTTCTCTCGGTTGCTGTCAAATTACTAGGCTGATTTATGTCCTGCTCGACAGGTAGGTCTTGTAGTCAAGCTTCTTTTTGCCTTTGCCTTTAAGGGTGAATCTCTGTCTGGTCTAAAGAAACTTTTGTACGCTTCTGTTACCTTTTGGGTGCTTGTTTGAACTAGAGGTCTGTTGCGAGTTGATTTGGGTTGGTCGGGTTGATGAAGTGTTATGACGATAAATGGAATGTTTTTTAAAAATGTTGTGACGATAAATGGAATGTTTTTTAAAAATGTTATTATGGACAAAGGTTATAAACATGTATCAAATTAGAAAATGATAAAGATAAGTGAATAACATTTATGTTAATATATAAAATAAGCTTATGCACAAGTGCTCTAAAGCACGCGTATTAAAAAATATCCTAAATATATTTCATTTTGTGGCACCAATGTACAATACCTTCAAGCGCCCACTTTTCTAAAAACAAATTAAATGCTATTGAAACACACCTACACCAAACACAGACAAAGTCAGAACATAGCATTCGCTCCTTTGACCTTATTTTTGGATAGTCACAAGTATAATTCATTGTCATTGACGCCATACGGATTCAAAACGCAGACCATTTCAAATCATATTGGACGCTCCTCTTTGGTGTATTTTTGTAAGGTATTGAATACCATTAAACGCGTGGAAGATAGCTTCTCATCCAAGGATCATTTTGATTTATTTTTGTAAAGAGATTATTATCATTGATGGTTTTTCAATCGGTTTTGAAAAGGTTGTTAGCTGTCGAGGAGCGTTTCAATCTATTTTGGGTATAGATCTCAGCATAAGGGTCAAAGAAGCGTATGTAAGTCTTTTAATTTTTAAATAAAATTTGTTAATTGTATTTTTTTTTTTTTTTTGAACAAACCCTAATTTGTTCTGAAAAGCCCAAAAATCATAATTTGTGAATTATTTTTTTAACAAACCCTAAAATGTGATTATCTGGATTTATTAAATTAAATTGATACATTGATTGATTGCCTTTTTTAAATTGTGAAGTATGAATGATTATAACACGGTTTGTTCAGCCTATATAATGCCCATGGTTTATGCCTTAAGAACACACATCAAGCTTTTCTCTTTTCTTTGTCTCATACCAGTTCACCAAGCTATGGCTGTCTTTGTTTCAGGTTATATCAAATATCTATCCGCTGTCAAAGACAACATTAGCTTGAGAGTCCGAGTTTTAAGAGCTTGGATTCAAGAATTGTACAATAAACCACATGTGAAAAATCTGGAAATGATCCTTATGGATGAAAATGTAAATCGTAGGTTTTGTTCACAAAACAATTGTGTTATTCGTAGGTTACATATGTATTTGACAGTTGGTACATGTTTCTGTATACAGAATACGAAAATGCAAGCCACATGCAGGATGGCCTTGGTGAATCAATTCAAGCACAAGTTGATTGAAGGTGTAGCTGTGACGCTGGAAAGATACTCACTTGGGGAAAAACAACCCAAGTATAGGATGGTGAACAGTGCTCTGCGTCTCAGCTTCTTGAGCAATATTGTGGTTGAACCCTATACTGATTTTGTTGGGTCAGTGTATGGATTTGATTTTAGAAACTACATATCCATAATAGATTTGCAGATAGAAGAAAATGGTCAGTTTGGTATGTACTTCACTCCATCCTTTTATAATGTGTTAAATGGCATTTGAGTTATTTTTTAGATTTAGGATGATTTTTTGATATATAGATGAATGTACTATTCTTGAATACAATCTTTGAATGTGATCAGATGTTGTTGGTCGTGTCACTGCCTGTGAAGAGTTGGATAATTATGATACGAATGGGAGCAAGGGCAATAAGAAACCGTTGACTCTTATTGATGTTGAGTGAGTACTAACAAACCTTTTGATTTAGTTTAACTAACGACACAAGCTCTTAATGTATGTTATTCCATCATTATCATCTGCATATATTGTGTAGGGGGAATGAGCTTAAGTGTACGTTGTAGGGCGTATTTGCACAACAGTTTAATGACTTTTTGAAAGCAAATGTGGATCATGGTAAAATCATGATTGTTCTGCAATTGGCAATGATAAAAGTTGGGGACGGTAACATCTTATCACCTATGTTACTATAAATTTTCATGTAGCGATTGCACGTTATGATTGGGAATTATTTGTACAGGCAAGATGTGTGTCCAAAACGGTTATCATGGAACAAAACTGATTCTTTTCAATGCTAGTGAAACTATTGAGAAAGATGAATTCAGAGATGTTGAAGAGTATCGGTTAAGGTAATTGTGCACACTATTCTATAACATAAATATTACAACAGACATATATAGAGCGATGATAGCGTAGGTTCGGGGTCGAGAAAGCCTCATTTTCTACGAGCAAGCTTTTCAACCCTCTAGGCAGTGAACCTAATCGTTGTAGTGTAGTATGGGTAAGCCTCGGGGATTGATTTCGTTCTCTAGGGGAATATGAATGCTAGAAAGAGATATATGACGAGAAGGTGGGGTTGAGGGTGATTCTTTTTATTCTTTTTTATGTTTTTTAGAAAGCAAGGGCAAAATCTCGGGGTATATGATTGGGGGTGGTACTTCTACCAATTTCTTTACTTTAACTATTTATCTAATTCAACTAACTATTGGATAGATTATGTTTATTGAAGTGTGCTCGTATGATGATTAAAGATGTGTTTACTTAGATACTATTACTCCCTAGTCATCTTTTATTTTTCGGTTGATTGTCACTTCCTTTATCTTAATTGATGCGTTGTATTCCTATTAGTTGTAGGGGGTTGCCTAATTCCCTAGCTCTATGAATTGTAACTCTCCTATAGAATACACGGGATCAGCAAGTGCAATAGCATCTCCCCCGAATACCCTATTATCATAAAGAATAACTCACGCAATAAACACAACGATGGCCTAGGTGCACTCATATAGCTTTTTACTATTTAGGACGTTCAAGCTCGCAACAGTGAAAGAAGAAGTCAGTTTTCCTTAATCTAGCGTCTACCATTTAAGACAAGAGACAACCTAACAACAATCAATAACTAGGTTTCATAGATCTAAGCAAACACACAAGTAATTTAGCTAGACATGTTAAACAAGCAAGCATACACACAATCAATTGAACATGGGGTAGACATAATGATAAATTGGATAAACAAACTTATCTTGATGTGTAAAATAGGGTATGGGACCCTAGAATACTGTCCAAGTCGGACTACAACTGAGTTAGGGTTTTCTCTCCAAAATTTTACCTCTTCAAATACATAATAATCGAATTCTATATATAGATTTACAATCGCGACGGCGTCACCTTTTGCTAGTGATGCTGTCATTAGGGTTTCGTTTGGGCCAAGTCATCGTTGGGACGGCGTCATTTGGGAAGTGTGACGCCGTCAGTCTTCATGCAGGACGTCGTCTGAATCTTGGATCTTGGGCATCTGGTGCAGTTTTTGTGAGTGACGCCTTCTAGAAATAAGGTGTGATGTCGTTAGTCTTTAGGACCAGAAATTCTGCTGAGTCGTCGTGTGCACTTTTTGATCAAGTCTTCTATATAGGGACGGCATCGCCCTTTGGATGGGATGCCGTCAGGTGTAATGAACAGCCTTGGAGTGTCTTCGATCTTGACTTTGCCATTTTTTTCATGTTTTTGCTCCTTTTCGTCCAAATATGCTTCATTCCAGCATTTTGCTTCCAAAAGACCTAAAAATTGAAAAGGAACGATTTTAAGCAGTAACATATATAAAATGTGTCGATTTAAGGCTTAAATGACCCCCTAAAAACGTATGTTTTAAATCCTTATCAAATATCCCTACATTTGGAATTTGCTTGTCCTCAAGAAAACTTGCTTTTGTCCAATCAATTTAGAAGTTAGGGAGCATGGAGCATTGGTTTAAGATAGTCTACAACAAGTACAAGCGCCACAAAAATCATAACAAGCACGGAAATTATACATTAGCACCTCACAATTGGTGTTTGGATTCTCTCATCTCTCGGGTTTATATAAAATATAATATGAATGGAAACGGAAGATAAACACTCATTACCTGGCATAGTACATAGATTACCATAAGCTTGAGAATAGATCAAACCTCCACCGCTTTGGCGTAAGCACCTAGGAATAACTATCTAAGAGGTCTTTACAAGGGTTGTAACGTTAGTCTTAGGGTAGGGAAGTAAAGGGTTTTGTTGGATAGCGGATATTTAGTGGTGGCAAGACAAAAATCTTATGTTACAAGCATGTAAAGCGTGACGTTGCTAAGCCAAAACTCGACTCACTAACACTAGATAACTTGAAACAAAACAAACATAAACTTAAAAACATAAACATAAATGATAGATGTAGGATGGTAGCCCGTATGTTTTTTTTCATTTTTTTTTCAACAACTTTTTTTTTAGACATACCTTTTTACTCTACCATCCTCTACGATAACATCAAAATATAAGGGATTTATAGGAGCATCCCTAGACTTGAGTTTTTATTTAACTAACACTAACTGACCAGATCTGAAAAGATCAAAACACTTGGAGTATTTAATTACGTAGACAAAGGAAATTTAAATTTATCGTTATTTCTCGTTACTCCATAAAATATTACTTTTGCCCATGAGTCCCAATCATCCCAAAACTGTGTACAAAAGATATGACTCAACTTAGCAACTATGCAAGTAACTAGATATTTAAACTAAGGGTTTAATAATGATAACAATAATGCACTAAAGATGAGTGCATACAAGGTAGGCTAAGGCGATTTGGGTGTACATTTGGGGGCGGATTGTAAACAACGCTCTTCATTGATATTTTGGAAAACCGAAACATCACGAGAACCGCGAAAAGGATAGGCTCTGAGGGGTTAACTAGGGGTATCGTATACTAAAGATGAGTACATTACAATGGTGTGGGGTAATTACTCGACCGATGTGGAAGATGTAATTATAATACAGGTTTTAAACAAGGGTTATCCTAATGCCTCTTATCATTTACTTACTCATAACTACACAAGTGTAGTCTCACTAACGATCTCGGAATGCATCACAAAACAAGTTCTAGAATCTATTATACTACCGGTACACTCACTAAGCATTAAAGATGAATGCTTTTATTCCTAAAGATCTAGGGGCAAACCTCACATTTTTTTGGGTGGAATTTGAGTGGTAAACGGTTTTTGTGCTAGTCGTATAATTTCTATCCATGAGACGCTTTATTAAGATTAAAGTTTAGCTCTTAAATGTCATAAAAAACTTAAATTTGGTGCTAAAATTGCCCTAACAAATATTTTTTTTATGGTTTATTACACAAATTACCTAGGACAAGACAAATAATCAAGTGAGTGAATAGTTTATAAGTTCCCGTTTTATTCTCCATCCCTACACTTAAACTGAACATTGTCCCCAATGTTCCCCGAAAGTATCAAAGTTATGATAAAGGAATGTAAGTAAAGAAAAGAAACTAATACTCCCCTGATTAGCTCGGTAGGATATGTGTGATGTTGCGGTTAACTTCTCTTCCAAGAAGAATGCATAAGTAATAAGCTTCATCCAATGTGTGTATCTTCTTCTTATCCAATATAACCTGCATACTCATAAGAAAATAAACGAAACCTTCGCGTAAAATCGACGGTAAAACTATATATGACACACAACTACACTAGAAAGCAAGTAGGATAAAATACTTGTCGAATGGATGTTTGCAGTTTTTCTGGAAAATTAAGAATTGGGAATTTCCAAAATTTACAAGTTACACAAAAAACGAAAACTGAACATTCTGTTTCTACATTTCCTGACATCGTCAGACTTTAATCCTGACGCCGTCATGTTGTCATGACAGAAACTGGTTTGATACGTTTTTCTGGAAAAATTACCTCATTAAAACCTGAAAAAATTTCTGCAAAACATCCATTATGACTCGATACAAGCATTTGACTCTAACAAACACACATATACATCAATTTCAATTATTGTAATTTTCATGTTCATGTTCTTAAAAACTTATATGATCTTCCATACACTTATCTTTTTGTAAAATACCTTTATATGTAATTAAGACGAGGTTAAAAACAAAATAAAACATTTTCACAAAGTCTAACATGAGAATAAACAATAATGAAAAAGATATATGAACACACAAATAAAGATGAAAAACAAATAAAACAACCAAACAATTAAGAAACAATCCACATCACAAATATATACATACATATCAAATTGTGTCAAGATAATCCTAAATTATTACATACCCAAATTCAAATTGTCTCAACAAATATCCAACCATAATTGTTCACAACCAAATCATCAATAAACAAGCAAATCACTGATCGGGGGCGGGGCCATAACGGTAGTCATAGCCTGAGGGAAGGTGGCCAGTGTACCCCGTAGGGCGGGTAATCCTCCTGTCGACCGGATCAATCTACAGATGGGGCTCGAGGTGATCATGCACAAATAAGTACTGCATCTGTCGAATGGTGTGATCATATGTCCAGCTAGCCCGCTGGTCCTGCTGAGCCATCCATGTATCCATCCTGCCCATCCATGCTCCCTGGTGGGCCTGCCAATCTCCACTGGACATATGCTTGTAGGCATCGGCGGAGCTACCGGCTCCATCCCCCTGATGGTACTGCGGCTGCGGCTGCTGCTCGTCGTCATCCTCAATATCATCATCATGTCCTGCGGGCCGAGGGTGGTACCATGCATATGTGCCTCCTATATCCATGATGATCTCCATGGCCTTCAAAGATTTGGCTCTAACCACTTTGGGCTCTGCTACAACGTTTAGGTACATAGGAACCTCCTCTCTTAGAATGCCATAGGACTCGGCCAACTTGGTGACGAACATACCCCTATAAACCCTGTCTGCCTGTCTCATACCACTAGCGCTCCTCAAATAGTCAGCCAGCCAGAAAGGGATGTTGCAGCACACATCATCAACATAAATGGAGTATAGATAGATGATAACATCAAATTATTCTGATTATTAAGTGTCAATTTCCCCCGATAATGCTTGTAATTTATATCATTTATATGGATTTACGCTTGTTTTCCATTATATTTCACTTTCATGTAAATTACGAGCATTGGAGCTAAAGAGACGCGGATTTGGAGAGTTTATTGAAGATTTATCATAGTATGCTCACTTTGAAGAAGTTACGGCGTAACTACCCTCTCACACTGCGCCGTAACTAAAGAGTGGCTCAGAAAACCAACTATACAGAAGATTGCGGCGTAACTCTATCCAAGATTACGACGTAACCATATTAGGTCAAATGAGGTTCCGCGCCGCTACTAATTACGCCGTAATTCATGCAACAATTACGGCGTAACCAAGATTTATTGAAGATACAACGTAACTCCTTCCAGAGGTTACGCCATAACCAACATTATTAGTGCAAAATACGAAGAATTGTATGTTACGGCGTAACTCTTATAATTAGTTACGCCGTAACCAGATCTGGCCTATAAATACCTCACGATTTCCAGAATTTCTAATCATCCCTTTTCACACACAACAATCAGTGAACGTGAGAAGAAGTCAAAGGCAGATCTAGAGGAGCATACGGAGCTATCTCCAAGGGAGAAATCACTCCCCTACGATAAGCATTAGCTTTTTATTTTTTCTTTACTTTCAATTCATGTATTTCGTAACATTAAACATTGAATTGATTGATATAGTTAATATGAGCGGCTAAGCACCTCTTGGTGCTGGCCTAGTTATGATTCCTTAATTGTTTTGTTTGCGTTTACATTGCTTTCGTATAATTATTTCTAAGTGTATGTATGCATAGTTTATTGGTAGCTACCCTTGTTTCAGTAGTTTTGAATGGCGGTAGAGGCTAGTTGCTTAGGAGATATGACCAACTGACCCTAAGTGAGTAGACTGAGACGGGAATGGTAAGATATGACCAACTGAAGACCCTTTCTACTTGTGTGATTTGACCAACTGATCACCTACCGTTTGGATGAACTTAAGAAGTAAGGGGTGAGTGTTTAAGATGCTAGCGCCCGGGCACTCACTATTATAAATCTAGCATGTAGCGATACTTAATGACTTGGCTTAGGGGACCAGGAACAACTGGACTTATGAGGGGACACATGACTTCTCTAGTGGTACCCTTTGCTGACAGGTTAGGACGAACTGACCAAATGCTGTCCTAGCGAATTTGACCCCACCTGAAGTAATTGGAAGTAATTAGACGTGAACACTATTAATTAGGATGTGTAACTAGGTTAGCACCACTCTCCTCTATTGATCACAACCTTTGCCTTTATCTGCTTTAGTAGTTAATTAATTAATTCCTTATCGAAATCATATTAAAAATCTGTGACACCTAAACTTAGTATAAATCCACACGCATAGCTCTTGGGACGACCTCGGTGTTACCGAATACTACACTACACATGACCGGGTACACTGCCCGTTAGTGCATTAGGGTAGACCATAGGTATAACGAGACTTATAAATATTAAAACCTGGTCAGTAAAACTTGTATCAATAGAACATATCCGGCAAGGTGACACGATGAGTCGTGTCCTTGCGTACCGCTATGGTGAAAGCAATACAGCGGTGCGCGAGCCTCGTCCGCGGGTCTCGGACTGTGAAGCAAAAGTACTCCCAGTCATGTACTCCCGATTAGCCAACGTATTCCAAAACTGAATCCCCCACATATCTTCCCTAGTGGTCAACCCTGCACTCAAGCTAGCTCTAAAAAAATGGCTCTCAGAGTCCCTCTCAGAATACAATCCTACCCTCTAACCAAACTTCAAAACTGACATATCCCTCCAGACTCCACCTAACCTGAACCGTATTGTAACGCCCCGACCCGACAAGGGTAAAGGAATCACAAGTAATGGTGTCATATCAAAGCAAACATAAATATCCAAAAGAAATCTCAACATAAATATTGAAATAATCCAAGTCAAAATGACTTCAATACATAGGTCCCAGCGGAAAAATAAACTCCAAATGAAATGTCTAAATATAAAGTCTAAATGGCATCATAAGATCAAAGCTAAAATCTCTAAGGTAAGTCCACACAACACTCATCCCAAAGCAATACCCAGCTCCAATGCTTAGATACCTGCCGCGGAAAAAGAAAAGTGCGGCTGAGCTTCAAAAGCCCAGTGAACAGATATACAAGCAAAACGAATACGAAACGAGAACGAATACTAAATAAAGTGAAAGAAAGATAGCAAAATCATAATCATCTC
Organism: Chrysanthemum makinoi; assembly: GCA_910596185.1. NCBI lineage: Eukaryota > Viridiplantae > Streptophyta > Magnoliopsida > Asterales > Asteraceae > Chrysanthemum > Chrysanthemum makinoi. The sequence continues at coordinate 41,289,865 of OU343222.1, read as the reverse complement.
AAAAGATAAATCAGGATAATAGAATAAGTTTTATAGCTAACTACCTCGAGCCCAAATACATATGCCATATCATAAACATAATCATATTCACATAAGGCAACATTTGTAGGGAGACCTACCAGAGTTATGAAGGACGTGCATGCACGCAAAGCATCAATCATCGATAACATATAGCATATTACATATAATATATAACATATAACAGATCTAGGATGCACCCATACGCCCCACAAACATACATTGATAATATAATATAACTTGAGCTCATAACAAATGACAGATAAGGGACGTGGCAGAACTTCACTCTACTGCCCTAGAGTCATGTCGGAAGTGCATTACTGACACGGACATGGAACCCCCATGACTAGTTACTAATTGGCTCGGGTGTCAAACTATCTTAGGTCAAATAGAATGTCATAACTGACATAGATCATACTTTATCAAATGTTTAATCATGTTTTCAAAATCAAAGTCTTCATATCATATAGTTCAAAATCAATGTTTTATGATTCAAAATCAAAGTTCAGATAAGCAACAGCTCAAATAGACACATTAGGGTTCATAGCAAAGGCTTAGGAAATCCTAATGTAAAAGTTAACGAAAAGAAAACGTCATTAGAAACCTTTACTGAAAAGGTCAGAATATCTGTACCTTATTCCAAAGCAAATGGTCGAAAAGAAGAAACAGGGAAAGCAAAGGATTACTCCTTCTTCACAGAACCTATACACATTAACGGTCGTACATGTTATTTATGATTCCATAATCATCGAAATGGTCTTTTAATATTTGGCGTCCATACTTAGTATATTTAATGATCTTAATACTTTAGGGTTTTATAATTAAATGAGACTTAAGTGTTTTATAATTAATATCGTAGATTAGGGTTCATTATGTCATTAATTAAAGTTTAGGGTTAAATGTGAAAATCGTTTAGAAGTCATAACTCACACATAAAATAACGAATTAACACACACTTAGTTTCTAACCCTAATCGATTCTCATTTATGTTCTAGGGTTTTCTCCTTCTTTAATATCTCATTAATATGCATTTACTTACATGTTACGTCTTTTAATGACTCGTTACTTATCCTAACACGTTATAAAAACAATCTTTCCCTTTATGTTTCACCATGCACGTTTATGATTTTATGTGACATACAAGTTACTTGTTACTCGGATTAATTACACGTTTACACATTTACAAGTTCACCTGACTTATAATTACGCACACATATGAGACACGATTCACAAACCATTAGGGTTTGGCATACCTTATTCGATTCACATATCAAACTAGGGTTTATGTTTACATGACCTTACTTACTTAATGCACTTTCAAAACTCATATGTGGTTCGGTTCAACTTAGGGTTTCGGCTAATAGGTTATACGCAAGTCCTAGCTTATCTACGTACTTTACATATTCAAGTTACCATGTTTATACCTTAGCCGAATATATTACAAGTGGTTCGGTTCACATATCATATGGTTCGGTTCTACTTCATTCGACATATACATGACTTGATTCAATTTTACGTATTACGTACATGTTCTTAACAAGGTTTAAATTCGTTAGGGTTTGTTCTTGTTTGTATCACACGGCTCGACACAAAAGAAAAGAAACATAACTCGACCAAACGAAACATGATACAATGAACAAACGTATGGTGTAACAAGGAAAACGAATAAGCATTATACCTTAGCTTTGTTGGAACAAAACTCGCGACCAAGGGAGTTGAGACTCTCGGCCGAATGAAACAAAAAGAAAAGAAGAGGCAAATAAAACTAGGGTTCCAATCTTGTGATTATGTGTTGTATATATAGTGGTAACATTTTAGTTTAGGGCTTTGAGGAGGCCTTGGGTTTTCGGCTTGGTCCAACCGAACACACAAAACCCACGCCCATATGGGCTTCTCGGCTTGAGTCCACACGAAGCAAAACAAACGCCCCTTGGGCTCTCTTAGCTCTCGGCTCCTTTGATCCAAACGAACAAACACTCTTGGCCCAACATATTAGCGAAACGTTTAATCTTCGTCGTACCAAATTCGATCACGTAATACATTTTAGTTAGGTTTTAATTATTCACGAGTTAAGTTTTAAATTTCGTTAAATGTTATAAATATATTTTACGTATTTTATAAATTTCGATTCCAAGGGTATTTTAGTCTTTAATCAGATTTTAGATTTCCAGGTTTTACAATTCTTCCCCTCTAAAAAAAAATTTTCGTCCTCGAAAATTGAAATGAAACGAAACGAAAACGAAAACGAAATGAGAACATACCAAACTATTCAAAGAAATGAGGATAACTAGCTCGCATCGACTCCTCGGTTTCCCAAGTAGCCTCACGTTCCGGATGATTTTTCCAAAGAATCTTAACGAACGGAATGACTTTATTTCTCATAACTCTTTCTTGCCTTTCTAGAATAGCTTCTGGTTCTTCAGATAAAGACATATCGGATTGAATTTGATCAAACGGATAAGAAGCAACGTGTAACGGATGATAGTTGTATCCCCTTAGGAGTGATACATGGAAAACGTCATGAACATGTGATAACTGAGGCGGAAGTGCTAAACGATACGAAACTCCTCCTATACGTTCTAGAATTTCAAACGGTCCGATAAATCGAGGACTGAGCTTGCCCTTGATTCCAAAACGTTTCACACCTCTAAACGGCAAAACTTTCAAAAATACACGATCTCCAACTCGAAATTCTAAATCACGACGATGCTTGTCGGCATAACTTTTCTGACGAGACCTAGCTTCCTTCAACTTTTCTCTAGCCACAGCTACTTTCTCATTAGTGATCTCGATCATTTCCGGACCTTAAATCAAACGCTCACCTACTTCATCCCAGCAAATAGGTGATCTATATTTCCTTCCATAAAGAAGTTCAAACGGTGCCGCCTTAATGCTAGCATGCCAACTGTTGTTGTATGCAAACTCTACTAAACATAAATATTCATCCCAACTGCCAGTCCATTCTAAAGCACAAGCCCTGAGCATATCCTCTAAGGTCTGTATAGTCCTCTCTGACTGACCATCTGTTTGAGGATGAAATGTCGTACTAAAATTAAGTCGAGTACCCCAAGCTTTTTGCAAACCCTTCCAGAAATGAGAAGTAAAACGCGGATCTCTGTCGGACACAATAGATGCCAGAGTACCATGAAGTCTAACAATCTCTTGCTGAAAAATCTCCGCCAATTTACCAATACCAAAATCCTTTCTGATTGGCAAGAAATGAGCAGATTTGGTTAGTCGATCAACAACTACCCAAATCGCATCATGCTTCTTCCGAGTAAGAGGTAGTCCAGTCACAAAATCCATAGATATCTTATCCCACTTCCATGTTGGAATATCCAATGGCTGTAACAATCCACTAGCTCTTTGATGTTCGATCTTAACCTGCTGACAAATCATACACTTCGACACAAACGTCGCCACATCTTGCTTCATGCCATTCCACCAAAAGTACTGCTTCAAATCCCTATACATCTTGGTAGAACCAGGATGGATAGTGAAAGGAGAACTATGAGCTTCAGTCATAACTTTCTCACGAAGTATCTGATCATTGGGAATACAAAGCCTATCTCCATACCATACAATACCGTCAATATCAACCTTAAACTCCGTCTGCTTACCTTCTTCAACATTTTGCACCACGGCCCACAGCTCGCCGTCATCTTTCTGAGCTTCTTTAATTTGCAGTATAAGGTTCGACTCCACCTTCATACTAGCCCAGTATCCATCAAAACCTCGTACACACAACTCAACATCCAAACTCTCTAAGTCACGCAAAATCCTAGGCTCAATCTTGATACTCGCAAGAATGCCTGATTTCGGGCTAAGTGCGTCAGCAACTACGTTAGCCTTACTTGGATGGTACTGAATGTTGGTGTCGTAATCCTTAAGAAGTTCTAACCATCTTCTTTGTCTCATGTTAAGTTCCTTCAGAGTGAAAATATACTTGAGACTCTTATGATCAATGAATATATCACACGCCTCTCCATACAAGTAATGTCTCCAGATCTTCAACGCGAACACCACTGCAGCTAACTCAAGGTCATGAGTTGGGTAATTCTCCTCATAAGGTTTTAGCTGCCTCGAAGCATAAGCTATTACCTTTCCATGTTGCATCAAAACACAGCCTAATCCTTTCTTAGATGCATCACTGTAAATTTGAAATCCTCCAGAACTAGTTGGAAGAGTCAAAATAGGAGCTGACACCAATCTCCGTTTCAACTCTTCAAAACTCTTTTCTCGTTCATCCGTCCATACAAACTTTTCACCTTTCCTCATCAGTTGGGTTAGGGGTAGAGCTAAGCGAGAGAAACCTTCTACAAAACGTCAGAGTAACCAGCAAGTCCAAAAAAACTCCTGACCTCAGTCACTGTCGTAGGTCTTGGCCATTTGGTGATAGCCTCAACTTTAGACGGATCCATGGTGATACCATCAGCCGATACAATATGACCAAGGAAAGCGACTTGTCTTAACCAAAATTCGCACTTCGAAAATTTGGCGTACAACTTCTTCTTCCTCAAAATCTCTAAAACTATCCGAAGATGTTCTTCATGCTCTTCTTCAGACTTGGAGTAAACTAAAATGTCATCGATGAAAACAATAACGAACTTGTCAAGAAACTCATGGAAAACACGATTCATCAGGTCCATAAACACAGCAGGCGCATTGGTCAAACCAAAAGGCATAACGAGGAATTCGTAATGACCATATCTGGTACGGAACGCGGTCTTAGGAACATCTTGCTCCTTCACACGTAACTGATGATAACCAGACCTCAGGTCAATCTTCGAAAAGAACTTAGCTCCTTGCAGTTGATCAAACAAATCATCAATACGCGGCAAAGGATAACGGTTACGAATGGTAATACGATTAAGTTCACGGTAGTCGATACATAGACGCATGCTTCCATCCTTCTTCTTCACAAACAAAACAGGTGCACCCCATGGAGAAACACTGGGTCGAATAAATCCATTTTCTATCATCTCTTGCAGCTGTTCCTTCAACTCCTTCAGTTCTACAGGTGCCAGGAATTAACTCAATGCTAAACTCAACTTCTCTAGCTGGGGGAAGACCATGGAGTTCATCGGGAAAAACATCGGTAAATTCGCAAACAACCGAAAGATTTTCAATGTTAGGACTCTCCAAAGATGTGTCCTTAACAGATGCTAGAAAACCTTGGCACCCATGAGCAATCATGGTCCGTGCCTTCATAGCGGAAATGAGCTTAACAGATTTAAGAGGTTGAGAACCATGATAAACGAATTCGGGATGTTTTACGTCTCCAAAGATCACCGTTCTAGAATGGCAATCAATTGAAGCTCTATGATAGGCCAACCAATCCATGCCTAGAATGATATCAAAGTCGACCATATCGAGAGGATACAGATTTGCAAAGCGAATACGATCATCAAAACGAAGAGGACACTTAACGTATTTATGATCAATGATCACGTGGTTCTTCATAGGCGTAGAAATCGATAAGTGATTTGTTAAAGGTTTGGGCTTCATATTAAGTTTCTTAGCAAATGTGATAGATATAATGGAGTGTGTGGCACCGGTATCAAATAAAACGAAGACAACATAATCATCAATGAAAAGAGTGCCCGTAATGGTACCTGAAGTGCGCTCCAGTAGTAGTCGGCGGCTTGATGTAGTTTCCAGGAATCACCGGGTTCTTCTTAGGACAATCTTTAATCTTGTGAGCAGTGGAGCCACAAGCAAAACAACCACCAGTGGCCTTGAAACACTGCCCCGGATGAGCCTTTCCACAAGTAGTACAAATAGGTGGGGAGGCAAAACCTCAGATATCCTCTGTTGACTAGAAGATCCTGGAGCACGACCCTGATTTGATCCTCGAGCTGACTGATCCTTGTTGTAACGCTGGTTATTGTTACCTTGGTTCTGACGATCACTTCCATTCTTACCAGCATTTCTATTATCTTGACCCTCGTCTCGGGCGTCCCGTGTCAACATTCCTTCCTGACCGACTCCGTGATCATAACTCCTATCTACTTGACTCCTCGAATCATAACTCCTACCAGAGTTTCCCTTATAGTCATTGCCTTGAGTCCTACCTTGAATCCGATCACCATCGCGATTACGCTTGTTGGAACCCGAAACCTCATGAAAGATCTCAATGTTACGAGCTGCGTCATTGCAGGCCGACACATTCTCATACTCAATATTAAGCAGTCGGTCCAACACCCACTTCTTCAGTCCCCACTTGAAGTGCTTAGCTTGACGCCTACCATCTCCAGCAATAGCTCCCACAAAACTCACCAGCCTCATAAACCTACTCATGTACTCATTGGAATTCTCATAATCAAACGGTAGATTGCCTCGATAATCTCTTATACCTTTCTGCTCAGCATCAGGGAAGTAACGGTTATAGAAGATAGTCCAAACTCATTCCGGTACAAGTCACAGCAAAAGCATCTCCTCCTCTTGCTTGTTTAAGTGCCTTCCACCAATTTAAAGCATCACCTTCCAATTTGAATGCAGCCAAACGAGTCTTAAACTCGTCTCCACAACCCAGTACTTCAAACAGCTTCTCAATATGAGTGATCCAGTCCTCGGCCTAGTGGGAGTAGCAGCAATGCTAAACGAAAGAGGCTTGAGCTTACCGAAACGCTCGAGCCAAGTGTGAATACCGACGGGTTGATTTCCTCCACCACTACCCGAAGCACCATTCCGATTACGAATGTTGCTGATCACCTGTTCCATCATCTCAGGTGTAGTAAGACCAGGGAAAAGAGAATTGAGAGCATTAGCAATCGCAGTATCCATGTTAGTAGCATCATCGTCTCCATCCACGCTACCGGTGCGACGAGTTTGAACCATCTGAACGATATTCAAACGATTAGCAAAATGAACAATGGTGAGATACGAAATGGAAGTTCGCAGAGGGAAACCTAAAGTCTACCCAAATCCTCACAGGTCAAATCCTAAGCTCTAAGGTCTCAAAACCTAGGCTCCATATGTCACAGGTCCTGACTACAAGTCGTAAACCTGGCTCTGATGCCATAAATTGTAACGCCCCGACCCGACAAGGGTAAAGGAATCACAAGTAATGGTGTCATATCAAATCAAACATAAATATCCAAAAGAAATCTCAACATAAATATTGAAATAATCCAAGTCAAAATGACTTCAATACATAGGTCCCAGCGGAAAAATAAACTCCAAATGAAATGTCTAAATATAAAGTCTAAATGGCATCATAAGATCAAAGCTAAAATCTCTAAGGTAAGTCCACACAACACTCATCCCAAAGCAATACCCAGCTCCAATGCTTAGATACCTGCCGCGGAAAAAGAAAAGTGCGGCTGAGCTTCAAAAGCCCAGTGAACAGATATACAAGCAAAACGAATACGAAACGAGAACGAATACGAAATAAAGTGAAAGAAAGATAGCAAAATCATAATCATCTCAAAAGATAAATCAGGATAATAGAATAAGTTTTATAGCTAACTACCTCGAGCCCAAATACATATGCCATATCATAAACATAATCATATTCACATAAGGCAACATTTGTAGGGGAGACCTACCAGAGTTATGAAGGACGTGCATGCACGCAGCATCAATCATCGGATAACATATAGCATATAACATATAACAGATCTAGGATGCACCCATACGCCCCACAAACATACATTGATAATATAATATAACTTGAGCTCATAACAAATGACAGATAAGGGACGTGGCAGAACTTCACTCTACTGCCCTAGAGTCATGTCAGAAGTGCATTATTGACACGGACATGGAACCCCCATGACTAGTTACTAATTGGCTCGGGTGTCAAACTATCTTAGGTCAAATAGAATGTCATAACGACATAGATCATACTTTATCAAATGTTTAATCATGTTTTCAAAATCAAAGTCTTCATATCATATAGTTCAAAATCAATGTTTTATGATTCAAAAATCAAAGTTCAAATAAGCAACAGCTCAAATAGACACATTAGGGTTCATAGCAAAGGCTTAGGAAATCCTAATGTAAAAGTTAACGAAAAGAAAACGTCATAAGAAACCTTTACTGAAAAGGTCAGAATATCTGTACCTTATTCCAAAGCAAATGGTCGAAAAGAAGAAACAGGGAAAGCAAAGGATTACTCCTTCTTCACAGAACCTATACACATTAACGGTCGTACATGTTATTTATGATTCCATAATCATCGAAATGGTCTTTTAATATTTGGCGTCCATACTTAGTATATTTAATGATCTTAATAATTTAGGGTTTTATAATTAAATGAGACTTAAGTGTTTTATAATTAATATCGTAGATTAGGGTTCATTATGTCATTAATTAAAGTTTAGGGTTAAATGTGAAAATAGTTTAGAAGTCATAACTCACACATAAAATAACGAATTAACACACACTTAGTTTCTAACCCTAATCGACTCTCATTTATGTTCTAGGGTTTTCTCCTTCTTTAATATCTCATTAATATGCATTTACTTACATGTTATGTCTTTTAATGACTCGTTACTTATCCTAACACGTTATAAAAACAATCTTTCCCTTTATGTTTCACCATGCACGTTTATGATTTTATGTGACATACAAGTTACTTGTTACTCGGATTAATTACACGTTTACACATTTACAAGTTCACCTGACTTATAATTACGCACACATATGAGACACGATTCACAAACCATTAGGGTTTGGCATACCTTATTCGATTCACATATCAAACTAGGGTTTATGTTTACATGACCTTACTTACTTAATGCACTTTCAAAACTCATAGGTGGTTCGGTTCAACTTAGGGTTTCGGCTAATAGGTTATACGCAAGTCCTAGCTTATCTACGTACTTTACATATTCAAGTTACCATGTTTATACCTTAGCCGAATATATTACAAGTGGTTCGGTTCACATATCATATGGTTCGGTTCTACTTCATTCGACATATACATGACTTGATTCAATTTTACGTATTACGTACATGTTCTTAACAAGGTTTAAATTCGTTAGGGTTTGTTCTTGTTTGTATCACACGGCTCGACACAAAAGAAAAGAAACATAACTCGACCAAACGAAACATGATACAATAAACAAACGTATGGTGTAACAAGGAAAACGAATAAGCATTATACCTTAGCTTTGTTGGAACAAAACTCGCGACCAAGGGAGTTGAGACTCTCGGCCGAATGAAACAAAAAGAAAAGAAGAGGCAAATAAAACTAGGGTTCCAATCTTGTGATTATGTGTTGTATATATAGTGGTAACATTTTAGTTTAGGGCTTTGAGGAGGCCTTGGGTTTTCGGCTTGGTCCAACCGAACACACAAAAACCCACGCCCATATGGGCTTCTCGGCTTGAGTCCACACGAAGCAAAAACAAACGCCCCTTGGGCTCTCTTAGCTCTCGGCTCCTTTGATCCAAACGAACAAACACTCTTGGCCCAACATATTAGCGAAACGTTTAATCTTCGTCGTACCAAATTCGATCACGTAATACATTTTAGTTAGGTTTTAATTATTCACGAGTTAAGTTTTAAATTTCGTTAAATGTTATAAATATATTTTACGTATTTTATAAATTTCGATTCCAAGGGTATTTTAGTCTTTAATCAGATTTTAGATTTCCAGGTTTTACATGTATCCCCTGAGCATTAATATCCCCCGACAAGCTAAAACATTCATGGAATAAGAGGCGTGAAACTCACTCACCAACTCGATGTATACGGGCTCACGAATGTGGAACAATCTTTCCCATTGAGGGTCGGTAAATTTGTCCCTCCTAATACTGTTCCTGAAATCCTTCACAAGTTCATGATCATGAAGAAAAGTCCAATCCAGAACTGCCCCTGAGTCGATAGTTTGGTGAAGCAATTCGTTGTATCGGTTTTGGGGTGTGTCCGAGTCAGACACTCCCCAACTCAATACGGTGTCGACAACATTTTCTTGTGTGCCGGAAGATTGTCCTCTAGTTCTTGACCATTTGCTCATTTTCTGAAACAAGGAATCAAAAAACGAGAACAAATGAGTAGCGAGCAAAATGCGAAACGACATCAGAAGGTTCTGACGGTATCACGCCAGCGGGCTGACGTCATCCCGACCAGAAAATTTTCAAATCCGAGATTTGCGAGGGAAAAATCCAGGTTTTTTTAACCATAACCCTTAACCCAAACACCCCTGCTGCAGCAAAAAGGGTGAAGTGGCAAGGTGGTTTAGTCGCCAAGCCTTTCAAAGCTTATCGCAATATCGAACCCACATGACAACACTACCATTCGCCTAATCTATAGCCTAATTAACAAGATTCATCGGCGAAATTTAGCATTAATCAAACGAATTGGAAGGGTTTCGGATCAAAGGGGAAACCAAAATTGAAAGAGGAATAGAGCAATTGAGTAGACAAAGATCAATGAAAATTACTTACCTTGTAGAGAATGATGATGCAAAGTGGTGGAATTGACTTGGAGAAATCGTATTAGTGAAGTGTGGGGTGGATAAAATGTATAGGATATAGAGTGAAAGAGATGGGTGGTGTTTTTATTTAACTAATCTGGCGACGCGACAGCGTCACCCTTTGCGTGGTGACGACGTCACGACCAATTTTTCAAAATAGGCTATTTTTGTGAACTGCCTGGATCAAAAACTTTGATACTATTTTTGACAAAATTTTTGGTTTTTATTTTAAAATTCATTTTGTCAATCCACTTGAAATCTCCACAATGGTAAGCAATAGACATGTTAACTTGTATTCTAGGAATATTAGGATGTTGGGTGTGAGCAACTTGCGGGCCTGGTTTAAAACCGAAGGAACGTTTCCTTATGTTATGGAAGTTGGGAAGTGAAACTTGCACCCTTCCAATGAACATGTCTCTAGGAAATATTTCTTTTATGCAAGGAGTGTTGAGGCACGAGCTCTTGCCAAATTTTGAGTCTTTGAGAGGGATTATCTCATTTGTTGGGATTGAAGAGGGTACATGAATTATACTTGCGAGCTCCGGTATCGCGTATACCTTTTCGTTCTTTCTAGGTATATCATTCTTTACGATTTCTTCATGGAGTTTCATCATGAAGTTGTCAACTAGTTCCAAGAAAGTGTCGCAGGTTTTTCTCACATGAGCTTCAAGGCATTGTATTTCTTTCTCTTGGTTGTTGACGAATGTCAACATTATGTCTTCGAATTCATCTTGTCATGATTTTCTTGGAAGCAAAAACTCTTTGACCATGTCTACATGTTCACAAAATTCTTCCTTATGATAACGTGTGGTCATTTCCATCAACTCATTCACTTGTGCCTCCATACTCTTTATAGTTGTTCTTGGGTATTCGAACTACTTTCTTCAAGGAGTACCAGATCCCCCCACTCTTCTTTTTGGTATTGTGTTAACTCCTTGATGACTTCCCAACATGTTTCAACATTGAGGTTACTCAGCCTTCCACCGGTGACATAATCAATGGTTTGTCGAGTGGAGAGATTGACATGATTGTAAAAGATTTGGACTTGAAGCCAAAGATCAATGCCATGATGAGGGACTTTATGGAGCAAGTCCTTGAATCGAGTCCACGCCTCGTAGAGAGTTTCGCCTTGACGTTGTTGGAACATCAAGATGTCATTCCTTAGCTTGGTAGTTCTCCCCGGTGGGAAAAATTGGGCGAGGAAATGAGTGGTGAGAGCATCCCAACTTGAGATGGATCCGGCGGGAAGTCGCTCAAGCCAATTACTAACTTGGTCTCGTAGAGAGAATTGGAAGAAACGCAAGCGCGTGGTCTCCCATGTGGTAGCATCAAGGTCGATAGAGTCAACGATTTTTAGGAAATCCTTGAGATGCTGGTTAGGATCTTCGGAACGAAGTCCATGGAATGCACATCCATTTTGCACATCCATTCTACGAGCAAGCTTTTCAACCCTCTAGACAGTGAACCTAATCGTTGTAGTGTAGTATGGGGTAAGCCTCAGGGATTGATTTCGTTCTCTAGGGGAATAGGAATGCTAGATATATGACGAGAAGGTGGGGTTGAGGATGATTTTTTTTTATGTTTTTTAGAAAGCAAGGGTAAAATCTCGGGGTATATGATTGGGGGTTGGTACTTCTACCGATTTCTTTACTTTAACTATTTATCTAATTTAACTACTTAACTATTGGATAGATTATGTTTATTGAGGTGTGCGTATGATGATTAAAGATGTGTTTACTTAGATACTATTACTCCCTAGTTATCTTTTATTGGTCGGTTAAATTGTCACTTCCTTTATCTTAATTGATGCGTTGTATTCCTATTAGTCGTAGGGGGTGCCTAATTCCCTAGCTCTATGAATGGTAACTCTCCTATACAATACACGGGATCGGCAAGTGCAATAGCATCTCCCCCGAATATCCTATTATCATAAAGCACAACTCACGCAATAAACACAACGATGGCCTAGGTGTACTCCTATGGCTTTTTACTATTTAGGATGTTCAAGCTCGCAACAATGAAAGAAAAAGCCAGTTTTCCATAATTTAGCGTCTACCAATTAAGACAAGAGATAACCTAATAAGAATCAATAACTAGGTTATATAGATCTAAGCAAACACACAAGTAATTTAGCTAGACATGTTAAACAAACAAGTATACACACAATCAATTGAACATGGGGTAGACATAATGATAAATTGGATAAACAAACTTATCTTAATGTGTAAAATAGGGTATGGGCCCAAGTTGGACTACAACTGAGTTAGAGTTTGCTCTCCAAAATTCTACCTCTTCAAATACAGAAAAATCGAATTCTATATATAGATTTACAATCGCGACGGCGTCACCTTTTGCTAGTGACGTCGTCAGGTCACCGTCATTAGGGTTTCGTTCGGGCCAAAGTGTCTGCACATAGGTTAATAAAATTCGAAGTAACTTTTGTTTATAATATTTGCAGTTGCATATACGGTTGAGTTTCAAAAAAGAGGACTTCCGCCGCATGTATGTTTATTCTTGCATAGGGATGACAAGGTTCCAAACGCTGATCAGATTGACAAATACATATCTGCCGAGATACCAGATAAAGATAACGATCCTGATTTGTACAAGTTAGTTTCTGATTTCATGTTGCACGGTCCTTGCGGTGCGGATGACCCAAACCAGGCTTGCATGTCCGAAGGTAGTTGTACTAAACACTTCCCAAAAAAATTCACCCATCGCAGTTCAGTGGACGCGGATGGCTACCCTATTTTTAGAAGACCTGACAACGGAAGATATGTGGAAAAGAGTGGCCATAAGTTACATAAAGGTTATGTCATCCCGTATAATGCCCAGCTTCTAAAACGTTATCAATGCCACATTAATGTTGAGTGGTGCAACCAGACGGGGTCAATAAAATATTTGTTTAAGTATATAAACAATGGTCCGGATAGAGTGTCGACACAATTGTATAAACCGGTTACCACTGTTGACGGTCAAAAATTGATAAACCTATTGACGAGATAAAGGCGTTCTTAGATTGCAGATACCTATCCACTTGTGAGGCGGCGTGGAGGTTATTTGGTTTTCAGATTCATTATAGAACACCTTTTGTTGAAAGGTTGTCCTTTCATCTTGAAGGCGAGCAACAAGTTGTGTATGACGAAGACGCTGATCTCGAAACAGCTATTGAGAAGAAAACTGTTGGTTCTGATATGTTCGAAGGTTAGTTGAGAATGAATTAACACTTTTCAGAGGCAAGGGAGCTAACGTATGCTGAGTTTCCTACAAAATATGCCTGGAACGCTCCAAAAAGAATTTGGATGCTTAGGAAGCAAGGAAGATCGATTGGAAGAATTCGCAGCGTTCCCAAAGCAACAGGAGATGGTTACTATTGCAGAATGCAGCTAAACAGTGCAAAAGGATGCAGGACGCACGATGAGATTAAAAAGGTTAATGGTATAGTGTTTCCAACTTACTAAGAGGCTTGCTACGCAGCGGGCATTTTAGAGGACGATAAGGAGTATGTTGAAAGTATCAAAGACATAGCTTATTGGGCACACCCTGAACATCTTCGTGACCTATTTGTGACATTGCTTTCGCAAAAGTAACTTACAACGTCTTTGACTGTTTGGTTACAAACATGGCATTTGCTTGCGCAAGATGTTCAATATAAGAGAAGGCAAATTTTGAAAATTCCAGGTAATACCTACAAAATATATTTTTTACTATAATCTGTTATTCAACACTGATCAAATATCTGTTATGTTTGCTGATACCATTGTTTCAACATATTATGTGTAATGTTTTAATAACTCATCCGTTTATTAAGTTCTGACATTACATTTATTTAATGCAGATTTGATTCTCAGTGACGACGAAAAAAAATGTAGCTTTGTTCTATATTGAACAGCTTATGAGATCAAGAAACTCAACTTTGAGGAATTGGCTTGAGATGCCTTATCCGGATGATAGATACGTAACTGACTTTGGTAATCGACTTATACACGATGAGACAGATTATAACCCGGTCGAGTTACTATCTGACTACGAATGCCTATACGCCTCTTTGACCAGAGAACAGAAGGGTGCGTATGACATCGTAATACACTCAGTTGACACAGGAACGGGAGGGGTGTACTTTGTTTACGGGTACGGGGGTACGGGGAAGACCTTCTTATGGAAGACGCTTGCTGCCGGTATTAGAAGAAAAGGTGATATAGTTTCGAATGTGGCATCCAGCGGTATTGCGTCTTTATTAATGTCGTGAGGTCGAACTGCTCATTCAAGATTCCATATTCCTATCAACGTGGATGAGACTTCTACTTGCTTTAATAAGTGCTCAAATCGATCTTGGAAAAATGTTAAAGAAATGTAAGCTTATTATCTGGGATGAAGCGCCCATGGAAAATAAGCTTTGTTTTGAAGCATTAGATCGGTCTTTGAGAGACATAATTTTTAGGAGTAGGTATGACACGTGCGATGAGCCTTTTGGAAACATGAACATGGTTTTTAGCGGCGACTTTAGGCATGTTCTACGTGTTATTCCAAAGGGATCCCGGGAAGACATTGTTACTGCCTCTTTGAGGAAATCTTACTTGTGGGACTACTGCAAAGTTCTTAAGTTGACCGTGAACATGAGGCTAACTGTGGGATCACGCCTTGAAGATGTCAATGAGATACGGGAATTTGCAGATTGGATATTGAGAGTCGGAGACGGAGACCTTGGAGAACCGAATGATGGAGAGGTTTCTATAGATTTGCCACATGAAATTTTAATAGATGTGACTGATGACCCCGTTAAATCTATTATTGACTTCACTTATCCAAACATTTTGGATAACATACATGATCCGGCGTACTTTCAAGAAAAGGCAATCCTTGCTCCCACAAATGAAGTCGTGGACAACATAAATGAGCATATGTTGGACAAATTTCCAGGTGAAGAAATGGTTTTCCTTAGTTGTGACAGTGTTGACAAAAGTGAATGTGGTGCCATCATTGATCACTCCGTTTTCTCGCTAAAATTTATCAATTGATTGAAGTTCTCAGGTGTTCCAAACCACATAATTTCTTTAAAAGTGGGAGTCCCCATTATGTTGTTGCGAAACATTGATCAAGTCAATGGATTGTGTAATGGGACAAGACTACAAGTTCTTAAATTAACGAGAACTTCTATTCACGCACAAATCATTAACGGAACCAACTTTGGAAAAACGGTAATCATACCAAGGCTGAGAATCACTCCTTCTGATAAGCGTTTACCGCTTAAGATTGTCACGAAACAATTTCCTACTTCACTTTCATTTGCAATGACAATTAAAAAAATCCAGGTTCAATCGTTATCAAAATTTGGTTTGTACCTCCCCCGACCTATTTTCACACATGGACACCTATACGTTGCTGTCTCAAGAATTAAAAGCAAACGTGGTTTGAAGATTGTTGTTTGTGATCAAGATGGAAATTTGTGTAAAAATACTACCAATGTCGTGTACAAAGAAGTACTTGAAGGCCTATGAACAAGGTCGAAGTGGTATTTGGAATATACATGTTATAAGTTTTTTTACCATATTTTAAATTATAATGCATTATAAATCATGAATGCACTGCTTTTACTTAAATTGTCTATGCATTGTTAGGTGTGCTTGGACTTGACATTTCGTACCAAATTGGTGTTTGCTTACATATGTCATTTGCTATTCAAGATCGTCAAATTTGGAGACGATAACGACATCGATGTTTATTATTTTAATTTTTAGTAATTCAATTGATTGTCGTATAATTCATATATTATCTTATTGTTTATCTCATATATTAATAGAACATGTTTACTTTCGTCGTTTTCTTATTATCACATTTTCATATTCCTTTAAAATCCCGTGAATTCACGTGTCTTTAAGATAGTTTAAAGAATATTATGAATATAACCTTTCATATATGTCGTACACTTCACTTTTTCTAATACTTTAACGAACCAGGTTTGTTTTAGTTTAGGAAACCTTTAAGGTAAGACCTATACATCTATTAGAGTGACGAGTAACTTAATCAAGGTTATAAATAGCGTGACGTGAGGCGTGGCTTGGCAGTATTACAAAGCTTCATATGGTGAAACCATAACATTTTTTAAGACGTGACTTAAAGTGACACAATATAAAAATATTTATGTATTATATCATATTTCATCTATATCGAGTTTATAAAAATTGATATACATAACACAAGGAATTAAGTTAAAAAACTATTTTTGCATGTAATCTTCTTCATTTCTTAAAAAAGAAAAAAAAAAAAACATTTTTCACTGAGTTAAATTTAAAAAGGCGTCACGCCTCGCGACTTATTGCACCTTTTCATGCCTCATCACATGTCACGCCTAGAGTTGACGCATTGATTTATTGTGTAACATGTAACGCCACCATGACACGCCTTTTAGAACCCTGATCTTAATACATGTACTTTATTATACGCATAAGTGTATTTACCCGCACATTAAACATATAAATTATTGTAGAAAGAGATAGTGACTAGAAAATTTGCGTCATTTTCATTTGCATGCTATTCTTGTTCTTCTTTTTCAACTTATATTTTCGGTAATCATTATCAATGATTTTGTATGCATTTACAGTTCGGTTAACAAGGCTAGCTCGTTCGAAGTTGGACTTTGGATTTTCACTTGCGTATTTGTTTAGTTTTTTGAACTTTAGACATGTTTCATGCATATAGATTACTTCTTTGCAAGAAAATAACCAAAATAATTTAATATAGTCTTGCGTGTTGTGTCAAGAGTCTTCTTCTACTCTATTATATTAAGTCGGGTACCTAGGCTAGGTTAGGGATTTTAAACACTTAAACTCATTCATTCATTTGTAGAGTCTTATCAGGTTTGTGAATAAGCAAAGGGCGTAAAAGTCTTGTACCTTGGTGGTCAAGCCTAAATCGGGTGAAGGTCTAGTTTAAGGCTTGTTTCTTCCTTGGGAGGAAGTCTTGGTGGTATTAGTGGTAGGGCGAATCACAAGATTCTTGTGGGTGGTTATGAGGGCGGAACTTTGTTGGGTAGTAGCTCTTCTTTTTGAGCACCGATCTTTGTGCATATTGGCGGAGTGAAGTTTGTACCTGTTTAATCCATTGCAAGGATTGTGTAATAGTGAATAATATAAGTGTCGTGAATTCGCAACTGGATGTACTGATGATCTAAACCCCTCATCTCAAACCAGTATAAATCTTGGTGTGTCTCTCTACTTTCTCTATTTACTCTTATTATTGGTTGATTGCTTGCACACCCTTACACAAAATTGGAGAATTAAAGTATTTGATAACATCAAATAAGTACTATACTTATACTTATGTATCATTTATACCATGTAGATTGACCATTTATTATGTTTTTATACATGAATCATTACTTAATTGCGTAAGTTTATGATTTTGAGTATTTATGGAGAAATATTAGAAAATACACGAAAAACGACGAAACTTTGAGCTAAAAAGAAGAATTTTTACAAGATTGGAAAGAACATACGGCGTATCCAACTCCGGAGATACGCCGTATGAAACACTTAGAAGAATTCTTCAAGTATCGAAGATAAGAAGAATATGGCGTATTTAACTCTGGCAATATGTCGTATCTAAAGCCTTGCAGTCAAAATTTGTCAATCATTGATGGAATACGGCATATGAAACTTTTGGCCATACGTCGTATTAAACATCTTATTCCCAATCCAAGCATATCAAGATTTGAAGGTATACGACGTATCACACTTCAACAATACGCCGTATTTAGAGAAGACCGACAAATATGCTGAAATATTTTTTCTTGTACCCTACCCAAGATATCTAGAATACGACACATTGGACCTCGATATGTCGTATTGACACGTCAGACAGGTTAACTATAAATTCAAGCCCTAGCTTCATATTTTGATATCATTCAATCACCATCAAACGACTTTGGAAGCTAAATGACCCAGTTCCAAATTCATGAGATCAAGAGGAGAAGGTCTCATATCATCACACGAAGTATATTCGTTTGATTTTCTTATCGACTTCATTATGTCATTTGTTAGCAAATTGTTTGTATTTATTTTCATGTTTGCTACTGAGATTATGGGCTAACACCCTTAAGTGTTAGCCATGTTATAATTGCTACATTGATTTTTTCCGTTTTGAAGACTTAATGCATTTGTTTTAGATAATTTATATGTTTATCGTTCATATAGTATTTTCGTTTATATGTTTAACATTGGAAGTCTATTATCTAGATTATCGTAGCTCTTTAGCTATGTAGCTAATCTGTATCTTAATAGTTGGTGTTTGTGACCTAGCTTCATGAATGGTGCCAATAGGACTATTGACGGAACTGCCCTAGGTTATACCTAAAATACCAAAACAAATAAGTTCAAATAAGTCCTCTCCCGCATAGGATTCTCCTTGAAAAGAGTAGGTATTGCTATGACCTTAGGATACTGCATATAAATTGTATTGATTAGTTGAAAATGCTTTATGCGTGAATGTGACTGAATGGACCGATAAATCTATTCAGGGACATAGGTTGCTTTAATAGAAGTAGGTAACCGTGACCAATTTTGGGTAGCAATCGAGTCCAGCCGAGCTCGAGCTTTACAAGGCTTGAGCTTGGCTTGATAACTTGTCAAGCTTTAATCATTCTGGCTTGAGCTTGGCTTGAGTAAGTTTCGAACAAAGCTTGAGTTTTGCTTGTAAAGCTTGAATGTATACAAAAATATAATATTTAATTGCCAAACTCATCAATAAATATATTTATAAAGTTAAACAAACTAAAACTCATCATAAATATATTAGTGGTTGATTGATTAGAGAAGAGAATGTTTGATGAACTCACGAGCCTAGAAGTGTGAAATGTGAAGAATACAAAGCGTTAGAATACAAATCATTAGAAATATTTAAAGTTTAAAGGTCCTTCAAATGTATATAATTAATCTTCATGTAGTAAGTCCTTATAATTAGATTAATATTCAAATTAGCCTTTAGTTACTTGTATGAGTTTAATATGAATATATATCTATATATATATATATATATATATATATATATATATATATATATATAGTTATGATCAAATGAGAAGTAAAATTAAAATAAGAATGATAAGAAGAAACCACAACCACTCATTTTAGATGCATCTACAAAAATGGATGCATCTCCCCTTAAATATCTCCTTCCTATTTAAAATGTGTGGCTAAAAATCTTTCTTATTCTTCTTATTTTAGTTTTTCTTCTTACTGGATCCCTTCCATATATATATATATATATATATATATATATATATATATATATATATATATATATATATATATATATATCAAGGCTTGATAAAAGCTCGAGTCAAGCTATCAAAAGCTTGAGCTTGGCTCGTTATATGTTTCGAGCTAATTTATTGGTATTGAGCTTAGACTTGAGCTTGATAAAAGCTTGATTCTATCGAGTCAAGCTCGAGCTCGAGTTGTTTGATAAAAGCTTTGCTTGTTTGCATCCCTAGTGACCAGCTGGCTTAGTTTAATATCGATGTTGTTTGCATATTCTTGACGTCACTAATATTAATCATTAAGTCATTGCATTAATAAACATATAAATAAAAATGTAGTAGGATTAATATGGCTAGCACCATCTCCTTAGTTTGATCACAATCGTAGTTTAGCATAGTTTAATTTACTTTTGTTGCTTTTATTAGTTTAATTAATCTCAAATCAAAACCCCCTTTAAAAACTGTAGAAAATTTACTAGGTTAGCTACTAAGTTCATCTACTCCTTGCGAACGACCCGTACTTACCAAACTATTTAAAATTGACCGGGTACACTGCCCGTTAATATTAGTATAACAAGAAAGCTGAAAAAAATATAAATTTAAAACTAGACGAAAATAACACATCAATATATAAACTTTAAAATAAGTCGAAAAGACCGTATTCACTCACTTATTGTTCTACAACCGCATACCCATATACCTATTAGTCATGGACCACCACCACCTATCACTAACTCTTAGGTTAACATAACTATGAGCCCAACCCAAAGAGACACCCTGATATCTATACTTACGCTCTGTTCTCGAGTTTTCTTTTGTGGGAATAGAAATGATAGGTAAAGAAAAGTAAAGAAAAGAAGTGGAAAGAAAAGAAAGTGGCATTTATATTTCATGTTCTCGAGTTGAAAGGAAATGAACGGAAATGGAAGGAAAATAAACAAAGTCGTGTTCTCGAGTTGGAAGGAAAAGAAAGAAAAAAAGAAAAATTATAGTTATGACTTTTTAAACATAGAAATACATCTATAACAAAAGATATATAAAATAATGAAGGTTATATAACTTAGTTTATAACAAATAGTTTATGTGTAAATTTGTTTCCTTCCAAATCCGCCCATATTTGGCCGGAAAATTTGGTGGGAAAAAACCTCTTAATTTTCCTATCAAATCCTTCCACTTTCCTTTCCTTTCTGTTTGACAAAAACTCGAGAACACACCAATTTTTCTATTTCCTTTCATTTTCTTTCCTTTCCTTCCAAATATAAACTCGAGAACAGAGCGTTAACGCATCCCCTCAAAGTAACATTTCCCATCACCATCCTCAACTCAGGCACCCGTCGAAGAGAAAACCTAGTTAGTTAGTGAAGTATAAAATTCATTATACCAGTCTCAACAAACCCAATTCAAATCTTCGATAAGAACCACCAATGAAAGGGAAAATTACCACCGAAATTGAAGTAACCAAGACAATAGGATGTAATACATTATCCCACGTGTAGATGTTCACCCAATAAAAAAGGTAACCCATCATTCTTCCTTTTGGCTTAAAACTGGCGGTGCTTATAAACTGTTTGTTAAAATGCTAAGCCGAATTTTTTTTAATAAGCTTAACAAGTATCCCAAGAAGTAACTGATACGAAAGGTAGGTTCACCTTTACTTGGCTTTTGTGGAGATGGGGAAATCTTCTCACGATGTTGTTGATGCTAATGGTTGGGCTTGGATTTTTCGTAAAAACAATGCTTCATTCACTAAACTTATCGGGAACCCATTTCACAAAGATGTGAAGAAAGTGACGTTGTCCTTTTAAGTCACTAATTTCCCCGAATCTCTTGACCCAAGAGGCCTGTGGAAGTTTTGTGCGCCTTATGGTCGCCTTGTTGACACTTACATCGCGAACAAACGCTCAAAAGGGGGTTAGCGGTTTGAATTTATTCGTTTTCTTGGAGTTAAAGATGTTGATGTCTTTGTTAAATCTCTATCCAACATATGGATTGGTAACTTCCACTTATTTGTTACGGTGGCTAAATTCCAGAGAACCACCCATGTTGAACCCAAGTCGAAGCAAAACCCTAATAATATCAATGTGTCACTGGCTGATGATAACCTTAACCCTAAGATTAACACTTCGAAAGGCACTGCTTCTCCTTTGGATAAACCTTCTTTTGTGTCTATTGTTCATGGTAACTCTAATATGAATAATGATTCATCTTTGTCTGACATCACACATTCTATCTCTCTTTCTGATCATGATCTCATTAATGTTGATGATATAAGGTTATTTTGGTTAAGCTTAAGGAAGTGGACACCATGAGTAACATGTACTCGATTTGTAAGAATGAAGGATTCACTGATTTGAAAATCCATCATGTTGGTGGATTGTAGGTTTGGATTCGGTTCCCATCAGTGGCTTCTTGCATGTCATTTCAATCAAATGAATGCATGAAGAGAATTGCAATCTCGTTTAAGAATGTTTCCCCTTCTTTCAAGGTTGATGAACGCATGATTTGGGTCGAGATAAGTGGTCTTCCACTTTGCTCATGGGGTTCGAATGATTTTAAGAAAATAGCTTGTATATTTGGAAAGTTTATGTTCTTCGAAGTCGATCACTCGGTAGTTATGTCTATGGGTAGAGTTTGTATCTCTACCAAATCCCTAAAATTCGTTTCGGAAAGAGTTCATGTTGTCATTCACGGGGAGTCATTTGAGGTTCATGTTCATGAAATAGAACTTGGAGTATTAATATAAAGGACGACTCTCTTGTTCACATTCTTCAGATGATGACAATAATGAAGATAGGGACGCGGATTCAGGTTGGATATGACTCACTAGAAGGATATGAAGAAATTATCAAAAGCTTGACAGAACATAACGAGGAAGAGGGGGATAACGTTTCAGCTAATAATGACTTAAAAGCCGACATGGATACTTTTCATGTAACTCAGGAAGCCATTAACGATCTCCTGCTTCATACTTCAAAAGAGGAGGTTCCTTCTGACTTAAGTTGCCCACTAGGTTTTGAGCACTTAAAAAGCACGAATAAATGTCGCCCTTACCATGCTAGTTCCTCCAATACAAGTAAGTGCTCTACTTCTTTTTCAAAATATCGCAAGAAGGACATTAAGGGGATTTCTATTATCCACGAAATGTCGAGAATTATTGAGGTTGGCGGTTCTTGGGTTTTGATGTTAGAGGATGTCGATAATCGTTGAATAAAATGATTAATGGGATGGGAGCACACATTGTTAATAAATGAATGTGTTATCTATAACCATTTGCGGTACACAGAAGAGGCGGAAATGTTTATGGATTAAAGAATTATGTTTCAAACATAACATAAACTTTTTAGGTATTCAAGAGTCCAAGATGACAAGGTTAGAAGTCTTTTGACTTAAGACAACGTGGGGTAACTACTCATTCGATTTTGCTTGTAGTTTGGCTCGTAGGAGATCAGGAGGTTTAATCTCCATTTGGGATCCAAATGTCTTTTTGAAATAAAGTATTTAGTGTGACGAGGCTTTTATCATTGTAAAAGGGCGTTGGAAAAACTCGGTCGGTGATTGTTATATGATTAACATTTACGGTCCTCACGATCCAGTAGCTAAAGTTTCTTTGTGGAATAAGATTCGGGTATTCATGCAATCTCACATGGATAAGTATGTTTTATTTGGAGACACGAATGAAGTTCGTGACGCGCATGAACGACACGGTTCTATCTTCTCAAGGAGTGAAGCTAATTTTTTTAATGCCTTTACCAATAATGTTGGCCTGATCGAGTTGCCTATGGGGGTCGTCTATTTACTTGGATGAAAAAAGCGGGTAGTAAACTAAGTAAATTGGACCGATTTTTGTTTTCTAAAGATGTGATAGAGGAATTACCTCATATGCGGGTTACCGCTCTTGATCGTTTGTGGTCGGATCATAATCGCATCCTCCTCCATTGCAATAAAGTTGACTTCATCCTAGCTCCTTTTAAAATATATCACTCATGGATTCTTCGTGAGGTTTCGATGATTTTATTTCGTTGGAATGGGCTAACATGGGGCAGAATGTTGATGGCATTAATATTTTATCGCATGAAAAACTAAAACGTTTGAAAGTGATAATCAAACAGTGGATTGCAAATTCTAAAAGTGGTGAACGTATTCATAATCAGGAGATCATGTGTGCTCTAAACAATTAGAAGAAAAGATTGAAGCGGGTTCAACTTCTCCCGAAGACAGTGAAAAGAGAATCAAACTTATACAAGAAGCTGATAGTGTTGAAAAACTTAAACAATATTTTCTTTGACAATATAATACTTTTAAATTTTTATTTATCTTACTTATCACTTTTGTTAACTTTATGTAGCATATTAAAAATTTTCTTTGACAATATAATACTTCTAAATTTCGTCATCTTCGTGATTATAGACCAATTGTTTGTATCATTTTACCATTTTACCCCTATCTCTTAACTTCAAAGTTAAATTCTTCACCTAGCCCTTTTAGTCAGTCCTTTCTGTTTTTATTCGATGGTGTCTCAAAATCGTGTAAGTTACTCTTAGATCATTTTTTTACTTTGAGATTTTAATGTGTTTGTGTTTTCTATTTTTTCTAAATATTAGATTTTGATTTATGAGTGGTTTAGACCTGACAAGATGATGGGGCGATTAAAACATAGTAGGGTATAGTGCTCATGTGTTACGGTGACGGGTGACATGTAATCAAAATTTTTGGTGAACAATATTTTTGGATTACATGTTTTTCGTGATAATGACTTTACGCTTGGCGAGTTGGAATAACTTTATCGCACACTATTTCACATTAAAATGTCAAGCACATATGCATCACGATGCAATGACGAGAAAACAATAGTCAGTAGTATGACAAGGTTGTGATGATTGACGGTGAAAGATACTTGCCAATCAATAAATATTGTGTAATATTCGTCAAAATATTATTATAACGCGTAAACATAAAGAAGTATAAATTAGTTCTTTAAGAATATGACTAATAATATATATGGCATTCATTATATAAATTATAGTATTAAAAAATTACACATTTTCATGCTTTATAAATCACATAAAAATCTTTGTACTTTGACAAGCATGATTCTTTTCAATCGATTTTATTAGCAAAATGATTAAAATTTTACTAAACATGTACTAAAATACATTCATAGATGATAAATGATTTTTAAATATGTAATTTTCAAAAATTTTAAATGTTCATAACCAAACCAAAATTTATGGTATTAAACTTACATTAATGAATGTTTTAAATAATTATGTGTAGAAGAATTATTGTTTAAGATATTATACATAGCATTAACCATTTGTACATCTTGCATATTAATTTGTATTTCTTAAAACTTAAAAACACATTCAATGTAAGAAAATACATTCTTTCATTATATGCAATATAAATATAGATAAAGTGATCAAGAAGAGGTAAGCTTCTTCAATACAATTTTTTTTTATTGAGTTAAATAAACTCCTTTTAAATTTTTGTTTTTAGTTTGTTGGGCTAATCACTTGAAAAACTTATCACGTTTTTTAGTTCTAATAACTAAACTAAAATCTGTGTACAATAATCCATCAAAGTTTGTATTTGGTCATCCAATAATATCTATTGGTTGAAAAGAGTGTTTTAGTTATTGTGTTATTAGTTGGATGCCGACGTGACACCCAAATAATGGTTATTGGTATATCATTGCATCTTGCCCTGTTATAGTCGTGTGGGTAGTAAAAACATAAAATGTTCGGGGCCACTTAAATTGTAAATCACTTCAAGTTAACATGTTTATGTCACACGGCACACGCTAATAGTACTTTCATCTCCATCATGCAACTTAAAGTCTTTGTCACATGCTAATACTAATTTGCATTATGTTTTTACCAAAAACAGGGCAATGATTCTTCAACCGCGTTCTGGGATGAGGTATGGATTGGTGATATTGTACATAATATATCTATTTTAAGGCTTTGGTCTTTGGAGATCTTTATAAACTGTAATGGTGTTCAATTACGAAATTTTGAGTATGATTGTGACTTGTATATCTAAATCTTGATCTACGACCAAAGTGTCTGAATATGAATCACTTAGAGCATCCCCATTCATAACACCATAACACCAATAACACAATTCACGTCAGCGCCACATCAGTTTTAACATTTAGCATTAACATCCCCAAAAAACACCCACAACCATAACATCCCAATAACATCAATAACATTCCCAACAATTTACAAAAACAATCCCTCATTTAGGGGCATAAATGAAAAAAGAAAAGAAAAAAAAAAATGCAAATAATGGGCGTTGGGGCAGTAACGCCGCCCCTTTAACACCCAAATAACGCCGGACTTCCAACCATAACATCAAATAACGCCGGGTAACGCGGCAATAACGCCGGTTCCGGCGTTATGAATGGACATGCTCTTAATATTGCTTGGTTTACACTTGATAACATATATATTAACAATTTCATTCTTACGAAAAGAAAAGTGCGCATGCGGGATTAATATTGGGTTAGCCTCTCATACTTAGGCCTGGCGTTATAGTAGGCCAAGAAGAAGTTCAAATTTAACGATCTCAGAAAACCTCATTCAAGATTTTGTTGCTGCTAGTGCCAAGTGTCAATGCTTGAATTTGCTCCATATACTTTTCAACCTCCATATACGTTTAAGGGTATTAGTTACTGTTGCGTAACCCAATAATTCAACCAAACTGCGTTTTTAATTGTGGTGCCCACATCTTTCATTAAATACCCATCAAACAAACGTCACCTAAGTCAATCACGAGCCACAACTCATAGTTTGCTTGCTCGCGGATACATTTGACTGAAATAATGCATCATTCATTTGTAAAATTAGATTTAGTAAGCAACCCAAAAACAACCTGTGGGAGGCATTTTCCTTACCGATCTCAAACAATTTCATAATTAGTTTTAGTAAGCAATCTCCAACAACCTGTTTACAAAGTATACCTCAAGTTTCTTTGCGAATTTAATGTAGGTTAACAATAGTAATCATTTTATTGATTTACATATGATGCTTTATTTGTTCGTAAGTTTACATTACATATTACTTGAATGTTTTAGGGCTAATAACCTATTAAAGCATCATACTTGTCACAAATATCAGTTCGACGCAGCGAACAAAAAAAATAGCTCTTCTAGACGTTAAACTTGAGATTCTCGTCTTCAATTGGGTATAATAAATTTGTGATGACCATTTTACCCTTAAATTTATAAAAATTGCATCATTTGTCCTAGTATATAAATAACACAATCATCCCTCACCACCAGAAAATCTCTCCCCACTCCCCACCAGTAAATCCCTCCCCACCGCGACCTACTCCTCCCCACCAGAGTCCCCACCTTTCCCACACCGTTCGACCCTCACTCTCTTCCACTCATGCGACTTCTCACCCTTTCCTCCGGTGACTCACATCACAACCCCTGGTTACATAAATCAATTTCACATTTGGAAAATTTCCAATTGATTAGGGTTTTGTTTTTCAGTTTATCTCAATTTCTGATTGAATCGACTATAGATTTCAATGGCTGCACAAGGTTTCGGTAACCGCGATCGGGTAAGTAATTCGGTGAAGAAAGGTAACTATTTTTATATAATTATATTGATTTCGATGTTTTTTTATATATTAATTGTGAATAATAGTTGTTTAGTTGGTTAATTGTGTATTTAATTAGGGAGTTTAAGTTTAGGGTTTGGGTTTAGGATTGCTGAATGTGGGCTTATAATCTTGTGCCGTTAGAGCTAAGGTAATATTGGTTCGTGATAAAGGTGTGTTTGGATGTGCGTCTAAACTGATTAGTGTGTCTTGAAGCTGTAATACTTAGTTTTGAGTGTTAGCAAAACCAAATACAGGTTATTTATGGTCTATTCAGAGGTGGCAACTCAACTAGATGGAAATGGTCAATTACGGTTGTATTTTATTGATTGCAGATTAGACATAGAAAACTAGCTAAACTATGAGATGAGTCAAATGGGTCGAGCGGGTTTAGCGGGTCTTATGTGAAAGAAATATGTTCAGAAATGCTAAGGTAATATTGGTTCTTTTGGTAGCTATTTTTTTATTTGAAATGCTATTGACGGACACTTTCTTTGCATAAAGGACCTGCGGTTGCGAATACGCCAATTGGACAGGGGAATACTACAGCTTGGAAGCTGTGTGGGCTGGACAAAGATACTTGCTTGACTGTTTTCTTTGATATATCATCAACTGACAAAGACCCTTCGGGCAATGTAAATCCACAGTTGTATATACAGACTGTTACAAGGTAAACTATACATTTTGGTGTGTTTTTCTTCTTGAGAAGGTGGTATAAATTTCATTCTTAGTTGTGAATGTTCTTGAAATTGTATAATGTACACTAACAGGACAAGGTGGTATTTAGATTCACGGTTTGCAACTGATTATCAGATTACGGAAACTTGAAGTAGCAAGAATCAGTTTTTGGATAAAAAGAACTCTACTTCTGACTTCTTGGTTATCAAGGGGCAATAATCAGTTTGGGGATAACTAGTTTCATAACAGTTGCAACGTAACCAATTATTTAAGGGCAATGTAAATCCACAGTTGTCTATTTAATCGAATTAAATTATTTTATTCTCTGTGGGTTGCTGTCTCGTACACCACCTTTTTCGGCCTTTAAGTTTTTTATGGGGCATTTGCCCATGAATTTTAATGCAGTTACTAGAAGATGGGTAGAGACGGCTGATGTTTCAGAGGTTAGTTAAAAATCTAAATGATTAATGATAAAATAATTTTCCAATAAATGTAACATGTTGATATATGCATAGATTGTTTGTATTGAAATATATCTTGTTGCACAGACGATAATTAATTACTCGTCAATATCATGCAATGCATAATGTGGTTAAGATCAGGTGAAAATTGTTTTCCACAGGAATTGATGCAAGGTTTTGATCAAGAAACTGCTGCTGTAGTAATGGAGGAACCTGGGTTACCAGAATCAGCCAGAACATCAGGTATGTTTTCCTTGATTTCATTCTTTAAAAATTAAAATAAGTTTAAGTTTATCCTTTTATCTCTAGCATTAACCAACTACTATCTCTTGAATAAAAATCTTCCAAAACACACATCCAAACACCCCCTAGAATCTATACCGAGAATTAAGTGTTTATGCTTAGAGACCAAGCTCGTTGTCTTCATACATGTAATGCAAAGTAGAGGTGGCAATTCGTATGTTTGTGTGACATCATAATGCGACAACTTTTTATTTCTTTCAACAGGCGTTTGCACAGTTATTTCAAGCTCCGCATGATGATGCTGAACTGATAATACGTGAGCGATTTCCTGTCCCAAGATTGGTGGTGTGTGATCAACATGGTTCTCGGTCAATTCAAACTTTTATCTTTTTTGGGTCAATTTGAAGCACCTCGTATGCCGTTTACATATACTCTTTACCAGTTATTTCCATGCAAAACTCGCGCCTAATAAAAATAAATAAAAGAAACCTCGTTTCTATTTGAAGTCCCCATCAACAAGTATTGTAATATTTTGTGCTAAACAGGCAAGATCTTACTCGCCAAATTGAACCCATCAGAACATACAATAACGGTGGCTGCAGGAATGGATGTTATCTTCACGGATGACGTGAACCTCCAAGTATTCTTTGAACATCTACGAAGCTGGCAGACAATCTTCTTGACCCCACATCAAAACCAATTTACATAGTTTCGAAACCCATGGTGATCGGTTGTGCAAGATAAATATGTTCAAGTAGTTTATTTGATGAAAGAAATATGTTCAGTTGATGAAATGTACTAAATATGCTCGTTAAGTAGTTTATTTGATGAAAGAAATATGTTCAGTTGATGAAATGTACTAAACAAAGAAATATGTTCAGTTGAAGAAATATGTTTTCTGTTGATGTAACTAGTTTTATGTTTTTGATTTGTTGTTTTTGTTATGGAATCCGTTATGTAAAGGATAATGGACGTAATTTTTTCCAAACGACAGGGACTATTTATGTAATTTAGCCTAGGGACGATGGATGCAATTTTCGCAAACCAACAAGGACCATTTATGTAATTTGGAAGGGTAAAATGGTCAGAATACTCAATTGAAGACAAGAATCTCAAGTTTAACGTCTAGAAGAACTATTTTTTTTGTTCGCTACGTCGAACTGATATTTGTGACAAGTATGATGCTTTAATAGGTTATTAGCCCAATGTTTTACTATAGTACTACATGTCGTATTTTTTCATGTTATTTCTAATTATATATATATTTTTTATTATCATCCGTGAAACTTGCGGGTATATAGTATAGTAGTATATGTATACACTGTTCTAAAAGGCTCGCAAAGGCGTGGGGGTTGATCATGACGCCACGTCATGTCGTGCACGCCGCTTTATGGCACATATTTTTGTAAACTCGATATATATGAATTATGATATAAATATATAAATATTTTCATACTTTGTGCCGCCTTATGCCACACCTTATAAACGCAAAAGCTTTGCCTTAACCGCAAAAACATGAAGCTTGATCATGCCGCCACGCCACGCCTTGCTATTTATAACCTTGTATATATAGTAGAGAATCACATTAAAAAAAAAAAAAAATCCTTTTGTGGGTGATCTCATAGTTGCTAACATTATTTGTGTGATCCACGTGTATCTTTTGTTACCATTCATTTTAAAGTGGTAGGTGATATTGGTGGACCATCTTCAATTCCATTTGACTTTAAGTCCAGATCTAAATTTTTCATCAAGCTCATCCAATTCACATATACCTACCATTAATTCAGATCTAAGAGCTCCCAGTTTACTGTCATTACTTTAAAAAAAATGGTTGAAGTCATTGCTTCTACCCTAGTTGAAACCGTTTTTCTGAAGCTAGCCAATGAAGCCGTGAAGCAAGTTGTTCAAGCAAAGGGAATTCGTTCTGAGCTGAAGAAACTAGGGAGGATTTTGTCCGGGATCCAACCACTGCTCAATGATGTTTCGGATACAGAAATAACTAATGAAGCTGTTCAAGTATGGCTCAATAATCTCCAACATCTGGTTTACCAGATAGACGACTTACTTGATGACTTGGCAACCGAAGCTATGGATAATGATTTGACCGACCAATCCAGCAGAGCCAGCACCAGCAAGATAAGAAAGCTCATTCCAGCTTGCTGCACAAAATCCTCTCCAAGTACTAGGCTATATCTTAAGTTAGATAATATCACCAACAAGTTGCAAGATCTAGAAAAGGAAAAAGAAATAGTTGGTATGACGGTGAAGAGTCGAGAATATAAAAACAGAGCTTTTGAAACCTCTTGGGTAGATGCAGCTAGTATTGTTGGTCGACAAGTTGAGAAGGATGCATTGGTTCTCAAGCTGTTAGTTGATGAACCACGTAATAGTGAGAACTTGAGCATCGTGCCCATAGTTGGTATGGGTGGTGTTGGTAAAACCACTCTAGCTAAATTATTGTATGACGATGAACAAGTGAATGATCATTTTCAGCTTAAGGCGTGGGTTTGTGTCTCTGATGAGTGGGACACCTTCAGTATGAGCTATATAATATTTCAGTCTTTGACCGGGGAAACAAATGAATTTGAAGATTTAAATCTCCTTCAAGTAGCTCTAAGAGATCAACTTAGAGAGAAACTGTTTCTATTAGTGCTGGACGATGTGTGGAGTGAAAGTAGTGACGATTGGGAATCACTAGTGGCCCCTTTAAAGGCATGTGCCCCTGGAAGTAAAATAATCATGACAACCAGGAAGGAGAAGTTGCTCAGAGACTTGGGGTGTGGTAAATTAAACCATTTGCAAAAACTCTCACATGACGATGCCATGTGTTTATTTGCTCAACATGCATTGGGTGAAAATAACTTTGATTTACATCCAAGACTTAAAGCACCTGGTGAAGGCATTGTGAGAAAGTGTGATGGTTTGCCTTTGGCTTTAACAGCACTTGGAAGGCTATTGAGGACAAAAAAAGATGAAGTAGAATGGAAGGAAATAGAGGATAGTGAGATATGGAGCTTACAAGAAGAAGGTGAAATTATTCTGGCTCTTAGACTAAGCTACCATGAACTTCCTGCCTACTTAAAGCTGCTCTTTGCATATTGCTCCTTGTTCCCAAAAGACTGTGAGTTTGACAAGAAGGATTTGGTTTTGCTCTGGAAGGCGGAAGGATTTTTGCACCGAGTACGTCCAAGCAAGTCAACTGCAGTTGACTTGGGTTATAAATTCTTTGATGAGTTGTTATCACGGTCATTTTTTCAACCCTCACCTAATGACCGGTCTTTGTTTGTTATGCATGATCTGATGAATGATTTGGCCACCTCTGTCGCTGGAGATTTCTATTTTAGGTTAGAGAAGGAATTGGGAAAGAATGTTAGGAAACAGGCTTTGGATAGGTGTCGTCATATGTCATTTGTTTGTGAGGAATATGTAGCTTACAAGAAGTTTGAGGTATTTGAAGGTGCTAAAGGTTTGAGAACATTCTTGTCTGTTGGGATGAAAGAAAGGTGGGGAAACTACTTGTCGAATAAGGTTCTAGCTGACTTACTTCCCAAGCTACCATTGATAAAGGTAATAAGTTTGAGTGGTTATGAGATAAGTGAGGTGCCAGAGTCTATTGGTAGTTTGAAGCACTTGCGGTATCTTAATTTATCTCTAACTAAAATCAAACATTTACCTGAAAGTGTCTGTGATCTCTATAACTTAGAGACCTTGATTGTTTTTGGGTGTTCTAGCTTAACTAGTTTACCTAACAACTTCTTAAAGTTAAAGAATTTGCAGCATTTAGACATTAGAGATACTCCAAAGTTAAAAGACTTGCCATTAGGGGTTTCTAAGTTGAAAAGCCTACAAACTCTTTCAAATATCATTATTGGAGGAGAAAATGACTTTTCGATAACCCAGCTTAAAGATTTTGAGAATCTTCATGGGAAAGTTTCCATAAAGGGCCTGGAAAAAGTAAAAAACGCAACGGAAGCACGAGGCGCAGACTTATCACAAAAGAGACTTACTGAGTTAGAGGTGGAATGGAGTGGCGTATCAGACGCTTCCCGAAAGGACACAACTGAAAACGATGTCCTTGATGCATTAAAGCCATATAATGATTGTTTGAAGAGGCTAAGCATTGTAAACTATCTGGGTTTAGATTTTCCAAAATGGGTTGGGGATCCCTCGTTTCATAAGTTAGCTCTTGTGTCTATACGTGGCTGTAGAAAGTGTACATCTCTACCACCACTTGGGCAACTAGTGTCACTTAAGGAGTTATCTATTCAAGACATGGGTGATGTAGAAGTTGTTGGTTCAGAGTTTCTTGGGACTGGTGTTGCATTTCCTTCACTTGAAACACTAACGTTTCGAGTTATGCGGGGGTGGAAGGTATGGTCAACCAATAGTAGAAGTGGGGTTGGAGGTTCCGTGTTTCCACGCCTTCAAGTGCTTCGTATAGGATATTGTCCTAATTTGGTTGAATTCAGAGATTCCGTGTTTCCAAGCCTTCAAGAACTTTGTATAACAAATTGTCCAAATTTGCTTAAAGTCTCACTTAAAGCACCACTACGTTCATTGAGGGATTTGAGAATATATGAATGTGGTGCTGGTTTGTTGGGAAGTCTGGTGCAGGCAGCTCCATCAGTCACCAAGTTGGAAATAGGATATATTTCAGGGCTTACTAATGAGGTGTGGGGAGGTGTTATATTGGATCTTAAGGCAGTTGAAGAATTGGAAATCAGAAGGTGTGATGAAATAAGATACTTGTGGGACTCAAAAGAAGCAGAGGCAAGTAAGGTTCTTGTGAATTTAAGGAAGTTGAAAGTAGATCGTTGTAAAAATTTGGTGAGTTTAGGGGAGAAAGATGAGGAGTACAATTATGGGAGCAACCTCCTAACATCTCTTAGGTCTTTAGAGATATCTTCTTCTGAAAATTTCAAGCGTTTGAGTTGCCCAAACAACATTGAGACGTTGGAAATCCGTAACTGTTGTTCAATGGCATGTGTCTCCTTCTCAACGGGAGGAGGGCAGAAGCTCAAGTCAGTTGTGTTTTACAATTGTAAGAAACTATTGTTACTTATCAACAGCAAAAGCATGCCAATGCTTGAAATTGTATCTATAATAGACCACCCAAATGTGGCATCGATCTTTGAATTTGAGTGTAATAACTTCATTCACCTCACGACATTGACGATACAAGGTTGTAAAAGTACGGCGGATTCGTTATTTGCGGACCTCCAATTGCCGAGTCTTACCTCGTCAACTACTTTGATGATAGAAGATTGTCCAAGTATGGATGTTCCAACAGCTGGGCTTTGGCCTCCCAACTTGCGTGTCCTTTCAGTTAGGCGGTTGAAGAAGCCCATCTCAGAATGGGGCCCACAGAAGTTTCCATCCACACTAGTTGACCTAACCTTACACGGTGAAACAGAAGAAGCAACTAATTGGAGTCAACTGTCTCATCTTCATATTCCTTCATCTCTTACTCGACTTTGCTTTGAAAGTTTTGACAATTTGGAAACAGTTTCAGAGGGACTCCAACACCTCACCTCCCTCCAATATCTCAACATTGAATGTTGCCCAAAGATAAAAGATCTACCAGAAACGTTGTTGCCTTCACTTTTGCATTTGCGTATTAGTGAATGCCCAAATTTGAAAGAACTACAAGTAGCGTTGTTGCATTCACTTTTGAGTTTGGAAATATGGAAATGTCCAGATCTGAAAGAAAGATGCAGTAGAGAAGGCTCCTACTGGCCCCAAATCTCCCATATCCCCTGCATCAGAATAGACGGGGAATCACAAACATAATATGAAGGTGCGTTCTCTCTATGCCATTTAACTTCTTTCATTTAATTACGACAGTTTATTTTTTCAATTTCCAAAATTAATGATGAACTAGGATTTGAATGAATAATGATTCAATGTACTGACATGTTTTCTATTTCTAGAATTTATTGAAGTAAAATAAGAGTGATTATTTTGAACGAGGCAGGGCTTATGCAGCATGCATAGTCAAGGATGTACTAATATGGTGAATGTTTTATAAAGATTTGAATTTGGCAAGCAACCACATGTGTGTTCTTGAGTTTTGAGTTGGTACGTACCTAACCTAATGATTATTTTCACTTCCATTTGCGGCATATCAATAGTTCCTTTATACAGTAAACTTGTTTGAATTGACTTTGATATGGTTATTATTGTTCAGATTTGTTTTAATAGTGACTGAGACACCTGATTTATGGGGAAGTTTTGAAGCTACTTTTACAAGAAAGTAGTTGAAGACTCAACTAAACTTCTCTACAAGCTTTCATCCGCAACGGACCAGCCAAAGCGAATGGGTAATGCATTGTTGGACCTACACCTCTAAGTGAGTCCATCTCTAGTAATAATTAGCAGCACTAGAACTTAGATCTAGTCTAATGCGGTAACTGGACTTTCTGAGAGTAATTGGGGCTTAATTCATTTTATTTGTTTGGCCATGATTTCAGGGCTAACAGGCTTTCGGACGTGAAGAAGTATTGGAACAAAAGATCTTGCTGCATCTTCTTTGTAGTTTTCGTGTCTAAACATTTGCAAGGGAGTGTTGATAATGGTCGATTGCTGGTTCAGATCATGATAGGATCTCAACTGTTGAAAATGACAGTTAATTCTCTCTAACCAAATTTACTTGATAGTGTGCAAGACGATTATAAATTTGCGTAACTGGGGATCCAAGATCTAAAATTCAAGCTCACGGAGTTTCTTTAATACCATCGTTTACAATGCTGCAGTAACACAAGTATTCTCATAGATGTCTAAAAAAGTATACTAAAAAAGTGACAGTTAGATATCATGTAGCGTCATGCCAGTATTGCAGAGTGAAAAGAGTTCATCGTATGCTCATGGTGTTTCGATTGGCAGTTTATTGGTGGAATTGGGTTGGTGTATCATTTGGATGGTGGCTAGTGAGTCATGAAAGATGAGACTACTTCGCCTTAACAAATGATGACAAAAGAAAGAAGAGAAAGCTTATTTGATGCATCAAATTCAAGTTTTTAGACTAGTTTGGTATTGCAGTTCATGTAGCTGTTCGATAGTTTTACTATTAGCGTATATGTGCTGTTGGTTTTAGATTGGTGATTTGGTTTGGTTACTCTCTTTTCTGAAAGGAAATGTATTTGGGATTTGAAGTAGCTATGTAATTATAAAACTTATACATTTGTTGAAGTACCCTTCACAGAAGGCTTATTTGGTCAAGCACTGTAGATCCATCTATAGTGCAGATCGATATACTCACAAAAGGTATTATCTCTTTCTCTCGATTCTTCTTCTTCCCACCAAATCACAAAACTTTTCTACCGCTTCTCAGTTTATCTGTTTCTTTCGATTCTTCTTCTTCCCACCAATTCACACACAATACTCAAACCAGCGGCACACCAAAAGTTAATTCACACACACCACGTTCATCAGCAGCATTGTTTGGTGATGAGGACTTGAATCTGTTTTTAAGGTTATGCTAGGCAAGTATTGTATTTGTTACATTTTATTTAAATTGTATTGTTATTTTTTTTGTTCGATTCAATTGAACTTAATTTAAGGGGCGTTTGGGATTGCTTATAAATAAGCCCGTTAAAGTTGCTTGGTTGAGATTATGGCTTATTCAAATACAAATAATAATGATCAATGAGCACCCTATCCCTATGTTTGCTTAAGCAACCGTAAATGTTTTTGCAAATAATAATGTACTCCCCACTTTAATTGTAACCTCACTAGGTGAAAATTTGTTTTAGTGATTAGAGTTGGCAACATAGGTGGCACCATAGCAAGTGCCTTTTTTCTTTTGAGTGATTTTACTTTGGTATTCGAT
Source organism: Chrysanthemum makinoi (assembly GCA_910596185.1). Classification (NCBI taxonomy): domain Eukaryota; kingdom Viridiplantae; phylum Streptophyta; class Magnoliopsida; order Asterales; family Asteraceae; genus Chrysanthemum; species Chrysanthemum makinoi. The sequence continues at coordinate 41,253,344 of OU343222.1, read as the reverse complement.
TGCAGGACAAGTATAAAAGGGTAATAAAGAACTGCCCGTCTTCGCTCAGACGACGCGTTGCTGGTGCGATTACTTTTTTTGTGTCTTTAGGTAGAAAGGATGGCTCACTTGAGTTAATTTATGATGACGTATAGTCTGGAGTCGGGTCATAAACCCAACTACGTTCTCAATACTCACAAGCCCGGCATCGAATCGGGCCAACATCAATAAGCGCTTGGCTCACGAAGCCCAAGCCCATATCTATTTACTGAATAGATATCCCATCTCTTCTAAAATAAGGAGATAATCATTCCTAACCGACGAGGGGATACGTTGTTGGGAACACGGAACCAACAAGGATTCCGTATGTATATAAAGGAACCATATCCCTCGCTTAAGGTACCGATCTCATAACCCTAAAACTCCTTAAACCTTAAACCGATTACTCACTCTCACGCCGGAGGATAATCGTGGGAGACAATCCCACTGTAGCTTCCAATCGGTGTTTCTTGTCTCTATGCGCAAGTCTCAAGCAAGCAATTTAATTGGTACGAACCGAGCTCCAAACCAGAGAACGCCCAATTTTGTATCAACAAGTGGCCATCCTGACCTTACACTAAGAACCGACACTAGAATGACAAAGCACCGGAATCACGATCGAGTTTAACCTCATGGGGAAGAAGTCGCAAAGTGGGCTAACCCCAAGCGGACAACCAAATACCGCTAAAAATAAGTGGATCGTGCCAAGACTTGATCTTCCCTCTGGTGGAACCGCACTCGGGAACAACCCAAGCCACTACAACCACCACGAGTGGAGTAGACCCATCACAGACTGCCTTTACTACTCCCTCCCATCGGTGCCGGAAACTAACCCGACAAAGGTACCAGAGGCACCCGCACCGATAAGGTTATAGCGCGTAAACAAACGCACCCACTCTTGAGGTCATACGGAGTTAGCCGTAAGTTTTCGTATCCCAAAACTACGTAAACATTAACCGCCTCATGCAAGAGGAAGAGAAGAAGAGATCAGGTCTGAACTTGAAAGCCCGACTCAATTTCGATTCTCAATAACGGCTTCCCCACCGCTATCGTAAAGAGAAGCGCGGAAGAGAAGCCGCCACTCCCGATTCAATAGAATCGAGGAGAATCGAGGGTGATGAGACATCTCACTCACAACACTTGAGTGATAGTGATGGAGAAGAACGCACTGCTGTCTATGCCGACCGGGTAGCCGTAAAGTACATGACGATGCATCGACGAAAGTATTCCCAGTGAGAGCCCCTCGATCCGCACTATAAGTCGACTCGAGGACACCGCGAAACGCCGTAGTAAAGGGAAACTCATCTTCTCGATAACTCCTGACAACGAGGATAGCGATACAGACATTGGAAGTCTAGAAACAGACGCCACGCCAAGAGGAAGACATGTCTCCCATGGCGCCGTCAAAAGTTGATGCGCTCTCACCCGACGCATTAGTGATTTCTCTGAAAACAAGAAGAGGTGCATGCCTACAAATGTCAAGACCTATGATGGAACAGTGATCCCGACGATCACCTAAAATCTTTGAATCTCGCCACTATTGAGAATTGGCCACAACCGTGTGGTGCCACATGTTTAATTCCACGCTAGTGGGAAGCCGCTGGAACTGTTCAACAAACTCCTACGAAGGAGCATAAATGGTTTTGAGGAGTTGAGAAAGGTGTTCCGCCTAAATTTTACTCGCTAAAAAAAGTGCGCTAAAACCCCGCCGAACTCGCCAGGTAAAGCAAAGACCAAGGAGAATCTACGAGCGCATTCATGGAACGCTTTAAGGATGAATGCATGCAAGTTAAAGTATGCCCCGAGGTACTAAAGATCTCTCGCTTCATGAACGGGATCAATAATCCGTAACTCATCAAGAGATTGAACGACAAGATCCTCGGACCTTTGATGAACTCATGAAGCGCCTCGGTCTTTGTCCAGTGGAGAAGCCGCCGCGGCGGATAGCAAAAGGAACTACCGAAGTACCGGCACGAACAACCCGAGACAATCGAACGACCGAGGTAGTAACCGTAATAGAGCTATCGCAAGAGGAGCGAGATAATGACAAGTACACTCCCCTGATCAAAACCCCAAAGGAAATAATACTCGCAGCGAAGGTGCGAATTTCCCAAGACCACGCGAAATGCGCATACACCGTAAGATCGGCGACCGGGAATGGATATCGTGACTACCACGCGCAAAGTGGGTCACACCACTAACGAATGTCCAGTACTGCTGCCAACTCATCGACAAGATGGTCAAAGAGGGTAGACTAGACCACTTGGTTAAAAACATTAAAGAGGGAAGAGATAAACAAAAGAATGGAAACAAGAAGGAGACACCCAAAGATAAGGCCAACACAATCTACATGATACAAACGCGGCAACGAATCACTAGACAAAAGGTCACCAGAGTTTTCCGAAGAAGCTAAATCTCTTTCCTACTCTAACCACTCGACACAAAGAGCGTGCAGCCACTCACCATTGAAATAAATGCGGGGGTCATATATACCGCAGCATATACGGTGATGGTGGGGCATCGGCAAATATCATGTATGAGCATTGCTTTAAAGACTACGACACGAAATACGTATGATTAAACTGCGGCGACCGCAAGCTCTCCAGCGGTTTTCCGCGAGGTGAAAAGATATGGCCCATAAATTGCTGCGATTACTAGTCGGCGTGGCAGCCTTGTAGAGCACTCTACGACAACACGGATGGATTTCATGGTGATCAATCCCCCTCGCCATACAATGGCATCATTGGGAGACGGGATATTAGCCATGCGTAGCGGTGCCATCGGCCCGATGCTGGATGCTTAAATTCCGTAGAAGGGGCATTGTTACTCTTTACAATGCCACGGTACCAAGCGAGAGAATGTAACACGATTTACCGCGAAATGGCACCGATTCGAAGCGATCGCGGCGCCAAAGTCCCCAATCGAAGGTGGCGATTCACCCGAAATACGGAGCGAGGAAATAACCATCGGAGGGTCATTGTGCCGGACAACGTAAAGCGGTGACATGCGACTCTACAAAGAGCGTGGATATTTTCGTGGGAGCCAAAACATATGATGGGGTGCCACGCTCGATCACAGCATAAAATGAGAATCCGACAAGGGTACTCCAGATCCGGAAAAGAAGCATTAGGCCAGAGCCCCGGCGTGCACAAGTGGTCTGAGAGTACGAAATTGGTAAATCACGAGGAATATGCGTGAAGTCTACTACCGGCGGCTTTCTAACCCAAAATGGTCAAAGCGGCGGTAAGGTGGCCGAATGTGCGTGAACTTCCTGAGCCTTAACAAAGCATGCCTACGAAATGCTATCCATTACCGGAGATAGATTTGGAAAATAGAGTCCTTGTGCGGATACGTCGAAGTGTTTTCTTGCGTCTGAGGATATCATCGGTCTGAGATGGCTAAGGAAGGCGAGGAAAAAAGCGACCTTCCACACAAGCCAAAGCGTTTACTTTGTTATACAAAAATGCCGCTTTGGCTTGAAGAATCGCGGGTGCCACTATCGGCTTAGTAGACAAGGCCTTTGAAAAAGCGAGGTGGCCATGACACGGAAGTCTATGTGGATGACCCGGTCGTAAAAGCCATACCGAAGTTGAGCGTAGACATAGAAGAGACATTCAAGACTCTAGAGAGATCAACATGAAGTCTGAATCTAAAATGCACCTTGCGCGCTTGAAGGCATGTTCCTAGGATACGATAGAACCTCGACATAAAACCTTGTCCGTAAAAGACAAAGGTAATAGAACTTCCTCACGCGCCGTGAAGGAAGTCCAATCTCTCAACGGAGGCGGCGGCCCTAAACGAGGTTCTGTCTAAGTCGTGAGAAAAGTCATTACCTCTTTTCAAAACACTCGAAGAGGTGTATGAAAAGGGTGATTCCGATGGACGGCGGAGGAGGAAGAAGCCTTCACTACACTCAAACGGCATCTAGGCGCTCCCAACACTCGTTACAATGACGGAAGAGCGATCATGTATTTATCGGCAACTCATGGGCGATCCAGTATGCGTCTACTAGCAGATAGGGACTCAAGTGCAAACCTATCTATTTTGTAAGCAAAGCTCAAGAAGGCGGAGATGAACTCTGATTGCCATGGAAAAGTTAGTCTTGGCATTAGTGTTTTGTAGCGACTCTGTACTTCCAGCGCGCAGATGGCGGTAATCCGCAGATCAACCCATCCAAGCGGATCATCTCCAGGCGATGCATCGGGGCGACTCAAGTGGAGTGTGTTGCTAGGCGAACACAACATCTCTTACATACCGCGTCTGCGCGAAAAGGGCAGGTTACGGCGGACTTCATCATCGAGAAGCGGTCTTACGTCACGGTACCCACACAAAAGACGAAGGAACTACAAGATCCATGGATTTTGTTTACTGAGATGGATCCGCATGCGTGAAGCGGATCGGGCCTCATTCACCAAACCCAGAGGGAATGGAATTTACTTACTTACAGCTGCGTTTGAATTCGCGACAAACAATGAAGAATCTGAGCTCTAATCGCCGGACTCACGCGTGCGGCTCGAATGGGTGTACGTAACTTGGAAGCAAATGTAGACTCGGCTAGTAGCCAACCGTGTTGAAGAATACGTGGCCAAAGAAGAGAATATGATTCAATATCTTGAGAAGACTAAGACAGCATCAAAGGCTTTGTGATTTACTATCAAGCAAGTCCACAGAGGAGAATGTAAAGCGAGGGCCTTGCTGAGCAAGATCGCCCAAGCAAACTTTTGCTTTAATAGCAAGTCTTGGTGGAAACACTCAAAAGCAAATCAATATCGGAGGGAAGTCTCGTCATAGAGGAGGATGGCCTACATGGATGACAGATTACGAATTCCTATGCAAGGGAACATTACCCCAAGCAGAACTGAAGCTCGCGGAATACGGCGCCTGTGCGAGAGATTAATGCGAGACAACATATTGTCCGGCGTTCTTTCCTCCAACCATGGCTCCGCTGCGTTGGCCCTCTAAGCAAATTACGTCTTTGCGAAATCCATGAAGGTTAGTGCAACATGCCGCGCGGGACCACGGTCGTTGTAGCACGCGCGCCATGCGATCGAGGATACTCTTGGCCAACCATGCATCGAGATACGCGGGACTTAATAAGGAAGTGCAATGATTGCCAAGTTCATAGACCCATCCCGCCAACCACGGCACGAGCTAGCGCCAATCAAGGCGCCATGGCCCATTCTACAAATGGGGCATTGATATTGCGGTCCTTTCCAATAGCGTGGCGGTCTCAAGTTTCTCATAGTAGCCATAGACTACTTAACCAAGTGGATCGAGGCAAAAGCAGTGGCGACAATCACCGGCAACGGGTGAAACGCTTTTGCAGGATAACATTGTATGCGCCGGATTACGGTGGTCATCATCTGGGATAATGGGAAACAATTACTGCGAAAACCCCTTCAAAGATTGGTGCGGTTAAACATCACCTAACACTTCGCGTGGTTCGCACGAACCAATGAAACTAGTAGAAGCGCAAATCGAAGCACAGGCGGAGGAATCAAAGCGCTTTGGATAGGCACAAAGGAAGGTGGGTCGAAGAACTTCGCGTATCTTGTGGGCACAGCACCTCCGTAAAACCCGCAGGGGGCACTCCTTCTACAGTCTATGGGACGGCCGTTATACCAGAGATCGGCATGCCAACCATCCGCGCTGCGGAGTCAATGTGACAACAAACGATGATGAAAGGCGGTTGTCGACTTGGTCTTTGGAAGAAAGAGCCTTGTGAGCAGCGACCATACGGGAGGCAAAGTCGAAGTCAAAATGAAAGGCTACTATGATGATGCTAAGGTACGCGGTGTTTCATTCCACTGGCTGACTTTGTCTACGTGTCAATGAGGCGAGCCAGGAAGATGAATTAATTTCGGACCAAAATGGGAAGGACCCTATGAGGTTCTTGAAGCAATGGCGACGGCGTCACAGAATACGAGGCTTGGATGGTCGTGACCTACAGCGCATGGAACATCGGCAACCTCAAGAGGTGCTACCTATAAGAATAGCTACGCACGGCCGCCTTGAGCAGCGCCACTTTCGCTCTCAATAAACATTCATGTATTCATCTTTATTTTTTCATATATCTTTGTTTTTTCTTTGTTATTTCTCAAAAAACTTGCAAGTATCAATAAAATGCCTGGTTTCTAGCTAACTCATGACACATTTTAAGTTGTTATCCCCTATCTTGTATGTCTTAACAATTTTTATTTCTTGCCCACGATGGTGCATGCACTGAATAAACCCACGATGGTACAAGGATAAGTTAACCTACTAAATAACTTGTTGAGTAAGAGGGTTGCAAACCCATCAACATCAGATCATGTATCCTTGTTAAACACCTTGTTCTCGAGACGTTGGAATAAGATATGCGCAACCCGATGGTTGCGCAGCAGTGCCTACGATGCATTTAACAACTTAGGAACCAAGACACTTGTTTCCTCAATGTGATATGTACAAAGCGTTAATATCATACCATACAAGATTATGATAAAGTACTTGGAATTATTTCTCAAGTAGACTAGGATTTTTCGTACATGATTATGGATTTTCTATATATTTGCCTGGCGTACGTTTGTCTCTTCGCAACAAATACATCTTTTACCACAGACAGACGGATACATATACATTACAAATATCCACAGCAAGAAAGAGACTTTCATTCATAACCACGAGTTATTACAAGAGAGAGTTATTTTGCAACATATCGGCTACCGGTGCTACAGCGCAAGTGAAGAGGTGCCGTGACTTGTTGCACCTTTAACTTCGCTAACACTTTTCAACACGTCGCATCCCGATGCGACACGGTGGCCACAACGGCTGGCACCCCATCGGACCTTGGCAAGTGGGCAGCCCCGCACAAAATAGCTTTACCGCAATACCTTCTTTTTAGCAAGGCCAGATGAGCTTCCAAGACCTCCCCGCAAGGTACCTCTTTTTCCAAAGCAAAGGGATTCGCTATCCCTAGGGCGTGCAAACACAGTACTTGCAGCTGAGACTCATGGGGCTTCAAATAATAGTCCGAACGTGTTTCGGCATCCTCGCACGATGACGCGCCAAGGTCAACCCCGCCATACATTTATGGATAATCTTGATCGCTCAAGCTCCGAAATCATTGGGACTCTAAATCTTTCATTCTCTGCATGGCGTGACCAAATGATCATATGACTCCGCATCATAATGGTACCTTATCAACCGCCGCCTTCAGCAGTTTTGCCTCGTGGAGCTCTTCATTTATACGATTTACCGCTCAGGCGCGCAGAACAACACTCCCCGAGGCATTAACCACCTCTGGCGATTCAGGGTGGGGTGACTAGGCGGATACCGTGGCCTATAGAGCCACGCTCGCTATTGTGGACATAAGTGAGGATACAACTCCTCGTCATATTCAATGCTAAGCTACGCTTGATTTTGCCTCCTGCACTCCAATGACCAGCTTCACGTAGCCCCACTCCCCCACTACGCAAACGCAAAAACTTTCTTTACCTGCTCCAGATGTTTTAAGTACCGGCACTGGCTTGTCTCTGGCGGCATCAGCAACGCTCTTGATTTATTTGGCACATTAGCGCCATTTTGTCATCGGCCTATTTTTTAGCGTATGCGCTCAGATCCCTGCCTCTGCATGGGCCTCCGATCCTTGGCGTCGCTGTGATTCGCCTCAACGAAGCTATTGTTTGGTCCTTTTGTGAACCTTGGTTCACCTCACCCGATACTCGGTCTTTCAGCTTCACAATTAGTGCAACCTGATGTGCGGAGACTTGCACCAATTCTTCATAATTGCTCCATGGGCATCCGCGTCCAGACGGTCTTCATTATCCACGCTCTGCTGCTCGAATGCTGCTGAATGTATAGGACTAGCCTTGGGGGGTGATTCTATCACCTGCTTCTCCTGCTGATGATCACCACGAAATGTTAGATTCACAACTAGCATATCAACCAACAAACGGAAATTATATATATACGGCTTTACTTACTGTGGCTCAGCGACATGGCCGAAGGGTGCGAAGACGCTTCATCGTGGAGGATAATTCCACAGTCTGAACCACGGGCGTTTTTCCTTGAGGGCCCGCACCATCATCCCTTCGGGTCCTTTACGACTAAGCCCGGATTCTTCTTCTTCTCTTCCTCCATAGGGTGAACCACAGCTACGGGGGCGTCTTTACAAGAGAAGTTGCCTCGGATTAGGGCGGCTTTGCAGGGTGTTGCCACCGCGACTGAGGCGGTTCATGTCTCCCCGCATTCACTCTATGGCCTGCGGTAGCGGCTAGATTGGCTCTCTCCTTCTCTCAACGGCCGTGTACCTGCACACCTCAATCGGCTTGCCAAGGCGAACAACGAAGAGATCCATCTCTGCGCAATAGGAAACAAACAAACAGCATTGGTTATATAATGTGGGAACAAAGGAAGACAATTCTTACTACAAAAGGGGTGCGGAAGAGCGGTACCCACGGCCCGTTGGCTTCTAAAAGATTGGGATCTCATTCCGGGACCAAAATAGTTCCGGCTGATGCCCATGTGTACCACAAATTCCTCAGGATAGGAATTAATGGGGATGCGGTTGGCGTTTATCAATCCGCATCGGCAACATAGGATCGGCGGGGGGCACTCATCCTTCACCAACGAACCGGGTATGAAAGTCATAGGTCCACGGAAACACACTGTCTACGAAAAAGGACTCCCTCCAATTCCTAAGCGCGTCTAGCTTCTTTGTATAACATTGAAATCTACCCGGTAGCGCTTAGCAAGGACACCCACCCATGTGACCAGGTTGTATGGTAGAACACGCGAAAAAGGTTGATGGTTGGATTCACCGCCATGCACGGCGGTTCACCTCAAAATTTGTGATTTTAGCGGCGCCTATACAATGCAATTGTGATATGTGCAGATTATAATATTTCAATATATCGCACAGGAATTGGGATAGAGGCCTTGGCGTTGAGAATTCGAAAAACGCGTGTATACCCCTCCCGGTCGGCAATAGGCATGGCGCACGGGAACAACGGATGTACGCTAAGCGGTATGTAGTAATCTGAAGTGAACTCTAAGAGATCACTCGTGGATAGATTGGAGGTGAACTCATGCAGTTGTTTGACCATAGTGGTGGATTCTGAGAAGCAGCAGCCTGGTACCTTGAGGTAGTTTAATTTCTAGATTGCAGCTGGAGTTCTATTTCAACAATGGCGGATTGCTTTTTTACGGTGGATCACTTTGTGAAAATGAAGGGTGGTTTTATACTTTTCTCTCATCCACACGATCACGTGCCACGTGGACTCCACTAACTTCAATTGTGTGGTTGAGATCACTTCGATGGGACCGCGGGGTCACTTTTGAATAACGAGCGTTTACAATTCACTTTGATGTCTAGATACAATGCACCTACGGGTATGTGTATGGCTTCTTTAATACGTTTCGTAAGTTTATTTTATTTTGGACTACGGTCATTAGTCTAGCATCCGATTCATACTGCGCATACTAGACTGGGGACATGATGACGTATAGTCGGAGTGGTCATAAACCCAACTACCCAATACTCACAAGCGGCACGAACTGGGCCAACATCAATAAGCGTTTGGGCTCACGAAGCCCAAGCCCATATCTATTTAAGGAATAGATATCCGATCTCTTCTAAAATAAGGAGATAATCATTCCCGACCCGACTTAGGCGGGATCTGCAGGTTGGGAACACGGAACCCAACAAGATTCCGTGCGTATATAAAGGAACCATATCCCTCGTTTAAGATGCGATCTCATAACCCTAAAACTCCTAAAACCTTAAAACCGTTACTCACTCTCACGGGAGTAATCGTGGGAGACAATCCCACAGTAAGCCTAACGGTGTTTCTTGTCTCTTAGTGCGCAGGTCTCAAGCAGCAATTCTTAATTGGTACGAGAACCGGAGCTCCAAACCAGGAACGCCCAATTTTTGTATCAACAATTTACTTATTAGATACTTTCCTCAAATGTACAACACTGTCGGGCGATTCATATGAAACATAAATATAAGACGGAAAATTTTAACTAATATGGATCATAAATTTTACATAAATATAAGACGGAAAATTTTAACTATTATGGATCATAAGTTTTTTTTAGATATATTCTCTGATAATATTATTGATATTTATAAATTTCTGATTTTTTATGACAAAAAAATGTATCCTTATTATCTGTTATAAATTTTTGAATGATTTCATGAATTGTTTGATGACCCTTTGTCCCTTTATTTTAAAACTAATGAAGCTTGAATATGTAGAATTTGTTCTTAACTATTTTTGTATTTTATGAACATAAGATAAAGTTTACAGCTGAGGAGTTTCATAGGATTATGGGTTACAATCATAACACTCGTAACATGTCTGTTATTGCTCATGGTGATCACGGTATGTAAACAACCTTTGTATTGTATAGTATCAATGCCTATGTGTTATAATTCATTGTGTCATTATTTGTTTTTGAAAATCTTTTAACTTTTGCTTTCGTTGTTCATTTTTATTATCTTTAGGGCCGTTTGGTTCGGCGGAATCATAAGGATTCTGGTGGAATTGGAATTCAATTCCATTGCATAACGTGTTTGGTTGAAAAATTTAAAGAATTTGGAATCTGAATTCCATTCCTTACTGTGTTTGGTTGGCAAACGGAATGGAATGAAATTCCTTCAAAATCTCATATATATGGAATTCAACATTCCATGGCAATATGAGAAGGATTGTTTACAATTTCATGGAATTCATATTATCTTTATTATTATTATTATTATTATTTGTTTTTATTTATTTATTTATTTATTTATTTTATTTATTTATTTTATTTTTATTTTTTATTTTAATTATTATTATTATTTTATTTTTATTATTTTTATTTATTTTATTTATTTATTTTATTATTATTATTATTATTATTATTATTATTATTATTATTATTATTATTATAAACGATCATTTAATTATTATTGTTATTATTATTATTTTTTTATAAACAACCATGTTATTAAGATTTAAAAATTATTATTTATTTAAAATTGAATATAAATTATTATTTATTTAAAAAAAATTATTATTATTATATTAATTTTTTTAAAATTAAATATAATTTATTTATAGCTTACTTTTTTAATTTATACTTTAAAAAATACAATTGTATTTTATATAAAAAATTATTTATTTAATATATTAGTTTATATAATATTATTTAAAAAATTATTATTATAATTTGATAAGTAATTTATTTATTAAACAATATTTAGTTTATTAATCTTAAACTAAAATTAAATTTTAAATATTTTAATATAATTGTTTTTCTCATTTCATTCTTCCAACCAAACATGCGTTAGTATTTGCAGATTTCAATTCCGTCAGATTTTAAATCCTAAGGATTTCAATTTCTAACATTCCATTCCTTGACATTCCAATTCCTTAAACAGATTCCAATTCCGTCAAAAACATTCTGCGAACCAAACGAGCACAGGGCTTCTAATAAAGACAACCCCGAGGGTATCACATGGGGAAGAATTTGGGTACGATATCGAGCTGGATGAGGAATTTGGGGCATGGGGAGGATAAGTTTAGGATTATTCCGATTAGATGAGTTCCGAATGTGAGAGTAGTTCAAGGTAGGAAGCGGAATGATCAAGAAAGTCAATAAAACAGATGAGGAGCGGAATGAGAGTAGTTCCGAATTTCACTATTTAAAAAAAAAAAAATTAATAATTACATAGATATTTAGCAAAAAAATATATTTCAAGCATAAAAAGTGTTTTATTATATTATGATAACCTTTTAATAGTATTTATTTATATATAAATATACATAAAAATATATAAATATATATATAAATGGGTTTATGTCGTAGAATAGCAATGTACTTTTCAAAGTGTCCCGTTTTAGTACGTGTACTTTTTTTAAGTTGTAGAATAGCAATGTACTTTCATGAGTGTCCTGTTTTGGTACGTGTACTTTTTTTAACTTCGTAAAAGCTGTATAATAGCAATGAACTTTCCATTAGTGTTCCATTTTAGTACGTCGATCGACGTACTAAAATGGAACACTTATGGAAAGTTCATTGCTATTCTACAGCTTTACGAAGTTAAAAAATTGTACACGTACTAGATTTGAACACTTATGAAAGTACATTGCTATTCTACAACTTAAAAAAAGTACACGTACTAAAACGGGACACTTTGAAAAGTACATTGCTATTCTACGACATAAACCCTATATAAATATATAAAAATTATATATATTTATATGAATTCGGTTTTCGGTTCAAACTGTCAAACCCATATCCAACCCAAGAACCGAATTAGTAGTTCGGTTTGGTTCGGTTTTAGCAAATTCGCTTTGGTTATTAGTTTGGTTCGGTTATTTTCGGTTTGGTTCGGTTTAGGTTTTCGGTTTATTCGGTCATTTCGGTTTTTTCGCTCACCCCTACATAAAACCTTCCAAGATGCTGAAAGCCTCCAGTTTGATACAAAACAGCACTCCAAAACAAAATAAAGAAATCTAGAAGCAAGACAGTTTGAAAACAATGATGCCATAAACTTGGGTCTATGTGCTTTTGAGTATCTGATCTTTGGAATTTTGTGGTGCAATATTGGTTGCCATGTTTGGCATATGATCTTTTGGTTTGTGTAGCTAACAATATGACTGCTAGCCATATGCTTTATGAGATTATGTAGTGCAACATGTACCTGATAGTTAAATTTCTTCTAAAGAACTATATTATGTTTTTAAAGTTACTCCAGATATGATGTATGCAACAATTTCGTTAAGGTAATGCAGAATAATATTACGGAAAATGCCCCGTAGCAACGCGCGGGCAAGCCCACTCGTTTCATACATATAACTAGTTATAATGCACGAGTTAACATAAAATTTTAGTTATATATTAAGAGGAGAGTTATTTTACATACCAAACTTTTCTCACATACCAAATGACTCATCCCCACCCTCTATCTAAAAAGAAATCAATGGTTGATATTAAAATCATTTTATTATTTCACTTGTTTTTTATAATTTAGTTATCTCTTCGCGACAAGCATTTAATTATCTTTCTATATATGGGCACTTTAATATAATTTCGAAAAAAGAAAAAAAATCATTTTTTTCACGTTTTTTCGTCTTTTTTTTTGTTTTTTTTTTTTTGTTTTTGAATCTGAGATTTGCATGAAATAATTACATGTGATTAAACACCAACTTGAATATCACATGTGATATTAGTGTTAAATCACATATGATATGTAATATCACATGTGATATTAGTGTTAAATCACATTTCAGTAACGAAAAAAGCGAAAACATGTAAAAAATGTGAAAAATACGATTTTTTTTGTCCAAAGTATATCAAAGTGTCTATCTATAGAAAGATAATTAAATTTTTGTCTTAATGGTATATTTCTTTTCGCTTAACGATTAACGGTTTAAAAGATATTAATATTTGAAAAAAATGATGAAAATAGGTTTTTTAAATTATTGAGATTTGTTAATACAAATATCGTCATTAAACGTTATTTATATTTTATGATCTTTATCTAAGTTTTGTTAACGACAAAAGTAAATTTCATTTTTGTAAAGTATAAAGCTTGTTAATTAATAGATATTAAAACAAGCTTTCCTTAAATAAAGTCTTCATTACTTAAGCATTTACGTTTTGATTAGTTATGTATCAATTAACTTTGATATCTTTCTAAACCATAGTGTGCATCAACATTTTTAGAACAAGTATGTTTTAGTTTCTTAAACACAACATTACATATGTATTTACTTTTAACATATTAATTCTAAAAATAGAAAACAACATATTACATCATGGCTTGCATCACATTGAAATTCTTTAGAAGATTTCATAGAATATTTTGTTTAGATTTGGACTCTACATATATTACATAATCTTGGTTAGATTTGGGTGATCTTGGAAAGATTTTTGTGATCTTTACTGTCTGACCAACGGAACCAAAAATTAACAAGGGCGGAACCTTTTTTTGGTTCCGTGGACTCTGCTGTTTACTTGGCCTATAAATAGCAAGCCAACCTAAGTTGTTTTCTCATCCCTTCTTAACATAAAACACATACACTCTCTCATTCTATCATATTTAACTCAGTTTCATTTCATTCTAGTGATCATCTTTTGTAGCAAAGAAGATCAAGGCATAATCAAGCTTCAACAATTAGTTGGAAGACTTGTTTGTTTTATTGTTGTATGATCTAGTATTGTTCATACATCATTGTTGTACCAAACCATCTTAAACCTCTGAGTGTGAGTGGTTAGTATTTTAGTCCTCAAAATACATAGTGTGTGGGAGTGGTTGTACCCTTGTAAAAGAACTCGACATCTAGCTTTGTGTCGGAAATATTGTGTAAGCGATGTGTAAAGGTTTTCTCCGCCGGTTAAAGGAGCTTGTTGATTAGTGAAGATAACTCTCGAGTAAGAGACTCGGGGAGTGGAGTAGGGCAAGGAGAAAGATTCCTTGTAGACCGAACCACTATAAACATCTTTGTAGTGGTTTGTGTGGAAAACTAGTAGGGTGGTTGAATAGTTTTACCAATTAAAACTTCGTTTTAAAATATTTAGATCGACTTATGTCAATCTATTTAAATGTGTATGTTGGATGTTGATAGATAGATATGTAAATATGTAATGCAAAGGTAAAGAGTAAGAAACACAAAACCACGACGCGAGTGTTTATAGTGGTTCGGCTACAAGGACACCTTCCTTGCCCTACTCCACTCCCCGAGTCACCTACTTGAGAGTTCGTAATCACTACACAACATAAACTCCTTGTGGCGGAGAAGCCTTCACAACGTCGCCTACTCTTTTTCCGGTACAAGGCTAGACACTGGGTTCTTCCACGAGGTAGAACCACACCTATCACAACGTCGCCTACACTTTATCCGGTACAAGGCTAGATACCGAGTTCCATTACAAAGGAGGAACTACTACCCAACACTACACAACACCTATCCCAAAGGAGACCCACTCCTTATTAAAAAATCATCAAGGATATCAATATCCTTGGACACAACCTATCTCTATTTGTACATCGATGCACCATATCGATTGTACACCCTTGGCATCTTTCACTAATGCCTTTGACATGATCTTTTGACACCTTTCACTAATGCCTTTGACTTGACCCTTTTGGCATCCTTCACTAATGCCTTTGACATGGAAGTTTGGCACCTTTCACTAATGCCTTCGTCTTGACTCTTTTGGCATCCTTCACTAATGCCTTTGTCTTGACCCTTTTGGCATCCTTCACTAATGCCTTAGACGCAACACTTCTAGAGAGGAAGAAAGAACTATCAACAAGAGAACTTCAGTAGTCTTGATGATGACGAAGCATGACAACTCATGGACTTGAACTTGCTCGACTTCAAGAGGTGGTGATCTCGCCTTTAAGAGGAACCTAGAGAATCACACAAAAACAAACACAAACTACATAGAAAGATCCTTTGGACCTGAGGTTAGAGAGTTTAAAATACTAGGAGAAAATGTGTGTGAAAGAAGTGAAACACAATGAAGAAATGGCTTACTATTTATAGACAAAATATGCTACTGTTCCATGGATCCCTTACTTGAGGGATCCGTCCAGTGTAAACTGGGGGAACCGTGGGACGCTCCTCTTTGCCCATGGGTTATGGGTCATGTTCATGGGTCATGGGTCCTAGACTTTGGACCATGGGTATCCAAGTAGATACAATGTATCTAGAAGATTCAATGCATCTATTCTATGGGTTATGGGTTAGCTGCATGGGTCATGGATAATACCCATTATGACTTATGCATGATGTCATGCAATGGGTTATGGGTTATGGATTATGATCCATGGGTATGGGTCATGGACTTTGGGTTTTACCCATCTATATTCAATGTATTAAGTCAATGGGTTAAATACTTAAACTTCTACCCATTATAATACATACTAAGTATGTATATATCTACCCAATATGTAAACAATAGTTGTTGTACATATGCATTACTAAATCACGAAAGCACTATTACTTGTTTAGTGTTTTATGTGAAAACGTAAGTGTGTTAGTAAACTATTGGCTCAAACTATTTACGTATTTTACTTGTTTCGTTAAAATGATTTCATGTTTGTTATAGACAAAACATTAAAAGATCGTAAAATATAAATAAACTTTTTTACGGCTTATTTGTATTAACAATCTCTCCCTTTTTGTTGATGACAAAACATAAGATTATTATAAGGAAAAACTAAAATTCGTAAAAGTTTGAATTGAAGTTTTTACTCTCTTCTCCCCTTTTTTGTCAAAACAAAAAGAGCGTCGAAAAGAAACTAACACATTGTTTTAAGAAAAACATGTGAAAAGAAAGAAAAAGAATGAAAAATAGAGAGTAAGTGAGGAGAAGTATTCTCGACTTAGCTCCCCCTTGAAGAGTCTATCCCTTTGTAAGGGCGTCATGTAAGAAGAAATACTAAACTAGTGCATTGCAACTATGTTTGCAAATGGTTTCGTCTTTGTGGCGAATATGCTCCCCCTTTGTTGGGTTTTAGGTTCCTTAGATTTGATGAGACAAAATAAATACAAGAATGAAACAAAGGGACTTAAAGTGACAAAGATGAAATCTACAAAAAGATGGAAGGACTTGCTTGAAAAAGAATATTTATTATTTAGTCCTTTGTAGTATTTTGTAAACCCTAATCCTCTAGTATATAAAGAGGACATGGGGTGTAGGTTTTAATATATGTCTTCCATAATGTAGTCTAAAGGTGTGTATGTGTGTAACCTAGACGTGTAGTTTATTGTAAACGTCTAGGTTAGTTATTTACCTCCAATGTTACAGTTAGGTAACACGTATTATTCTGATCAAATAATATTTGGAGGAGATTGGGTGAAAGTAAAACCTTGTGTCAATAATAATGAAGTTTGTTTAATTCCGCTGCGTATAATGTTTATAATCATTGTTATTGTTAAACCCTAGAGGCTCAAAACGATCTCAAGGAGTCTTATCAAACTCCACAATTGGTATCAGAGCTTGGGGAGCTCGTTACCTAGGGATTCGCAAGGTTTTTCGATGAAGAAGATGGAAAAATTCGAAGCTGGTACAAAATTCGCAACTTTTCTGCAGCACTGTTTTCCAGAAGGCATAACTTTTTATTCAACCGTTGGATCGGGCTCAAATTCGAACTGGAGCTTCTTGGTATATCTATCTTTAATCTCACTGAAGGGATTGTCAATCGGAGCTTTCTATCAAAAGTTATTCAATGTCGAAGTTGGCTGCAGAAACTGGTTTAATAATTCGAATTTTTGGGTTTTCATGCATATTCAACTTCTTGAATTTGTGTTACTTGTTCTAATTCTTGATGGAGGTTGTTTATACATTGTGTGGTGTTTATGATTCATGGTTAGAAGCAGCTTTCCTAGTGTTTTTACGAAACCACTTCTGAAACCACTGATAGTGTTTTCTGAAACCACTTCTGAAACCACTGATAGTGTTTTCTGAAACCACTTCTGAAACCACGGATAGTGTTTTCTGAAACCACTTCTGCAACCACGGATAGTGTTTTCTCGAAACCACTTCTAGTGTTTTCTGAAACCACTTCTAGTGTTTTCTGAAACCACTTCTAGTGTTTTTCTTGAAACCACTCCTAGTGTTTTCTCGAAACCACTGCTAGTGTTATCTCAATTCCACTGCTGGTGTTTCTTGCGTTATTCGTTTCTGCTGATGAGGTTTTGGAATTGAGGGGAAGCTGTACATGTTTTTGGTACTGATATTTTTGGTGACACACACATGAGATATTGGTTCACACAAGGGAGTTTGGAAGTTGTTCTTAAAAGATTTAAAAGCACGTTTTTGGTTTTATTGAAGAATTGATTACGAAGGAGGTTATTTATCACTTATTTGAAGGTGAAGTGGAATTACTTGGATACGTGTTTTATCATATCTTAAAAGTATCATACCTGCTTTTAAGGTAACTTGTTCGTGCTTCAATGATTGTGATGAAGAATTGACATAACACTTAAAGGAGTGACGTTATTGTGCTCAGTGATTATTGTCAAGAGATTGCGGTCTCCCTATACATTGGTTAGTATACGTTCAGAGTCACGTGGATAAACAAGACATAAGATACAAGTTTGGGTTATTTTACTTCTTCATCAAATTCGTTATACTTGGTTTTCTTCACAAGTGATCATTACATAGAGCTTACTGATTTGAAGAATCATTTTCATGCACCACTCAAGGGGAAGTTTCTAATGTTTACATTCACTATTTGTTGATAACAAAAAGGGGAAGAAATATTGGAGTGCGATGGCATGGATTAAGGGGAAGACAAAGGAAGACAAGATTTGTTTCATTTAGGGAGATGTTTACATCTCAACTTCTGCTACTTCGTCTAGGGAAGTTCGTACACGACTTTGTTTGTTTTGTCATCATCAAATAGGGGAAGATTGTTGGGTTTTAGGTTCCTTGGATTTGATGAGACAAAATAAATACAAGAATGAAACAAAGGGACTTAAAGTGACAAAGATGAAATCTACAAAAAGATGGAAGGACTTGCTTGCAAAAGAATATTTATTATTTAGTCCTTTGTAGTATTTTGTAAACCCTAATCCTCTAGTATATAAAGAGGACATGGGGTGTAGGTTTTAATATATGTCTTCCATAATGTAGTCTAAAGGTGTGTATGTGTGTAACCTAGACGTGTAGTTTATTGTAAACGTCTAGGTTAGTTGTTTACCTCCAAGATCTAAGGTGTCTTAGATCCCTGTTACGGTTAGGTAACACGTATTATTCTGATCAAATAATATTTGGAGGAGATTGGGTGAAAGTAAAACCTTGTGTCAATAATAATGAAGTTTGTTTAATTCCGCTGCGTATAATGTTTATAATCATTGTTATTGTTAAACCCTAGAGGCTCAAAACGATCTCAAGGAGTCTTATCAAACTCCACACCCTTGATGATTGCAACTTTGCAAGGAGGACGTCATGTAATGTAATCCTATGTAAATGATATTGCAAATGATTTTTGCAATGTTTTGCTTTGACAAGAAACTCCCTCTAGCTAAGGGTGTCAAAGTCTTCATGTGTATATTGAAAATCTACAAAACAAAGGTTAGAAAACAAGTGTATAAATCATAATTTCCTGCAAATAATACTCAAGTTAGTAATAAACAAGTCTTCTGTTGCACGGATCCCATGGTTCCCTCTTAGGAGGGATCCGTCTAAGCTAAACTAAGGGATCCGTCTGTCTGTAGGCTTAAGACAATAATCGTGATGTAAAAATTGATGTTAACATCAAAATGAGATATGTGTTAAGGCACCCAGCATATTCTCAAGACATTAAGGCATATAACATGTAATTTCATTCAATAAAAATATGAGAAATGATATACATATCTCTAAAACTAAGAGAATAATTTAAACATGTAACACATTTTCTACTAATTCTAATAAGTGACGGAAACCTAAAGCGCATTAATGTGCTTGAATATAAGGATGAGCGGACTTGTTGATTTGGTCAAATCATTCAAGGAGATGATTAAATATGAAATGCAACTCATTTCGTACTTCTTGAACAAGTCCTTGGGTGATTTTACAATTAGAACAATTATTGTCATGACTAGGAACCGAAGGAGGGTGGATGTTTTGAGGAGAATCTAAAAAGGGTGATGGAGGTGCGTTGAGCAATGTAGGATGTGCTTCCACTAAGAGTGAAGGTGATGATACATGAGTTGGTGGTGGTAATGGAATGTTCTCTATGTGGTTAGATTTTTGGTGATTCCCTATCTCCAAAGATGGACTATTTGGTGATGTAGGTGGTTCTCTATTTAACGAGAAGGTTGGTGATTGGGAAGTCCTTGGTGGTGAGTGCTCTAATGAGTAGAGATTTGGATGGGAAAGAGGTTCGATAAAGGAATGTAGTCTAGGTTATAGAAATGAAGGCTTGGGTTCTTTACTAGAACTAGGTGTATTTGGTTTAGTGCTTGATGAAGCTTTTTCTAACTCAAAAGGTCGAATGCTAATTCTAGCGGTTCTTTTAGCTATTGTTGATTGAGTTAGTTGAGGAGGAATTCTAGCATTTGAACTTCTTACGGGTGATGACT
Organism: Chrysanthemum makinoi; assembly: GCA_910596185.1. Classification (NCBI taxonomy): domain Eukaryota; kingdom Viridiplantae; phylum Streptophyta; class Magnoliopsida; order Asterales; family Asteraceae; genus Chrysanthemum; species Chrysanthemum makinoi. The sequence goes on along the minus strand of OU343222.1, from coordinate 41,233,272 downwards.
CGGTGGATGATATCTCATGAACCATATGAGCATTCTTTTTGGATGAACTTTTGGTTGAAGAGTTCCTACTAGATGCTTTAGTCATAGTGAAAGAGAGTGTGTAGTAGAAGTTTTTAACTACTGATTTTAGGATTGTGGTAAGAATGGTGACTTAAGCTCTTAAGAGTGTTTGGTTTATAAAGGATGAATATGAGTTTTTAACTACTGATTTTAGGATTGTGGTAAGAATGGTGACTTAAGCTCTTAAGAGTGTTTGGTTTATAAAGGATGAATATGAGTTTAATGAATTAAATTCATGACCACTAAGAAAATTTGGCATGTACCAAGGTCAAATATGGTGTTGTTCTAATCTAGGGAATCATTAAATGGCAAGCAAAAGTGTTTAGATTACCAAAGAGGGTTTGAATTTGGAAGAAAAGCTGATCACAAGCTGTTCTGTAGACACGGATCCCACGGTTCCCTCTCACTTATCCGTCTGTCAGATAGTAAAGTATTGAAGTGATTATGCTCTTTTAAGGTCTAGTACCTATAAATCTTGAGGGTTTGACTTTCCTTTGATGTATTAAGTGATAGGCGACTTAAATGTCCAACCATAAGGAGTGAGGATACTTAATGATGGTATTTGGTGGAAAAGTGACTTTTTGAGGGTGCAACTAAGTGTTTAAGGATGATACTCATTGATTTGAGAATGACACATGAGGGCAATTGATCCTAGAGATCAGATGGTGGCTTAATAGAAATTTGAAAAATTCCTAAAAAATAAAAGAAAATGAAAAACTAGTTTTAAGCCTATTTAAAGGTAAGGATGACTAAAATCAATTTGCTAAAATTGAAAGAAATATCAAGCTAAGTGTTTTGAGATGCGAGGAACAATGTGTGAGCATTGGAGCGGAAATATGGTGAGTTTAGGTGAATTGATAAATCAAAAGCACTTTGAATTTGATCCTAAGTTAGCTATGGGTGAGTGTGAGACCTGCTGAGCTTGAGGAAGACTTAAGTGGTCTTAAAGAATCATGTTTAGCTAGTATGACGTGGTCTATGGGAATGGTTTGGTGTATAAAGGTCTTTAGTTGCATGTTTGTTTGCCCGGATCCCACGGTTCCCTCATTTGAAGGATCCGGCTAGTTATAGCCCAGGGATCCGGCTACTGCTGACCAGTAGCTTCTCAGCAAATGTGCAGTTTTTGCACTCTTTAGAGAATACTCATGCTAATCATTTCTACATCCAATAAACATATGCAATCAACAAATATAACGCATAGTAAGCGGGGATGACTAAAATGTAAGCAAAAATGAGTGACATCGACTACTTGAATGAGATCAAGTTGTCGTAAAATTCTCATTTTCCTAGTTCCTAAGTTAGAAGTCTTAGTCTAAATTATGCCATCTTCTACTAGCTACGTCCTAAAATACATAAATATTGTGATTGCACAATAAATTGCACTACCAGGCTTCGATGATGATCAAAGGTATGAGGGGTGTATGTTCCAGCCAAGATTGTCTTTCACCTAAGAATAAGAAATACGAAGACACTACGTTAAGTGATTACACAGGGGTTGGGCCCTGCGAACCACCTCCGGCGTGAGAGTAAGTATGAGTTATGGCTGTATAAGTGTGTGTAAGTAAAGGGATGAGTGTTGAATGAGCTTACCATAATCCTTTGCCCGTTCAACCTATTTATAGTGGAAGAAATAGGGTTAGGGGCACCTCTGCGCAAATGTTGGAGAACATGGGGGCGTCCCATGTTTGTGGGTAACCGCTAGGGCTTAGTGACCCACGTTCCCAAACTTTGCGGGGAAGCCAGGAAAGAGAGGGAGATCATGGGTTTGACCAAGTCAGGAGGTTCTCCTATCCGTTACTCCTTCGTCAACCATACCCCGAAGGGCTTAGGGCTTCAAATGGCGAATTCCCCGTAGGTAACCTTCGTGCTTACGATTGGTTTGACGCCTACGAATATTCTGGAGACCTAACTTGGGCCTTCGTTAAGAAGGGCTTCGACACGTCTCGAAGGAGTGTCCTTCGAGCTGTTCGGAGGGTACATCATCAAGCCCCCAGTCGAAAGTGACGCATATGAGCGAAGAGGCATTGCTTTCGACTTCATCATGCGAAGAAAATTATCCTCTCGCTTCAAAGCGTAGCGTGTATAAGATAAGTATGCGCCTAATCTGCGCATTTAATGCCACCTAAACGTTTCAGCTGCCCGCTACAGTAATCACAAATCCCCACTTTACCCGGTGACCAAAAAGACTTTTTAAAATTTTTAAAACGTTTTAAATCCGGATAAGAGTAACTCTTAGGGACACGTGTGTGGTTTTAAAAACGATGAAAAAGAGTATTTAAGGGAAAGTGGTTGAAACCCTAAAACATTTTACTCTCTCCGTCTTCTTTTCACGCAGTAAACTTTTGATCGCACCCCAGCTCCGAAACCAAAGGTAAATACTCCTTCTTGCTAGTAGTTTAAAATAAGTATGGATTCAAAGTTCATTATTAAACAGCAAAAATGTACTTTGACTGCAAAAGATTTACACGACCATTTAGCTGATTATACGATCCCACCAGAGTTTAAAATCATGTTGCCAAAGCCTAATCAGGGTATCTTTGATGCTCCAAAAGGTTTTGTAGGGCTATATACTCATTCTTTTAGCCATTCCAACCTTAGGATTCCACTGCACCCACTTATTTTAGAGCTGATGCAATATTACAAGGTGCATATCTCTAGGTTCAACCAGTTTGGTTTAGCCAAACTAACCACATTCATAGTAATGTGCAAGGCATATGGCTATGAACCAACTCTTAAGGTTTTAAGAGGTTTTTTGAATTTGTATCCTGGGGGCAACTGGTTAACTTTGGCTAAAAGACCTGAGGGGGATGTGCCAAATCTGTTTGCGAAGGTGTATACCAATATAACAGCTTAGAAGGGCAGTTTTTCCTATGTGCAAAACACTATTATCCCACCCAACTATCCAGAGTTGTTGAGTAAGGAGTACATGTTTGATGCAAAACGATACAATGACCCCTTGCCGTATGAGGTGCGAAGGAATCCATGCTATTAGCGCTTGTCTAGATATCCTGCAGATGTGCAAGTGTTCCCCGAGCCAATCTTGTACATGGCTGGGATTTCCCACAGCTGGGAGGGGTCTCCCCACAAGCCTGTTATCATTTATCATGGTCAAAGTATGTTTTTTCTATTTTTATTTAAGTAAGGCCAATGTAGCACTGATATTTATTTTTTCTTGCTTCTTTTTTTGCAGAAATGTCATTTAGGAACTTCATGTACCAAGATCTTGATGAAGACTTGAGCTTCATGCCCGCTGAGAGGGCTGAAGAGTCCTACGGTGTTGGTTCACCTTCCACATCTGTCAACAACGATGATGTAGACACCCCTAAACCAGAGCCTGTTGCCTCAGAACCCCCACAAGCAGTGTTGGAGGGTCCCTCCCAGTTGGTTGAGAACGTGGCAGATTCGAACGATCCTGCAGAGTGTAACACCCACTTTGAGATATGATAAGAACACAAACATGTGAAACTCGAATACAACATCAAATTAGTGATATTTAACCTTCTTCGTAATCAATTCTTCAAATAATTCAAAAACGAGCTTTTTAAAACCTTTAAGAACAAATACCAATCTTCTTGTGTGTGCGAACCAAAATCTCATGTGTGTGTCACCAAAAATCTCAGTACCAAAAACATGTACAGCTTCCCCTCAATTCCAAAACCTCATCAGCAGAAACGAATAACGCAAGAAACACCAGGAGTGAAATTGAGATAACACTAGCAATGGTTTCGTGAAAACACTAGGAGTGGTTTCGAGAAAACACTAGGAGTGGTTTCAGAAAACACTAGAAGTGGTTTCGTAAAAACACTATCAGTGGTTTCAGAAAACACTATCAGTGGTTTCGAGAATACACTATCAGTGGTTTCAGAAAACACTATCAGTGGTTTCAAGAATACACTATCAGTGGTTTCAGAAAACACTATCAGTGGTTTCAAGAATACACTATCAGTGGTTTCAGAAAACACTATCAGTGGTTTCAGAAAACACTATCAGTGGTTTCAGAAAACACTAGAAGTGGTTTCGTAAAAACACTAGGAAAGCTGCTTCTAACCATGAATCATAAACACCACACAATGTATAAACAACCTCCATCAAGAATTAGAACAAGTAACATAAATTCAAGAAGTTGAATATGCATGAAAACCTAAAAATTCGAATTATTAAACCAGTTTCTGCAGCCAACTTCGACATTGAATAACTTTTTATAGAAACCTCAGATCGACAATCCCTTCGGTGAAAAGTTAGATGAATATATAGAGAACGTCCACCGAAAATTTCGTTATGATCCAACGGTTAACGAAAAGGTTATCGCGTTTTTAAAAGCATGCTATGCAGAAAATACGAGAATTTTCAGATTCGTAGTTTTTCTTCTTTTCGCCATTCTTCGACCAATAAAACCTTGCGAATCCCTAGGTAACGAGCTCCCCAAGCTCTGATACCAATTGTGGAGTTTGTTAGGACTCCATGGATCGTTTAGAGCGCTAGGGATTAACAATAACAAAGACTATTACATGCACAAGGGAATAAACAAATCGATACTTTATTATTGAACAAGGTTTTATTGGTCCAACGGTTAGATGAATATATAGAGAACGTTAGATGAATATATAGAGAACGTCCACCGAAAATTTCGTTATGATCCAACGGTTAACGAAAAAGTTATCGCGTTTTTAAAACTGTACTGCAGAAAATTTAGATGAATATATAGAGAACGTTAGATGAATATATAGAGAACGTCCACCGAAAATTTCGTTATGATCCAACGGTTAACGAAAAAGTTATCGCGTTTTTAAAACTGTACTGCAGAAAAATACGAGAATTTTCAGATTCGTAGTTTTTCTTCTTTTCGCCATTCTTCAACCAATAAAACCTTGCGAATCCCTAGGTAACGAGCTCCCCAAGCTTTGATACCAATTGTGGAGTTTGTTAGACTCCTTGAGATCGTTTTGAGCCTCTAGGGTTACCAATAACAATGATAATAAACTTGTACACGCAGCGGAATAAAACAAATCAAAGTTATTGACACAAAGTTTATATTTAATAATCACTCCAAGCCCCAAATATTATTTGATCAGAATAATACGGTTACACTAAACTTGTAACAGGGATCAAAGATCCTTGAGGCTAAACCAAACAAACTCTAACCCTAGACGTTTATAGAAACACGTCTAGGTTACAAACACACACACCTTTAATGACTACATTATGGAAGACTTGTATTTTTAAAACCTACATCCCATGTCCTCTTTATATACTAGAGGATTATAGTTTACAAAATACTACGAAGGACTAAATAATAAATCTTCTTTTGCAAGCAAGTCCTTCCATCTTTTTGTAGGTTTCATCTCTTTCACTTTAAGTCCCTTTGTTTCATTCTTGTATTTATTTTGTCTCATCAAATCCAAGGAACCTAAAACCCAACACCCTTTTAAGAGGAACTTGAGTGGTTTGGGAAGTTTAGTGCAGTGCGTCACTGGGTCCATGACGTCTTGTCTTCAATACCAGTGTTACCTTAGTAACCACCAGTAGCATATGTATTGAACCTGGTTATTGGAGGGCTATTTATTTTCACCCTTTTCACATTCCAATTCTTTTTCATTCTTCAACCCCTTCAGTGCTTACCGAGACTTCATAACTAGAACCTTGTTGGGTTTATTCCAGTACTAGCTCTGTCTCAGTCCGCACACTTCCCATATCTCACTTTTCTCCCTTTTTTTCATATACCCTAAGGACTCTACACTATCTAGTGGATTGTCCCTGGGTATATCCCTCCGGTTTTGGCGGATCATGGGAACTAATACCTAACCTTATCATCCTTATATCACCATGCATAAAGTAAAGTTGGTCGGTCTTTTGGTATTGTTCTTCCGCCTTGAAACCACTTGAAAACCATTTGAAACTCAATCAAGATACTTGATATAAAATCAAAGCATTTTGTATCTTTATTGTTTTGATATTTTAGAAATGCTCCCCCTCAACATGTGCATATAATTCCGAAATTGTTTAGCACATGGAGGCAAGAGTTCTTTGAAATCTTAGATTGAGCGTGAAAGATCCAATCTTTTGATTGACATTTTCTAGCATGATCATCATCACTTCCCAATCAATTCAAGTCGATAAAGCATGTTGGGGAAGGATGAGGTTTTCTTAAGATTGCTCCCCCTCAATATGTGCATAGGGATTTGAAGGTGTTTTGCACATATTAGGGAAACCTGCACTTAGAGACAAATCAATCACGTTTCAATTCTTTGTGGTTTAAAATAGATGCTCCCCCTCAACATGTGCATGGAAAATTTGAAATCGTTTGGCACATGTGGGGAGTAAAGCTTGCTAAACACTTATAAAACCATTTATCGAATTATCAGTTTAAATCCAATTTAAATCACAAATTCTCCCCCGATCACAATTTTCAAATCCTTTGAGATTTGTGATCTCTATTGATTTAAATTAATTTTGAAAACATTTGAGGAGAATTGTGACTTGCTTTTGTAACAAAACATTTTAACAGATAGGAATCAGATTTTGAAACTTTAAACTCAATTGTTTAAACATGCATTGAATATCTTTTGAAAACATAACAATAACCAAGGTCTAGTACCAATTGTATAAAATATTATAAGACATTTGATTCTTCAAGAGTAGACCTTGCTCGTTTAAGTGCCAATTGTTTGAAAAATACACTTTTTGATTAAAATCATTCTCCCCGTCAATCAATGACATATGTTGTTGATTGAAGGATAAAGATTTTGACAAATGATAAGCCCGGATGATTGTCAAATGTAGAGTCCGAAGTATTTTCAAAGCAATTTTGTTTTCATTAGATGACAAATATTTTTCAGAAGAATCATGTGAAGGAAAAATATTTGAAAGGAAACATTTGTCTTTTTAACGACAAACATTTGTTTTTAGAATCAGAGCATGAGGTTTGAATTTTTAAGATAAAGCATGGCTCTGTTCTTTCTTTGAAAAACGGGTTACTGCATGAAATGACAATAAACCATTGTTTCATTTTCTCTCATTTAAAAAAAAAAAAAAAAAAAACAAATTATGTACATTCGAAGAACATCTAAAAACCCGTGACATTCTTTGAATGTCAACACAAAGTCCGTAGATGATATCGAATCGAGAAAAACGTGACAAAAAGACAATATTTTTTGAAATTTTTCGAGATTTTCAAATTTTTTTTATGGATTTTTGAAACTTTTATATTTTTCTATTTGCTTTTTGTTGGTTTTGTAATTTTGTATTTTGATTTTTGAATAAATATTTACAAGAGATAGATGAAGAAAAACCTTTTACTCCTCTTCTTCCTCTTGAAGACGTTTAAGTGTTTCCGGTTGTAGACTTTTTAGACCAAGTCGTGGGAGGATAAACTCAAAACGTTCTCTAGGAAGAGCTTTGGTGAAGATGTCTGCTAACTGGTATTCAGACTTCACAAAATATAGTTCCACCACACCATTCTCCACTTGCTCCCTTATGAAATGATGTCGAATGTCGATGTGTTTTGCTCTTGAATGTTGAACGTTGTTGCATGAGAGAGCAATAGCACTTTTATTATCACAGTACAGAGGGATTTTGTTGAATTCAAAGCCATAGTCAGATAATTGGGATCTCATCCATAGGATTTGAGCACAACAAGATGACATGGCTATGTATTCAGCCTCTGTAGAGGATATAGAAGTACTCATTTGTTTCTTTGACGACCAGCTCACAAGCTTATCACCCAAAAATTGAGCACCTCCTGACGTACTTCGACGTGTATCTTGACATCTTGCATGATCAGCATCTGCATAGGCTGTTAGTGACATACCGTGTCCTTCGGGTACCATAGTCCCATATTGATGGGTCCTTGGAGATACTGAAAGACCCGTTTAACCGCTTCAAGGTGCTTTTTGGTAGGCTTAGCCTGGTATCTAGCACACATGAAAACAGCGAACAGAATATCTGGTCTACTGGCTGTGAGGTACATCAGGGATCCAATCATACTACGATATTTAGTTTGGTCTACTATGATCTTTGAGTGGTCCTCATCCAGTTTAGTACGCTCTATCATAGGAGTGTCAACAGTGTCACAAGAAACAAATCCAAATTTCTTTAAAATCTCATTTGCATACTTAGATTGATTGATAAAAATGCCTCTGGGACTTTGTGAAATTTGTAATCCCAAGAAAAATGACATTTGTCCCATCATTGACATTTGAAATTTAGAACCCATTTCTTTTGAAAAACGGTCACATTCATTGGGGTCAGTCGAGGCAAATATAATATCATCAACATAGATTTGAACATGGATTAAATGTTTGCCTGACTTTCTGGTGAACAATGTCGGATCAACTGCTCCTTTGCTGAATCCAATTGATAGAATAAACTTATATAGCGTGTCATACCATGCTCTAGGAGCTTGCTTCAAACCGTAAAGGGCCTTTTTCAAGCGATAGACATGAGTAGGATGCTCTGGATTCACAAACCCTCGGCTGGCCGGCGTAAACCACCTCTTTCAAATCTCCATTAAGAAAGGCGGTTTTCACATCCATCGATGACAACCATGTTCTTGCTAGCAGCATTAGCCAAGAAGATTTTGATAGCTTCGATACGTGCAACAGGAGCAAAAGATTCCTCAAAGTCAATACCTTCTTCTTGACGATATCCTTTAGCCACTAACCTAGCCTTATTTTTCAGAACATTACCATGCTCATCAAGCTTTACTTTGAAGATCCACTTGAGAGCAATGATCATAGCACAATCTGGAGCAGGTACTAATTCCCATACATCTAATCGATCAAACTCATGAATTTCTTCTTGCATGGCATTGAACCAGCTGTCCTCGGACATTGCAGTTTTAGCATCTTTAGGTTCGATCTTAGAGAGTACTGAATTAAAGAAGCACCATAAGGCATCAATTGCTAGTTGTTTTCGAGTGGATACTGGACGAGAAGGATTCCCAATGATGTTGTCCAATGGATGGTCATGTGTCCATTTTCTAAGGTGCTCGTGTGGTTGTTGTTGAGGAATTGAAGTAGCAGAGTCATTTTCTCCTGATGAAGATGGTTCGGATGATGTTTCAGGAGCAAATATGTTCTCAAAGGGGGCATCTTCAGGAGTAGCAAAGGGATTTTCTCCATCATAGGTGCCAGAAACAATTCCATGATGTACACTCGATGATTGATGATTAGTTGATGAGACAGAGTGATCAGCAGCAGGTGCTTCTTTACTTAATGACATAAAAACTGAAGGGTTCACTTCGTTGACAGGTATAGGAACAGCCTCTGTTGATGGAATTGACAGATCATTAGCACTTGGCTCATATTGTTCATCAAACATTGGATCAAACAATTTCTTTAAATCATCTTCCGAAGGAGGTACATAAGGAGTTGGTGGTGAGTGATTTTGTACAAGAGTAGAACTTATAGGACTACTTGATGAAAGTTGTAAAGCGGGTCTAGAACTGGAATGTCCTGGAGCCATTTGCCCGGTCAGCTCATCGAACGTGACGTGAATAGTTTCCATGATATCTCGAGTTCTTTTGTTGTAGATTCGGTAACCCTTCTTGTTTGATGCATAACCTACAAAAACTCAAATGTCCGCCTTAGCTCTTAATTCACCTAAATCTTGACCGTCATTCGTAGGATAGCACAAAGCACCAACTACACGAAGGTAGGAGAGATCAGGTTTTCGTTTATGGACAAGTTCGTATGAGGTTTTTTCATGAGAGGTGTGTATAAGGGAGCGATTTTGAGTGTAGCAAGCAGTGGCAATGGCTTCAGCCTAGAGAAACATTGGAACCTTTGAATAAATTAGCATTGTTCTTGCGGCTTCCACAAGAGTTCGATTTCGTCTTTCAACAACACCGTTCTGTTGAGGAGTTCGTGGAACACTTCTTTGATGACTGATTCCAACACTTTCATAAAATTGACTTAAGTCTTTGTTAACGAACTCTGTACCATCGTCTGTTCGAACAATTCTAACCGTATTGTTAAGTCGAACCTGAAGCTGCTTGATAATTTTGATGATGACATCTGGAGTTTCATCCTTTTTCCTCAAAAACTTTACCTAAGTAAATCGAGAATAGTCATCAACCACGACTAATTTTTTTCCCATTTAACGTTTTCACTCTCATAGGTCCGCACAAATCCATATGAAGGGTATGAAGAACTTCCATTAATGAGTTTGCAGGTTTGGGTTTGTGGGCATATTTCTTGCTTTTTCCCAATTGACATGCTGAACAAAGATGATCTTTCTCATATTTCAACCTGAGTAAGCCTCTTACTAGGTCCTTTCTAGACAGATTATTAATGGTGCCGAAGTTCAAGTGATTCAGGCGACGATGCCATAACCATGACTTTGTTTTAGAGGCCTTTGACAGTAAGAAAATTGGAGAAGACTTCATCATATCTTCAATAGAGATGGTGAATAGGTTTGAACCACATGTAACTCTTAACAGTTCCACACCATCAAGTTCTCTAACGAAGCAGGTATGTTTTCTAAAGGCCACCTCTAGATCGGAATCTGATAACGCTACACGCGTCGTTCGGGGTCAAAGGAACTTCGTTTTCTTCGAGCAAGTTTTATAACACCCTAGGCAGTGAACCTAATCGTTGTAGTTTAGTATTAGGGTAAGCCACGGGTATTGATATCGTTCTCTAGGGGAATAGGAATGCTAGTGAGAAGTTACTATGCTAAGGTTGGGGTTGAGGAAGATTATTTTTTTATCTTTTTTTATATTTTTTAGGAAATGGAAAGGTACGAATCTCGGGGTTTGAATTTGGGGGGTTGGTATTTCTACCGATTACTCTACTTATCTAATTATCTAATCTAAGGTGATGGTAGTCTATGTCTAATTATTGTGTGCTCGTATGATAGTTTAAAATGTGTTTACTTAGGTTTTATTACTCTTTAATTATCTCCTATTGATGGTTGAATTGTCACGTCCTTATTCTTAATCGCGTTGTGTGTCTAAATTCGTAGGGTATGCGTTTATCCCTATCTTTTTGAACTTACCAAAGGGTCTCGTCTACAAAATCTCTAGGATTTATACACTCTAACTCTAAGGCACTCTTTGTATGATTTAGCCTACAACTACTCTAGGTGTCATAGTCTAAGGTTAACAAAGATTAATCAAGCATTAATTACACAACGAATGACCTATCGCATTAATAGATCATTAACAATTAAGATAAGAGACAACCAATCAATATTCAATAATTAAGTTTCATAATCACTAAGCAAACACATAAGTAAATTAGCCGGACATGGATAACATGCAAGCATACACACAAATAATCAAAGACATAATTGTATTAATGAAGTAAAACACTTATCTTGATGTAAGATAGGGTTTGGAACCCTAAAATACTGTACAAGACAGCCTTGGTTCGGTTTAGGTTTTTACTCCAAAAAGACTACTCTCTAAAATGAAAAATTCGGATTCTATATATAAGATTACATGTGCGACGGCGTCACCTTATGATTTGTGATGCCGTCGGGTCGCCGTCATTAGGGTTTCGTCTTGGCCACGTTAGTCTTGAGACGACGTCACCTTGTGCTTGTGACGCCGTCCTCTTCAGCTTATGACGCCGTCTAGATCAAATCTTGGCCGTCTGAGTTGTGACGGCCTAATCTTTTAAAGCTTGACACCGTCACTTGAAAATAAGATTTGGCTTCGTCCCGTCACAAAATGCTCCGACGGCGTCGCAGTTAAGCAGTGACGCCGTCTCCTTGTGTTTCAGCAGCTTGAGTGTCTCGATTTCTTGACTTTGGCCATTTTCTTCGTATATCCGCCTTTTCGTCCAAATAAGTGCCATTACAGCAATTTGCCTTCAAGAGACCTAAAAGTGAAAAGGAACGATATTAAGTAATAACGGATACAAAAGTGATCAAATAAGGGCTTAAATGACCCTCAAAAGGTACATTTTAAAACCTTATCAAATATCCCTACACTTGGTATTTGCTTGTCCTCAAGCAAATGTGCTTTTAGCCAATTAATTTATAAGTTAGGGGTCATGAAGCATTGGTTTAAAACAGTCCACAACACATATAAGCCCCGCAAAAGTCATAACAAGCACGGAAATTACATACTAGCACCTCACAAGGGGTGTTTGGATACTCACATCTCTCTCGGGTGTATATGAAATATAACAAGTTGGAAATGGAAGATAAACACTCGTTAACCGGTCCTAGTACATAGATTACCATAGGCTTGAGACTAGATCAAACCTCCATCGCTTTGGCGTAAGCACCTAAGAAAGACTATCAAAGAGGTCTTTAAAGGGTTGTAATGTTAGGCTTACGGTAGGGAAACAAAGGGTTTGGTGGGATAGGCTATTTAGTGGTGGCATGTCAAAAATCTTTATGTTACAAGCATGCGAAGAATGGCGTTGCTAAGCCAAGACTCGACACTCTAAACTCTAGATAACTGAAATAAACAAACATAAATTTAAAGATAGATGTAGGATGGTAGCCCGTATGTTTTTTTTTCAACACTCTATATTTTTTCGATTTTTTTTTCATACACTTTTACTCTACCATCCTCTACGGTAACATCAAAATGATAGGGATTTATAGGCACATCCCTACACTTGAGTTTTTATTGCTCTAACACTAACTTGACCCTAATTGAAAAGATCAAAACACTTGGGGTATGTTATTACACAAATAAGGGAATTTAACGTTCCCTTCTAATCATTTAAACTTTAACTTTTTCCCATGAGTCCCAATCGTCCCAAAACTGTATACAAAGGATATGACTCGACTTAGCAACTCATGAAAGCAACTAGATAATTGAACTAAGGGTTTAGGGTGATAACAATAATGCACTAAAAGTGAGTGCATACAAGGTAGGCTAAAGCGATTTGGGTGTACATTTGGGGGTGGGGTGTAAACAATGCTCTTTATTGATATTCCGGAAAAACCGAAACATCACGAGAACCGCGAAAAGGATAGGCTCTGAGGGGTTAACTAGAGGTATCGTGTACTAAAGATGAGTACAACGCAAAGGTGTGGGGGAATTACTCAACCAATGTGGAAGAAGTAATTATATTACGGGTATCAAACAAGGGTTATCCTAATGCCTCTTATCATTTAGTTATTCCTAACTACACAAGTGTAGTCTTACTAGCGATCTCGGAATGCATCACAAAACAAGTTCTAGAATCTAATATACTACCGGTTCACACTCTAAGCATTAAAGATGAATGCTTTAATTCCTACTAATCTAAGGGTGATCCTCACATTTTGGGTGGAATTTAGGTGGTAAAGGGTTTTTGTGCTAGTCATGCAACTTCCTATCCGTGAGATGCTTTTGTTAAGACTAATGGCCCACTCCTACATGTCATGAAAAATTAAAAATTTGGTGCCAAAATTACCCTAACCGATAAATTCTCATGGTTTATTACACAAATACAATTGGACAAAGCAAATAATCAAGGATAAGCATAGTTTCAAAGTTCCCGTTTTATTTTCCCTCCCTACACTTAAACTGAACATTGTCCCCAATGTTCCCCGAAAGTATCAAAGTTATGATAATGGAAGGTAATTAAAAACGAAAGAAACTAGTACTCCCCTGATTAGCTCGGTAGGATCCGTGTAAAGTGGTGGTTAAATCCTTCCCAAGAAAAATGTATGCGTGAAAAGCTCCTTCCAATCTTTTGTTTCTTCTTCTTGATAAATAAAACCTGCACATTCGAAGAAAACAAACGAAACCTTCACGTAAAATCGGCGGTAATAATATATATAAGACTCTACTAAACTAAGATATAATGCTTGTGGAATAGATGTTTACAGAATTTTTGGAAAATTAAGACCTGGAAAATTCCAAAAATTTATAAGTAGCTCAGAAAACGAGAAAAAGTAATCATGTTGTTTTAATCCTTCCTCGAGCCGTCAGTTTATCCGACAAAAAGCCGTCTCATTTTTGAAAAAATTCTGGAAAATTTACATCTTTAGAATCTGGAAAAATTTCTGCAAAACATCAATTATGACTCGATACAAGCATTTGACTCGAACAAACACACATATATATCTTTTAATGAATTGCCATTCTCATGTTTACGTTTCTTTTGAAAACGTGTGTAATCCTCCCTACACTTATCCTTTATGTAAAATACCTTTATATGCAATTAAGACGAGGTTAAAAACAAAATAAAGCATTTTTACAAATTTAAACATGAGAATAAACAATCAATAAAAGATATATGACACTAACAAGCAAACAATTAAGCATGGGTTGCCTCCCACGAAGCGCTTTTCTTTATTTAAGAGTCTTGTAGCTAGACTCGTAGTCATGCCCCTACGTACCGATATAAGTAAGCCTATCCTTAACAATGTCGTAAGGATCAAACTTATCATTTAAGTTCCTAGTAGTACGTTTGGTTCGATATGCCTTTTCAAACTTCTCCCCATCGGGATCATAGATCGTTATTCTAATGTGCCACTCTCCATTACCATGACTAGGTGGTCTATTCCAATCCCATTTATGTTTAGGCTTATCGCTCTCAACTTTCCACTTATTCATGACAAGGTTGATGGGCAAGCTTCCTAGAAACTCGGTCATCTTCCTAAATACTAAGGCGTCCTCGAACGGGTTTACTTCCATGTCCCTAGCCATCTCTTTTTCATTGAAAGTTGCTTTACTAGCAAAGGCTTCATCTAAGTAGAAAGGTCGTTGGGGACCTATGAGGTTCTTATCTATCCAAGGTCCATATCGAGAGGGTGTTCTATGCAACCTAATCTCATGTGGGATTTCCTCTTCTTTGTAGTATGTATGCTTTTTGACATCGTACATTGACCTAGCACTTCCCTCTCCTACCACTATCTTGGACATCTTACAATCGATGATAGCACTAGCGGTAGCTAAGAATCCTCTTCCTACTAGTAATGGGCATGTCGGGTCCTTATTCATGTCTAGCACATGAAAGTCGGCCAAAAGAGTCAACTCTCCTACGTGTACTACCATGTCTTTAATTATCCCCACCGGATATGCAACACTATCGTCCGCTAGACCTAAGATGGTTTCCGTTGGTTCTATCTTACCTAAGTTAAGTCTTCTATGGAGGGACAACGGAACAAGATTGATGCATGATCCTAAGTCGGCTAGAGCATCGAGAGGTTTGGAAGTTCCAAGCCTACATGGAAGAGTAAATAGCCTGGGATCGTCTAACTTTTTAGGTAGATTATTTTGCACAAAAGCGGACCCATGTTTTCCAAGTTTAAGTTCTAACTCATATTTTTCTTTTAAAGCATTATAATAAGGTGCATGAGCTAAGACTTCAAGAACTGGTTTTTCTTGATGGAGTTCCTTGTACTCCTCCTCTAGACTAGGTTTGGGTTCTTGGTTGACGGGTTTCTCAAGAGTAGGTTCTACCAATGGTGCAAGGCCTTGGTACCTCATTTTGGATGGCTTGGAACCCTTTTTGATAGCATTTACCGAGTGAACCGTTGGGTGTGAGGGACATGGATGTGCACTCTCCCATGGTGAACAAGAACATGAAGTCGACGAAATCGAATTCACTTTTGGGTTCTTTATAGTATCACTTGGGAGTGCTCCAATTTCCCGGTCATTAAAGGCTTTTAAGAGGGCATCAAGCTTGTTTGTCATCTCGCCTTGTCTTCGCTTAAAATCGGCTTCAAGCTTAGTCAATCGAGCATCTTGAGATGATATGAATCTAGATGCAATTGCCTCAAGATTAGTGGGGTTCCCGGTGTTTAGAGAATTTAACCTATTAGGTGGACTAGATGAGCTTTGGGGTGTGCTTGAGTTTTGGTTCCACTTAAGGTTAGGATTATTTCTCCACGAGGGATTGTAAGAGTTTCCTAAGTTGTTTTGTTCGGGCTTGAAAGTGTACCACTTCTCTCTCGCTCCGTCGGTGCACGCTGTGGAGCGTAGTCCCAAAAAGCTTGTTGGAGTCTTGTGCAATCACGAGTGTCATAGGGACCACTACATAACTCACAAGGTAGAGTGATTTTATTCACTTGATGAGAAGACTTAGGATTTTCGTAGGAACTCATTAAGAATTTAACTTGATCTTCAAGTTCGATCATCCTACGGTCGGAAGATTGTGAGTCAATGGGAGGCAAGGAGATTGCCTTAACGGTTTTGGGCAACTCACGGGGTCATTCCAACTTTCGTTGTCATAGAGAGCAAGGTCCTCTATTATACCCCATGATTCTTCCGCGTTGAGATCACTAAGTTTTCCACCGGCCGCTTGGTCAATGGATCGCTTTGTGGGAAATTGACATGATCATAAAAGATTTGGACTTGGAGCTAAAGATCAATGCCGTGATGAGGGACTTTATGAAGTAATTCCTTGAATCGAGTACATGCTTCAGAAGAGATTCACCTTGACGTTGTTGGAACATCAAGATGTCATTCCTAAGTTTAGTGGTTCTCCCGGTGGGAAAAATTGAGCAAGGAAGCGAGAGGTGAGATCATCCCAACTTGAGATGGAGCCGGCGGGAAGTCGCTCAAGCCAATTACTAGCTTGGTCTCGTAGAGAAAATTGGAAGAGACGCAGACACGTGGTCTCCCGAGTAGTAGCATCAAGGTCGATGGAATCGACAATTTTAAGGAAATCCCTTAGATGCTTATTTGGATCTTCGGAGCGAAGTCCATGGAATGCACATCCGTTTTGCACCAACCGGATGGTGTCGGATCGCAGGGCCGTAGTTTGGGCTTGGTCGGGAAGCTCAATGGTGTTCCTATAGCCTAAGTGGCTTGGTCTCGAGTATTCACCAAGAGTACGGCCTCTTGGCGGGTCATTTGGTGGTGGGTTGATGAATGGTGGGTGGTTATCACCTTCCATGATGAAAAGTGATGGGGTTACGAACAAAGGTCACGAAGAAGGGGGATAGACTACGAGGAAGCTAAAAATGAGAAAAAATTTACTTGATAGGAATCAAGCAAAGAAACCTAAACGAGGTGGACTACTAACTAGCTATTCTATTCCCCGGCGCCAAAAACTTGATAACGCTACACGGCGTCGTTGGGTCAAAGGAACTTCATGTTCTTCGAGCAAGTTTTATAACACCCTAGGCAGTGAACCTAATCGTTGTAGTGTAGTATTAGGGTAAGCCACGGGTATTGATATCGTTCTCTAGGGGAATAGGAATGCTAGTGAGAAGTTACTACGCTACGGTTGGGGTTGAAGAAGACTATTTTTTATCTTTTTTTATATTTTTTAGGAAATGGAAAGGTACGAATCTCGGGGTTTGAATTTGGGGGGTTGGTATTTCTACCGATTACTCTACTTATCTAATTATCTAATCTAAGGTGATGGTAGTCTATGTCTAATTATTGTGTGCTCGTATGATAGTTTAAAAATGTGTTTACTTAGGTTTTATTACTCCTTAATTATCTCCTATTGATGGTTGAATTGTCACGTCCTTATTCTTAATCGCGTTGTGTGTCTAAAGTCGTAGGGTATGCGTTTATCCCTATCTCTTTGAACTTACCAAAGGGTCTCGTCTACAAAATCTCTAGGATTTATACACTCTAACTCTAAGGCACTCTTTGTATGATTTAGCCTACAACTACTCTAGGTGTCATAGTCTAAGGTTAACAAAGATTAATCAAGCATTAATTACACAACGAATGACCTATCGCATTAATAGATCATTAACAATTAAGATAAGAGACAACCAATCAATATTCAATAATTAAGTTTCATAATCACTAAGCAAACACATAATACACACAAATAATCAAAGACATAATTGTATTAATGAAGTAAAACACTTATCTTGATGTAAGATAGGGTTTGGAACTCTAAAATACTGTACAAGACAGCCTTGGTTCGGTTTAGGTTTTTACTCCAAAAAGACTACTCTCTAAAACTGAAAAATTCAGATTCTATATATAAGATTACATGTGCGACGGCGTCACCTTATGATTTGTGGCCGTCGGGTCGCCGTCATTAGGGTTTCGTCTTGGCCACGTTAGTCTTGCGACGACGTCACCTTGTGCTTGTGACGCCGTCCTCTTCAGCTTATGACGCCGTCTAGATCAAATGTAGGCCGTCTGAGTTGTGACGGCCTACTCTTTTAAAGCTTGACACCGTCACTTAAAAATAAGAAATTTGGCTTCTGTCCCGTCACAAAATGCTCCGACGGCGTCGCAGTTAAGCAGTGACGCCGTCTCCTTGTGTTTCAGCAGCTTGAGTGTCTCGATTTCTTGACTTTGGCAATTTTCTTCGTATATCCGCGCCTTTTCATCCAAATAAGTGCCATTACAGCAATTTGCCTTCAAGAGACCTAAAAAGTGAAAAGGAACGATATTAAGTAATAACGGATACAAAAGTGATCAAATAAGGGCTTAAATGACCCCTCAAAAAGGTACATTTTAAAACCTTATCAGAATCACAGAATTGACCAACATAGAACAAATTATGACCAAGACCTTCAACATAATATACCCTGGAGATTACACTTTTACCCACAACATAGTTTCTATAACCCATAATTGCACCAAAATGGTCGTTCCCGAATCTAACAGTCCCGATGAATTTACTCACGAAGTTCATGAGCCATGAAAGCGATCTCCGGTCATTTGCTTGGAACAACTCGAGTCCGTACCACAAACGATTTGAACGATCTGCAGTTGAACACAGACAAGAATGGATAACTGGATAATTGGGATCCCCATGCAAGAATGGGTTCCATTTGGTTAGTAACATTGATTGGAACACCCACATCAGAAGCAAAATCAATGGAATCATTAGGGATAGATGCAGTACTAGTGTGCAAATTAGACCTATTCAAAGTATGTTCACCTCTTAAAGGAATAGTTCTACCGGTAGGCATCCACATCCTAATGGGCATTGTCTTAGTTAATTTATGGCACATCTCATTAAGCTTGAATTTGTGGCCAGTAGGTATCCACTGATATCCTACATTGCTAGATTTTCTTCCTGTGGTTTTCCACTGTTTTCTAACTTTCTTTCGCCTTTGCCTTTTAGCCTTTTTAGCTTGATTTTTGACATTAACAGTTTTAACTGGGCATTTATCAGTATTAATCAAATCATTCACACCACATTCATGATAAGTAAAGCAAATCAAGCATTCATCATTACAAGGTTTGCCAACAGAGTGAATTCGCATTAATTGCAGTACGCTTAGAGCTAACACTAGAATCAACACAATTCATTTTATTCAACATAGTTTCATTCTTCCTAAGGTGATCTTCTACTTTCTTCCACTGACCATTCCTAGCTTGCAAGGTCCTATCATTCCTTGTGTTGCCTTGAGGCTTTGACCTGCTCGCTTTGGTGTCACTTTTTACTCCTGTAGAGGGAATGGGAACATTAGTTGGTTTTGCTACTGTTTGCTTTTCTGGTTTAAAAGTGCTGGGATCTGAACTACTTGAAGGCACACTAAAGTTCATATTCTTAACACTGGGCATCGAATGGGTTGCATACTTGGCACTAGGCATAGAACAAGGAATCAAAGCATTAACTTTCTCACCTAAGGATTTAGGGCATATTGTAATTAGGCATTCTAGAAGTTCTTGAGATCGTTTGGCATATAAGCATGCATGCCCAATTGCATTATCAAGTGGTTTATCTAACTTATCCTCTTCTACAATCTCACGAAGACATTCTAGACTATCCTTAAGGTATGAAAAATATGTTTGAATTGCAAGTTTGTTATTCCTAAGATGAGGAGGAACATATTTCACAGACAAAGCATATTTATTAGAAGCATGCACCTTTCATACATCATTCTCCCCATTGGTCATTGGCATTTTCCCTTTTACCTGACTCTTCAGATTCTCAATTTCCTTTTGCAACGAAGCTATTTTTTTGTTATTTTTGTTACGAGTGACCTTTATTGATTCAAATAGATCATTGAAATGTTGTTTGATTTTTTCATTTTCTTCTAGAAAACTCTCATTTTCCTTTGGTAAAACGTTAACCAAGTTCTGAAGATGAAAAGTTTGAGAACACTGAGAATCTAAAGGAGGAGGCATTTGGGAGCCAGTCACATTGTTCTTTTCACCATTTAATTGTGAAATTTGGGTTCTCATTTTTTCTGATCATGTTACAATGAGCTCGAATCTGTTCATCACGTTTGCTAATTTCAAAAACTGCATCAAACTCTGGAACATCCGAGGATATCTTGATGTTTGAGGTTTTAACATTTTCTTTGAGATGTTGATATTTTAGTTGCAAATCAAAATGTTCAACTTCCAACTTAGAAAAATGTTTTACCAAATTATCGTGATCATCCTGTTCAATTTTCTCATTTAGTCTCGAGTTTTTGATTTCAAGCTCAATGACACGATCATGGGAGACTTTCAAAGCAACTGATAATTCATGAAATTGAGAAGCAGTAATGGAATAATTAGTAGCAGTGTAGAACACATCTTGAGCAACACATTGAGAGATCAAGTTCTCATTTAAGATATGCATATTCTTCATTTCAATTTCATTATATTTGAGTTACCGTTCATAATTACTGACCTCAATTATCATTGCATCAAATTCCTTTTCCATTTCTTTAATCTCTAGGTTTATCCCCTTTTGAAGACTCTCAAATTGACCTTTTAATTGTTTAAAGAAAGGCATGACCTCAGTTAAATAGCATTCCTTAGTTTGCTCAAAACCCTTTCCCTTCAGTTATCCTAGTAGGTGTGATTCTCTTTTTACACGTTTTCTCAAAATCAACAAACAGTTGGTAAACTACATAAAGGCTGATTAAGGTCTTGCTATTAGTGGCAATAGTTCTAGGAACTAAATGCATTGGTGTATTCGGAGGATACACAGTCGCAGTGCACTTTCCTAATGGGAGGGTTTGTTTCAACAAGTACATTTGCCTTTTGCTTATCCATGTCTTTCTTCCAAAAAATTTGTTCTGGGGTCAGCTGTGTTTGAGGTCTAAACTTGTTAAAGGCAATCCAATTTTCCTTAGCATAGTTAGGTGTTTTAAAACTGATGTTGTTATCTATGCATGAGGGGCTCTTAAGTTTTTCATCCAATTTCTTTCTAGTGACTTCTTCTAATTGCTTGTCTTTCTCAGTGCACTCAGAGCAACCAGGTTTTTGCCTAGGCTTAAGGATTTCATTTCCATCATAGATTACATTTTGAACTTCTCTAGCTTTCTTACAAGGTTCAGGGTTTGGTTCTTTTAAGAGGGGAATGCTATGCTTATCGCTTAAGACCCTATGCTTAGTGATCATGTGGCATCTGAATGGTATTCCCTTGTACGTACAACTTATTTTCAAGCTTGTTCTTCAAGGTTTTTAGATTAGAAAAGTCATGCAAAAGTTTTGATTCCTTAGCATTAAATTCTTGTTTAAGCACTTTAACATTATCTTGAAGCTCTTGCTTTTGCTTAACAGTTTTAGAAAGCTTTTCTTGTAAGGAGTTTAACTCTTGTTTTAGCACTTCTTCTCTAAAATTACTTTCTAATAATTGTATGCATTTAGTCATCCATCTCAGCTCACACGGTAGTTAACTCAAACTTAGCACGTTGTTCATAAATGGCAACTTGTTCTTTATAGGCATTGATTCAGAGATACAGAATCATCAGGGGCACATGCAGGTATTCATAAAAAACATAGTCATCATTATTGCGGAAGATACATCACTTGGTAAAATCTCACTTTCACTTTGTGTCACATATTGATCATATGGGACAATATTACTATTACCCTCCTTCTCAATATCTGATTCATAAGTTTCAAGAAATTGTACTTTATTATGTATCTTTTGCTCATCTACTTCATCGTACAGTTTTAATACCTCTGAGATGATTGATTCTTTGGATGGACGAGCCTGTTGTGATGATGAGACCTTTGGAGAGACCATAGGTGAGATGCTAGCCATGAAGATTGTCTGGGCAGTAGGTTCATCATCGACATCAGAGTCAAATGCATCACATTCGGCAACTTGAAAGGCATTTTGATGATTGTGACCTATTTCCTGAATTGGCTGTTCATCCACACCTGCATCATATGTCTTAGCATTCCCTTCAGCAAGAAACAACAACTCTTCTTCATCCAAAACCGATCCACTATCCTGGGCTTGCACTAGCAGCATCTTATCCCTGAAATACTCTGCATTCTGAGGGCGTTTTGGAGATGTGAAGTTTCTTGCAATATGTCCCTCACCACCACAGTTGTAGCATTTGATAGGCTTTGCTTGCTTTGCAATCCTTCCACAGTTCTGATTAGCAGCATAACCTCCACCTACTCCGCCTCTTCCCTGTTCATATTGGCCTTCCTTGAACTGGTTGGACCATAACCTTTCCTTCTCTGACAATAGCATGATTGTGAAGATTGGATGCAGTTCTGATTTCATTGTTGGTGTGAAGACTGTTAGTTTGTGGAGTAAGGGTCAAGTTTTGTTTAACCATAAGAGCCAGTTGATTGATGAAGTGTTCCATGACTGTATCAGCATCAGGTTGCTTGAACCTCGGATCGGGAATGAGTTTGTGATCACCGTTTCCAGTAGGTATGACATGAGAAGCTTTGGTGGTAATTCCAACATTGGTGTAGAAGGCTGTAGAGTCATTTGATGGACTTGTTTCTCCCTGCTTAGATTTGAACTGTCAAGAATCCTTCGTTCAAACATAGCATGTCTCTCTTCATGAAGAAGGAATGCATACCGTTGCTCATAGTTGGTGTTCTTCAATCCTTTGGTTAGCTTCACAGAGGTAACAAATTTGTGCCATTCGGGATTCATGTTGTTCACAAACTTTGAGTTAAGCTGAATATTTGGCATGGTCATTTTGATATTCCTCATATCATTCACAAGCTTGTGGAATCTCACTTAATATTCATAGATACTTTCTTCTGGTTTCATCTTAAAGTGCTCATGTTCATCGTACAGTTGTGCTTCTCTGTCTTCCTTGGTTAATTTAGAACCCGAGAGAAGCATCTTGACATTATCCCAAACCGCCTTGGCTTCAGTGTTGTGATTGATAAGCTTGTAGATATCTTTTGGAAGACCCTGAAGTATAATGTTTGAAGCCTTGATATCAGCATCGAATTTCCTTTTCTCCTTCTCACTGAGTTCATTATATGTCTTTGGTCTGTCCAGTCCAAATATCATTGTTCCATCTGCAGCAGTATCGAGTATGTCTCTAGTTGTCTCAACTTGATAAGGTCCTTCATCAATTGACTTGAGAATGTTGACCCCATTTTCCTTTCCCAGGCAATACACCCTAATTCGTTGAGCCCATGAGTCATAGTCAGTTCTGTCAAGCATGGGTGGACGAAAATGTCAAATACTGCTTGAACGGCCTCAGCTACAGTAGAGATGATTGTAGGCACGTTGGTAGACATGTTTAAGGATTTCACGGGATTTTATAACTCTATGATTAAACCGGGAAATAGATTC
Source organism: Chrysanthemum makinoi (assembly GCA_910596185.1). Classification (NCBI taxonomy): domain Eukaryota; kingdom Viridiplantae; phylum Streptophyta; class Magnoliopsida; order Asterales; family Asteraceae; genus Chrysanthemum; species Chrysanthemum makinoi. The sequence goes on along the minus strand of OU343222.1, from coordinate 41,209,885 downwards.
TTTCACGTGATTTTACTAAATAAGAGAAAACCATATTAGAAACAAATATTAACCAAGTCGCTATAACTATTGAACCAAGTCGCTAAGTCACCAAGTCGCTAAGTAGCAACTCGCTAAACTTCAAGTCGCTGTGAATCAAGTCGCTACGACCCAAGTCGCTGAACACAAGTCGCTAAAGCACCAAATCGCTAAGTAGACAAGTCGCTAAAGAACAAATCGCTAAGTATCCAATTCGCTAAGAGTCAACTCGCTAAGAACAATAAGGACAAGTCGCTAGAAATAATAGAAACAAGTCGCTAACCCAACCAAGTCGCTAGCCGAAGTGGAACCTCCACTAACTTGTACTGTTTGTCGGCTTGTCTCAATAAACAAGTCGCTAAGATCAAGTCGCCACTGACTTAAACTACAACTTCATGAAATTACTAAAGCAAGTCGCTACGAAGAAAATCACTCCGAGACTCAAGTCGCTAAGATGAAAAACTTCCAAACCACACTTTTCAATCCAAAACAAGCCCAACCACAGTGATTCAAGCTTTACAAATCAAAACCCAAGCACTTACAATGATTCTAAACACAAAAGTACACTCAAAATTCAAACTTAAACACAAGAAATGATCCAAATGATGCAAAAACCACTAAACTTTTTCAAACCCAAAAACCATCTAAAACCACTAGAAATCCAAGGATATGTAAGAGAGATGATCAAACCATGGCTCTTGATACCATTTGTAACATATTGGATTTCACAAACACATCAAACCATGATCAAAATGGGGCGTTCACAATAAGGTTTTAGAGAGAGAAAGAGTTAGAGGTTTGGGAACTTAGTGAGAGAAAATGAAAGTATTATTATGAGCTCCAACTCTCTACCTTGGGAGGTAGAGAGTATTTATAGTCTTACATAAAACGCCACGTACGAGCTGTGGATCAGGCATACAGTGGGTAAAGACCCGTCCGTCCTCCACGATGTTACTAAACTAAATATTACTTAACATTAAATAACTACGACTACGAGCTTTCTAACAATTACATACACTTGAGGTGACCGACACTTTAATAACTGGATTTACTAAATCCTAACAAGTGCCATAAACTACTAGGAGAGTTAATGTGAATGTTTTAATAGGCTTAAGTAATGATTTGTTACTGTATGCCTTTTATTCGACATTGAGACTCATAAACGACTTGGTTGAACAAATCTTTGTGTTTAAGAAACGAAGCAAGAGATTTGTGGGAAATGTCTTATTGATCATTGAATTGGTAGAGAGGATTACATCATTCTTGAAATGAAAACTAAGACAACTACCAATAATGTTTGCTTTCCCTTGAGAAGCTTCTAATTACAAGAATGAAAAAGTAAAAGTACTTCTTAAACATAGAACTTTCGAAGGTTCATACCATTCCATGTCCTGTCGATGGGTTCTCCGAGAAGAGTGGCCAGTTTGTAGGCTCCATTGCCGTAGGCCTCAGCTATCACGTAGGGTCCTTCCCAAGTAGGTCCTAGCTTCCCCTGGCATTCTGCTTTGCTTGCACTGTTGAGGCATAGCACGTATTCTCTAGGCTTGAAGGTGGAAGGCCTGACCCTTTTGTTGTAGTATCCTTCGATCTTATGCTTGCGCATGGCTTCTCGGATGGAAGCTATCTCTCTGCTTTCTTCTAGTAGATCAAGGTTCTCCCTGATCCTTTCATCATTTTGGGAGGCATCATACGTTACCACACACTCCGTGTGTACACTTAGTTCCGAAGGGATTACAGCTTATGTTCCGTATTGTGATAACTCGTAATTTTTGAGTCACTATTAAACTCCGATATTCACTTTTCATTTTCAGAAAAAGTTACTATTCACTATCGTAGTTTGCACTATTCATCATTTTTCAAAAATTTATTTTTCGAGTATTACCTACTCGTAAAGTGAGAGTTACACTGCGTATAGAGAAACATCATTTGGTGCACATTATATAGACTAGAGTTAGTCTACACATTTTCAGTATCATCATTTTTATTTTTATGTCATTCATGTGTTTGCACTTTTATTTTGATTATATTTATTATATAATTAAACGCGTTTACATGATTTTGTGCACGAACGATATACCTGATACTCTTAACAAAGTTCCTAATATATTTTTACACTCATTACAACGTTACAAAAATTCTAGAATTGTTTTACCTCGTATTTCTAATTCATTTATTATATATATTCTTAAATATATACATTTACGATAAATTTAGTAAATACGAAACGACAATTTTTTTTAAACACCCGATACTTGCATAAATTATATTTTTATAATTTTTATAACTTCATTACACTCTATTTTGTTCGCTAAAATTCATTTCCAGCTACTTAATACCCAAAATTAATACCAAATGCATTGTATACTAGATATTATTGAACACAATATTAGACAAAGCATGGGTTGCCCCACCTTTTCCTCTTATTCGACTGAAACACACAACTCAACCATACCACATGTGAAAATTTTCAACTAGCATTTGTACTAATGTATATTTAATTGATATAGCCATATTTGATATTTTTATATTATTATTAAAGGGACCTAGAGTTCATTTATTTTACAAAAAGAAAACATACACAATCTCTCCCAAAAACCTTCTGAGGTTCAGCCAAGGGTGCAAAGGAAAAAAAAAGTTTGGTTTTGATCATTTCAAGTGTTATTCAATCTTTTATGGGTTTATATATTAGTTAAAAATCTTTTTGGAGTAACCATTGGGGTATATTGTTCTTGTTCATATCATATTTTCATCATCTTCAAGTAAGACTCAAAAATCATTTTTACATTTCTACTTATTTATTTTATACATGACATATGCTTATTGATATGTTTATTATGTTTCATGTGCTTATTTTCATCAAATATATCACCCTTTTCATGTTTGTAAAATTTATGTTGAAAACAAGTAACTATATATTTTTTACAAAGTCATTTGGATGAGAAAAATATTTACATACAAGTCTCGAATCATTTTGTTTGATTTGTAGAAGTTAATGTTATAAAATGGTTTATATAGATCTATAATTATTCTACATAAATTTTTGTCATTTCTTTAAGATATACATTTTAATTACGTTATTATTATCGTTTTGAAACTATGTATATTGTTGAAGAAATTGGTGGAAGAGTTTATGATAGATTGGAGTTGATTTAAGGGTTTTAGTTTACGAAAAATGGATATTTTAAAATATGTGCGGAAGCGCTGCAAAAAATTATAATTTTTGGAAAATCAAATTCTTTTTACAAGATTTAATCAAAGAAATGGAAAATAGATTTTAAAACGAAAACGTGGTCGTTTGAATGGATTAAAACGGAATTGTAACGAATAAGAAACGAGTTTTCTAAATATATTGTCGATAAGTATTTTCAGAAAATTAAATAGTGTGCTGTCCAGATTTTCATCACGGTAAAACTAAGCTTTAAAAGATAAACCGAGTCCTCGAAACCTGAAAATGTTGTAGTATACTTAAATACCTTCGCGAGGATAGGTAGAACTTTGAAAACGGAGTTAAAACGAGGGCATTTTTGGAGGTCTTAACGATCGTTTCAGGCAAAACGGACTAAATAAACGAAGTAGCATTTTATGTAAAAATTTTGGTCAAGTCGGAAACTTTTCAAAATATATATTATCGAAACTTTTATATCGTAGTTACGATACGTACTTACTAAAAGTCCAAAAGTATTATATTTTGGCTATCGATAAGAATTATTAAGTAACGTTATATTTTATAACTACGTTTACAATCAAACATGTAGGGGTGATAGAACTTTCATAAATTGCATACACGACGTTATTGCATTACCTAAAACACATTATTACTTTAGGTTGCGGCTAGGGTATCGCGCATCGTTTCCCGTGCACAGTTATTTGTAGCGTATTACTTATTGCTTGAGGCGAGTATTCACAATCCCCTTTTTCCCGTTTTTACTATATTTTGGGGGTGGAATGCATGAATCATACTCGAACTAAATTGATTATTAGTTTTATGAACTCTTTTGACTTGAACTTTTGAACTTGAATCAAACCCTTGAACTTAATTATGAACTTATGACCTGTTTTGAACTTAATGAACCGTACGTACTATGACCTAAAAGTCTAGCCGGTTTGGTGGAGCGTACATGACCTAAAGGCTCGCCTTATTGGTGGAGAGTGCAAAGTGTCCTATGTTCGGAGCGTTCTTAATTGTATATAATAGTTGTATGATGTACCGTTCGTACATTCGCATTGTTTTTTGGATCGATGTACTCTAACCAAACTAACTTAAATAGCTTGTTAAGGGTTTAATAACCTCGGATAAATCCTAAGTTATTAACAATGAAACACTGAGCAAACTCTATTAAGTATGCGGAATTTACTTAACAAAGCTAAGAAGAATATAACTTTAACTTTCAATGATTTTATTAATAACTCTAAATCGCTTGTTATGCACTCTTTAACAACTCTAATAATATCAAACTCTCTAAAACTCTAATAATACGCTAGCGACGCCTAATGCCAATCTAGGGGTCCTTTTATAGGCTCAAGGATAACCCTAGTCGGTTTACAACTTGTAACCTTGTACGACAAGTAATCTAACAAAGAATATTCTAGAATACAAAGCTTTCCATAAACGAATATAGCAGTTTTTTTAGCCTTAGATTTCTTGACTTCACATCGGTGCTTTGACTTCTTCTTTAGCAAGATTACTTTGACTTTTCCAGTAATTTGTCATTCTTCAGCACTTTCATATCCCAACAATCCTCCCCTAACTTGAATTCGACTTGCTTGACTTCAAGTTCCTTTGTGAATTTATCTTTAACTTCTCCATCTTCAAGGAAAGATTATGTCTTTGTCTTTAGATTGTATCTTTGTAGACTCTGTGCTTGTATCAGCATTATCAAAGTATCTTTGGAAATAACTCTTTTACAGCATCATCCAGCAATCTCCATCTTTTCATCAACACAGCAACATATGACAATTTGTTCATTAATTCAGTTTAAGTTGCAGTCTATTCTCATCACTTCCAATGTGTGTAAACTCCGTGAGAGGTGAATCATTGAAAATTTAATGATTTTGATTTCTCTTGCACAAAGCCATTAACTCTAGAGTAGCCAAATGTTTTGATGTGTAAGACCATGGTACATTGATAACCATATGATTTTTAGCAAACCATCGACCTATCAAAGATTTGATTTGTCTTTACCAAAAGCGTACCCTTTGGACTAGTTAGTTCTTTCATCTATGGTTAACTAATTACCAAATAATGGTTTTTCCATAGCCTTTACCGCAATCCATTTTCTTGTGGGCTAGCCAACTCTTCACATTTACTGATTTGGTGAGTTGATTACCATACAACTTATTAGCAAGTTGTCAACTATAAAACGGATTTGAGATATCTTTACCAGAGTTGTTTGCTCATGGATTAGCCAATCCTTTTGTAACCATGGTGGATTGATAACCTATTGTTGTTACCATCTCAAAAACCATTTATTTCTTTTAACCTTTGTTTCAAAATATTTGTCACTTAACAAAAAGTTTTCATTCAAAATCATTAACTGGTTTAATCGTTTGCGCCAAGCAAAGATACTTTGATAAAAGTCTCGTTTGATCGCTACTGAATAAAGCGATTTTTCAAAAAATAATTTATTCAATTAAGATTCATACGGGTTATTCATTTTCATCATACCATAGTAGTCCATCTGATAAACAATTTGATGACCATTAGAGCAGTTTCATTATCTTCTTCAACTTCCATTCCAAGCTCTAACATTCTCCTCATAAGATCGATGTAAGCGATCATTCTTAAATGCGCTAACATGTGAATCATAATTCCATCTTCTAGCTCTAGAACATGTACTCCAGATTCTTTAAAGAATCTCCGGTGATAATCTCCCAATCTTCTTGGTTTTTCCAAATCTCAGCAGTGCTTTGTTCTTCTGTTTCCCAAATAGTTGTGAGATCTCCAAGCAAGACTAAACCAACTCCTTCTGATGGATTATGTTCAAAATAATCTCGCACCAAATGATATAGATGAAATAAATCCACCCTATCTATTATGTGCAATAAATCCCATAGCATACTGAACACTCTAAAGCTTTCATCTTCTCTGTGAAACATCAGATAGTTTCCATCCTTTGATTCTACAACTTCAAAAGTAGTTATTGGAGATTTGTTCATCTTCATATCAGCATAATCTTTAGAATACTCAAAGTCTACTATTCTTAAGTAATTCCTTAGTTCATCATTAGTATCAGACCGTAACTCAACTTTCTTTGATGGCTGTACATCTTCAACTTCAGTTGTTCTTTTTCTTTTTAAGCTTCTTTTTCTATCTTCTTCTGTCCAAGCAGCATCATCTTTAAAATCTTTGATGCTTTCAACATTCTTCTGATAAGCTTTTCTAACAGCTTCATACAGTTCTTTCATCTGATAATAATTCAACTTTTGCAATCCAATATATCCTCGACCTTTCAAATAAGCCATCATTGAATTCCTTAGTTTAGCAAGATTTGGTCTTCTTGGTAGAGAAGAAATATGAATAGGTGACTTTAATGGTTCAGCAGCTTCAGCATTCAATTCTTCTTGTAATTTCCTAGCTGCTTCTTCATTCATAGCCTCTTCATTAACAACTTCAAAGATTCAAATCGCTTGTACCTTTCTAGTCGCTTCCTCATTCATAGCAACTTGAGCGGCCTTTCCGTAAGCTAAAGTAGGCTTCGTTTTCTTCTTTGTTTCTACCAACTTACCTTTTCCTTTATCCTTAGGATCTATAGTAGGTTGAGAAACTTGTGGTTGTTCTTCGTAACTCACCTGTATGCTAACACCCTCGGCCCGACAAATCATGCAAGATTTCGGCAATAGTTTCATCATCACTTGCGGTGAATAGGTCAGTGTATCGCTTCCTTTTTGGTATGACAATTGAAGGACGGCTTGTTCTTCATGTATAACAGTTGATCGGCTTCTTCTTCAAAATCTAACAACCTTGGAGTAATCAAACCTTGCCTATAGGTTCCTTGAAAAAGCATTTTTGATCTTCGCATTACCTTGATCATCGGTACTTTGAACCTTAGATCTTTCTTCCTCAAGACTTTCAATATTGACTTGCTCTTCAAAGAGTCCTTGAGGTTGAACATCGGTACCTTGAACATTTAACTCTGCTCTTGAGTACTCTGAGGTTCATTCTCCTTTTCTTCAGTATCTTATTTCAAATTCTTTTCTTCCAAATTCCTCCCCAATTTGAATGAAGATTGTTGTTGAATCTTTTTGCCTTTGGTTGGCTTCTAAAATTGCCTAACTGGCCTTCCTTGCTTTCTTTGAGATTTGACCAATAATCTATGATGTTGAACCAATGGACAGACAAACTTCTTGAGTCTTCCAAACTTAAGCTTCAACTTCTTAATCTGTGTAGCCTGATCTTCAAAAGATTTCTTCAATCTGGTGAATTCCCTTGATAAAGCATAATTGTTAAGAACTACACCCTCAGATGCCACATCTCCCTCATCTCCTCCAGATGTTTGTAGCCCATCTATTGAAGTATAATCATTGGGAGAGGTTGGTGGGTGTTCTTCTTGTTGAGAATCATGAACAGAAGCTTGTGGAGATGGTGGAGGTGAAACTGCAACATCTTCTTGAACCCGATTCACATTTGGGAAGCGTGCCTTGAGAAGCAGACACTGGTTGAAGCATAGCCTTCCCCTCGCCATCACTCTAAATTTCATCTCCGATTGCTTGAACAACCTCCATCATTGAAGGAGTTAATGGAGTGTTCCTGCCAAGAATAGATCACTTTTTCCCACCATAAATGTGAAAATCTTGTCGTCAGACCACAACAGGTAATAGATTTGTAGGTTTTGGTACATCTATAAGCTGTTTATTCAAGAACACTTGAATAAATCTTGGATACATCAACCATCTTGATCCATGTGAGATATGTGAGAGCATTCCATCTAGGATTAGCCTTGAAAAGTTGAAAATTCTATTGGTAGCCAACCCGACTATAGCAAATGCTATGTTAGAACCAAATTGCTCCCATGATGTACTTTTAGCACTAATACAATGAAGCAAGACATGAACTAAATACTTCCAGTGAGGACAAAATAAGGGTTTCTTGAATGTTTGTTCAGTTAAGGACCCTTCATACCCAATGTCCCTAAATGTATCCCAAATCAGTTGCTTATCAAAACGAATGCCCTCTTCTTCATCATCAAACAATAAATCTTCACTAATAGATGCTTGATGCAATCACAGTTCTCCCACAAGAACTTTAGCTTGAATATACGACTCATTATTCTCCATATGAACCCTAGCAGTTGCCCAAAATTGTTGAATCCTGTGGCTCATGATATCTAGTTCCACTAAAAGCTTATAACTAATCGCAACCCTGAGAAAATCAATGATACCATGAAAGATCACATTAGCTTCAGTCTTTTCTAAATTCGCCACCATGTTGTGTTTTGAAACTGTATTACGATTCGCCATGGATGGTGTGTTTACTAAGAAAGAGATATGATGAATAATATTGGTGAAAGAGAGAGAAATATGGAAAAGATTATAAGGTATCAATATGAGAGGGAAATTCGGAGAGTAGTTATTTATAGGTGAGATTTAAAATCACAACCCTTAATAACAAAGTTACCTATTAGTAATAATTACCCTCAATATTACCGTTGGAGCGGTACAGACTTTAATAGGACAAAGCAGCTTTTTCCACGTATGCGGTACTTTCCAAAGCAAGACTTTCCAAGCAAGATTTTCATAAAACCAAAAGCGATTTCCCATTCTCCTCTTTACAATAACAAACACTTCAAATAAACATGAATATCCTCCCCTCAAGCAATGCATAGGACTATACTTACACAAAATAGTCCTCCCCTTAAATGTAGCTCAGTAATTAATCATGCCAATACTTACCACCAAGTGATTGAATCTTGAAACATCAAAGCATTTGGTGAGTAAGTCAGCTACATTATCATCCGTGTGAACCTTGACCACATTAATGAGCCTGTGCTCATAACAATCTCTCATGAAGTGATGCCAATCCGAATGTGCTTGGTCTGGAATGATACCTGGATTCTTCACAATAAAAATGGTACTCTCATTATCAATATTGATAGGAGTATTCTTGAAATTGAACCCATATTCCAAGAGTTGATTCTGCATCCACAAAACTTGTCCACAACACTTGGCAAGGCAGCCATATATTCTCGCTTTAGAGGATGTTGCCGCAATAGTCTGTTCTTACATTGCCATGATACTAACCTTCTTCCAAGATATTGGCATCCTCTAGTTGTTGATCTTCTATCATAGTTATCACCGCATAATCACTATCTCTTCCAAGTGAAAAGTTGAATCCTTTGGATACCACAACCCCAACTTAGGTTGTTGTTTCAAATAACTAAAATCCATTTCACTGCATTCATATGAGAGACCTTTGGTGAGACTTGATATCTTGCACATAGACAAACAGCAAACATAATATCAGGCCTGGATGCAGTGAGATACATAAGACATCCAATCATGGATCTATATGTTGAAAACTAGAATACCTTGATAGATCTTGAGCTTCGTAGATCGTTAGTATTGCCTGTGTAATCACAAACAAACTAAAAGAAAATCTCTACAACTTGTATTCTGTAGCGGAATATAAACACAAGTATGAAACACTGATAACTAAGAACTTCTTTGATCCTCTATGGATCGTTATATTAAAAACTTGTTTAAGCACACATACATAATTCATTCTATTGTGTTCCTTTTATAGATAAGGAACCCTAAACAAAACCCTAAACCGTTTCCCAAGAAACGTATAAACATAAAACTAAATGAGATATACACAATCACTTCCTAATAAAGCTCATGTATATCCAAACTAAATAAACTAAACACGGAATAATAACTTCAGCAGAAACAAACTAAACTTCAGAGAACTATGTCTTCAGCAGAAACCATACCCTTCGCAGTCCATTCAGAGAAACAATAACATAATTCATACTTCACATAATTCCCAACAATCCTCCCCTAAACTGGAATTTGACTTGGTTAAGTTCCAGGTTCTTGATAGATCTTTAACCTTGCGGCAAAGACTAGAGGATTGTACTCGAACAACATCAAGAAAAATTAAAACAAAATCATCTCTTTGATGAAGAAACTCGAAACTCCATATCTTTGAAAAGAACAAATGACAACATGTACATCAAAACATATTAGTTTCAAACTATTCTCATCACATCCGGGTGTGTTAACTCCTGTGAGAGGTGAATCATTGAAAATAATGGATTTGATGTCTCTTTACCAATAGCCATCACTACTGAGTAGCCAAATGTTTAAGTTCGAAAACCATGGTACACCGATAACCATCTGATTTATTAGCAAATCAGCAACCATGAACGGATTTGAAATGTCTTTACCTGTAGCCGTTTGCTCGGGACTAGTCAATTCTTAAAATTGGTGAACTGATAACCAAATATGGTATTCCACTGCCTTTACCACAAGCCATATACATGTGGGCTAGTCAATTCTTGGATTCCAAAAAGGAATAAATCATGGTGAATTGAGAACCATACAACACTCAGCAATTAAGCATGGGTGGTTGCAAACCCTATGATTTTGAGCAAACCATTACAGCTATCAACAGATTTGATGTGTCTTTACCAAAGCTGTACCCTTTGGACTAGCTAACTCTTTTATATACACAAGGTATATCTGGTAAGTCAATAACCATCAAGAATATACAACAAACCTGCAATAAAAGTTAGTAAAAACAAAAATAAAACATAGTTTTTTTTAACTAAGAAATAAAGAAAACAAAGATTACAAAAGATACAAAATACCATAATCAAGATAAACCTTTATGTTGCTGGTGAGTTTTAATCAAGCCAACACATTGTTCTGCATGAAGATCATCATTGCCAACTGGATTAGGAGGTACTTCCAACTACTGTTTCTTAAAGACATTCTTTCCATCAATGAAACAGATAAAGGATAAATCTTATCCGAAAACATACACAAAATCATGCCACATTTTGTCTGAACCACATGAACACAAGGCATAGGATAGAATCTCCAATTCTCAATCTCCCACTGATGTGAATTCTTCCAAATAGAATACCCTTTACCTTCTGAAGAATGAGAATCAAACAAGACTTGAAGATCACCCAATAAATATAAACCAGAACCCTTTGGTGAATGAATAGTATAATATTGAGTGACATGTTCATACAGCATCTTCAAATCATGTCTATCCACCAAATGAAAGATTTCCTTTAAGAAATTTAACTGTATAGAAGAATTATCTATCCGATAAACAGTATTAAGCTTCCCGTTGTCCCAATTAATATCTGACAAAGATGTGTGTCCTTCAGAAAACATCACAGTTCCCACGTAATAAAAGTTGACTCAGCTGACCTTGAGATCTAAAGAAATACACTTGAAAAGATGTTTCCTAGCCGCCTTACATGAGCTCCGTAAAGGAACTAAGTTTCCTTTTAGCCATACTTTTCTTCCTCCTACCGGCTTTCTTATGTTTATCAATCGTAGATCTCGCTTCCTTACTCCCGATGGATCACCCAATTATCAATACTAGGCAATGCTTCCGTAAGAAACAAGAAAAGATTCAGCAGAAACAACCTTATTAGTGGAAGGATTAGCTTCAGAAGTTGTTTCAGTAGTAACAACTTGAGGCGAAACAGCATCAAAATTATCCACTATTTCAACTGTTTTAGGTCTCTTTGCTTTAGGAATATCAGACAGATGATCCAGCCTTTCCAACTTAGAAGAAGAAGTAGAACCAGATGAAGAAAACTGCTTAATCATATTATACTTTCTGATCAAAGCATCATCAGATAAAGCACAGATTTGCTTCATTGACATGCCAGCATTATAAATAGTAGAACTATGATTCTTCACAACTCTCCTCATATGAGCCCTTCTGAGCTACATACTGTCATTGGTTTTCCCTTTTGCTTTATGTCTTTGAGCAACAATAGCTCTCCTCTTTGCAATAGCTTCTTGCTTCTTTTGATTGCTAAGAGCCACCATTTGATTCACAAAATTCTCACTATCAAAAGATGCTCCTAAAATAAGTTTTGCAAGATTAGGATCAGATGCACCTTGATTAGTATAGGCATCCCATTGATCATTAGTGATCTTAGGAAATAATGCATCAAGCTCGAGTTTTCTCTCTGTAGACAAACTAGAATCGGTGAGCTTGAAGAAATTCAAGAATCAACTTCGACTCTTCTGCATATTTTCATAATCAGCAAACATCCTAGCTTGAGCTTGATTTTCTTCTTCAGATATCAATCCTGAACCAATCATTTCATCAAGCACAGCTTCCTTTCCTTTCTCAGAAGATTCCTCAGCAGAACCAATTTGAGAAGTATGCACATAATGAACTTCAGAGGGAACACCTAAATCAACATCTGAAGAAACATGTTGAGAAAGCTCCTCAACTGGTGTAGAAAAGACATCTACTGCTGGATTCAAATCAAATTTCCTTCCAAAAAGAAAAACTTCATCATTTTCTGCTGAAGGTGGAGAGATTGGTTGTTCTGGTATAAATGAGGCTTGACCATGTTCAGAAGCAACCTCCTCAAGTAGAACATCAGCAGTTGCATCAACAACATTTGGCTCCTTTGAAGCTTCAGTGGATACCTTATTCAGATATTGACTTCTTCTTTTTCTAGCAAAGATAATAGGCACCTTTCTCCTTGAAGATTGACAATAGGAGAAGAAACATCGATGTAAGAGCCCATCGACCAAGATTCCTAGTGATGCATGTCTTGAGCCTCTTCTTGCTCTTCTTCGAGAAAAACCAAAACTCTCTTTTTGCCCCTTTTTCCAAGTAGTTCCTCCAAGTTCTTAACCTTAGTCTGCAATTCCACAATCTTACCACCAAGAGTAGACTTGGTCTCTGCAAGCTCCTTCTTGAGATCGGCCACCTCACTGCATACTTGTTCACCGGAGCATATATCGAGGTAAGTGTAATAGCTCCTCTGCTCCACCAACCTATTGCTCATTGGTAATGGGAGCTTCATTGGGCCTTTCAATATTAATAGGAACATGCTCAAAATTAGGAAATCCTTCATCAAATTGATTCCTAATAGGACTAGGTGTGTGATCTATCGATCAAGCGAACCTCATCAAGAGAAACTTGTGTAGGTGAAGGACTAGACTAGGTCTTGGTGAAGGTATGAGGGAGGTAAGTCACCGAACATTAGATGCTTGTGAGTGAAGGGCCTCATCAATAGTATGGCTGAAGGATTACCATCGTAGTATTGGTAGAAGGTAAAGTAACAACATTATCCTCATCGACAACCTCATTCCCTGAGGCAACATATCGCTAATAAAGGAAAATGTGTCCCCTTCAAATTTAGTTCTCATTGAAGCAAATAGCTTTTAGCTCTTTATGGGATAAAAGGCTTGGGCTTGTGTGGTAATGTCTAAAATATACTGAAGAAACCTAGGGTACATAAAAACTTATGCTTTTTCCTATCTATATTTTCAACCATATTATCAAAAATATACTTAGAGAAATTATAAGTCAAACCCAGAGAAAGACAAACAATACCACATCCCAGCTGCGTAGAAAATTGATCCCATCCTCATGATTTATTGCTCATACATTGAAGCAAGGTGTGAATCAAAAATCTCCACATAGGACACAACTGATTCTTCAACCACATATCAGTCCTTACACCCTGATATCCAATAGCTCTTAATCCAACAAGAATATCCACCGCATTAGAATGATAAACCCCATTTGCATCATCCAAACGAAGTTGTCTTCTTATCAGCTCCTCTCGCTTCAATATACTCTGTTCCGTCAACAATAGCTACAATTTCTGTATCATTCCTCTTTTCAGCAGTTGCCCAAAATTGTTTAACCAAAGATTCATAAATCACTTTAGGAGAATGCGTTAAAGCATAATGAATCTTGGATCTCAATAGGAATTCTACCATTGGTTTATACAACTCATCACCCTTGTTCCCCTGAAGGCGAAAACTTTATTATGATCATGCTTGAATTGAAGTGCCATGAGAAATATTGAAAGTCAGGGCAATGATTCACACAAGAGGAAGTGTTTTGAATTTGCGTAATGAGGAAAACTTTTAATTTGAGACGAAGATATGCGAATAGAGAATAAGTAGTAGTTGCCCAATTTTGGTCAAGAGTTGACCATCTTGGCCGATGTACTTCTACTTTTACCCAATGTAACTTTCAACGGCAAAACACTATCCATTCTCTGAAGAATACTAATCGGCGAGAAATAGATCACGATTCAAGAAGCTTCATAAATATTTTTCTTGTTTCACCTACACGCATTAAGTCTCATTAAGTCTTGAAACTGTCTATAAAACAATCCCAATGCACACATAACTCTTCATCAAAAACCCCAAATAACATTGCAAACCCTAATTGCATCAATGCTCCAAAATTAATCACAACTAACCATGAGTAGATCCTCCCAATCACCCTTTCATCGATGACAATACATCCTCCATGCGCCTCGAAAGGTGGAAGAAGAATTATTTGTCAAGCAATCCGTGCAATGATGAAGACAACTCATCCACAAGTTCTTATGTATCACCTTATGAAGACTTCGGATGAGGAATCAACTTCAAAGAGAGTGAAAGAGCCTGTTCTTCCAGTTGTGAATGTGTCTTCCATTGTCGTTGATGATTCTGATGACTCCTGTAAGGAGAGAACATCTTACTCCCAACCTCCAAAGACCTCAGCGAAGGCCACGTGCTAGAAATCCGCCACTCCCTAAGGATAGAGAGGTGGTTCTAGCACTTCCTGCTTCATATCATGGTGCATCATCACATATCATATAAAGGAAGAGTCAAGAAGGTGGAAGAATTGCTTTTGGTGAAATCAGTCCAGATGAAGCACAAAGGACATATGTGGTCATTCATCATCATCATCTTCATTTTCATCAATCCATCCTTCCCATTTTGATCCTTAGCTTCTTCGTCGTACCGGTCATGCATATCCAATCATCGAGATAGAATGAATGGGTGGTTATGCAAGACTTCACAAACGCATATCCAGCATCTAGTGTGAAAGATGTGAGCGATCATGCATATCCAACGCCTGTTAGATGTTGGAATAGATGATATCAACTAGGTTAGGATTAGTAGTTCATGTAAAGCACTTTCCTTGTAGTTGCATTTGATGTTGATTATACTCTGTAAGTTTGTAAAGCATTTCTCGAATGAATGAATGAACAATTTGCTTCAAAGATTTTAGTAGAAACAAATAACTCACTTCAAGACTTTAAATTCGGTAGAAACAAGCTTTAGAGCTTTCTTGACCATATTCCAACTTAACAACCATGGTAAATTCAACTGAATAACCAATCGCAAATCATAACAAACACAAAGAAAACACACAAACCAAACAAAGACAAACCAAACTATCATTACATTAGCTGGTTAGTGTTAGAGAACAGAATCATAAACCAAAAAATCAAACAAATTTACATAAAACAATGCAAAGTATACACAAATCCTTCCCTGAGGCATATGCCTCCCCTGAGGCCTATGCCTCCCCTTAAACTTTGCGGTTAAGGGTTAAGCATACCAATATGGACCACAAGGTGTTGAAACCTTGGTCCATCAAAAGCTTTTGTTAACAAATCGGCCACATTATCATCAGTGTGAATTTTAACCACTTTTATCAAATGTTTGTCATATGCATCTCTTATAAAGTGGTGCATGATTTCAATATGTTTTGTTCGACTGTGAAAAACTGGATTTTTAACAATGCATATGGTACTTTGATTATCAATAAAAATTGTTGTGTTCATGAAATTATACCCATAATCCAACAATTGATTTTGAATCCAAAGAAATCAGTCCACGTTAATTGCAGCAGCAACGTAGTCGCTTCATTAGATGAGGTAGCCACAATAGTCTGTTTCTTGCATTGCCAAGAAATCAATCTCTTTCAAAGGAATTGGCAACCTCCAGTGGTGGACCTCCTATCCAGTTTGCACCAAGATAGTCACTATCACTATATGCTTCCGGCTTAAATGGAGATTCTTTTGGGTACCAAAGGCCTAAATGAGGTTGGCCTTTGAGGTACTTAAAGATCTTCTTAACGACATTGAGATGGGAAGTAAGTGGAGTAACTTGATGTCGAGATCAAACACTCACAGCAAAAGTAATATCGTGCCTTGAAGTTAAGTACATCAAAGAACCAATCATAGATCGTAAAGATGTACATTCACCGTGGATCTATTTCATTGTTGATCTTTGACTTTGGAGCTTCATAAGGTGTAGTGGGCGATCCTTACACTCTCCATACCAAACTTCTTTAAGATGTCCCTCACATATTTGTCCTGACCGATAAAGATACCATCGGGTTTCTCGCTAACTTGAGACCCAAAAGAAAGTCATTTCTCCCATGGCACTCATCTGAAACTCCCTCCGCTTCATTAGCTCCTCACACTCCCTGCACCAAGCTTCCTTTGTGGATCCAAAAATAATGTCATCCACATATACTTGCACAAGAATAATGTCTCAGGGAATTCTTCTTCGGAAAAGTGTTTTATCTATGGCACCTCTTCGATATCCATGCTTCAGCAATCGATGAAAGCTAGCATGCCAAGCTCGTGGTGCCTGATGTAGTCCATAGAGAGCTTTGAATACCTTGTAAACATGAGTAGGATGATCAGGATCTTCAAATCCTTTAGGTTGAGTGACATAAACCTCTTCTTGTATTTCACCATACAGAAGGCCTTTAACATCCATTTGATATACCATAAATCCCATGTAGGATGCATAAGCCAAGAAAATCAGTATGGCCTCAACTCTAGCCACAGTGCAAAACACTTCATCATAATCAATTCCCTCCTCTTGTCTATAACCCTGAGCAACTAATCTTGCTTTGTTTTTAATGACAACACCTCTTGCATCTCTTTTATTCTTCAAAATCCATTTAGTACCAATTGCATACTTGCCATGCAGCGGGGTAGTGGTACCAATATCCAAACCTGCAGATTTTGAAATTGTTGCATCTCTTCCTGCATTGCCTCAAGCCAACTTGAATCTTCAAGAGCCCCAGTAACACCGGGTTGGTTCCACTTGAGAAAGAAGCAAGCAAACAGACAATGTTCATAGTCGTGTGATTGTCTCTTTCGATCCGAGATATGAAGAGAGAAAGCCACTTGACCATATTTAGAACTTGCCACCGTATTCCCCTTGTTCTAACGATGCATTAGTATCACCAATAATATTTGACTGTGGATGAGTGTTGTGAATCCTTTTAGTAGTAGTTGTGTTGACTTCAATGGAAGAATCAAGATTAGTCATAGTAGGTTAAAAATAAGTGTCATAAGAAGGTGAGGTGAAGATTCCAGCTTTGGGTTGATTATTACTAAGATAGGATCTTGAAAAATGAGTATAAGGATCTCCAAAGTCTATGGACACTTGAGTAGAAATGGGAGTAGCAGATAGCCTTTAGCAGAAATGATAGAGAAACCGGATCATGTTGATAGAATTGAGGTTTCCACATTGTTCTCATTTGCACTCTCCTCGGCATTCCTTTCAAAATCTAGATTAGCACATACTCTTGTTTTTCAACCTAGCAAGATCCTCTCGCATAATTGGACCCGCCTTCACTCTCCAGCGAAGTAACTTTAGAAATGTCACCTGAAAAATTGTTAGGGGAGAAAGAAGGCACTACAATGGGTTGCTCATCATCTTCAAACTCACTTCGTGGAATCAGACCGGAATGCACTATTGTTAGTTGGAGACTTTTGAGTATCTGCTTGTTGGTTAGCCATATGTCTAGAATAACCCAAATAATCGCTAAGTAATCAAGATCAAAGACCAAACATGACCACAATCCTGTGAACATTAGGCTTGTCTTCTAAAACCTCGGGTTCAATGTCTCCTCTATCTTCTTAGTAGATAAATTGTAAACTCTGTACTTTACTATGAGCCAATATCCCACAATATAACCATCATTAGCTTTTTCATCAAATTTGCCCAATGGATCACTTGTATTCAGAATTGTCACTTGACACCCAAAAGGTTTAAGGTAATGAATAGCAGGAACTTTCCCATAGAGAAGTTCATATGGTGTTTTGAAGTATGGTCTAGTAATGGACACTTATTCAAGACATAACAAGGTGCCTACAACCAAATTCAAAACATGGTGGGTAGCTTAGAGTCTCGGCATTGATCTTGCAAACCTCTATGAGGTCCTATTTTTCTTTTCTGCCACCCCATTTTGTTGTGGGGTTCTTGGAGTGCTATAGTCCCTTTTGATTCCTTTAGACCTACAGAGTTCTATAAGTATAGCATTTTTGAACTCTGTCCCATTATCACACCGAATTCCTTTAACCTTTTTGTTCAACTGATTCTCAATAAGGGTAATGAACTCTTTCAAGATTGGAGATGTTTCATCTTTGGTCCTTAGAAAGAATACCCAACAAAATTTGCTATAACCATCGGTGATCACTAGACAAAAATACTTTTGATCAATGCTTCTAACTTGAGTTGGACCAAATAGATCCATATGAAGCAAGCGAAGAGGTTCGAAATAATGCTCACAGCAGTCATGACTTTGTATGAGGCTCTATGTTGCTTTCCTTTATTGCGCAACGCTTATGATCATTAGTAAATACTTTGGAAGGAAGACCTTCAACAAGACCAAGTTTAGAGAGCTTGTTTATGGTCTTGAAGTTGACATGGGCCATCCTCCTATGCCATTTGGTAGACTCATCCAAAGATGCTTTAGCCACCAAACAAGTTAATTCACCTTCTGGTTTAACAACATCATTAAGTTGAATGTATAGAGATTGTGATTCGGTGAACTTTCAAAGAGAATTGAAGTGTCTTCTAGGAGTTTGTAGTCTTTAGATAGCACAAGACATTCATCCTCTGTGAAGAGTACTTTGTTCTTGGTGTCATAGATTTGTGAGACTGAGAACAAATTGAAGTGTTGGAGTTCCTTGACATAGTATACATTCTCAAAGTCCGGTTGAGGTGTTTTGATGGTCCCTTTCCCAGTACTTCTTCCATCACTTCCTCCAAAGGTTACATTGCCTCCTCCTTCAATTGATACAAAGTTATGCATCATATCCCCTGCTTTCCTGTTACATACTTCTTGAACCACCACTATCAACAATGCCAACATCTTTATGCTTAAGAGGATGATTCTACACAACAAAATAATACAAAATATTAGTACACTATATGGAGGCTCAAGTCATTGCTGACTTGAACACCTTGTGGATCATGTGAATTATGCCATGCAGATGTATAGGATCCACTATTGTTCTTGGGTTTCCATTGAAATTTAGGTCCCTTTTTATTCCAAGAACAACCTGCGGGACTGACTTAGTGATATCAGGTTCCTGTCCCGTCGGTCAGTGAGTCACCATATCGGCCAATAACCATTCTTAAAATATGAACTTGTTGGTTGTATATATGGTCTTTGTGGTCTTCTCAAGGAAAAGGAGAATTAGGTGCTTGTGGAACATAAGGGGTATAGCATTAACATTGGTCCACATTGGTCTAGATGTCCTAGAATCACCACATCTATTCATTCTTTGCTCATGAAAATCACAATCCTTAATTAAATGAAATTTACTTCTACACACAAAATATGTCTTCTGTTTAGAAGATTTATTCAAACCAAAAGATGTTCTAGTACAAGCGAGAGTATTCAAACCAAAACCATGAAATTGTTTTCTTGTTATTATTATGCAAAAATTAAAAGCAAGTCTTGAGGCAAGTCTTGGAAGATGATTCCTTGGCGACAACTCGACATGCTTATTGGTAGTCTTGGGTGCATGCGGGGTGTAGACTTGGGAAGGTCGGACTTGTCATTTGAATCACACTCTGTAGACCCTTGCTCGGAGGACTTGTCACTTTGTACACAAGAGACAAAGTCATTAGAAGAAGTATCGGGTCGGCAAGTCAGTTGACTTTTTACCATAGAGATGATGTGATCCATCAAAGTCATCAGAAAGGGTAAGGTCAACAGGCATAGGTATTCCTCTAATAGATCACGTCTGACATGTAGGTCACCTTCTTTAACATAATTAGCTAAGCTGGCGGTGTGGATTTCGTGTGTCATCTCTAGCTTCTAGTCCTACATATTTCGAAAGCCTAAACCTATCCCGAATGGAGCTTGACTCTTGTATAAATGACTAGCTAACTTTTTTCCATTTAATAACCATTCGTTATGCCTAGCAATTTTAGTATCTAGTTTCTCTTTTAGTTCTAGATTTTAGACACTACATCTGCTCTCAACTTCTCGAGATATTTCAACTCATTCTTAGCACATTCAATCCCTTTCCAACACACCTATTTTCTCAGCATAAGCTATTTGATTCTTCTGAAACCAAACCTTTTGTCTTTCTAGTGTTTTTTAAAGCCTGTTTATAAGCTTCAACTTCTACAAAGTATTCATTATATTTAGGTTTCAAAATATCATAAGCTTCTTTTAGTTCATTATAGCGCTCACTACAACCAAACAAACAATTTGTACACGAGAGATGCCCATCAGGCAATCGATCATGACTATCCTTTGAAGTATAGCTTGCAATCAAACCACATTATCAGGACCATCATTCGGGCTCATGATGCTTCCGATACGTTGCTTTCAAGAGTGACCAAAGCTGCTGATCCCTTTGAAGTTCAGATTCCTCTGATTCTGGCGATAAGTAGAGTATCTCGTCTCATCACCATTTTCTGTCTTTGCACTCTCGAAAGTGACCCATCTGTTGACATGTGAAGCATTTGACTTTCCTTTTGTCAAACCTGGGATCTCTTCCTTTGGAATCCAAACCTTGACCTTTGCTCAAAATTTTGATATCCATGGACGACCTGACCCACCGCACTAGGCTTTATCTCTTCCATCTCCATTGGATCCACTTGATCTAAATCCTCATATGCCGATTCTGGCGAGGATCATAATCGGACAATGAAGGATCCAAGCACATCTTCCATTATACCTCCAGATTTAGAATTGGATGGAGTGCTAGTGTAAGATGATGATGAGTAAGTTGGACTTGGACCATGACTCATCGTAGGGGTAGAGGCTCCATGAATCTTTGTGTGACTTGCGGTAGATGATGATCTAAAAGGACTTCTTACATCATGTTCAAGAGCTTTAAGTTTGTTGTACTGACTCATCAAAGTAAGCATATCTAAACCTTTTGCTTTTAAAGCAATGCTCACTTAGCAGGGATGGAGGTAATGACCTCAAGAACTTAGAATTACAATCATCATTATCGGCTTTGCAGGCTGATTTAATTGACTTAAAATCTTGTGAAACTTGTCATAGCCCTTGTGAATTCCTTCCTCTTTAGAGATTTGAAAGTCTTGGCTGTTGTCATGACATGGACTTTCTCATTCTTCTAGACTCCTCATTCCCACCGAACTTAGCCTTAATAGCTAACCATATGTCCTTTGCATCTTCCACAAAGTGAAAATCACTTAAGTGATCCTCGAAATAGCTTGAAGAAGAATGGTTCTCCATTGGTTTCTCTACGGTACCGGTAACTCTTCGGCCGGTTTGCATGGGAGGAACATGAGTCATCTTTCAACAAAATCGGTGGTAGTTTTCTTCAAACTATTTCCCTTGGCACTATCTCCCATAGATTCCAATCAATGTTGGAGATCCAGTTACGCATCTTCATGCCAAAGGTCATTCCTCTCTTTAGGTAAGGAAACTTAGCATTCTTGTTGGAGACTAAGATGTTGCTGATTGGTGGTGTTATGGTTGTTGGTGATTTAACATCAGCGTCGATCTGAGTATAGTGAGTTATGTACTTGGATGTATTGGTGTTAAGAAAACACGTCCTTAGTATCGTGAGACTAACAGGCTCGATACTGATTGTTGAAAACTAGAATACCTTGATAGATCTTGAGCTTAGTAGATCGTTAGTATTGCTGTGTGTCACAAACGGACTAAAAATCTACAACTTGTATTTTGTAGCGAATATAAACACAAGTATGAAACGATAACTAAGAACTTCTTTGATCCTATGGATGCGTTATATTAAAAAACTTGTTTAAGCATTACATAATTCATTCTATTGTGTTCCTTTTATAGATAGGAACCACAAACAAAACCCTAGTTTCCCAAGAAGCGTATAAACATAAAACTAAATAAGATATACACAATCACTTCCTAATAAAGCTCATGTATATCGGACTAAATAAACTAAACGGAATAATAACAGGAAACAAACTAAACTTCAGTAAACTATGTCTTGTTGAGAAACCATACCCTTCATTTAATCCATTCGTGAGAAACAATAACATAATTCGTACTTCACATAATTCCCAACACTATACAACTTGACTTCAACAGGTTGTCCATCTTCATCCTTGCCCAAAGAGTTGATAGATTTGATAGGTGTATTAACTGGCTTCATAGTATCAAAATTGAACTTCGTAAGTATGTCAGATACATACTTGTCTTGACTTATGAAAATTCCCTCCTTGGACTGCTTAACTTGAAGTCCCAAAAAGAAAGTTAACTCACCCATTGAACTCATTTGAAATTCATGCGTTAATTTAAACTACCGACCATGGTGTTTGGTAGCTCCAAATATGATATCATCAACATAGACTTGAACTAGCATGATATCCTTCTTGTCTCTCTTGATAAACAAAGTCTTGTCAATGGCTCCTCTTCTGTAACCATGTTGCAATAAGAAAGTAGAGAGTCTCTCATACCAAGCTCTAGGTGCTTGATGAAGGCCATAAAGAGCCTTAACCACCTTATAGACTTTGTTTGGATGTATAAGATCTTCAAAACCAGGAGGCTGTTTGACATAAACCTCCTCTGTAATAGTGCCATATAAAAGGTCTTGACATCCATCTGGTAAACGAAATCCCATATAGGATTCAAAAGCAAGGAAGATTGAATTGCTTCTATCCGCTACTGAGCAAATACTTCATCATAATCTACTCCTTCTTTGTCTGTAGCCTTGAGCTACTTACCTTGTTCTTGATGACATTCCCTCTTTCATCTCTCTTGACTCACGACACCCATCGGTGCCAATAACTCTCTTTCCATCTGGCAGATCATAATACAAACTTCTTGAAGTTTAAATTGAAGATGTTCTTCTTGCATAGCTTCAACCACTCTCTTAGATAGTGCAGAGCTATATTCTTGGGTTCTTCTTGAGAGATGAAACAAGTGCAGGCATGTCGATGATCCTTATGATTCAACTTTTTTGTTTATACACAAAGCTAAGTAAAGCATTGTGTGGCTGAGAAAATCCTTTAGCTTTTGTTCTTGTTAACACCGGATGTAGAAGGACCAATGATTTGATCGGTGGGATGATTCTTATGAACTCTTGTGGTAGGATTAGAACTTCAAGATTATCACCCAATTAGTGAAGTCGCATCTTCATTGGGATCTGAGAAAATACCTTCATCTTCAAACTCATCATCAGTTTCTTCTAAGCCAGGCATGGTAGGATCATCAAATCATCAAAAGTGCTATCAATAGGTCTGCAGCGATTACTTTGTTCGAAAGTCTTGTCACAAATCTTGTGATAGAACTCTGCAGTCTTGTTCTTTTTCTTTGCTTCTTCATAAGCTCTTCTTTTATCATCATTATAAGAATGTGCTACAACATCTTGAAAAAGCATCTGATTGAGTTCCTCTTGAATAGCTTGATCCTCAGCAGACAATGAGGATTTTGGTTCATCAGTACTTTGCTTTGGTGCATCAGTACTTTGCTTTGGTGCAACAGGTATGGGTTCTTCATCAGGAAAAGCATCAGATCTAATATGAACTTCATGAACAACATACTGTAAATCTTCTCCATTGTACACAGGTTGATTTTCTTCTCTAACAGGTACATAGTTCATAGAAGGAGTCAAGACCTCAAGATCAAACATCCAATCAGGACCTTTACCGCCGATTTTCTTGATCTTCTAAAAATTCAATATGAAGACAATCTTGAACCTTCTTGGTGACTCTGTTATACACTCTAAAGCCCTTCTTTGGTACAATATCCCAATAAATATCCTTCTTCTGACTTGCCATCAAACTTGCCCAGATTATCAATTGTGTTTAAAATAGTGAGAGGGCATCCAAAAGGCTTCATAAAGCGAATGTTGGGTTTGTTGCCCATCAAGACTCATAAGGTCTTCATGTGGTTTGGTGGCTGATACTTTGTTAGCACATAGCAAGCGGTACTACGACCGATCGAGAATTGAATAGGTAATAGTGAATCTGCAAGCATAGTTACGGGCTTCAATCAAAGTCCTATTCTTTCTCTCTCAACACCATTACTTTGGTGTTCTTGTAATCTTGAACTCCCTCTTGATTCCTTTGTTGGCACAAAATTCATCCATAAGTTTGTTCTTGAATTCAGTTCCATTATCACATCTAATACCTCTAACTTTGAGCCTCAGTTGATTTTCAAGTGCTATTATAAGATTATGAATAGCATCAAAAGTATCATCTTTAAATCCCAAGAAAATACCCAGATCTCTTGCAATCATCTGTCACAACTAAGCAGTACTTTTTTGTTTAGACTTGCAACGAGCAGGTCCAAACAAATCCATATGTAACGACTCAAAGGTTCTCTAATATTACGTCCTCAAGCTTCTTGCATGAAGCTTTGTGTTGTTTACCCTTCTTGAACGCCAAACATGAGTGATCATTCTTGTAGTCTTTAAGGTAAACCTCTAACTAAATTTCCTTTGACGGTTTGTTGATGTTCTTGAAATTTACATGGCCCAATCTTCTATGCCAGCGTGCTTGCCGGATATTGTTTTCCACTAAACATGTGGCTCTCCAAAGAGTGAAGACTCTTCATGTCCAGACTATACACATCATTAGTTCTTGGTACTCTAAGTACTACCAAGTTATCATCAACGAGGTTTGAATTAGGGGAAAGGATGAGACATTACGTGTTAGTGAATAACCAGGATGCTTTTATCCACATTTGAGAGACTGACAAAAGGTTGAACTTGAGCTCCTTCACATATTTAACATTCTCAAAGTCTATACGCCCTGCTTTGATGGTTCCTTTTCCTGTGATTCTTCCTCCATTGGGATCATTCCCAAATGCAACTTTTCCTCCACAAATAGATCTAAAATCGGCGAATCTCCTTGTCTCCTGTCCTGCTTCCAGAGCAACCACTATCCACGATAAGATGATCTTTAAGCTCTCTTACGGGTTGCCCTGCACAAAGATAAAGAGTTAGTGTCTTTCGAGAACCCAAGATCTGACTTGTGTTCCCCTTGGGTAACAAACTCAAATTCCTTGAGTATGTATCCTTCAGTTTTGTGGGCGAGAATCAAGTATTATCTTTTGTTTTAAAACTTGTGGTGGATTTTCAGCAAAACTTTCTTTTTCAACAGAAATCACTTTTTCTTTATTATTTTCAACCAAAATCTCTGTTTCACTTTCACTTGTTGAAAGTACTGTTTGTTCACCATCAGTACTTTCCTTCTGAACCCATTTGGTTTTAACTTCTGGTGAAGAGTCCCTTGATCTAGCTACTCTTACGGAGTTGTAGCCTTCTAGGCGATAATAATTTGATCTCCTAGGCTTTCCATTCCAAAAAGTGTTTACAGTACCTTGATTGTTTAAAAATCTAGCAGTACTTTGAGAAGGTACTGCTTGAGTTCTTTGAAAATTATTTGAAGGTACTAGTGGTTTGCAAAAAGGTTTGTGAAAAGTTGCTATGGTTAACCCTATTTGAATGAGTCCAGACTGGTTTATTCTCTCTAGGTTTTTGGTTTGCAGACTTGTTCTTTGGAAATTTACTAAGATACTCTGAGTGAAATTCACAGTGCTTAATCAGATGATCAGGACTATAACAAACAAAACACAGTTTTTGACCCATACTTCCAAAATGTCTTCCTCTATGTCTATGACCATAACTATTCTATCTTCTAGGGGAATGATTAAAACTGTTTTGACCAAAGTTATCCCAAAAAGGTTTAGCAGTATCTTGAAAAGATTTTCCTAAAGGTACTGTTGTAGCAGTACTTTGAGTAAAAGGTACTGCTTGACTTTTAACATCATTATCCTTAGGGTTTTCAATAGTTTCTTTTGGGGTTTCAGACCTAGATTTACCAAGAAGCTTTTTCCTAAACTCTAGACTGTCTACTCCAAAATGAGAAACATCAGGCCTAGGGGGTTGATGACTTCTAAATGGGATGAGGGACTGCATGATAACCATTGTCTTTCTTAAACTCAGGGGGTGTGTCACTAACTGATTCCTCATTACTAGACGTGTCTACATAATTAATGAGTTCATCATCACTAGTGGTTATATCTTCAAAATCACATTCATCCTGATTACTAGGTGGGTTTTCTATGTTATTAAAGTCCATGCCAAAACCTAGTCCTGTTCTAATGTAGGCTCTTCTTTGTTTTTCAACATAACTAACATGAGATAGACCAGATTCATTCCAGGCATCAAACTTTGCTAACAATTCATCTCTCTCCTTAGTCAGTTTTTCTATTTCAGCAATCTTACAATTTAATTTCCATTCACTTAGTTTTAGCGATAATCTACATGTTCATACTTTTACGCTGGCCATTTCATTATTTTCATGTGTTAAGATTTTGGCTTCCATAGACTCTAAAGTAATTTGATAGCCAGCTACCTCAGACCTAGCCCTTACACAATTATCTCTTTTAATCACATAACTAATAAGTAATTTTTGATAAAAATCATGACAATTTGAGCATACTTCAGAGATAGGGGGTGAACTTGGTGAAGTAGCCACCATTGCAAGTAGAACAGGATCATCTTCACTCTCCATGCTCCAATCAAAGCTTCCTAAACCATCTCTGGATTCCAAAGCAGCATGTTCAGTTTCCTCATCAAAAACTGTGCTCCAATCAACTTCTTCCACTGCTTCCTCCACAGCTACCATACAATAAGTTACTGGTTCTTCATCAAACTCAGCACTCCAGTCAACCTCTGATAAACTTTCTTGAGCAACCAAAGCCTTTGTTTCAGTAATATGAATTTCTTTTAGCTCAAGCTTTGGTTTCTCAGACATCCTGTTTGCTTGATATTTAGCAAACCTGCATTCCCTTGCAAAGTGTCCAATCTTTTGACAATTGAAGCATTCAATTTTGGATTTGTCAAAAGTAATTCCCTGTTTTGGTTTGAAGTCAATGCTTTTTCTGTCTTTTCATATACTTCTTGATCCTTGCAGTGATCATAGCAACTTGCCACCTGATATCTATTTCTTCAAGAGCATCCTCTTCAATCTGTGAGAGATCCTCTTCATAAGTGACAGGTAGAGAAGCTTGCTATGCAAAGAAAGAGCATACAACTTCATCTGAGTGGAGGGAATGTGTTGTTGTGGGTTCGGAGCAAGGTGGGGGTAGAATAGGTAACAGTACTTTGAGCAACGGTACTTTGAGTAGGAGAAAGTACTTTTGGTGGAAATGCACGCCTCTTCGATGACGAGAAAATCTTGTGAGATTTGGGCTGGTTTGGCCATTCATCTCATGCTCATACACCTTGGATGGTTGTAGAGATCATCAAAGTCCATCATATCCAAACCAGGTTGTCCTCTGATCATTGTTGCAATCACATGCCATGTCGATGGCAAACTCCTCAGGAACTTAAGATTAGCATCTTCAACTGAAACTCTGCTTTGTATAACAATCTTGAGTAGGTTTTGGAATCTGTCATAAGCAGCATCAAGGCCTTCTCTTTCTCCAATAGTGAATGTTTCAAATTGTTGCTTCAACAGATTTATGTGAATCTTTTTGGAAGCATCATTACCTCCAAACCTTGTCTTGAGAGCAGCGCATAGTTGCTTGGCATCCTTAGCATCATGGAACTTGAGTAGGTGTCCATCAGGAATGGCAGATAAGAGAATGTTGAGAGCCTTCTCTTGATTCCTTATTGTAGCTGCTGGTAAGACATCCTAAGGTGCTTTAGGTTGTCCAGGAATATCAATAGGTTCTGGAACGACTTCATTACCATTGACAATTACATTCCATAGTGCATGGTCTGTAATGGCAATGTACTGCCTCATCTTCATGCTCCATAGGTCGTACTCTCCCTTCTTGATGATTGGGATTCTTAGTGAGGTGATGGATGGTGGTGGAACAACTTCAGTCGACATCTTTAGGTTTTTGTTGTTAACAGGGTTTTAGGGTTTCTTCTTAGTCAGAGCTTCCACACAAGCTTTGATACCACTTGTTGGATCGATGTACTCTAACCAAACTAACTTAAATAGCTTGTTAATGGTTAAATAACCTCAGATAAATCCTAAGTTATGAACATTGAAACACTGAGCAAACTCTATTAAGTATGTGGAATTTACTTAACAAAGCTAAGAAGAATATAAATTTAACTTTCAATGATTTTATTAATAACTCTAAATCTGCTTGTTATGCAGACTCTTTAACAACTCTAATAATATTGAACTCTCTAAAACTCTAATAATCGGCGTCGTCTAATGCCAATCTAGGGGTCCTTTTATAGGCTCAAGGATAACCCTATCGGTTTACAACTTGTAACCGCAATGCGAGTAATCTAACAAAGAATATTCTAGAATTACAAAGCTTTCCATAAACGAATATAGCAGTTCTTTTAGCCTTGCGGTACTTTGACTTCGACAGCAGTACTTTGACTTCTTCTTTAGCAGTACTTTGACTTTTCCAGTACTTTGTCATTCTTCGGCACTTTCATATCCCAACATTGTTAGTCTCCTATCAGTAGGTAGTATGGATAGCGCTATTAGAGGTCGGCCAACCTCTCGTTGATGTTACGGGAATATATATTTATTCTAGGGCTTTGCACGGCATACATTATTATATACGTGGTGCTATATTGTGAACTATTATGACAACGTATAATTGACTACTAGACATACTACTTTTATGCGAGTGGGTTGTGAACATAGTTCAAGTCTTGTATGGGCGGGACTTGCTGGCTGAATGGATTGACAACGCCTTTGCCTTGTGGACTATTCTCAAAGACCAAAAACTTAGACTCTCTCTTAAGAGTTTTCATATTATATGAAACGTGTGTAGTCACCAACAATTTTTATAGTTGACCCGTTTTCTCTCATGCATTTAAGGTGATCGTCAGTAAGGTTTTCTTCAAGGTCTTTGCATAATGAAGTTTTCACATGTCACTACTAATCATTATGTATTAAAACGCAATCTTTTGGGAATGAAACTTTATATTTTAAATTGCCGATGTCAGCTAAACTAATATTGTAATGATGTACTCTTTCCTTTAAATCTTAAATGTTGGTATGTTCTATTATCTTATGCTTGTGTTCCTTTCTAGTTATACCTCCTGTTTTCGCTTAGCGGGGTGTGACAGATTGGTATCAGAGCCTAAGGTTATAGAGAATGCCGATTTTAAAAAAATAAAAATCGTAACTATTACCATAATAAAGTTTTATTAGACATCGAACATCATACAAGTCGACTAGTCCTAGCGTTGCATCGTTAATCCTAAATTATGCATAGCCTGATCACCTATGTCTAATTCATGAAGAATCATGCAATGATAAGAGTTGTAGTCTTGGATCACGTTTAGTCGAGTTTTAAGAGTCTGGTTACCTGGAATTGCA
Organism: Chrysanthemum makinoi; assembly: GCA_910596185.1. Classification (NCBI taxonomy): domain Eukaryota; kingdom Viridiplantae; phylum Streptophyta; class Magnoliopsida; order Asterales; family Asteraceae; genus Chrysanthemum; species Chrysanthemum makinoi. The sequence continues at coordinate 41,180,329 of OU343222.1, read as the reverse complement.
TTGGTCGGGTGGGTATGCATAACATTTTTTTTTCTTTTTGTTCACGTTTACGTTACCGTACGTTGTTTATACCTTCTCTTTGCTACCTTACGACTCGCTAGACTAAGCATGTCTCTGTTCCTGTCATATTTCGATCACTATAACACAAATTACAACCATTCCGCACCTCATCTGCCGTGGTTCAGTGTCGTTTACTCAACCCGATGTTTTGGTCCACTGCAGGATTATGGCTGCCATGAACACGCGTTCAAGACGCACCAACAATGGAGACCCAAACGATAGTGCTGCAGGATTAGCTGATCTCCTCACTCAGATTGTTACGTATATTGATGCGGACAAAATAATGGAGCGGTACCTCGAACAGCGGTCGGGGATGCAACCTGAACTTTCATGACATGCAAGCCAATGGAATTTGTATGCAGGGTGCCATTGGGCTATCATGGTTCGAGAATGTTAAGTCGAAACTTCGATATTATGAAATGTCTTGAAGAGGATAAGGTTGAGTTCTCTGGCGGTCTACTCTCGAGTCGAGCATTGGCGGGTGGAACAACCAACAACAGACCGGAGAAGAAAGCAAATCGCGTTATCTTGGCAAGCATTCAAGAAACTACTAACTGATGAGTACTGCAGAAAAGATGAAGTGCAGAAGCTGGAAGCAAATTTTGGAACCACTTGATGGTAGGAGTAGAAATAGACAAATACACGGCCCTTTTCCATGAGCTAACTAGAATAGTTCCTCACATGGTTTCCACTGTAGAGAAGTTGATCGACCGATATATTTAGGGATTGATACATGAAATCAGGAGGGATGTCACCTCATCAAACACAACCACTCTGCAAGCCGTTATGGGTATGGTGTACCGCTTAACAAATGATGTGATCAGGTCTGGTGAACTAGCGAAAGGAAAATACAGTGGACGAAAGAGGCAGGAAGATCAGCAAAGAAGCCGTGACCAAAATCAACAGGACACGAGACAACGAGTAGTTGGAAACTACGGAGCAATAACTCAAGGGCCGGAAGATACACAAGTCCACATCCTATGTGCACTTTCGATGTAACTATCACCACTTCCGAGGCCCAAGTGCACCAAATGTGAATGAGCGGGCCACTTGTGCGAAATAAACAAGCGGGAACCAAGGACAAAGGCGGCATGTTACAAGTGTGGAAGTCTAGATCACCGAAATACGTCCAAAGTTGAAAAGAACTCCCCAACCAGGAGAAATCATCCAAACGGCGTTGGCAATAGAAGGCCCTCAAGATCAGAACATTGATATTCCCCCCGCACGTGGTCGAGCATTCTATGTGGGTACTGAGGAAGCCCGCAATGCGTAACGGGTACATTCTTTCAAACAACCACATTATTTCCATACCACATAAGTTTGAGTGCATAACTTACTTCCAATTCTTACCATGCTCACGACATTGACTAATCTGAGACTTAACGACATCGAACTTAGTTATATTTTTTTTGTTGATTTAATGGGTGTAAGCAATTCCAAGATCGAGCAAATCTTTCAAAATACTCATTCCAAGATGTTGAATTACTCCTTACTGACAACTTGTTTCCTAGCTTGATCTAGTGACAGTTATTGTTTGATGAGTTGCAAAAATCAAGCTAAGAGTCAAGTTGTTACTCAAACCGATTTAGTTTTATCTCATGACAGTTCTTGTTTGATGAGTTGTGAGATTGAATTAGAATCGACTACCTAAAGGTCTTTTGAAGGCTTCACGTTAAATGGGAAAGTTTGCTAATCAAATCTGACCACGAGAACGTACTTTTGTAGAACAATCGAGCTGAATTCAGGGACTGAATTCTTTTAACGGCTGGAGACTGTGACAACTCGTAATTTTTGAGTCACTGTTAAACTCCGATATTCACTTTTCATTTTCAGAAAAAGTTACTATTCACTATCGTAGTTTGCACTATTCACCATTTTTCAAAAATTTATTTTTCGAGTATTACCTACTAGTAAAGTGAGAGTTACACTGCGTATAGAGAAACATCATTTGGTGCACATTATATAGACTAGAGTTAGTCTACACATTTTCAGTATCATCATTTTTATTTTTTTATGTCATTCATGTGTTTGCACTTTTATTTTGATTATATTTATTATATAATTAAACGCGTTTACACGATTTTGTGCACGAACGATGTACCTGATACTCTTAACAAAGGTCCTAATATATTTTTACACTCATTAAAATGTTACAAAAATTCTAGAATTGTTTTACCTCATATTTCTAATTCATTTATTATATATATTCTTAAATATATACATTTGATCGAATTTAGTAATTACTGGCGGCAATTTTTTAAACACCCGATACTTGCACAAATTATATTTTTATAAAATTTATAACTTCATTACACTCTATTTTGTTCGCTAAAATTCATTTCTAGCTACTTAATACCCAAAATTAATACCAAATGCATTGTATACTAGATATTATTGAACACAATATTAGACAAAGCATGGGTTTCCCCACCTTTTCCTCTTATTCGACTGAAACACACAACTCAACCATACCACATGTGAAAATTTTCAACTAGCATTTGTACTAATGTATATTTAATTGATATAGCCATATTTGATATTTTTATATTATTATTAAAGGGACCTAGAGTTCATTTATTTTACAAAAAGAAAACATACAATCTCTCCCAAAACCTTAGGTTCATTAAGGGTGCAAAGGAAAAAAAAAGTTTGGTTTTGATCATTTCAAGTGTTATTCAATCTTTTATGGGTTTATATATTAGTTAAAAAATCTTTTTGGAGTAACCATTGGGGTATATTGTTCTTGTTCATATCATATTTTCATCATCTTCAAGGAAGACTCAAAAATCATTTTTACATTTCTACTTATTTATTTTATACATGACATATGCTTATTGATATGTTTATTATGTTTCATGTGCTTATTTTCATCAAATATATCACCCTTTTCATGTTTGTAAAATTTATGTTGAAAACAAGTAAATATATATATTTTACAAAGTCATTTGGACGAGAAAAATATTTATATACAAGTCTTGAATCATTTTGTTTGATTTGTAGAAGTTAATGTTATAAAATGGTTTATATAGATCTATAATTATTCTACATAAATTTTTGTCATTTCTTTAAGATCTACATTTTAATTATGTTATTATTATCGTTTTGAAACTATGTATATTGTTGAAGAAACTGGTGGAAGAGTTTAGGATAGATTGGTGTTGATATAAGAGTTTTAGTTTACGAAAAATGGATATTTTAAAATATGCGCGGAGGCGCTGCCAAAATTTATAATTTTTGGAAAATCAAATTCTTTTTACAAGATTTAATCAAAGAAATGGAAAATAGATTTTAAAACGAAAACGTGGTCGTTTGAATGGATTAAAATGGAATTGTAACGAATAAGAAACGAGTTTTCTAAATATATTGTCGATAAGTATTTTCAGAAAATTAAATAGTGTGCTGTCCAGATTTTCATCACGGTAAAACTAGGCTTTAAAAGATAAACCGAGGTCCCTCAAACCTGTATTGTAGTATACTTAAATACCTTCGCGAAGATAGGTAGAACTTTGAAAAGGAGTTAAAGCGAGGGAGTTTTACACTATTAATTTTGGTCGAAAACTATATAAAAACACTATTCACAGCTTTTTACCAAAAGCTGTAAAAAATCTTAAATGTCATTTTTGGAGGTCTTAACGATCGTTTCAGGCAAAACGAACTAAATAAACGAAGTAGCATTTTATGTATATATTTTGGTCAAGCCGGAAACTTTTCAAAATATATATTATCGAAACTTTCATATCGTAGTTACGATACGTACTTACTAAAAGTCCAAAAATTTTATGTATATATTTTGGTCAAGTCAGAAACTTTTCAAAATATATATTATCGAAACTTTCATTTCGTAGTTACGATACATACTTACTAAAAGTCCAAAAATATTATATTTTGGCTATCGATAAGAATTATTAAGTAACGTTATATTTTATAACTACGTTTACAATCAAACATGTAGGGGTGATAAAACTTTCATAAATTGCATACACGACGTTATTGCATTACCTAAAACACATTAATACTTTAGGTTGCGGCTAGGGTATCGCGCATTGTTTCCCGTGCACACTTACTTGTAGCGTATTACTTATTGCTTGAGGTGAGTATTCACAATCCTCTTTTTACCGTTTTTACTATATTTTGGGGGTGGAATGTATGAATCATACTCGAACTAAATTGATTATTAGTTTTATGAACTCTTTTGACTTGAACTTTTGAACTTGAATCAAACCCTTGAACTTAATTATGAACTTATGACCTGTTTTGAACTTAATGAACCGTACGTACTATGACCTAAAAGTCTCGCCGTTTTGGTAGAGCGTACATGACCTAAAGTCTCGCCTTATTGGTGGAGCGTGCAAAGTTTCCTATGTTCGGAGCGTTCTTAATTGTATATAATAGTTGTATGATGTACCGTTCGTACATTCGCATTGTTAGTCTCCTATCAGTAGGTAGTATGGATAGCGCTATTAGAGGTCGGCCAACCTCTCGTTCACTATGTTACGGGACACATATTATTTATTCTAGGGGCTTTGCCTGGCATACATTATTATATATGTGATGCTAAATTGTGAACTATTATGACAACGTGTACTTGACTACTAGACATACTACTTTTATGCAGTGGGTTGTGAACACATAGGTTACAAGTCTTGTATGGGCGGGACTTGCAACTGAATGAATTGACAACGCCTTTGCCTTGTAGACTATTCTCAATGACCAAAAACTTAGACTCTCTCTTAAGAGTTTTCATATTATATGAAACATGTGTAGTCACCAACAATTTTTATAGTTGACCCGTTTTCTCTCATGCATTTAAGGTGATCGTCAGTAAGCTTTTCTTCAAGGTCTTTGCATAATGAAGTTTTCACATGTCACTACTAATCATTATGTATTAAAAAGCAATCTTTTGGGAAAGAAACTTTATATTTTAAATTGCCGATGTCAGCTAAACTGATATTGTAATGATGTACTATTTCCTTTAAATCTTAAATGTTGGTATGTTCTATTATCTTATGATTGTGTTCCTTTCCAGTTACACCTCGTGTTTCCGCTTAGCGGGGTGTGACAGATTGGTATCAGAGCCTAAGGTTATAGAGAATGCCAATTTTTCAAATATAAAAATCGCAACTATAACCATAATAAAGTTTTATTAGACATCGAACATCATACGAGTCGACTAGTCCTAGCGTTGCATCGTTAATCCTAAATTACACATAGTCTGATCACCTATGTCTAATTCAGGAAGAATCATGCAATGATAAGAGTAGTAGTCTTGGATCATGTTTAGTCGAGTTTTAAGAGTCTGGTCACCTGGAATTGCATTGGTCGGGTGGGTATGCATAGCATGTTTTTTTTCTTTTTGTTCACGTTTACGATACCGTACGTTGTTTATACCTTCTCTTTGCTACCTTACGACTCGCTAGACTAAGCATGTCTCTGTTCGATCCTGTCATATTTCGATCACTATAACACAAATTACAACCATTCCGCACCTCATCTGCCGTCGTTCGAGTGTCGTTTACTCAACCCGATGTTTTGGTCCACTGTAGGATTATGGCTGCCATGAACACGCGTTCAGGACGCACCAACAATGGAGACCCAAACGATAGTGATGCAGGATTAGCTGATCTCCTCACTCAGATTGTTGCGCATATTGATGCCAGACGAAATAATTGAGCAGGTACCTCGAACAACGGTCAGGGATGCAACTACAAGACTTTCATAACATGCAAGCCAATGGAATTTTATGGCACCGAGGGTGCCATTTGACTGCTATCATGGTTCGAGAATGTTGAGTCGAAACTCAGTATTATGAAATGAACTGAAGAGGATAAGGTCTACTCTAGGGTCGAGCATTGACCTGGTGGAATAACCAACTACATACCAGAGGAAGAGGAGCTGCAATTGCGTTATCTTGGGAAGCATTCAAGAAACTACTAACTGATGAGTACTGCAGAAAAGATGAAGTGCAGAAGCTGGAAGCAGAATTTTGGAACCACTTGATGGTAGGAGTAGAAATAGACAAATACACGGCCCGTTTCCATGAGCTAACTAGAATGATTCCTCACATGGTTTCCACTGTGGAGAAGTTGATCGACCAATATATTTGGGGATTGATACCTGAAATCAGGAGGGATGTCACCTCATCAAACCCAACCACTCTGCAAGCCGCTGTGGGTATGGCGTATCGCTTGAAAAATGATGTGATCAGGTCTGGTGAACTTGCGAAAGAAAAAGACGGTGGACGAAGAGGCGGGAAGATCGACAAAGAAGGCTGTGACCAAAATCAACAGGACAAGAGACAACGAGTAGTTGGGAACTACGGAGCAATAACTCAAGGGCCCAAAAGATACGCAGTCCATACTATGTGCACTCGATGTAACTATCACCACTTAGGAGACGCCCAGGTGCACCAAATGTGGACGGACGGGCCCACTTCGTGCGAATTTCTCAAACAAGGCTGGAACCAAGGACAAAGGCCGGTATTACGAGTGTGGAAGTCTAGATCACCTTCGAATACCTCCCAAAGTTGAAAAGAACTCCCAACCAAGGAGGAAATCATCCAAACCTGGCGTTGGCAATATAAGGCCTTCAAGATCAGAACATTGATATTCCCCCCGCACGAGGTCGAGCATTCTATGTGGGTACTGAGGAAGCCCGCAATGCGTAACGGGTACATTCTTTCAAACAACCACCTTATTTCCGTACCACATAATTTTGAGTGCATAACTTACTTTCAATTATTACCATGCTCACGACATTGACTAATCTGAGACTTAACAACATCGACCTTAGTTATATTTTTTTTTGATTTGATGGGTGTAAGCAATTCCAAGATCGAGAAAATCTTTCAAAAGACTTCATTCCAAGATGTTGAATTATTCCTTACTGAAAACTTGTTTCCTAGCTTGATCTAGTGACAGTTCTTGTTTGATGAGTTGCAAAAATCAAGCTAAGAGTCAAGTTGTTACTCAAACCGATTTAGTTTTATCTCATGACAGTTCTTGTTTGATGAGTTGTTAGATTGAATTAGAATCGACTACCTAAAGGTCTTTTGAAGGCTACGTTCGAAATTGGGAAAGTTTGCCTAATCAAATATGACCACGAGAACGTACTTTTGTAGAACAAGAGCTGAATTCAGGGACTGAATTCTTTTAACGGCTGGAGACTGTGACAACTCGTAATTTATGAGTCACTATTAAACTTCGATATTCACTTTTCATTTTCAGAAAAAAGTTACTATTCACTATCGTAGTTTGCACTATTCATCATTTTTCAAAAATTTATTTTTCGATTATTACCTACTCGTAAAGTGAGAGTTACACTGCGTATAGAGAAACATCATTTGGTGCACATTATGTAGACTAGAGTTAGTCTACATATTTTTAGTATCATCATTTTTATTTTTATGTCATTCATGTGTTTGCACTTTTATTTTGATTATATTTATTATATAATTAAACGCGTTTACACGATTTTGTGCACGAACGATATACCTGTACTCTTAACAAAGGTCCTAATATATTTTTACACTCATGAAAACGTTACAAAATTTCTAGAATTGTTTTACCTCGTATTTCTAATTCATTTATTATATATATTCTTAAATATATACATTTACGATAAATTTAGTAATTACGAAACGACAATTTTTTTAAACACCCGATACTTGCACAAATTATATTTTTATAAATTTTATAACTTCATTTCACTCTATTTTGTTCGCTAAAATTCATTTCTAGCTACTTAATACCCAAAATTAATACCAAATGCATTGTATACTAGATATTATTGAACACAATATTAGACAAAGCATGGGTTGCCCCACCTTTTCCTCTTATTCGACTAAAACACACAACCCAACCATACCACATGTGAAAATTTTCAACTAGCATTTGTACTAATGTATTTTTAATTGATATAGCCATATTTGATATTTTTATATTATTATTAAAGGGACCTAGAGTTCATTTATTTTACAAAAAGAAAACATATCTGAGGTTCGGCCAAGGGTGCAAAGGAAAAAAAAAGTTTGGTTTTGATCATTTCAAGTGTTATTCAATCTTTTATGGGTTTATATATTAGTTAAAAATCTTTTTGGAGTAACCATTGGGATATATTGTTCTTGTTCATATCATATTTTCATCATCTTCAAGTAAGACTCAAAAATCATTTTTACATTTCTACTTATTTATTTTATACATGACATATGCTTATTGATATGTTTATTATGTTTCATGTGCTTATTTTCATCAAATATATCACCCTTTTCATGTTTGTAAAATTTATGTTGAAAACAAGTAAATATATATTTTTTACAAAGTCATTTGGATGAGAAAAATATTTACATACATGTCTCGAATCATTTTGTTTGATTTGTAGAAGTTAATGTTATAAAATGGTTTATATATATCTATAATTATTCTTCATAAATTTTTGTCATTTCTGTAAGATCTACATTTTAATTATGTTATTATTATCGTTTTGAAACTATGTATATTGTTGAAGAAATTGGTGGAAGAGTTTAGGATAGATTGGAGTTGATTTAAGAGTTTTAGTTTACGAAAAATGGATATTTTAAAATATGCGCGGAAGCGCTGCCAAAATTTATAATTTTTGGAAAATCAAATTCTTTTTACAAGATTTAATCAAAGAAATGGAAAATAGATTTTAAAACGAAAATGTGGTCATTTGAATGGATTAAAACGAAATTGTAACGAATTAGAAACGAGTTTTCTAAATATATTGTCGATAAGTATTTTCAGAAAATTAAATAGTGTGCTGTCCAGATTTTCATCACGGTAAAACTAAGTTTTAAAAGATAAACCGAGTCCTCGAAACCTGAAAATGTTGTAGTATACTTAAATACCTTCGCGAGGATAGGTAGAACTTTGAAAACGGAGTTTTAGCACTTTTAATTTTTGGTCGAAAACTATATAAAAACACTATTCACAGCTTTTTACCAAAAGCTGTCAAAAATCTTAAATGTCATTTTTGGAGGTCTTAACGATCGTTTCAGGCAAAATGGACTAAATAAACGAAGTAGCATTTTATGTATATATTTTGGTCAAGTCGGAAACTTTTCAAAATATATATTATCGAAACTTTCATATCGTAGTTACGATAAGTACTTACTAAAAGTCCAAAATTTTTATATTTTTGTTATCGATAAGAATTATTAAGTAACGTTATATTTTATAACTACGTTTACAATCAAACATGTAGGGGTGATAAAACTTTCATAAATTGCATGCACGACGTTATTGCATTACCTAAAACACATTATTACTTTAGGTTGCGGCTAGGTTATCGCGCATCGTTTCCCGTGCACACTTACTTGTAGCATATTACTTATTGCTTGAGGTGAGTAGTCACAATCCCCTTTTTACCGTTTTTACTATATTTTGGGGGTGGAATGCATGAATCATACTCGAACTAAATTGATTATTAGTTTTAAGAACTCTTTCGACTTGAACTTTTGAACTTGAATCAAACCCTTGAACTTAATTATGAACTTATGACTTGTTTTAAACTTAATGAACCGTACGTACTATGACCTTAAAGTCTCGCCATTTTGGTGGAGCATACATTGTTGATCCCAGTCGAGCAAAAGATCTAATATAGAAACTGACTTAACAAAGACTTATTAAGTATCACGCGTAATTTAATACTTAATCTTAAGAAGAAGAACAATGAACATTCAACACCTCAATATTATTATTAATACGAATACTCTAACCAGTATTAGGGTTTTACAACCTTGAAGTGTATCGACCTTAGATATAAAACATACATATATCTAATCTAACCTAGGACCTCCTTTTATAGGCTAAGGAGTCCTTTACATTATACAATACATAACCTACAAGATAAATATCTTTTCCATATCTATCTAATACAAAATATTAAACCGACTATACAAGACTAGCGATTGGTTACAATACAATATCCGTGGTTACACAATACTACTAGCGCGTTTGTCTTGCAGTGGATTCATTCTTTACGTAGTGGTTTCACCAACTCGTCAGTGGTTCCAACACTTAGAATAATTCATGATCCAAGGAACCTAAAACCCAACAATCCTCCTCTAAACTTGATACATTCAAATTGAATTCTCAACTTTCCTTTAAGCTTAAAACATCTGAATTGGTCGATGTAGCCAAACACTTACTAGATTTAAGAATATTCTCATACTTCAGCAACAAATTGTAAGCTTGACCATCATAGGGCATCAACATCTTTAAACCACCAGGCTTCACCATCGAGCAACTCACGGATAATTATTCAATTTGGGATAATCACCTTCTACAAGCATATGAATAACTTCTCCAGACAAAGTTAACACATGAACTCCACAAGTTTGATATAAAAACCATCTTGTAACTTGACCATTGTAGAGTCCTTTCCATTCAGGTTCATCATGAGTAGGTTCAAACAAAATCTTCAAGTGATGATAAACCCTTCTCTCATGATAATCATCGGATGTACATCACTAAACTTATTCTTGTAAAGCGACCAAAGATTCATCAAATCATCTCTGTCCAAATATTGAAGCATCTGTGAAAATTTATGAAACTCGGAAACTTCATTATTGAGTCTTTGAATTTTCCAACACCCTTCACTTCCATTAAGCTCAAAAACATAAGAGATAATTTGATTACCCTCTTCAATCACTTTCAGTCTTTTAGAACCAGATGTCTCCTGAATCTCAGATTTTCTCTTTTGTCTACTTTGAATCGACTCTTCTTCTTTTTCAGAATTCATTGGACATAAATCATCATTATTAATCCTCATACACATCAGATAAAGCTCAGGAATTCTTTCAAATGAACATTTACTAAGATTATCAGGAATATGTATGCCTGAGTTCTTGATAATCTTCATCAGTACATTCCTCATCTCACGTATTGTAGGAGGTTTCTTCCTTTTAACTTGCTTCTTTTCCTTACTGATTCTCCTTGCCCATTCACCCAAGATTCTAGCTCTTTCTTCATCATCTAACAATGCCCATTCTTGAGTAGTATACTCATCCTGTATTTGATTAGAAGCTTGCAGATAATTTTGTGATTCATACCATTTATCTAACCATTTCTGAGAAGCCTCCTCCTCTTCTTGCTTTTCTTTCTCTGCAGCTGCTTCATCTTCAACTTGTATGCCTCTTGTATACTCTGCATCATAAGCAATATGTTCTTCTACACTTTTAAACTTCAAAACAGGTTCTGCAATACCTTTACCCTTGCCAATGTCTGGTTGAGCCATCTTCTTCTTCAAAGGCTCACTACTAACTAAAATTTTACCTTTGGGTTTGGTTACAGTAGATTTAAGTGATGAAATAGGTGCAATGATGGGTGTAGAGCTAGTTGAGGTTTTGCTTAGATTGATTAATGTACTTGCAGCTTCTTTCTCAACTTCTTTAGATTTAGGTGGTGGTACATAGATGGTTGTAACAATTGTAGAGGTAGTTATGATAGCAGTGGGTATGATTACCTTATTGGAAACTGTAGCAGTGGTTTCAAGAGTACTAGCCGTGGTTGCAGACACACTATCAGTGGTTGTGTTTTGCACTACTTCATCTTCTACTGATCTTCAAACTTTCAAGAAACGACTTCATTTCCATCTTTATCGGATACCAAAATTGTGTCGCGCTGTCTCCGCTATCCACATCTCTTCATATGCATCTGCCTCACAATTCTACCTTCACTCCTCCCTGTTTGGATACATTATCCATATTCAGTTTGAAGAGGTCCACCTTCTTTTCATCTTTCTCATATTCCTTAAAGCAACAACTTGGTCTTCTCACTTTTCCAAAACAAACATCCTATGCTTGACCTTCAAATTTCTTTACCTGAAACACAGCTTTGTTGAAGACTTGAGATTGTATCATCCATTTTAGCACATTTAGCCGTCAATTCATTAAAGCGTTCAGAATATCCTCCCATTTCAGACATGTGTTAGCTGGTCCGAGAGGTGGTTCATTGGAAAAGTCACCATGTACCGGCTTAGGATCCGTCAATTCATGTCGGTTCCAAACTATCCTCATCACCCGAAACGGCGGTGGCGATCCGAGTGGTGAATCCTTGAATAAAGTAAACATAGCACCGACCTTGCACGATCATCTATGCACCCTAAGTGAGCGGTTGGCTAGGGTTTCCCTCCACTGTGTTGAGTTCCAAGGAACACTCAACATTAGGAGTTGCCAAAGGTTGGGTCTTAATGATGTTTCCACTATCTTGACCAGCATCTAAGCATGAATCAGTAGTAGAAGCCCTTCCAATCATGTCACCTCCACCTCCGTGTGGCTGACCTCATGAACAACACCACTGACACCAGCCTGAGGTAGCTTGGTGCCCTTCTTTCTCCTAGTCCATAAGATTGGTTTAACAGTGGTTGGGGTTTGACTAGAAGTGGGTTGGTATTCACTAACAGTGGGTTCAAGTGCACTAGCAGTGGGTTGAGATGTACTAACAGTGGGTTCAGGTTCTATGGGTTGGTTCTCAAGTCCTTCATCAAACTCAGGATTAACAGGCAAAGTAATCATATGGGGGAACAAAGGAACATCCCTAATTTGCAAATTTGGGTTCTGATTCCTCATATGTGCAAAGACCTTAGGAAGCATATAATGCACTTCATACTCCCTAGTATGCTTAACAGGTTCTTCTATTTGACTTTCCACAACGAGTTGAACAAACCTAGGATATAAATAATATTTACCCTTCTTCCTAATGTTCTGCACAAACCCTTCATATATCATCCTAGACCAATTAAACTTCCTCCCCTCTGACAAACATATGATAGCTGTAGCAATCTTAGAAGGAAAGTCATCAAAACCAGTGGTCTTATTACTCATACACATCAACAAGGTGTGTATCAAAAACTTCCATTTTGGAGAAAACATACTTTTAAAAAATTTCACTTTATCATCCCTTCTAGTATATCCTAGCCTCTCTAAACCTTCAAATATTTCAGCATCAGAAAGGTTAACAACACCATTAGCATCATCTAACTTCAAAACACCTCTAATAATCTCCTCATCAACTAATATCGCATTTCTCATCCACCACGAACTAAAACCTCCACCCATCTACACTCTCCCAGTTTAGCATTTCCCAGGTGATGTATATAAGCTTTAAGGATGGTGGGTGCTACAGTTAATGCATAGTGGATATGACTGTGAGTAAGAAAATCAATGATGTCATGAAAACCCTCGGATCGATCATTTTTGATAAGGTTAGCAACTAGGTTATGTGATTGAGAGTACTGATTCGGCATTGTGATTGGTGATGGTAATGATGTGGAATGTGTGAATTAAGCAAAGAAAAGTGATTAGGGTTTATGTAGAGCGCCAAGTTGAAGTGGTTTGAAGATCAATTAAATGATCTATCCATGATTTGGGGATATTAATTTGTTGACGCGAAAGTTACCAAACAGCCCCTCAAGTATCCAAAAATCAGCAACATGCTAGCAGTGGTTTGAAAACCTCTATCCGTGGATTGAAAAACACTAGCAGTGGATACAAAAATTCACTCCAAACCAGTTGACCAAGAGTTACAACAAGTAAATCTGTGTCAAAAATAGTGATATCACACAAAAATATGAAGGATTATACAAGATTTAAAAAAAAAAAAAAAAAAAAAAACACAAATAGCAAAATCACCAAAAGCTCCAAAATCTTCAAATAATACAACAATCCTTCATACCTGCATATCACAAACATAAACCAAACACATAGAAGATGGTTAAGGTTAGCAGTGGTTAGAGTAAAACGAAAAGTGGTTCCATATACTTAGCAGTGGTTAGCCAATGTGCTAGAGTCTAAGTCAATATGGTCAACTTCCGGTATTAAATCTTTTTCAAAGTCAAAAGACTTCATTAACTCCTCACCCACTTAAACCTTCCCCTCATTTACTCACTAAAGCCATTTGCTCTGCCTATAAAAGAATCCCAAAGCACAAGTAACACACATACCAATTAATCCAACTTGCTTCCAAACCCTAATTTCTCAAAAAGTCACAAGCAACAATAACCAGCATGTGGACTCAACTAGAAGTCATCAACCTAACATCCTCCTCCTCATCATTGCTTGACGGAGCAAGGTAAAGGAATCACAAGTAATGGTGTCATATCAAAGCAAACATAAATATCCAAAGGAAATCTCAACATAAATATTGAAATAATCCAAGTCAAATGACTTCAATACATAGGTCCCAGCGGAAAATAAACTCCAAATGAAATGTCTAAAATATAAATTCTAAATGGCATCATAAGATCAGCTAAAAAATCTCTCTAAGGTAAGTCCACAACACTCATCCCAAAGCAATACCCAGCTCCAATGCTTAGATACACACCGCGGAAGAAAAGAAATGCGGTGAGCCAAAAGCCCAGTGAACAGATATACAAGCAAAACGAATACGAAGCGAGAACGAATACGAAATAAAGTGAAAGAAAGATAGTGAAATCATAATCATTTCAAAAGATAATTCAGGATATAAGAATAAGTTTTATAGCTAACTACCTCGAGCCCAACCATATGCCATATCATAAACATATTCATATTCATATAAGGCAACATTTGTAGGGAGACCTACGAATTATGAAGGACGTGCATGCACGCAGCATCAATCATCAGATAACATATAGCATATAACATATAATATATAACATATAACAGATCTAGGATGCAACCATACGCCCCACAAACATACATTGATAACATAATATAGCAGGCTCATAACAAATAACGGATAAGGGATGTGGGCAGAACTTCACTCTCTGCCCTAGAGTCATGTCGAAGTGCATTACTTGACACGGACATGGAAACCCCATGACTAGTTAATAATTGGCTCGGGTGTCAAACTATCTTAGGTCAAATTAGAATGTCATAACTGACATAGATCATGCTTTATCAAATGTTTAATCATGTTTTCAAAATCAAAGTCTTCATATCATATAGTTCAAAATCAATGTTTATGATTCAAAAATCAAAGTTCAGATAAGCAACAGCTCAAATAGACACATTAGGGTTCATAGCAAGGCTTAGGAAATCCTAATGTAAAAGCTAACGAAAAGAAAACATTATAAGAAACCTTCTAGAAAGGTCGAATATACGTACCTTATTCCAAAGCAAATGATCGAAAAAGAAAGCAGGAAAGCAAAGGATTAATCCTTCTTCACAGAACCTATACACATTAACGGTCGTACATGTTATTTATGATTCCATAATCGTCGAAATGATCTTTTAATATATAGCGTTCATACTTAGTATATTTAATGATCTTAATACTTTAGGGTTTTATAATTAAATGAGACTTAAGGGTTTTATAATTAATATCGTAGATTAGGGTTCATTATGTCATTAATTAAAGTTTAGAGTTAAATGTGAAAATAGTTTAAACGTCATAACTCACACATAAAATAACGAATTAATATACTTAGCTTGAACCTGTCGACTCTCATTTATATTCTAGGGTTTTCTTATTCTTTAATATCTCATTAATATGCATTTACTTACACGTATTACGATTTTAATGACTTCGTTACTAACTAACACGTCATAAAACAATCTTTCCTTTTATGTTTCACATACCGCGTTTATGATTTTATGTGACATACAAGTTACTTATTACTTTCGATTAATGCGTTTACACATTTACAAGTTCACGGACGTATAATTAACGCACGCATATGAGACACGATTCACAAACCATTAGGGTTTGGCATACCTTATTCAGTTCACATATCAAACTAGGGTTTATGTTTACATGACCTTTACTCGTTTAATAATACATATTACGTACATAGCTCTTTAATACTTTTAAGGTTTAATCATTAGGGTTTGCCTTGTTTTGGTTCTATTCGGCTCGACACAAGAAAAAAAAGAAACACAGTCGACCAAAACGAAACAAATTACAAAACAATAACTTAAGGTGCATCAAACGAAGACGAGAATAGGTTATACCTTGACTTGGTTGAAGCAAAAATCTCGACACCAAGGGTGTATGTATACGAGTAGGAGAAAAAGAAAAGAAACAACAACAAAACTAGGGTTTCACTTTTGAGTTTATGTATTGTATATAGTAGTAGAAATTTCGGTTAGGGCTTAGGAAGGGTCTTGGGTTTTGGCTTGCCCCGACTGAACCACTCTTGCAGCACCATTGAGCCCGGCCTATGGTGTCAGAACAAAACAAACATGACCAAGTTATTCTGAAAGCGTCCAACCCGTATTACCAAAATCGATCACGTAATATATTTTTGTTATGTTTTATTTATTCGCAAGTTAAGTTTTAAATTTCGTTAAATGATATAAATGTATTTTACGTATTTTATAAATTTCGATTCCAAGGGTATTTTAGTCTTTAATCAGATTTTAGATTTTCCAGGTTTTACATTCTTCCCCTCTAAAGAAAAATTTTAGTCCCTCGAAAATTGAAATGACTAAGTAACGAAAACAAAAAGCGAAATGAGAACATACTAAACTATTCAAAGAAATGAGGATAACTAGCTCGCATCGACTCCTCGGTTTCCCAAGTAGCCTCACGTTCAGGATGATTTTTCCAAAGAATCTTATGACGGAATGACTTTATTCTCATGACTCTTTCTTGCCTTTCTAAAATAGCTTATGGTTCTTGGATAAAGACATATCGGATTGAATTTGATCAACGGATAAGAAGCAGCGTCTGGATGATAGTTGTATCCCCTTAGGAGTGATACATGGAAAACGTCATGAACATGCGATGTTG
>OU343222.1:40971233-41163439 GCA_910596185.1 Chrysanthemum makinoi | reverse complement strand
AAGTCTAAGTGTCATAGATTTTAAGATGGTTCTAATATTAGTTTGAACTAATAAACTACTAAAACAAATAAAAGCAAAGAAAGGCAAAGAAAGGCGAGGGTTGTAATCAATAGAGAATAGTGGTGCTAACCTAGTTATTTATCCTAGCTAGTAATGTCTACGTATAATTACTTCCAATTACTTCAGGTGGGGTCAAAGTCGAGAGGACAACATTTGGTCAATTCTCCCTAACCTATCAAAGAAAGATGCCACCACTAGAGAAATCAGTGTCCCTTCATAAGCTTGTTCCGGTCCCCTAAGCCAAGTCATTAAGTTCCGCTACATGCTAGATTTATGATAGTGAGTGCCCGGGCGTTAGAAACTTAAACACTCACCCCTAATTCTTAAGTTCATCCAAACGGTAGTTGACCAGTTGGTCAAATCGCACAAGTATAAAGGGTCGTCAGTTGGTCATATCTTACCTTTTCCCGCCTCTTACCTATCACCTAGGGTCAGTTGGTCATATCTCCTAGGCAACTAGCCTCTACCGCCATTCAAAACTACCGAAACAAGGGTAGCTACCAATAAACTATGCATGCATACACTTAGAAATAATTATACGGAAGTATTGTAAACGTAAACAAAACAATTAAGGAATCATAACTAGGCCAGCACCTGGAGGTGCTTAGCCGCTCATATTAACCATACAAATCAATTCAATATTTAATTTTACGAAATACATGAATCGAAAGTAAAAAAAAGATAGAAAGCTAATGCTTATCGTAGGGGAGTGATTTCTCCCTTGGAGATAGCTCCGTATCCTCGATCTGCCCATGGCTTCTTCCCACATTCTTTGGTTGTGGTGTGTGAAATGGGATGCTCAAATGCCGGAAATCATCGGTATTTATAGGTCAGATCCGGGTTACAACAGAATAATAGAATAGTTACTGTAATCTTTCTTCATAAATTGCACTAGACTCCGCTAGTTACCTACAGAACCTTAGAAGTATACGCCGTATCTTCAATAATTCTTGGTTACACCGTAGTTTATGCATGAGCTACTGGTAATTATTTCAGCGCTGAACCTTATTTGAACTATTATAGTTACTGTAATCTTTTGGGAGAGTTACCGTAATCTTCGATGAGTTGGCTTTCCGAGTCACGCTTTAGTTACGCAGTAATGTGAGAGATGAGTTACGCCGTATTCTTCAAACCGAGCATACTCGATAAATCTTTACTAAACTTCCAAAATCCGCTCTTAGCTCCAATGCTCGTAATTTACCTGAAAGTGGAATAAGATGGAAAACAAGCGTAAATCCATATAAATGATATAAATTACAAGCATTATCAGGGAAATTGACACTTAATATTCGTGATAATTTGATGTTATCAAATATCCCCTACTGAACTCTACTTGCCCTCAAGTAGACCTTATTAGATAGATTCCTAAAAAGATATCTCCCATTACCTAGAAAATATAAGTTTACAAATCCCTTATGCTAGAATAAAGCAAAGCCGAACACCTCACTAAATGGGAACTAAACACTCAAATCTCTAAACTATTCTAAGTGTCAATTTCTGGGTGATCACTAATCGCATTATCATAGCATGTATTCTATCATAAGCTTGGCGGTTACACAAATCTCCACCACTAGAGTTAAGGGCTAAACAATTCTCGAGGGCAATATGGGTAGACACGACAAAGGTTAAGGTGACTCGTCATTACTAACATGCCACGGCGAAGTGGACAAAACCAATGGTACGTGACCAAATCCATGGCCAAGACACCAAAGATTGCTCACTGCATCACCTAGACACGCTTCATGACTAAAGGGTAGGATAAGACATGAGATATATAAATGGTGTAAAATAAAAATCAAGCAGGTAGTCTAAATCTACAACCAATTCATCACCACTTACCGTCCGCCCAAAGTTCAAGCTTCAAAGTCAAGAAACCGGATTATGATGTACTAGGTAGATGTGTCATTAGAGGACGTCATGATGGGCACACTACCTTTTCTTCAACTTAAATTTTCAAATGTGACCGCGGTGGCCTCCTCGATACTAAATCTATATAAAGCTCATAACATAGTGCTTATAACATTGCACTTACAATAACTGAATAACATAACAACAACTTTTTTTTACATAACATAAACATAAACATAACATCCCCCCACTTGAGATGAACAATGGGAATTTGGGGGGTCTTCAATGATCTTTAGGAATATGTCGTCGACGAAAGCGTGATTCTCGAACCTTTCTACTTGAACCTTGATCTTAGGCAAATGATGACTTCCCAATTACAAACAAAGACTATAGGGTAGGCTAAGGTGTATGGGTGTATCGAAACAATATATTGGGTTAGCAAAATGAAAGGAATGGCTTAGATGGGTGCATCTAGGGGTATCTTACACTAAAGGTGGGTGCAATAAAAGGATTTCACATGGGGGTCGAGAAGTCGAGGTGACTAATCGATAGACACACAATGGTAAGCTATTCGGGTGATAATCCTATAATACCGCCTTCTTAAACTGAAAAGTCCAAATACATTGATCTAACTCAACATACATCGTTTATGGTCTCGAAATGATGCAAAGGCCAAGTTCTAAAGTTTACAAGCTACCGGCACACTCATAATTTGGTGGATTTGGGGTAAAAATTGGGAAACGGATAAGGCTAATCTCACCATATAATATCAAGGGTTGCATGCTCTACCAAGGTCTAATCTAGTTAGGTTAAGAAAAACATGTCAAAATTATAAAAATGGCATAATTTTTCAAAATAAACTAGAAAAAACGAGGGCAAAATAAAGTTCAAGAGACAATTCTACTCCCGTCCCCCCACTTGAGTTGTACAAAGTCCCTTTTGTACTAATCGTTAAATAAAGGTGAAGAGAAAAGTAAAATTAGAGCGAGAACTTCCACAAATTTGCTCCAAAAAGAAAGAATGCCCACGAAATTGAGTCGTGCCTTCGCATAAGCATCCATGAGCAAACTTCAATCCCTGAAATCACACTACCGACAAGCATAATTCTAAAATAGATAAATGAAAAAAAATTGAAAAGTGAAAATAAATCTAACTCACTTTCGTAGGAATCACGGTTGCATTTAGCGTATGCAACAAGCCTTTTGAACCACTTGGTGTCCCAAGTGGATGAGTGATGTCTCATGACGGTTTACAGGGAACACACCCACAAAGTTTATTTAAAATACTAATACAAGGTTATCATGTTTAAAATGAAAGAAGTAATGCAGAGGAAGGTTACATTAAGTAACTCCACGGAGTTACCGTGAATCGAAAAACCTTGTCATATGTTGCAAAGTCGCGTGTCTACGGGCGTAATCCATCGAATGGATTACGCCGTAATTGGTAATGCTACAGGATTTCTGCTGCACAAGGGCTTGTTACGGCGTAACCATGATGATGAGTTACGTTGTAACTCTGGTTAGATCAGCATACTGCAACAACAATTTCTTCTCGTTTCCTGAAAAAATGGTTAGAAACACAAAACTCAACAGAAATGGAAATAAAACAAATAAAAAGGGATAATTTGGGTTGTCTCCCGAAAGAACACTTTTCTTTATTTACAAGTCTTTAAGTTAGACTCAGAGCCTCAGGGCTTTATGGTGGCCTTTGAACTTGGCCAACATCCTCCATGTCTTTCATCAAGTTGTGCCTGATCCAAGCGACATTGGTAGCAGTGCGGAGGTACTCTTTGGTATCGATCTTCCGAATTTTGCAAAATTTTTCATCAGGCCCCAAATGGTATCTAGTGAACTCATACTTTTCAGCTGTAATGGGTGGCGGCCTCTTACACGGAATTCCTAGGAGCTTGCATCTTCTTTTTTCATGTGCTTCGTCATCGGGGTCAATGAATCCATCTTCACCTTGTAATTCGAGATAATCAAAATCATCATTGTCGGAATCGGTATCTTTATCGTCGAGTAAATTTTCCACTAGCACTTGTTTGCATTCTTCTCTTTCCTTCCTTGATGAATCCTTGATGTCATTATCTGATTCTTCATTTGGAACTTCGTTGTTCGGTTGATCTTTACTCATACACCCGTTCTAGATTTTTTCCTTAGTTAGTGCGTCTATTTTTTCGTATTTGATTCTGATCCAATCTTCGAATCCTAAATCGTCTGGCCAGGTAATTTTGTTCTTTCCAAGTCATTATTCGAGGTCCATAGGAACTCGTCATCTCTAGCTCTCTCAATACTGCTCCCCTATCACATTCATAATCAAAAGGGTTGCAGGAGGCCCAAACCTTTCCATTAGTGGTTTTAATTTTCTCACACCAATGACTTTGAGTTCCCTCGTCATCGTTGTTGCCAGAAGGAATATCGTTGAGAGGCTTAATGGTCTTTTGAAGAAACTGTTTTTCATATTTGAGCTCTAGATTTTTTAATAGGATCGAATTAATTATTGCGTCACCGAACCTTACTGAGTACCATTCTTTGAATGAGAGGTCTTCAAAATCAACTTCGTGTCTTCTTGATTCATGTGGGCATATCCAAACTTTATTCTTCTCATTGCCCCCTCCGTTGCAATACTCACGAAAGGGGTTGCAAGTCGGCCATGCCTGTGTGAACTCGTCTCCTGTGATTAGTAAGGGTCTAGAATAATGCTTGATAGGTGGTCCTTCCACTTCATTAATCGAGAACTTGGCTAATCTTTCTTCATCGTTAAGTGCTGTCCACATGTATCTGTCATCATTAACCCTCTTGTCATCATTAACCCTCTCCTTATCAACTCCTCCATCACAGGTCTTTCTAGGGTCACAAGAGGCCCATAAGTTGTAACACTCCCCATCATCAATTGCAATAGCCTTACACCACTGATTTTTCCTTTTAGAGTTGTCAACTTTAGTATATTTTTCATTGCTTGTGTCCTGGTTACGTCGTAATTCTGATGTTTCGTTACGGCGTAACCCTCTTCTGCCTTCGGTGTTATCGTTTCTATTAGACTCCTCGGAGGACTTGTCATTTTCAGAAAATACGGCTTTACATACTATTGATTTGTTTTTTTGTGCCTCATTTCTCTTTTGTACCTCGTCGCCAAGCTTCCGAATCATAGTTTCCAAGTTCTTTAGTGATACGTCATGGCTAGAAAGGTTTTTGTTAGTATTGTCTTGGAATTTTTTCAGCCATTCTTCTTGCTCTTTCTGTCTCTTGGTTGAATCCACAAGGTATTTGTTAATCATCTCTTCCAAGTTAGCTCTTTTTTCATTACGCTCATAATATGCTGAGGTTCTTTCACGATAGCCATTGCGATTATCCCCGTAAAATGGACGATTTTCTCCATATTTAGCTTCCTCTATTATGTCTTCATCATTGATGTGGGGACAATTCTTGGTGAGATGTCCTCCCCCATAGCTTTCGCAGCCTACCTGAATGGCATGAACGGTCTCTCTGATCTTTGACAGGTCTCGACTCAGATTTTCAATTTTGTTAGCAATTGCTGCAATCCCATAAAAACTTCCACCATGGTTTCTTTTGCTTCCTCCATCGTGCCATTTTTGGGAATGGTCAGCCATTTTCTGGATTGCTTCAATCGCAAGAGTAGGAGTCATGTTCGGGATGAGTCCTTGATAATCCAGCATCTGTCTCGTAGTTATGTTAATTCCTTTGTAGAAGATGTTGACCTTCTGCTGGTTGTTCAGATCATGCGTAGGACATTTGTAAAGGAGATCATTGTATATGTCCCAAGCCTGATATAATGTTTCATCGTCTTCTTGCTTGAAGTTATAGATTTCCAAAAGCTGGTTAGAAATCTTTGATGGGGGACAATACCTCTGGATGAAGTGCTTCTTAAGAAGAGCCCAGGTATTAACTGCCTCGGCGGACAATCTTTCAATCCATCTTCTAGTAGCCCCAGTAAGAGTCATGGGGAATACCCTCAACATCACAGCGTCATAAGACACACCCGGAATGTTGAAAAGGCTTGCAATGTACAAGACATTCTCAACGTGCTCATACGCGTCTTCGTCCCTGTTTCCTGAAAAAGGGTTAGCGCGAAGCTCCCTCATAAACTGGCCTTTGATTTCGAAACGGACATCGGCTCAAATTGCCGGTCTTACGAGTTCTTCTCTTGTCAACACCAAATATTCCTCAAGAGTGAGGTCATCAATGTTAACGACTTCCATGGTACCTGAAACTCGAAAAGTGATCGTGAGAAATTAAGAAAATTTTAAAACAAAATGGAAATGAAAGAATTAATAGTAATCCTAATATAACTCCCCGGAAGCGGCGCCAAAAACTTGATGCATGTTTTACTAACCAGGTTTTAATATTTATATTGTCTCGTTATACCTATGGTCTACCCTAATGCACTAACAGGCAGTGTACCCGATCATGTGTAGTGTAGTATTCGGTAAAACCAAGGTCGTCCCAAGAGCTATGTGTGTTGGATTATTACTAAGTCTAAGTGTCACAGATTTTAAGATGGTTTTAATATAAATTTGAACTAATAAACTACTAAAACAAATAAAATAAAATAAAGGCAAAGAAAGGTGAGGGTTGTAATCAATTGAGAATAGTGGTACTAACCTAGTTATTCATCCTAGCTAGTAATGTCTACGTATAATTACTTCCAATTACTTCAGGTGGGGTCAAAGTCGAGAGGACAACATTTGGTCAATTCGCCCTAACCTATCAGCAAAGATGCCACCACTGGATAAATCAGGTGTCCCTTCATAAATCCAGCTTGTTCACGGTCCCCTAAGCCAAGTCATTAAGTACAGCTACATGCTAGATTTATAATAGTGAGTGCCCGGGCGTTAGCAACTTAAACACTCACCCTAATTCTTAAGTTCATCCAAAGCGATAGGTGATCGGTTGGTCAATCGCACAAGTAGAAAGGGTCGCCATTGGTCATATCTTACCCTTCCCATCTCATTCTACTCACCTAGGGTCGTATTGGTCATATCTCCTAGGCAACTAGCCTTTACCGCCATTCAAAACTACCAAAACAAGGGTAGCTACCAATAAACTATGCATCCATACACTTAGAAATAATTATACGGAAGTAATATAAACGTAAACAAAACAATTAAGGAATCATAACTAGGCCAGCACCTGGAGGTGCTTAGCCGCTCATATTAACCATACAAATCAATTCAATATTTAATTTTACGAAATACATGAATCGAAAGTAAAAAAAAGATAGAAAGTTAATGCTTATCGTAGGGGAGTGATTTCTCCCTTGGATATAGCTCCGTATGCTCCTCTGGATCTGCCCATGGCTTCTTCCCACGTTCTTTGGTTGTGGTGTGTGAAATGGGATGCTCTGAAATCTTTGGAAATCGCCGGTATTTATAGGCCGGATCCGGTTAACAGTAATTAATAGAATAGTTACGCCGCTAATCTTCTATTTCTTCATAAATTGCACTAGACCCGCTAGTTACTGCAGTAACCTTAGAAGTGGTTACCGTATCTTCAATAATTTTGGTTACGCCGTAGTTTATGCACTTTGTTACAGTACGAATTATCACGTGGAACCTCATTTAACCTATTATAGTTATGTCGTAATCTTTTGGGAGAGTTACGCCGTAATCTTCTGATGAGTTGGCTTTCTGAGTCACGATTTAGTTACGGCGTAATGTGAGAGATGAGTTACGCCGTAACTTCTTCAAACTGAGCATACTCTGATAAATCTTTACTAAACTTCTCCAAATCCGCGTCTCTTAGCTCCAATGCTCGTAATTACCTGAAAGTGGAACAAGATGGAAAACAAGCGTAAATCCATATAAATGATATAAATTACAAGCATTATCGAGGGAAATTGACACTTAATATTCAGGATAATTTGATGTTATCAGGATTTCAAACGGGTTTTAAATTTCAAATGATTGTTTTGGTCAACCGAGTCTCTTGGGATATGGAATCACTGTAGGGAGTAGTTGAAAGTTTTAGTTAGCATTAAATACGCGGGTTAAATCATGATTATCTTGTTTACGGTAAGTTTGGCAATGAATGGTTGATTCTATTCGCAGGATGAAGTCGAAAGCAATGCCTCCTAGGTCATATGCATCACTTTCGACTGGGGAGCTTGATGATGTACCCTTCAAACAGCTCAACGGACACCCCTTCGAGATGTGTCGAAGCCCTTCGCACAGGCCCGGTTAGGTCTCCAATATTCTGGTGTCAAACCATTCGTTCACACGAAGGTTACCTATGGGGAATTCGCCATTCGAAGCCTTAAGCCCTTCGGGTTATGGTTGACGAAGGAGCAACGGAATGGAAAACTTCCTGACTTGGTCAAACCCACGATCTCACTCTCTTTCCTGGCTTTACCGCCAAGTTTGAGAACGTGGGTCACTAAGCCCTAGTGGTTACCCACAAACATGGGACGCCCTCAAGTTCTCTGACATTTGCGCAGAGGTGCCCCTAACCCTATTTCTTCCACTATAAATAGGTTGGACGGGCAGAGGATTATGTTAAGTTAACTCAACACTCATCTCTTTACTTACACACACTTAAACAACCATAACTCATACTTACTCTCACGCCGGAGGTGGTTCGCAAGGTCCAACCCCTGCGTAATCACTTAACGTAGTGTCTTCGTATTTCTTATTCTCAGGTGGAAGACAATCTTGGCTGGAACATACACCCCTCATACCTTCGATCACCATTGAAGCCTGGTAGTGCAATTTATTGTATAATCAGTAAGCGTGTTAGTAAAATATAGGCTCAAACTATTTACGTATTTTATTTGTTTCGTTAAAATGATTTTATGTTTGTTATCGACAAAACATTAGAAGATCGTAAAATATAAATAAACGTTTTGATGGCTTATTTGTATTAACAGTTTGATTGTTTCTTTCCTTATTTACTTATTATATATTGCTTGCATATTATTTATTCTTCAATAACATATTCAAGATCAACATCAATTGATCTTACAATAAAGTTTCAAAACAAAGATTTTAAACGGTAAACTATTCAACCCCCTTCTACTTTTCCACAATTGGTACCAGAGCCTCGTTGCTCAAGAATTTATAAAATATATTGTATTTTATAAACTTGAAACGATCCATGGATTCTGAAAACTTTAAAGAAGGGAAATATATGCAAAGACCACCACTCTTTGAAACCAATGGATTTATCAATTGGAAAAACTGTTTTGAAACATATGTAAAATCAAAAGATATAGATCTTTGGTTTGTTATTATTAAAGGTTATTTTAATCCTACAACAAAAGATATTTCAAGTGATGAACAAAAGAAATTAATAGCTAAAAATAATGAAGCTAAAATGATGCTTTATAATGCTTTGCCTAGAAAAGAATATGAAAGAATTTTTATGTGTGAAACTGCCAAAGATATTTGGAAATCTTTAATTATTACACATCAAGGGAATTCACAAGTCAAGGATAACAAAATTGATCTTCTTGTTCAACAATATGAACAATTTTTATCCCTGAAGATGAAACCATTGATTGTGGATTTGCTAGCTTTAATACTATTGTTACATCTCTTAAAGCACTTGATGAAACTTTTCGTAGTAAGAACTTTGTCAAGAAATTTCTTAGAGCACTCCATCCGAAGTGGGGAGCAAAAGTAACGGCTATTGAGGAATCAAAAGATCTCTCAATAATGTCACTTGACGAGCTAATTGGAAATCTCAAAGTACACGAAATGGTGATGGAGAAAGATTTGGAGATCATCAAAGGAAAAAGAGAGAAAGTCAAATCCGTTGCTCTAAAGGCAAGAACGAAATCTAGTGATGATGAAGAATCTTGCTCGGATAGTGAAGATGAGGAGTATGCCATGGCCGTAAGAGATTTTAAAAAGTTTTTTAGAAGAAGAGGAAAGTTCGTAAGGCAACCCCGAGATGAAAAGAAGGAAAAAGGTAAAAGGAAGTGATTTAGATACGGTGATACAAGTCATCTAATAGGAGATTTCCCCAAGCCACCTAAAAGCAAAACTCAACGAGCTTTTGTAAGCGGTGCTTGGAGTGATAGTGATGATCATGAAGAATCAAGTAAGGATGAGATCACTCTCATGGCACATGGATCAAACGAGGTACATTCCGAGTCATCTTACTCTTCTATTGATGATGACACTTTGCAAAAACAATATAATCAATTGTGTGAGCTTAGCTTAAAAATCATAACTAAAAACAAGTTATTAAATACTAAAAAGGAATTTTTAGAAAACGAAGTTTATGAGTTAAAAGAAAAGGCAAAACCATTAGAAAAAGGCAAAGCAAATGACGATTGTTGTAAATCATGTCAAGAGCTTAGTCTTGAAATGGAAAATCTAAAACTCACACAAGAAGTTCTCATTGAACATAACTCTAAATTTAAAAGATTTAACAAAAACATTTCTTGTGTCGATGAAATAGTAAGAATTCAAAAAGTACCAGGAAATACAAGTGGATTAGGTTTTAATGAAGTAATGATTCCAACTAGTCAAACCAAAACGGTCGAAAAAAACAAACAAACTGTCACAACTGCAACTGTACATCACGGACCAGACGAACCCAAAAATTTGGTTCCGTCAGTTGAAAAAATTGGTTCCGTGGTGACTGCAACAGTACATCACGGACCAGACGAACCCAATGATGTTGTTAAACTAAAACCTGCTATTACATTAGGAGTAGAACTTGCTATAAATGAATTTAGATCTAAAACTACTCAACAACGACCTAAAACACCTATTGCCAAACGCCCCTTTCCAAAAAGCAACTACAACATACAACCCAACTATCAACACACCGGTTGGAATCAAAACTACCCTAGACCATATCAAACTCCAAATTACATGCCATGGAACCCTTACCCATCATTTCCATACATGAACCAAGTAAATGGTATGTTTAACCCAAACGGACCCATGAGATATTAGGGACCAAATGCTTGAGTTATTTGTGTCATAGGTATGCTTGAAAGTTGGCTTAGAACCTAATGAATGGATAAAAGATAGTGGATGCTCAAGACACATGACGGGTAACAAAAGTCTCTTCTCAACATACCAAGAGTATGACGGAGGTAATGTTACTTTTGGTAGCAATCTCAAAAGCAAAATCATTGGCAAAGGTACGATCGCTCATAACTCCTTAACTATTAAAAATGTTGCTTTTGTTGATTGATTAGGATTTAATCTACTTAGTATTAGCCAACTATGTGATAAAAAGTATAAAGTACTATTTGAAGAAAATGGTAGTAAAATACTAAAAGATAGTATCACCATAGCTAAAGGAGTTAGGAAAAATAACATACATGTCATGAAAATAGATAGAACATCTAAAGATAAACTTTGCCTAACAACTTTAGATGATAACTCTACTCTTTGGCATAGACGCTTAGGTCACACTAATATGAGACTCATTCAAAATTTATCCTCAAAAGAGCTAGTTAGAAACCTACCCAAATTAAAATATGACCAACACTTTTGTGATGCTTGCAAAATTGGGAAACAAGTTCATAGTAGCCATAAAGATAAAAACATGGTTTCCACAACTAGGTGTCTAGAGCTATTGCATATGGACTTGTTTGGTCCATCCGCTATTCAAAGTTATGGAGGCAACCTCTACACTTTGGTCATAGTAGATGATTACTCAAGGTTCACTTGGACAATATTTTTGAAAACTAAAACCGAAGCTTTTGATAAATTTGAAATACTTAGTAAGAAAATTCAAAATCAATTAGGTGTTAACATTGTGTCGATCCGAATGGATCATGGTCGCGAGTTCGACAATGAAACACAATTTGGAAACTTTTGTGATACAAATGGTATAACACATAACTTCTCGGCTCGTCGAACACCCCAATCTAATGGGGTTGTAGAACGTAAGAATAGAACTATTCAAGAAATGAGTAGAACAATGCTTAATGAACAAAACATACCTCAAAAGTTTTGGTGTAACGCCGTTGACACTTCCACATACATTTTAAATAGAGTTTTAATACGTCATTTCTTGAACAAAACACCTTATGAAACATATAAAGGCAAAAAGCCTACTTTAGGATATTTTAGAGTGTTTGGATGTAAATGTTTCATTCTAAATACCAAAGACTATCTCACCAAATTTGACCCAAAGTCTTATGAAGGTGTGTTTCTTGGTTACTCACAAACTAGCAAAGCATACATAGTTTTAAACAAAAAACAATGAGAGCCGAGGAATCGTTGAACATAACATCCGACGAAAGTCCACCTCCCTCTAAGACATCACCTTTGGTAGATGATGACTTAGTTGAAAGTCAACTTATTGAAAGTCAAGAAATTAATGATAATGACAAGGAAGATGAACCATTAAATAAAGAAATTATAAATATCAAAGAATCCAAAAGCCATCCCTTAGAAAAGGTCATAGGACAATTAAACCAAAGAACACTAAGATCACAAGCCCAAAATCAAAGTAACTACTTTTGTTTTGTGTCGTGTTGCACACCGAAAAGCATAAAGGAAGAAATAAAAGACGAATCTTGGATAATTGCTATGCAAGAGGAGCTAAATCAATTTTTTAGAAATGATGTTTGAAAATTAGTTCAAAAACCTAAGAATCAAACTATAATTGGAACGAAATGGGTTTTTCAAAACAAAATGGATGAAAACGGTGTAGTGTCTAGAAACAAGGCTAGGTTGGTAGCACAAGGCTATAATCAACAAGAAGGAATTGATTACGACGAAACTTATGCATCGGTAGCTAGGCTTGAGTCTATTAGAATCTTACTTTGAAAAACCTCCCGGATTCTCCGCCTTTGAAAAACCACATCATGTTTTCAAACTTAAGAAGGCATTATACGGACTTAAACAAGCACCAAAAGCTTGGTACGATCGGCTTAAGACTTTCTTAGTTGAACACAAATACACCATGGGATTAGTAGATAATACTCTCTTTACCAAGAAAAAGGAATCACACATTATCATAGTTCAAATATACGTTGATGACATCATATTTGGATAAACTTTTCAAGAGCTATGTGATGATTTTTCTAAAATCATGCACGACGAGTTTGAGATGAGTATGATGGGTGAGTTAAACTTCTTTTTAGGACTTCAAATAAAATAACTAGAAGATGGCATATTCTTTAACCAATTTAAATACATAAAAGATATGCTTAAGAAATTTGGTCTTGAAGACTCAAAACCAACTAAAACACCCATGTCCTCGGAAACGAAACTCACCAAGGATGAGGAAGGAGAATCCGTAGATAACACTAAATATAGAGGAATGATCAGTAGCCTACTTTATCTCACGGCTAGTAGACCCGACATTATGTTTAGTGTTTGTCTATGTGCTCGCTTTTAAGAAAATCCTAAAGCATCACACCTAGAAGCCTTGAAACGAATATTTAGATACATTAAAGGCACTAAATATTAAGGATTATGGTATCCCAAAGGAACGGGTGTAGAAACCATAGTGTATGCCGACGCGGACCATGCCGGTGACTATGTCGATAGAAAGAGTACAAGTGGTATTTTTAGTATTTGATGTTTCTTGTGTGTTTCTACTGAGTCTTCGCAAGTATGACTTAGTTAATTTTGAGAGTTTCACACATAAATGATTTTGTGAGTTCGCATTGTTTGTATGTTAGGATCATATGAGTTATTCCTCTAACATGTCATTAAAAAAATTTGGATATCTTGGCAAATGATTTGTTTCAGGTCTAAATATGTCTCAAGGATCTCTCACAAGAAGAGACATGTATCCCATTGAAGATGAACGCAACATTGGGCTTTCAAACTCTAGAATTGATCTCGAACAACTTCTATGTCATCCCACATGTCAGATAATAGTGGAAATTCTTAAGCGCACTTCGTCGGCATCTTCGACTTTACTTTATGCCAGGGTCCCCGAGATCTACTTAAACCAATTCCGCATTCACTCAAGATAAATACCGATTCCAACCTCATGATAAATTGATTGACGTAACACCAATCAATTTGATGTCGGCATTCTTCGTGATGTTCTTCATCTTCCTCTTGAAGAAACAAAGACTTCCACTTCGTTCATACCATCTCCATCGTTCTCACAAATTGCAAAGATCTCTTAGAAAATGGGTTATGATGAGTCTTCTTATCCGCCAAAGAGTTCTCGATGTAAACCGAAATTCATTCCTCAACCATGGTTATCTTTGTATACCATACCGTCATTGTGTTATAGGAAAGGCAACCGGTCATGAACACCCACGCTTGGAACTTCTTCAAATCTTTTGGGGTGTCATCAATACACAACATCTTGATTATGCACAACTAATTTGGAATGATATGATCTATCCGCACGGCAAAGTTTAGCAATAAGCCGTGGTATAAAATTCCGCTTTGCTCGTTACACCAAGCTTCTTATTGAATACTTCATGAAAGCCGATCCAACCATCGACAAACGCATGGCAAGTGGTGATAAGTATCATACTAGTAAAATGGATCATGTGCTTAAAAGCCTAAAATTCAAAGCACTAGCACAACAAACAAAGGCTTAAGAATTCCCGACCGCCTCTTGAATGATGGCATCAGCGCACGATCGCTACATGGACTATGATCAGCTGAAAAAGCAGAACCGTTGGGATTATTTTCGAAAAACCTAAAGGTCGGGAAGGAGATCCACCGCTAAACACAAGAAAACCTGCCGCTTGATGAAGATTTGTCCAAATCGTAACATGTTTTTGAAAAAGAACAAGTTAGTCATCACGACAAAGATGATAACCCTGCAGACACTCAAAGACTTGTCCAGGTGAAACAAGCTACAAATGCTGCATTTAGTAGTAAAACTATCAGTCGTCAAACTCAACTACTTCAATCTCCTCGCAGCTCACACGTAAGAACGAGCAATCCTAAAGAAAACCTTGGCTATCACCAAACGTCATCACCAAGTCGATCTTGAAAGGTGGGTGAGGTGGTGAAGGATCGTTCTAAAGTGATTTCTAAACAACTTCAACAACCTATGAATGAATCGTAATCTTCCGAATCGGATAACTCACTTCTGCGAGACACTCTTCATCCAAAGATGAATCGATCAATTCATTCGCTCGATAATGAAGAATTCCAACAATGATGAATCGAGAATGATGATTTTGATGATGTTTTCGCCGATAAAACCACATCCGGAAGGTGACTCTCGCCTTCCAACATCACTAACACAACCACCTCCAAGATCCTCGGATCACACAAATAAAGACGAATGTTCCTTCCAAAACCACCTTTAAGATCGCTCCCTTCTCGACAAACATCTCAAGCAACTCAAAAGATAAATTTCAAGTCATTCAAGAACATCTTACTTCTTCAAACCCAAGTTCGACACAACAAAAGCAACTTCAAGAACAACATCAACAGATTCTGAAGTTTCCATTACCCGAAAGATTGAGGAAATCCTTAAATGTGTTCTTCCTACGAGGTAAAGAGTTGCATTAATGAAGTTCTACCATCGGCATTACGCACATATGTTAAAAACAAGCTTCAAGGTGTTGTAGCCACTCATCTTCAAACACACCCGATAACCCTTGAAATAAAACCTTCAAAGTTGCCTTGCCGTTGATCTCAAAAGTCAACTTCTTGAGAAGATAATTGATGATGATGAAGAAGTGGAACTTTGAGACGCTCTACTCAAATCCATTAAGAGGGCTGATAAGAAGAGTGCATCGCATCGCAAAGATATCCCGCCGAAACGCAGCACCATGACAAAGATGATGAGTCACGCCCACGCGACAAACGCTCCAAATTCATCGCACCGGCTATCTTCGCCAAACCACTTCATGATATTTCACCTGAAGATGAAATTCAACGACAATCTTCCAATCAACCTCCACAACAGACTGTCTCTCAAGTCATATCCCAACCACCATTGAACATACAACAAGATGATGCCCCGTAATGGATTGACTCTTCCACGACTCGGTTTGACCGGTTTGAAGATATGATTGATGCTCATCCGTAAGATGATCTTCCCAATGAAGCTTCCATTGTGGGTTTCACAAATAATTTGAAAAAGATCATGAAGGTGCAGAAACTTAAATTGTCTCACATTGCCACTATTCACGAAAGGTGGTTTACACGATTTAAGACTTCCACCACTTCAAGGCTTCAATTTGAATACAATCTTGAGGAAGTTGCACGAGCAATGTCTGAGAACGTTACTTGGGATGTTTCTCCGCCCTCTGCTCCCAAACGTTCAAGTTTCATGACTATTCTCAACCTTTACCACTCATGGGTCATAATCATAATCTCAAGGTACCCACACCTTATTTCTTTAATCATGATTTAGAATATCTGCTGTATGGCAACACGCATCGAGAAACGGTATGCAACATCATTGTCTAAGTTCCATGTTGCGGTTTACACTCAAGAGGGAATGGAGGAAGAAGTTGCTGACTTGTTTAGTTCTTCGTTGTTACATATAATGATGAGGCGTAACTTGGCATCTTCCATCGCCTAATATGCGTAAATGGTTTTACAAATGGCGGCTCACACACTTCTAAACACAAAGTGTGTTATAACCACCGGATCTTGTCCATTAAAAGTGCAGAGAGTATGGATAAATACGGTACAATTTTCTCGACTAACATCACGGTTCGCAGAGCTAACGATAAAGAATACACCTTCAACGTTTAAGGGACTACGTGTTTCTCAATCTCAACGACATCAAGATATGTATCTTCTCAAAATTCAAGGAAAACTTGAGCATCATCCTGGTAGCTTACAATATGATATCTTCAACTCAATTCTCATTTTTATCCGCAGCCTGTCATTAAGTCAAGAGTTGAAGATCTTTATCTTGGCGCTTGAAAGTTATCGAAACGCTCAATCTTACCAAACTCGATCTCCAACCACACCGACATTTATGATCGAAACCGTATACATTCACCACAACACCATTTGGATTACACTTCATCAGAACAACATCGTCCAAATTCATGGGATACGTAAGAAATTCACAAGTTCATGATGATACGTTGACACCGGTAAAGGTTGAGCTTGTCAACATTCTTGAAGATCCAAAGCGGCGTAAAACAACGCTGGTTGCGGAACATGACATGGAAGAGAAGCGATGTTAAGCAAGCTGAAAAGTTTGTCACGAAAATTGATTCACGACTCAATTTTCGAGTTCAAATGAGACGACGGAAGGCTATGTTGGAGGAAGAGCAAGGGTTCAATATCTTGACGTTCGTCGACGAATGAAGTAACTTCGCAGCTAGTTAGTTTTTGTTGGAACACATCGAACATTTAAACATCCGCTTCGTAATAACTCTAACTCTTTACTTTCATTAGTATGCTTATCTTAATTGATTATGTTTTTCAGTTAAACCTTGAGCTCGAATTTTTTTCACAAGCATAACAAATCTGATAATATGTTTTTTACACCTGTAATAAAATGTTTCAAATTCGACTCAAGAAGGCTATCTCTCGAATATAATTTCATATTTGAGGGGAAGTACTTTTGTTCAACGAAAACTAAATCTTGCTTCCACGAAAGGACCCTGCGTGGTACGCTTTCAAAGGCTCTCAATCCTATTAAAGGAGCTTAAAGCTTTAACTGCTTGCAACGCAACATCTTTGTTCAAAATCAAATGTTCTTGAAATCCGCTTCTTCCCAAAGGAATTTCAAACACCTCAAAAAGCATATTTTAATCAACATGTTTTTCAAAAACAACATACATATGCTATTTTTGAGGTGGAGAAATGTGATTAAAATTGTTGATCGTGAAGTTATGGAATCTCATCACGTGCTCGACTCAGATATCACCAATGAATTGACGATCTTTGAATGTCAATAATCGAAAAGATTTGTCTTTCAAGACTTATCTTAGTAGAATGTACCACTCCGAGACACTCTTGATTGACATGAACTTTGACGGGTCTAACCTCCTTTCAAGGAGAGTTTACATCTTCAAGGTAGTTATTAGAGCTAGTTGTCACCTAAAAGTCGATAATGGAACTCTTTAACTATACAACGTAATCAGTGTCTCGTGGGGAATTTTCTATCAAAGAGTCGATCAATTCAAATGTGCGAAGCTCTACCCTCACAGGTGCAATTTCGGTTAAAACTCATAAGCACATGTGGAGGGGAGTATTTCAAATACCAAAACTCTCAAGGTGTTACCAAAACATGTTTTCATCATAAACATCTTGAGAGATTTTCAAGAAAAGGTTTTGTGGCAACATAGGATAGTCATGGAGTTAAAAGGTGACTAAGTTTAGGAATAAATGTCCTATGATCCGCCAGAGCCGGAGGGATCTACCCAAGGACACCACAAATAGTTAGTATTTAGAAGTCCTTAGGAATGATTATAAAAAGGAGAAAATGAGAAAATGAGAAAGAAGGAGTTGAAGAATTAAAAAGAAAAGTTAAAGAAAATGGTGAAAAGAAATAGCCCTTCAAATTATTCAACTTAGGCGTATAACCGGTTCAATTCATATGCTACTGGTTGTCACAAGATGACACCGTATTGAAGACAAAGTCGCATGGACCCATTGACGCAATGCACTAAACCTTCTAAGACACTCAAGTTCTTTCAAAAGAGCTTGTTTCATTCTCACAGGGAACCCTACGTTATCTATCGACTCTCTCTTAGAGATTGTTGGTATTGAAAAAGGAGACCCTCTCCCTAGTCTCCGCTTAGGAAAATCAAAGCGCACTAATCGAGTCTAGAGCCATGAGATTCATCAAAAGATCTCTTAGGAACACTTAAATATTTCATCACTTGTTGTTCAAACAATAAGGACACAAGTGACATTTTTCTAGAGTCCTACGCAGATCTTAGCAATCTGCTAGAACATTTATGAGGGGATTCACAATTGTGATCCTCAGTGATTGAATGGAAATTCTGCCGTGGTCAACATCAAACGAGCCTCGACAAGAGGTCACTTCGGTAACTCCTTGTGGGTTACGCTTAGTGTGTCTCAAATGGTCTACACGTAGGTGATGCTTCTGTACCTCAAATGCCACTCATCCGAACAGTAGGTGTATTTCGTACATCGTGTTATCTCACTTGTGGGACTCAGTTCAGAAACCTTTGTGAGAATTAGAGATGTGTTTTCACACTATGTCAAGTTAACACTTTCGGTTCAAACTTGTAAGCTGGATTATTTCTAACCCATGTTTTATGTTTTTCTTCTTATGGATGCTCACGGGTGGAAAAGATCGGCAGACTCTTCACATGCTCATACCAACATCAACACTAATTGAAGTTCTCTTAAAAAAAAGCAAAGAAAATTTCGTAAAGATTCTACATCAAAGTCAAAGAATCTGCTAAGTTATGAGATAAAGATCAAAGTTAAAGAATGAGAGCTTCAAATATATGAATCACAAACTTCATTAGAAGTATGAGCATGCCGAAATGACTTTCATCACTAACAACAAAGATGCCGATGATAGGCGACTTCACAACCGATCACAATAACAAGAACAAAGAACAAAGATGCAAAGAATCAAAGACGCCACAAGCTATGAACGCCAAAGAAGTTCAAGACGTCAAACGACCTAAGCAAGACAACAAATGATGACCAACCCTTATGGGGAGATTGTTAGGAACATGTTTTATTATCAAGTGTAGGTCATTTCATTTGTAATAGGTCGCTAATAATTATGGTTTATAAATGTTTGTATATTAGTTTCACAAATTTCATGTAGTAAGCCCATGAGCCGTGATAGAAGGTTCTTCTAGAACCAAGGGGAAACACCCCTACTTCTGTAAACACTATAAATACCCCTCCCTGAAGCGGAGAGGGTTGTTGGTTCTAATTGCAATTATCATTTTCATTAATCATTCATTAGTTCCTTCCACTTTCTCTCACTAAAACTTTCTCTCTCTAGAAATACATATTGTTGTGATAAAATGGTGACCTAACACTATCGTTATCTCAACTACCAAAGCCGAGTACGTGTCAGCCGGAAAGGCATGTCAACAAGCTCTTTGGATGAAGCAAGATCTCGTGGACTATAGAATTCATCTCAACGACATCTCCATACTTTGTGACAACAAAGGAGCCATTGAACTCAGCAAAAATCCTGTCCAACATGCCCAAACTAAACATATTAAAATTCGCCATCACTTCCTTCAAGGACAATGTTCAAAAAGGAAACATCTCAATCGAGAAAGTATCCTCCAAATATAACATTGCAGACATCTTAACTAAACCTCTTAAACGAGAACCATTTAATCTTCTTAGACTTGGTTTAGGATTAATGGAACCAAACATATAATTAAAACCTAGCCTAAACCTTAGAATAACCAAAACAAAACAATTTAGCAAAATTTGCTGCAGTACCCATGGCACCAATCGACAACAAAGACGGAACCAATTTTTTGGGTCCGTCTGGTCCGTTGTGTTAACAGTAGCAAAAAAAATTTAAATACAAAACACCTTCTTCCTCACAAGCACATAAATAAACGACTTACCAACATACCTAACTCATAATTAGGGTTCTTCTTCAACTAATCACAACCAAAAACATCATTGTAAGTATCCTAACTACATTACTTCTCTTAATTCTGAGTCTAGGATTATAATTTATGCACAACACCAATACATGGGGATTATGTATATTCTTGCACAAAACATGAACTACATTGTTAAATTGCATCACTAATTGCACAAATTATGAACTACATTGTCAAATTACATAACTAATCATGTTTCCCACTAGTTAGAAGTTACATATAAAAGGCATTATCCTAATTAAACCAAAAACCCCATGTCAAATTTTTTTTGAAAAACTTCTCACTTGTAGGAAAACAATTTCTCATTGTTCATACAAATAAAAACGTTATTTTCATCACTTGCATAATGTCTCTTGAATACTAAAGGTATTGCATAACTAATATGCATTCCCGGGTATATGCAAACGAAGCCACATTGAATTAGGAGCGTTTGGGTTATCTCTTGTATTTTGCCAAACACTACTAATAAAAACTATTTTATGCATAAAATGAGTCAAGATAACCGCAACTCCACATTGTTTGCATATAGGCACACACTAGAACAAAAACGCTAATTTAGTTTTCGTTTTTACTAAAACTTGTAATTTCTTGCTCCTATGAACAAACATGGTAGCCGCAAAATTTTACGATCACAAAGACACCCTTGGATACATCCCTCAACACCACAAAACTAAGGGCCTTACCAAAGACCAAGTTGAGATCTTTAAGAGTCTAGAGAAAAGGTATTTTCATGAGGGTAGGACAATTCAACCATCTTTTTTTGACGGAACTAAACTCCGTCAAGAACTAGCTACTATCAACTTCGATTGTCTCCTTGACATCGACGAGCCAATTTGCCCTAGGTTTGTCCTAGAATTCTATGCTAGTGTTATTTCCGTAACAAATGAGTATGGCCTCATGGCTCTCAACTTTAGAATCAACCAAAATGACTACACCATTTCCCTCAACCAATTCGCTCAAGTGTTAGGAATTCCTTGCCGTGGTACTTGTCTAACTCGGATAAGTGGTCACTCACTATCCTTGATGCTATTCATGACCGTTCTCCTCCTTACCAAACTCCTTTGGTCAACAAGGACGTCATTTGTGAGCACCTCTTCTTTGATAGGGTAGCACCAACCCGTGTCACTCGAGCGGGAAAGGAAGTCAATCAAGATTCATAGGGTATGGAACTCAATGAGCTTAAGCCTCACTTCAAAAAGTGGGAGGAACTCCTTAGAGACAATGTCATTAGCACCATAGGAAACCGAGACCAAATCAATTCTTGCCTATGCTACATGCTCTATAGCTTGTCTACTCGTCAACCATTAAACTTGGCATACTACATTGCTAGGAGGATGGTAGACATTCCTACTCAAGGCTTTTCTGCTCTTCCATACGGATGCTCTCTACCCGTATTTTTAGAGCTTATGCGCCCATTCCGGAAAGCCTTTGAGTAATGAAAGAGTATCCAAGACTAAGGCAAAGGGAAAAAGGCCACAACCTCCAACTCCTTCATCATCATCAAATAGCTCCGAAGACGGTCTCCCCAACTCTAGGCTTCAACCTCATGAGTACTACACCTCACTTCCAGAGATTGAGAACCAAACAGAGGAGTTCAAGAAAACCAAGGGGATGTTCAAGTGCCTTGGAAGGATGATGACCAAGATTTACAAGAAGTTGGATAAGTGAGATGAGGTTTTAAGAGGGTGTTTGGTACAAGACAAAAACAATGTTGTATGATATTATTTGTGTGTTCTTGCTTCTTAGGATGATAAACTAACTTAAAACATTGATGTGTATTAACTCTTTCATGCAGGGGGATAACATATGGATGTTATCAAATTTTACCCGTTTTCACTTTTTAGTGAAAATCATTAGCCCTTGTTGAAAATACATGCTCCCTTAGGTTTATATGAGCATTATTGCTTGTTCCTAACTAGAAATAATTATCTCCATATGTTTTAAGAAAAATTTTAGGATTCGGAAAAGTCCCCGGGGTCAAAACACGCCATCGTCCAAATTTCTCGCAGACCGACGGATCTCACGAATCCAAATTTTTGGTTCGGCGCTTTAATTTTGGTACCGCCGTTTTTGCACTGGCGGACCAGACGGACCCAAAACGTGTAAAAATTTGGTGCCGTGGTATGCCCAGGCAAGTTTCTAAATTTCGCTCATTCCCGCATTCTAATTCACCAAAATTTGTTTCTATGATAGTTTTTGCTGCTTTTTATCTATATTAGAACTAGTTTAACTTACTTAGACATATAGGATATCCATTTCCCACCAAAATTCAAAAATTTCAAAATTCACCCAAGGAGCCCTTTTTCATAAAGGAAGGAACCAAAATTTTGGTTCCTTGAAATCCGTGGATGATCTGAACTTTTAGATTTTGCAATCATTATGACCCATTTATTGCATATCTTAGTCATTTTACTCAACTCTTCTTGTATGGATTGACTTAGATGCTTGACATGCATTAAAAACTCTTCCAGAAACCACTTCACTTGTATGGTTTAACATCAAATCAAACACAATTATCCATAATCTCATGATCCTATTAATTAAGAACCTCAAAGATGATCATCCTCACACCTCAACAATTTCTCTCATCTCCTCTTAGAATAAGCTTAAGCAAAAATGACAAAGTCGTCCGCATCATCCCCATCAAACAAACCTTGTAAGAAAACCGCAAGAATAAGTGTTAGACCTTGTTGTTTCAGAACCTTAGTTCCTCCTCCGACTCATCACCTCTAAACATTTCATCTCCAATAAGAGATGAAAACTTCCTTACTCTAAGCACTCCTACACCACCTCCAAAATCACCCATTGTCATCACCACTCCACCACCTACTAAAACACCAATTGCCTCCTCTCCACCACCGGCTCCAATCCAAACATCCAAATCACCATCACCACCAAAATCTCCAAAGCTTAC
Organism: Chrysanthemum makinoi; assembly: GCA_910596185.1. Taxonomy (NCBI): domain Eukaryota; kingdom Viridiplantae; phylum Streptophyta; class Magnoliopsida; order Asterales; family Asteraceae; genus Chrysanthemum; species Chrysanthemum makinoi. The sequence goes on along the minus strand of OU343222.1, from coordinate 41,140,161 downwards.
ACCTATAGAACTCTTCTCAACCCCACCAACATCTCCAAACCCATTCTTTGAAGACTTAGAAGACCTACCTCCCTAGCCCACAAATCCACCTCCACTTCCATCATTCGGTACCATTGAGCGAATCGCTCATGAATCACCACGCCCATCATTTGAGCCAAACGCCCTTTAGAACCTAGACATTGTCTCTTCAACCCAATCCATAATGACATTCATGGACCATTGTATGGGGACCATGCTCTACCACCAACATCATTGTCTCCTCATTTCGATGACATTGATGAAACTATGTGGGGAGATCACCCACAATCCCAAGCGGAGATACAAGCCCAACTATAAAACTTCCAAAACTTCTCCAATATGGTGGATTCTCACCTTAGTAAAGCTATGCAAATGCAAAATGCTTTGCTTTCCTCCCTTATCACTCCATCAAACACCAACAACACTTCCACCAATCCACCACTATCTAATCATGATCCTATTTTCCCACCTAGACACGGTTGTTCAAATTGTGAGCAGACCGCCCATATTAGCGTAGGAACCCGGATCATGGTCCACGAGTTACAAGATGAGATGAGGTTTATCCTCAATCACATCCTTGAGCGTATCAATGCTCTTTCTCATCCACATCCCCAATAGGATGGTTCTAGACTTTTATTTAGGACTTTTTAATTTCTAAGTTAATTTTTTTCTAGGATTTTTTTATTTTTAATTTATTTTTCTATTTTTTAGGATTTCTGTATGTATCAACACATCCATTGTGTTCCATTTTATGACTTCTAAGTCATAAAAATTTTAACAAATGAATGGTGTTTCTTATATGGTTGTTAGTCATTACTCGTTGGTTGGAATGACTTGTATAATTGTGATGATGATTGTTACTAACCTTTCTTGTGTAGATTTTCACAATCCATGTATCCTTATCTTGGCACACAATTAAGGGTGAGTATTGGCTAAGGGGGAGATAATGGCTCGGGGTCTCGTTGCATTTTCCGCCTCGCCTCTTCTTTTTGTTTCGGCAAAAAGGGGAGAATACTATTGAACTTGACCATTGACTTTCAAAAAGTCAAAATCGCTAAAGACCAAATAATTGGATAAACTAGTCATAATATAAAATAAGCTTTTGATTGTCAACTTTATCTAACTAACTAGTTCTTTCAAGTTCAAATTAATCACATATTTTTATAACTCTTGTACAACTTTACTTCTTTAATAAAAATAAAATTTATCTTTTATCCTCAACAAAAAAAGGGGAGATTGTTAATACAGATATCGTCATTAAACGTTATTTATATTTATGATCTTTACCTCAGTTTTGTTAACGACAAAAGTAAATTTCATTTGTAAAGTATAAAGCTTGTCAAGATTAATAGACATTAAAACAAGCTTTCCTTAAATAAAGTCTTCATCACTTAAGCATTTACGTTTTGATTAGTTATGTATCAATTAACTTTGATATCTTTCTAAACCATAATGTGCATCAAGTTTTTTTTAGAACAAGTATGTTTTAGTTTCTTAAACACAACATTACATATGTATTTACTTTTAACATATTAATTCTAAAAATAGAAAACAACATATTACATCATGGCTTGCATCACATTGAAAATCTTTAGAAGATTTCATAGAATATTTTGTTTAGATTTGGACTCTACATATCTTACATGATTCTGGTTAGATTTGGGTGATTTTGGAGAGATTTTTGTGATCTTTACTGTCGTAACCAACGGAACCAAAAATTAACAAGGGAGGAACCCTTTTTTTGGTTCCGTGGACTCTGCTGTTTACTTTGCCTATAAATAGCAAGCCAACCCAAGTTGTTTTCTCATCCCTTCTTAACATAAAACACATACACTCTCTCATTCTATCATATCTAACTCAGTTTCATTTCGTGACCATCTTTTTGTAGCAAAGAAGATCAAGGCATAATCAAGCTTCAACAATTAGTTGGAAGACTTGTTTGTTTTGTTGTTGTATGATCTAGTATTGTTCATACATCATTGTTGTATCAAACCATCTTAAACCTCTCGAAAAGTAGTGGTTAGTATTTTAGTCCTCAAAATACATAGTGTGTGGGAGTGGTTGTACCCTTGTAAAAGAACTCGACATCTAGCTTTGTGTCGGAAATATTTTGTAAGCGACGTGTAAAGGTTTTCTCTGTCGGTTAAAGGAGCTTGTTGATTAGTGAAGATGACTCTCGAGTAAGAGACTCGAGGAGTGGAGTAGGGCAAGGAGAAAGAGTCCTTGTAGACCGAACCACTATAAACATCTTTGTCGTGGTTTGATTGTTTCTTTCCTTATTTACTTATTATATATTGCTTACATATTATTTATTCTTCACTAACATATCCAAGATCAACATCAATTGATCTTACAATAAAGTTTCAAAACAAAGATTTTAAACGGTAAACTATTCAACCCCCCATTCTAGTTTTTCACAAGATTAATCTCATCCATTAGAGCAAATAAAAATGGAGGAAAGATGGAGGGTAGAGATTCATCCCTTTGTATGTAATGAATGCTTTGTTCTCAAATGATCTTAAATCATATATTAATACTTATGGTAACTCAACTAATATTAGTTGTCACGTGACCACCTAATAAAATGTTGAGTTAAGTACATTTTTGTCCTTTTGGTTTGTTAAGTATAATACTTTTAGTCCAATAATTTCAAAAGTCCCAGATCTTCTCTTGATTCTGACGACCCGTAACACTTTTGGTCCATTTTTCGTTGACAATTAGTTTGACTTTTTAAAAAACCTAAAGACTAAAATACTCTCGAATGATGATGTGCAGTGACTAAAATGCCCTCTGTTATTATTATTGTTATTGTTGTTATTGTTATTGTTATTGTTATTATTATTGTTATTGTTATTATTATTGTTATATATATTTTTTTATGAAACGTCATTTCATTAAAAAATCAAAAGGATTTACAAGAAATTTGTGGGAAGCCGACACACTAGTTGGACTCTCACTCATTTCTGGACACAAAAACTTACTCTATGAAAAATAAATGCCCCACTCTTGACATTATTAGAGTGGCTAACAACAATAGTTTTGATGCGTGAAAGTGTACCCAGAGCCTCCGTATCAAGCTCCCCAAAAGTGAAAAAAGTAAATGCTATGAACTTGTAACCGTTGTCTTCATATTTGGGCGCATATTTCTTTTTTTTTTTTTCTCCACAACATTATTATTATTATTAGTTAACTTATTATTTGGTTTGTACTGATTCATTTTTGGTCCTTTGTTCAAAAGTTAGCGAGTCAAAATGCATAGTTTGGTTCCCTTTTGTCCATTTTTTAAGTTAGTTGTTAGTTGTCGTTGTAACGCAGCGTTAGTCCTTTATGTCGTTTGCAACGTTAGTCTTAATACCAAAGATTTTGCAACATTTGCAGCGTTAGTCCTTTCGCTTAGTTAGTCCTTTAAAAAAAAATTTTAAAAAATTTAGAAAAAAAAAAAAATTATAATTTTTTTCTAAAATAAAATTCGAAAACAATTTCAAATATATTCTAAAAAGAAAACTTTTTTTGCCTAAAAAAATTTAAAAAGAAACTTTTTTCAAAAATAATTTTTTTCCGAAAAATTTTTTTCGAAAAAATTTCAAATATATTCTAAAATAAAACTTTTTTTCCTAAAAAATTCTAAATATATATTCTAAAAAACTTTTTTTTCCTAAAAAGTTTCAAAATATATTCTAATTTTTTTAAAAATGAATATACATTGAAAAACGTTTTTAAAATGTATATACATTGAAAAACGCTTTTTAAATGTATATACATTTTTTCTAGAATATATTTCGAATTTTTTTTCAATGTATATACATTTTAAAAAAACGTTTTTTCAATGTATATACATTTTAAAAAAAAATTTAGAATATATTTTGAAATTTTTTCGAAAAAAGTTTTTTAGAATATATTTTGGAATTTTTTCGAAAAAAAGAAGTTTTCTTTTTAGAATATATTTCAAATTTTTTCAATTTATTTTAGAAAAAATTATAATTTCTTTTTCTAAATTTTTTCCTAATTTTTTAGAATTTTTTAAATGACTAACTAACTGAAGGACTAACGTTGCAAATGTTGCAAAAGATCTTTGGTATAAAGGACTAACGCTGCAAACGATCGCTATAAAGGACTAACGCTGTAAACGACTTAACTAATCGAACTAACTTCGTTAGAAAAATGGACCAAAAGTGGAACCAAACTATGCATTTTGGACTAAAATCGCAACTTTTTGAACAAATGGACCAAAAGTGGAATCCAGGTACAACCACAAGGACCAAAAATGTAGTTAACTCTTATTATTATTATTAGAGGTGGAAACGAGCCAAGCCGAGTCCGAGCCTGCTATACCTCGAGCTAGGCTCGTTTTGAGCTTTAAATTTTGAGCTCGAACTCGGCTCGTTGAATGTTATATAAAGCTCGAGCTCGGCTCGTTTGTAATGAAAAATAAAGGTTGGCTTATTGAGCTTACTTGTTCGAGCTTCTTTATCCTTTTGAGCTCATTAAATGAGCTCGTTAGTTATTTTAGATACCATGGCATAAGGGGGGAAAAGTCAGTTATTCAACAACCTGTAAACCAGTGCAACAATGTAAATTTTTTCAAAAAAAAAAAAAAAAATGTTACCTGCAATTATGTATTTTACGACGGCAATCGGAAAAAATAATGGAGTTATTCGGTGATGAACAACAGATGGATATCAAAAGATCTCATACCATTGTTGCTTAGCTAAACTTATTTTTAACAGATAATAGAAAAAATTACACGTTTGGTCCCTATGGTTTGCCCAAAATAACAACTTTAGTCCCTAAGTCACTTTTATTACACCAGCAGTATCTAAATTTCAAACTATGCACGCTTTTGGTCCCTAAAATGGATGGACGTTTATTTGTCCCGTTATCTCATTAAATCAAAGGGTATACATGTCTTTTTCTACTTATCTTTTATAACAAAAGACACGCACTGCTTCTTGGTTCTCCTGATCCTACAGTTCTTGGTTCTCCCTAAAATGGATGCACGCTTTTCTACTTATCTAAACGGATCCAAACAGTTCTTGGTTCTCCCTCGGCTTCCACCACGACAACAACACCAGACCTCTTAGTCCCGGTCATATCCAACAACAATAACAACAACAATAATCAATCTCAAAACAACCAAAACCCGGACCCTTGGTCCTTGTTGCTCTCGGCTCAAACCCAACGAGACCTAACCGGAACCTAGTGGTCACGGTTGGTTACCAACGCAAACATCATCCATCCAAATCCACGAATCCGAATCAAACATCACATAACATAAACAAATCGAACGTCATCCATCCAAATCCATTCAAACATCACATAACATAACATCAAACATCATCCATCCAAATCCATTCAAAACATGTTTTCTTAGCATTTTTTCCGCTTAACCCGAACCAAACAAATCGAACGCGGACTTCGGAGGTCACCAAACGATTGTGAAACTCGTCGCTTCTTTCTTCCCGATCTAGGTGTGAAATGACGAAACATTAAAAAGTGGTGGCGCTGCTTGGTTTTTGGGTGGCGTGATGGTGTGTTAGAGCGCTGCAGTAGGTATAAATGAGAGGGGAGTCGCTTAACGCTTTTGGTGGTGGAGGTGGTGGTGCACGCTACGGCGTGGTGCGGTGACCGAGGTGGCAAAGCTACAGTAAGGGGTAGAGAGAGAAAGTGGGTTTGTGATGTTGATGTTGTAGCTAGGAAAGTATAAGTTAGAGTAATACCTGAGAAAAGTAGACAATAAGTAGAAAAAGACATGTATACCCTTGTGATTTAATGAGATAACGGGACAAATAAACGTCCATCCATTTTAGGGACCAAAAGCGTGCATAGTTTCAAAATTAGATACTGCTGGTGTAATAAAAGTGACTTAGGGACTAAAGTTGTTATTTTGGGCAAACCATAGGGACCAAACGTGTAATTTTTTCCAGATAATATAAAATAAAGATGTTCTAGGAAATAGGAAACGACGCATTTAATTTGAAGGATAGCTGAAGTTAATTATTTTGGAATTCTCAATCTAATACGTACTACCTCCGTCTCATAATAATTGTCCACTTTGACTTTTTTAAGTTTTTTTCATTCAACTTTGACCGTATATATTTTTACTTGTGTAATATAATCCTTGATGAAAATTTTATGAATAGAATGGGTTTAAAATGTATTTTCATTTGGTATAATTTTTATCAAGTATTATATAACACAAATAAAAATATTAATGCTCAAAGTTAAACAAGAAATACTCAAAAAATTCAAAGTAGACAATTATTATGGGACGGGGGGAGTATTAAATTTGTCTACATACACGATATGTATTAGGGCTCGTTTAGGTTCGTGAGTCTAGTCGAGTTTTGTATATAAAATGTGGGCTCGAGCTCGATTAATTAATGAGTTTTAATTTATGCTCGAGCTCGGGCTCGTTTAAGCTCGGCTCGTTCAAGTTTCTTACCGATCCAATTTTGAGATTTTCACGAACAGCTCGGCTAGTTTCCACCCATAATCTTTTATATGATAAAAGAATTACATCATTTCGGAGTGATTTTGTTAATTCATTCTTATTGAAAAAAATAATTAGGCCAATAGGAGAGCTCGATTTCGCCACACAAGCAAAATCGTGTGATGTGATTGGTTAATAAAGTCAAAATTAAATTGATTTTGGTCAAACTTTAATAAATTTGGTGCAAAAATTTGATTGATAAAAAAAACACATAAAAATATATGTGTCAAATTTGTGAAAACAAAAACTTAAAAAAAGATGAGGTAATTAATAAAACTTTAGTGGTTGAATTTTTAAAAATTATATAGAGTTTGGATTATAAAAAAATACCCCCTTATACTTTATACCATTTATACTTTATATTTTTAAAAATACAATGTATATGTTGTTTTAAAATAACAACATATAAATTTGCATAAGATTATAACTATCAATTTTTTTTACTATATACGTTTAATAAGGACTCATTTATTTCATTTTTAAAAGTTTAACCTATGTGGACACGAGTTTACATTTTAAATACGGCTAAATTACTGAAAACGGGAATATAATTATCAAATTGTAAGCACGGGTTACTTTGATATAAAAATAAATGTACGTGATTGTACTTATAAAAATGACTCATGTAATTCTTATTTATTTACATAAGGATATCTAGAAAAACATTCTTAAAAAACTTTAAAGAGTATACTTTAACTTTATCAATGCTCATTATGTGCTATTATACTTACATCATGTGTACAACATAATATCAGTAGTGAAATTTAAATAACAACATCAACATCTTTGTCAGCTGAATAAAATTAAATCTTGAATTACCTAAAAGAAATTTTTACAAATATTTTACCAAATATTTTTATAAATTCTAATGGATATTAAATTGATATTGGTCAAACTTAACAAATCTGGTGGAGAAATTAGGTTGATAAAAAAACACATAAATATATAGGTGTCAAATTTTTGAAAACAAAAACTTAAAAAAAAAAAAAGGTAATTAATAAAACTTTAGTGGTTGAATTTTTAAAAATTATATAGAGTTAAGTGTAATATTATAAGTCTCCATGTTTTTTAATAACTTTTGATTATAAACAAATATTCCCTTATACTTTATACGCTTTATACTTTATATCTTAAAAAAAATACAATGTATATATGTTGTTTTAAAATAACAACATATAAATTTTCAGAAGATTATAAGTATCAATCTTTTTTACTAGACTAAAATATACGGTTGGTCCTTAAACTTGTCAATCCGCGTCTCGTTGGGCCAAACCTGGGCCTTTTCATCGTCGGGGGTCCCTATTTCAAGTTTCTTACTCGTTACAGGTTCTTTGACAAAGTCAATGTCTGATTTTTTTTTTGTAGTCGAGGGTATTTTAGTCCACACACATTTATACTTTGATAACACATTTATATTTTAGCCTTTCATCTTTCATCCTCGTCATTATCTCCCCAAATCATTCATCTCTCCAAATCATCATCTCCCCAACATCATCCTGATCATCATCTCCCCAACAGAATCCTGTTTTGATCTTTTTCGATGTAGGAGGAAAGAGAGTATGCCGCTGAACAGTCTGCTAGGGTTATCGATGCTTATACACACTTCGTAAACCATTGAAAAGAGCAATTTACATAGTAAGTTCAAACATGGTTTTCATTTCTTGTAGATGAATTATAGGGCTAATTATCAAAGGAAGATATCGTATAATTCTTGAAGTTTCCGTGTGATATTAGTACTACACTTCAATAAAAAAAAAATCGTATTTACTCTGTCTCAACTATTTGGATTTTTTACCCTGAATTGAAGTAGTGTTTTAATCTTCTTTCTACATTTTCAGATGAGGCTTGAAGGTGTTGAAGTTGATGAAGAACAAACTGTCTCAGTACCTGAGTTGTTAGGGGAGGTAACATGAGAATTTTGGCTTTTGGAGTGGTTTCCATCAACATCGGATATATGTTATATTTTTTTCCTTAGAAATAATAAATATATGACTATGCATTATACTCAGGGTTGGATAAATAGTCCTCTGCAGTTATGTTAGGAATTGGAAATTCCATTGTGAAGTGTCGGTCACCCCAACTATAGACTAGCACAAGTTAGCCCGTAGACATATCGTTATTTACTGTTTATTAGATTAGTTATTAGCTTAGTTTAGCTTAGTGTAACACCGCGGAGGAAGGACGGGTCTTTACCCACTGTATGCCTGATCCATAGCCCGTCAGGAGGGCGTTTAGTTTGTAACTATAAATACCCTTCCCACTAAGGGAAGGGTGGTGCTTCTTCATAATCTAACCTTTTCTTTTTGTTTATCTCTCCAGAATCACCCTCTCCTCTCTTCATCTCTCTACAAATAGCTCTCTTGTTTAATCATAATCCTAGACCACCCGAATCATCAAAACAACATAAAATATACAATCCTACAATTGGTACTAGAGCCATGGTTGTTTTGTTGTGATAATTCGTATGTTTTGTTTGAGCGGTCTTAATATGCGGTTTGTTCATTCTTTGATGCGGTTTGTACTCGATTTTGATGAGGTTTGTGCGATTTTCTTAGATGTGGTTTGATTTGTACAGTTGTGAAAACAAGTTTTGATGATGGTTATGTTGGTCGAATATGTTTTTAAGATTTGTTAAACTGTTGGTTTTGAGTTACATATGGTCAATCAGTTTTTTTTACAATTTTTATAACAGTCTCAATGTTTGTATAACTATATTTATAAAAGTTTCTGAAAACTGTTGGTGTGGTCATAATAGTTCTATCATCAGTGGTCAAAACAGTCTTATCTTTGTGGTCAAACATGGGTCAAATGATTATCTTACATACAGTTTTTCTGGGCTTTGTGATAATATGGTTATATCGCTCTATTCTTGAATGCGATTTGTGTTACTTCTTGCTTGCGATTTGTGTTAAACTAAGATGGGTTTTGGCTCATCTTGAATGCGGTTTGACCCTCTGTAATAACCTGGATGCGTTTTGATGTAAAATGCGATTTGTCAAATCTCATGTGTGTGATTTGTGTGAAAGCGGTTTGTTAAAACTTTAAGCGTTTTGACCTTAAAGAAACCATAATGCGCTTTGTTAACCCTATGCGGTTTGACTAAAATGAAAAATGAGGTATGCTATTTGTTGACCATAAGCGTAAAGAATAAAAAGACTCGAGCAACACAAGACCTAATACCAAAAACGAATCGACCTCAGTACCATTAATTCATTGGTCCTTGTTCAAACAAAAATCGAGAAGACTTGTTGAAGGTTCAATCAGATCCGAAACATTAACAAACTTCAACATCCATTACAAGATCTATCCTAACCCATCTCCATTTAATCTCAAATTAATCTACATCACCTCAACTCCAATCTATCTATATCGAAATTAAAAACTTATGAGATCTCAGTATTGTTCTAACGTTTCCTCAAATCTTTAAAAAGATTTTTTTTGTTTGAACATCACCATCATCGATCTCTTTCAAAGCATAGGCTTCTTTTCATATTCGAATTTATAAAGATTGAGGTATAACAAGAGTGTTACCCTCATTCTTTGATTCGTTTATTACAACAACTAATTACAATCGAATACAAACCTTACCCGAGACCAATTTAAATGATCTTGAAGCCGTTTCTTTCTTTGAAGCCTAGTCTTGTGAAGAATCAGAAATTAATGATATAGGTGGGCGTTTGATTATGTTTGTGGGCTGATTATAATCAAATGATTCTTGTCGTGTTTATGATTCAAATTGATATTGTGATAATGAGGTTAAAAGTGCTAATATGTTTTTGATAAGGCGGTTTGTTAACTGAAAAAAAGGGAGGCGGTTTGTTTTGTGAGAGATTATTTAGGGTTGGTGTGAGTTATTTTAGGGTTGAGGTGTGAGAGAATATGATGGGGGCGTAAGGAGTTATGTGAGAGAAATTAGGGTTGAGTGGATGAGTAATATTAGGGTTGAACAAAGTGTACGTTAAGTGTGTTACTTTTATATACCCGATTACTAGGATTGAGTGGGTTTGGATTAACTCGATCAGTAATTAAAATGGGCCGAATAATCATCTTGGGCCAGGAATTGAGACTATTGTGTTTGTTGGACCTGGTATGTAATTTAGTAAAAAGGCTTGAGTAAGATGTGTTCAATGGACCAATAATTACTACTCAAATTTCCCATTTGTCACTAAACCAAACATTGGATGATTAATTGGAAAATATTCAGAGTTGATTACTTGGACCGGAATCGGATTTGAGAATGTTAGATGTTGGACGTCTTCAAATTATGTACTAAACTTGACCTGAGCATCACTTTATTCCTCGTGAATCGGATAAACTGTATTTGAAAGGGCCGGAGTGAATTTGCTAATTGTGTTTTGAATGGGCTTTCAAGAGTTTAACAATGAATTAATGGATCTCATGGCCTAAAAGTCTCAAAAATTGTTGGACTTGAATGATGGATTGTTGCGACTTGGTACAAAACTATTTCTCATAATGCTATAATGATGAGATTTGGTATGATGCTGAGATTCATTATGTTATGAGATTTGGTATCTTGGTATATACATTTTCACGGAGAATAATATGTCACGGTTTGATATTTGAACAAGGTTGACTACGGGGTTGTTTGTTCGGTATTTCTTATTTGGATTTGAAGTGACGTTTTCCGGGCGCGTGTACTTATTTTCGTCTTCTTTCTTTCTACCCTTCCGCGAAGATGACTTGTTTGGGCGTTTATTGGATGTGATAATGACTTGGCTATTTAGTTACTTTTGTGATTCTTTCTCACTTGACCCACAAAGTAGCTATCACTTCGGTGTCTCACGCAGTTGAGGATACGTCAAGAGGTTTTGTACATTGGGTACACCGTTTCATTTTCACAAGGATTATTACAAGCTTAAGTAGCAACTGAAAATTCTACTTCATGTTCAAACCGTATATCGGGTTTGTTTTTCAAGTAGTCACAAAGAATAGCCTAATGCACGTAATATGTGGATGATGTGTTTACCAAAGAGTTTATTGGATGAGATGTGATCAGCGATTCTCATGGAATACCCTTTGCTACAAAATATCAATGATACTTCACAGTCTGAGCAAAATCTTTCGAGAATCTTCAATGTCACTCATGATTTTTCAAGATGTTTGCTTATGACAAGAAATTTTCGTGCAGATGGTCGTAAACGTTAATGATGCTTCCAAAATTTCGAAACCATCATGGGGGAGAAACGTGTACTTTGATGGTTTACAGTTAACATCTAGGGAAAAGGAGTTTATACTACTTGACTTAGTATGGTTTATGAAGTTGTCTACATATGGGTAAAGAATTGTTGATGATGTCGTTGATATTGGTGAATGAACCGCTGCATGTTCCCCTAAAACAGATATTCACCGAAACCAAAGTTGTCATAACACATTCAAGCTAACATTGTTTACGGTTTAGTCTTGATTTTGTAAAATCCCGCAAAAGAAACTATTTCTCGGTTTAAATAATAGATTTGTAAAATAATCGTGACAATGGAATCATCCCGTGTAAGTAAAGTGCACGGCTCTATCTCTCGGCTTATTCTTTGTTTTGTAAAATCCCGAAAAGAAACGATTTCAGCTTTAAACCATAGAATTGTAAAATCCCGTGATGATGGAACCATCCTGGAGAAAGTAAAGCGTATTTCGAGGTCTTATCTGATGCTGGTGCTACAGTTTCTACTTTGAAGAAGGGATAAAAGTGTGTACTTCATGAATTGGATGTGTGTTTGGATATTCGTCATGGCAGTTTGGTTATTACATGGTTTTACGGGGTTATGTGCTTCTAACCATAGTCAGGATGAATACCATTATCATAGTTCACTTAAAACATCAAAGGTGGCTAGATTTGAGCTTTTAACAAGAAGATGTGATAACGGGGTTAATTCACAATTATTTATTTAAGGTTGAAGTAAAATATCACGGGCGAGTGTACTTAGTATCTGAAGGTATCGGGGATGGTTGGATGAAGATTATTCAAGATCCTTGTTCGAGCTTATTATCAAAAACGAAGACTTGGAAATCTAGTTATTGTTGGGTGACTTTTTCCTTTTCTTTTACCACTGGGGAATTGGGCTCTTACCACCACAAAATAACTATCACTTTAAGGAGTTACGTTGTAGTGCTCAGTGTCACACTCAATTGTGGATTTTTGAGATGTGATGTACGTCTTATACTTGATGGTTGGTTGGAGGAAGAGTATAGAGTACTTAGAGATTCAATGGATGATGAACTCTCGGCACCGCTCTTTGTTACATATGTACAAGTTTAAGTCACGAGTTCGGGTTAGTTTACTTTAGGGTCAAATTCATCATATTGATTTTCTCCATCACCGTCACAACAAAGAGCCTACTGAATGATAATGGGATTGATAACAAGTTTGCCAAGAGTAGATGAAAAGAGAGAGATTATGATGTTTGAACACAACAGTTCAAGCCTCGTACTCTAAAGAAAAGAAATGTGTACGCTTCAAAGGCAAATTATCTTCGAATGAAGAGAAATCTTCGTATTGATGACGTTTGAACACAACAGTTCAAGCCTCGTTCTCTAAAGATTAGAAATGTGTACGCTTCAGTACGCATTATCTTCGAAAGAAGAGAAATCTTCTTATATATGACCATTCTCAACAACATGCATCATACTTTTTCCATGTCAGCTTTCGGCAAACAGACTATCGTTGCTAGTTCTCCTATTCCACTTGCTTAATTAAGATGGCGATGGCGACACCATTTGCAACCTTTGAGGGGGATAAGTGTGAATAGACTACATTTGGATGATGTGCACTTATTCAATCAAGAATGGCAACTCCGTATGCAGCTTTTGAGGGGGAGAAGAAGTGTGAAACTGCTGCATGTTGAGTTATATCTGAGAATATATCGTCATACGGCTCCAAACTCATGTAAGAACTGAGCTTCTTCTTATCGGGTCATCTTCACATGATGTTTCTTCTAAGAGTCGTTGGTTGACATATTCTCATGGACTGATGAGTTTATCGACAAAGTGCTTCCGGTTAATGCTTCACGTACAAATCAACATGATGATTCCGAACAATCTCTCTGTTCTTGTTTGATGTGATTGGTAGTTTGGTGTTACCATTTAGTGTGTTCGTTGCGGGCTGATTGCTGATTTCCTTGATGAACATCTTTCTGTTCTTATTTGATTGGGAGGGATTTTAGTAAAGGGGATTTGCAAGATGCAAGTTAATTGGGACGCTTTTTTGGTGAGATGAAGATGTTAACTATCTATTCCCCAACTGGACAATCTTGAAGAAGGTCGATTCTACAATCTATTCTACATTTTCCGCTACATGTTAGAAGACTAGAGATGAGTTACATTTAACGATCTAAAGACTTCTTCATATTCTGAGCTTTCATCGAAAAGATTGTCATCTTAGGGGAGAGCACTAATTGGGGGAGAGTGAAATGTCGAATTTAATCCCTAATTAGATTTGCTCACAATGTACTTCAGCAAGTTGATTCTCACAAGACTTTAAATGATCTTCTGACAAGATTTCTAGTATATGGGCGTATAATGTGTTGTTGATTCTGAAGCATCAAAACCAGCAAGGGGGAAGGAGACACACGTATCTAAACGCGAGTAAACTTGATGAACATAATACTTCTAAGTGATTGAAGATATCCCGGGAAGACATATGTCATTACCGCAGAGAAACTCAAGTTTTGACTTATGGCGTCTAGTGTTCTTATTCCAACGATGTGGGGGAAGAGATGGAAGAGTTAGTTTCTAAAGATATAAGAGGTACATAAGTGTGTGATGATTTCGATGTTATCGCAAAGGGGAGAGAGAATTGTGTACATTGGGGGCGCTCAGCTGTTTCACTTGAGGGCTTAATCAGTGATTCAGAGATATAATCATTTATTCCAGAGTTGACTTCCGCAGAGATAATCGATGATTCGCCTGCTACTTCAATGTTATCGCTATTCTCTTTGGGCATTCGGGTACTTCGGGTTCTTGAGCTTCATACACTTTCTTCAGGGGGAGAGAGAAGTATACATCGGGGTTATTTTTTGGCTATTGGACTTAATCTGCTACTTCGATGGTATAAGTTGTTGGGAATTATAATTTGATGATTACAAAACTACAAGGACTTATTATGACAGCTTTGGATATTTTTGGAAAAGAAATAAAAGCTGAAAGATCTTCTTGTTAAAATAGAATGTTTAGGAGATATTATTTAAAGTTTAAAAGATTTGATATTATCTTCTTAGTTAGCTTCCTAGAGAAGTAATGTAAACCTAATCTCTAGTATATAAAGAGATGTAGGTCATTAGTTTTTAGTAGAGTAAAGTAAGATGTAAACACCAAAAGTGTGTGTGTTCCTAGGCGTATGGTTCATTGTAAACGCCATAGAGTTTTAGTTGTTAGTTTCATATAGTGAAATAGAGAAAAACCTTGTGAAACATCATTGTTCCTTTTGATCTTATTGTTAATCTTTGATGTTTTTCATAATCCTAGATGGGCTAAAATGAGACTTTAGAATTGGTATCAAAGCGGGGGCTCGTGATATCTAGGTTTTATTCAAGGTTTTTGTTGGTGTTGAATTGCAGATTCGAAAGAGGCAAATGGGACTGTGATACATTATATCACTACAAGAAAAAAGCCCTTTAGTGACAAAAGTGATTTCGTCACTAACAATGTAAACTTTGGTCACAAAATTGTTTAGTGACTAAATACAGGTCGTCACCAGTCGTCACTAAAGCTCCGTCACTGATTCAATTAGAGACGAAACTCTATGTGGTCACTTATGGTCACCCTTTAACCCTGTTAGTGACGAAAACAATCGTCACAGTGCCAATTGTGACAAAAAAATCGTCACTGTTTTTAACTATTAGTGACCAAAAAGTCGTCACAAATTGCTAAGTGTCAGAGACGAAATAAGTGGTCACTAAAATGAGCACATAACCAAAAAAAATTTGTACCAATTTTCAATATACAAATGAACTAAAAGCTAAATGTATGTAGCAATTCAAATTTAACAAATTGACTTCATTCACAAAACCCATGAGCGTGGTTGAAATTCAACACAAACACAGCTCATAACCTATCACATTCATCCGGCGTGTGATTTCTTCACTTATGAAAATTGTTTATCGTATGACAACTTTTAAGTACCAGCTATGTAAAAAGACTAAGGGATGATACAAGGCAACTAAAGTAACTGTGATAGATACCATGTGCTTCTAGTACCTATTCCTCGATTTGCTTCACAAATGTTACTACTACTGCTGCTAACTCCAAATAGTCGAAATCCCTTGTTATCCCTACCTGAAAATTACATGTAAAGGCAGTACCTGGTGAGACAGCATCCATTTTTCACAATCACAGTTTAGAAGTTTTAGCATGCATCAACATTGCAGTGAAAAATGATAGCCTCGTGGCATTTTTGCTAACGAGGGTACATAAAACTATTTGATGTCAGTTGACATCTAAAAATGGCAATTCCAACCCTTTTACTTATGAATTGGTGAATTCATATTATGCTTATCTTTAACAAGGTCGAACGTGTACAAAACTGAAAAGGAAACGGGTCAACATGTTTGTCCAATCAACACCCAAAATGTATTTCAAATGCATCAAACCAGCCTGCCCATTTTTACCCCTACCACCCTTTACCACCTAATCTGCATGTTTACCCACCTTATGGACATCTAAATGACCGATCCATATAAACTTCAATTCTTGTTTATGGCATACTACTGTTAGATATTCATAATTATAAGGTAGTATGTAGGAATAGAAGTGATATCAAATGAGTTGTGAGGTAAATTACTTATGTTTCAAGATGGTTAGGGAAACTATAATATACCTCATTGTACAAGTGTTAGAGTTGTTCTATGGCCTGAGGGAAATTGTTTGAGCACCAATGACGCATTGCGAAGATATTGTCTGCAGAATATTCATATGGCATTGTTAAGAATAAGTGGATCATTGTCTGCAAATTGTCCCAATTCTGCCTGAAATTTTCATTTATAAACTGTTATCATATTATTTATGGTTATCTAATGATTAATAAAAAAAGAAATAGAATGTGAACCCAGAAATTATAAGTCATAGAAGATACTCAGAAATTGTTTTCAAAATCATATTTATAATATCAAAAGTTAAGTCACCAACTTACTGAATACTCAGGACGGCCTTTCTTAAGTGACTCACATTGCTCCACAAGCTCTACATGCCATTTCTTGCTGCTTTGAAGCTCTGACTCAAGTTTCTTAGTCACGTTTCTTAGCTGTCAAACAAAAAGGCACAAAGAAGAAAGATAGATATCAACCATGATGATTCAACAAGATAGTTTTATGGTATGGAGATAGAAAATTTTCAAATTTGACTTAATATTGAAGTGAAAGCTTAATGTACCTGATATCCAGCACAACTAGGAAGACTCCAAAAGTATACCTGAAATGTTAATAGATTAATATAGGTTTGTCGTTTAAGAGCTATTACTTTATTTACCCGGAGTAAGAAGCAGAAACACAGATTCTGCATTGCAATGTGACTGTTCAGAATTGATGTCTCAAAATAAATTTGTTACTAATTAGTATTTCTTACCGAGGTTCCTATCTTGTCCTTTGAGACCAGCTCATCATCCACTAGACTTTGGACAACGTCTTTGACCGATTGGTTGATGACGCCTTTCCCCGGTCCCAAATTTTCAAGTTCCTTCAGCTGACATCTGTACACACAAAGCATGCATTAGCATAACTTTCAAACATAATAGAACGCCACGAAAGTGTTTACATGCATAAAAATAGAACTTAATGAAGCACTCGATCACATACGAGTATATCAGTGAAATTCGATCACACCTAGAATAGTGTGATCTAACTTTAAATGACTCTCAAAATGCAAGTAGAAAACTCTATGTTAAATGAGTTTCTGATAGATTCACAGTTTAACCTTGTCGTCCTCGAGCTGCCTGCAAAGCATATAACTGATTACCTCAACTGCCAGAGCTCTGTGGCATCCGACTGTTTAACCTTGTCGTCCTCGAGCTGCCTGCAAAGCATACAGGATAAAAAAAATATGTATGATTAATATCTATTGAGCTCAGATGTATATAACTGATTACCTCAACTGCCAGAGCTCTGTGGGCCCAATTTATGTTTTTCACAGTCTTTTGAATTACCAGTTTAATATGTATGTTGAAAATAGAACATAACCCGATTAGACCCATGCTTATGTTACCATGCCATTTTTGGAGTGGTATGTCACCATGCCTATTTTTATGCATATAGAATTAGATGGTAAGCCATAAAATCTATCCGATGATTGCAAGAAATGGCGGAAGTCACTGAAGTCTAAAGAGCATGACAAGCACTTTCGCAAGTATATAAAGTCTTGCAAGTATCTGAAGTCTGCCTAACTACTCCAGGCTTGGTCTTGCCAGTATTTCATATCAGATGCAGAATATCAGTGTAGAATATCGGGTACAGGTAGTTTGATAACTATTGTAACATGTTTATCTCGCCAATCACGATTGTGGGTAGAGAATTGAAAAAAGTGTAGCTAACTAGTGCTTGAGTATCATACCTCACGCACAGTTCTGCAGACTATTTCATCAGTATTCTTGTAGTCCTGATAGCGAGTGAGGATCTTGATCATGCTGCTTCACAAGTTCGAAAAAGCGAGGGTTACTAGAATATTTACAGTTTTGCCACTAACAAGAACTTACTTGAAATTAGTGAATTTAGCATAAGAATTATCAATCTTGACAAGGTAAGTAATCCTGTAGAACTAGTGAGAACAGTAATACTATTTTCATTATCTGAACGTGTTCGGTGTAGGATGCAGCTAAGGTTGGTGACAAGGTAAATACGGCCTATGTTAAATGAGTTTCTGATATCATTGGAAATTCCTGGTCTTTTACTAAAATTTAGAGTGGATGCCATATGACCAAGATACCAATCTGATTTATGAGATTTAACATGCATGCTTCACTGAAATCTTAGTTGCTATCTAACAAACATCAGTAGATATGTAATATGATATTTCTCTAGCAATCTGATTTGATCTTACTTTGCTCATATTCATGTATAAGAGGAACAATTCTGAAGTAGAACGTGGCTGACTCTAGGTGTCCAGTAAGAGTATAAATGGCTAAAACAATTTAGCACGAAAAATCCAAGTTAATAAACATAATTAATGATCTGAACCACTAATTAGTAGCATCTTACTATTAATATGATGCTTAGACCTTTCAATATAATTTGTTTATACAGACGGGAACACAACGTAGATCAAGACATGTATGTGAAAATTGAGATGCTTTGATCCCAATTCAGTCTTACGACTCCAATTTCCATGCTCCTAAAAGGTTTGTGGTACGGTCTCGAGGTTAAGAACCTTGTTCTCATGGTCACTGTGATGTACCCCTTTCGCTATGTCACGTGG
Source organism: Chrysanthemum makinoi (assembly GCA_910596185.1). Taxonomy (NCBI): domain Eukaryota; kingdom Viridiplantae; phylum Streptophyta; class Magnoliopsida; order Asterales; family Asteraceae; genus Chrysanthemum; species Chrysanthemum makinoi. The sequence goes on along the minus strand of OU343222.1, from coordinate 41,121,242 downwards.
TTTGTGTCTTGCTATCTTTTGGTTGCACATGCAGCCAGAACACGCAAGAGAGTCCTTAAGATACTAGGTAACTCGAGGGCATTCAAAAAATGGCTAGGTCAAGAATGTAGACCCGAGGTTGATACAACATGGACATGTGGATGGAGAAATATAGTGAGTTCCCATTGAGATAGATAGACCAAGAAAACAAACAGCGCTTTACAGTATGGAATAACATCCATATGACCTACAATCATGGATGTGATAACCCTTTGTGATGCTCGCTTGCAGACTAGGCTTGCCTAACCTTGGTAACTAGTAACAAAAACGAGCCACATGGAAAGCTCAAGGACCGGTACAAGCAAGGCAATATATAACTGATTACCTCAACCAGTGTCTACAACTATCAACAATCTCACTTAACGGTGACGTTTTAAGTCCGAACAAAACTTTGACCTAATTCTACCTAAAACTACCTTGATCCCGTCAACAACTACTCTTTTAATTGAGGCATTTTATCAAACACTTGTCTTACAAGTTACAACTACCAATTGTTCTATTAAGGCATTTTATCAAACACTTGTCATACAACTACTAATGTATTCAATATATAAAATCAAATCACTGGAGACTATAGTAACTTCAATATATAGAATCAAATCAAATACTCAAGCATATTAAGTTTTTTATAAAATGTGTATATCTCTAATCAGTATGTTACCTTAATAGCAGACTTTCGATCCCTTGTTGATATAGTTGAATGAAAAAATTAGGGCACAATCTGAAGAAGATAGGCAATCGTATCAATTTTGATTTCGAACAATCATGAAGGAACTTATGAATATACCTTTTTCATTGAGAAAGTTGGTTGTGTATGCGGCGGTTAGTGGTGAATGTTGCCGTGGTGGTTGCCGCGGTGGCGCATGGCCTAGGGTTATGTCATTGTGTGGTTATATTCTGTAGTTATATTATGACAGATATGAGAGTAATTGAAGTTATATTCTGATTATTTGAGGATGTGCAGTGAAGTTAGTGGGGATTCAAGTTCTAATATGATTGAGAGGGTGAAGGTTGGATCCGCGTTTTTTTATCCATGTCGGGTCGGGTCGGGTCGAATAGGTTGGATCATTTTCTACTTTTTTTTTCTTTTCCTTTTTTTAATAAAAAGAACTTTTGTGCATTATGTTATGTATGGGTGATGGCCGATGGGAATCATTTTAATTTCACACTCAACTATATAATACTAGTACAAGTTATTTTTCTATTCTTACATATTATAAAAAAATAATATTATGTTGAAAGTTTATGTTCAAAACATCGCACCAACGAAAGTTAAATATTTGTAATTTTGAATATTGCTCTATAATACAAGTATTTTATTTGTAACGTGTGATAGTGTTTACAATGTGTGGATTATTATACGAATATTCAAGTTTAAGTAAGTATATATCTAATTGCCGTTATTTTTAATCATTTTATAACAATGAGAAAAATAGTGACCAAAATTTCGTCACTAATGTTTAATGACCAAATTTCTCGTCACTATTCTAAATCAAAAATACCTAGTGTATAATTTAGTGACTACATAGTGACCACTTATATGTTTCGTCACTGACTTTTTACCGATGACCAAAAATTATATCGTCACTATTTTCTTTTAAATAGTGACCAAAAAGAATTCTCGTCACTAAATTCTTGTCACTAAAGCCACTTTTTCTTGTAGTGTATTCATTACGTCACTGCTGGTCTAACGAGGTACATGGTATGTTAATTCTGGTCGGTGCACAATATTAATTATGTTTGCTATATTAATTTTATACTATTTGATGTGCTTGATGGGGTGCATGAATTTTAATGATGGTCAAACGTTTTTTAATATCATCACCATGATATTGTACTGACTAGCTTAGAGACCCGTTGACACCGGGTTAGTTTTTAAAGAAATAGATAAATGAGATGATAATAAAAGTAATAACGTAAATTTGTTAAATTTAAAATATGTTTGAGTCACAATCGATTTACAACCATCGCGCTGCCAATCTAAAATAGATTGACTCGAACATAAAATGATGTGTGATTTCAATGATCAATTGAGTTGCTAACAAACCTTGTAACATTAAAAATAATGAATCATAGTATAATATAATGTGATTACACCAATGATACATACATGATATAACATGAACCTTGTTCAAAGACCTTCAAGTACTTCTTTATATACGACATTTGTTGTGTTTTGGAGAGATTACCATCCTGATCACAAACGACAACCAAATAATGAGAAAATACATGAATTATTCGATAATCAATTGAGTTTGTAACAATTAAAACAATAAACGTCCATGCGTTGTCGTCTCCAAATTTGACGGTCTTGAATAGCAAATGACGTGTGTTAGCGTTAATCAATTTAATAGCAAATGTCCATCCCGGAACAAGCTAATAGTCCATAGAAAACTGTTTAGTGTTTTATATTCCAAGTAGATTAAAAAAAAAAAAAAAACTAAAATTTAGGTTTCTTGTTAATGGTTTACGAATTATCGTATTTCAAATAGTAATATAGCAAAAAAGAATAACAACTCGTAAACTGAAGATCACTAACATGAGAGTTTGTAAATGCATTATTGACCCGGTAGTCTCTACACTGTTCGATCTAACATAAACCCATTTTTTTTAATTAATTGTCATATAAAGTTCAATCATCAAGTCTTGCTCACATTGACTTCTAAAAAGATCGAGTTATAATATCCGGATTAACAGCAAGTGCAAGATCCCACATTATGAAACAATCAATGACATTGGTGAGTTTTTCGTGGTTCAAAATTGCCAAATATGAACATGGTTTTAATTGTTGTAACAGTTGTCTACAAATTAAGTGTGTTATAACAGGAACTACTTGGCTATTGTTCGAGGCATCTACAAAATGTACATTAGATGCATTTGATAATGTTAATTCTATTTGGAAATCATTATATGCAAGTTTACCCATTAAAATCTTGAGCATTCCCTTATCCATTGACCTAACAGTCCTTTGATGAGAAGATCCATAACAAAAGTCTGGCACATGAAATAGATTATATTTAGTTTTAACAAAAAGTATTGATGTTGACACCAAAGTAACTTAATGGAAGCTTAAAACTCATATATACACTATGGTCACAACATATGTATTAACTAAATCAGGAATCTGTTGTGACACTTACCTGGTAAAAAAGGAAAGTTTTCCCCCCTCCGCTAATCCCAATGAGCACAATGGTGCTATATACGGTAAGCTTGAGAACACTTGCTGCAAAAAAAATTAGAAGAAAAATGAGATATATTTAATAAGAAACTTTAATGTTCAACCCCATACCATGTCAAAAAAAGGTTTACATTGCATCAACTATTGTGACGTAATTCTTAATTTCTTTACCTGTTAGGTTAAACTGCATCTTGCGTTGGACGGAGTAATCGGATGAACAACAAACATACCATGAACAGATACAATAGCTTCCATTTTTTAGATACCCCTATTAAACTTCAGTCATTCTAAATATTATTTACTTACTACCAAAACATCAAATTAGTATTCGAACATTATAATAGAGACAAACATGTACTAAATATTATAAAAAGTTTGTATGAGTAATTTTCTTTATATCTGCTTTGTTGTTTTCCACTCAATGTTCAACAGCTCCAAACAAACAAATCTTTAATGCCTATCATCCTTGTTGGTCTTCATGTTAGTAACCTGAAAAAGAAATGCATAACTCAAACCCAAAGTGTAGCTTGAGAATTTGGGATTTAGAGACTAATATATGATAATAAAAAATAAAAGAAGTCTAACAAACTGAAAAAAATGCATATTCACATTCATTATCGCCCTGTTTTAAGCTCAACAATGATAAAAAAAATAATTAAAAAAAAGAAAAAATAAGCAGAAACTCCAACTGTTATTTTTTACTGAAATACGACCAAACACCAACAAAAAAAAATACTCGTAATGTATTCTTTTTCCCGTACATTTGCGATTATGCCTTGTATTCTTCTTTTGCTTCATGGGTAGGGCCTTTATCCAAACTGCATATTATCGCAAAACAGATAACATATTCAATGATGCAAACTTGAATTTCAGCCTTCCAAGTTAGATGAGAATACAATCTAATATTCCAATTCACTATTCCATAACTGAATAACCCGTTTGATAAACCGGGCATTTTAGAATGTACCAAGAGTTAACTATATATATAGCAACACAATTGAATAATCACTAATTGCATGTCTCAATAGTGCTTCTCTATGACCATTTTTTTCCATGTAACGGATTAATGTCACTTCTTTTAGGAAAATCTTCTTTAGGCTTAATGTTTTTGTGTCGTCAAATATAAATAAGTTAGATACATTGAATCTTGAAGATGATAGTAATCTTGAAATATCTCTTTATTGTGCGGAGATATCTCCTCCAACCTTTAGTTTAGCTATTGTTTTTGCTAATAAATAAAGATAAAGACTTCAACATGGTTGAAATCAATGTATTTGGGTGAAACTTAGATAAATAATAACTTACGGAGTACATGGTTTAATATTAGGCCATTTAACTATATCCATTTAGTGATAAAAATAATGGGCAAGCAATCTTTAGTAAAAAGCACTGAATAAAGGAGGCATACCTTCAAGTGGTCACTCTACTCTTTATAGAAAAGGGATAATACATTCATAAAGTTTTGCTTAGATGAGAACACATGAGACCAACTACTTGGAGCCTTCAGTTATTTTGGACATCTTCTACGTCAAAATCGTTAATCCTTGTTCATTTGGGCCAACTCGGCGCTTGCTTCTTTTTCCTGATATAAAGCGTCTTCATAGGCTTCTTTTGTATTCGGTGGGAACATTTCAACCCATTTCATTATTTTAATATATGGCTGAATTTAGAGCAAACCAAAGAGTAAGTTCCCGACCATTTCAGGCACCAACCCACCCTTAAGCAACCAAACACACCCACTTGAGCCCCCGTTTCAGCAACCAAACACACACATTTCAGCCCCCGAACCCACCCATTTCAGCACCAATTCCAACAACCAAACACACCCTACCCCCCCATTTCAAAGACCGAAATCACTCATTTCAACTCCTATTTCAGCACCCAAACCCACCCAATTCAGCCCCCATTTCAATAACCAAACACACCTATTTCAGCCCTCATTTCAAAAACCTAACACGCACATTTGAGCCCCCATTCCAGCACCCAAACACACCCAATAGCATCCTGTTTGGTCGCACACCATACATATTTGCTTTCAAGCGTGCACTTTCTCATAATTTAAATGTCCTTATATCAAATAAACTGCATAACTTCGTAATGAAATACTTGTAATTTGAACATGTGGTTCTTATCATGACTGCATAACTTTGAAGCCATAACACAATAGTATTTGTTAAACACTGTCGCTTGCATACACAATGATGACACACCTAGTATCGAATAATTTATGCAAAGAAAAGCAATCATCAATTATAATAGTCAATTTTAAAGGTATATGTTAAACTATATAGAACGTTTTAAGAAAATTTGAGAAAATATTATTCACCTTCAACCTCGGCGTTTAAAATAATGTTGAGTTAGAAAGAATCAATAAACGCAAACTAAAATAAGAACTTCAGATAATATATGCATAATATACATGGAGATAATATATGCATAAATGATGAGCAAACTGGTGTGTTGTTAATGAGAAATTAAAGAAAATAGGAGAGTGTTAGCCTCGCTTTTTTATAAAGATAACGTCACTTACGTGAATTGGACTAGATGCGTAGTATACTTTGCCCATAGGGACTAGTATCATTTAAGTAGCAAAGTTAAGGTTTGTTGAGCCTATAAATACCCCTCACGACTCTCCATGAGGGGTGAGGTGAATCATTAGGTTAGTGTATTGTGTGTTTTATCAATAAACTCATCTTGTGTTTTCTCCTCCCTCTCACTACTTTCTCTCACTAAAAAAGATGAATACTTTCATCTTCAATCACCAACCCCGACCTCCCGAACCACATAAATCATAAGAAAATCGGTCCTAACAAGTGGTATCAGAGCCAGGTTATGCTTTTGATGATTTATGTTGGTTTTGATACTTGTTGAAGCTGTTTTTGTACTTATTTTGTGGGTCGGAATTTTTTTTCCGAGTATTGTGGGAAAACAGTTTTAACAATGTTTTTGTATTCTCTTTTTGGTCAAAATAGTCACCTAGTATATTCCTGTTCACATCTGTTTTGTGTCATGTCCTTGTCCAAATAGAATGTTTTTATATATGACTTTTTGTTCCAAACCTGTGAAATATATTTATGGTCAAACCTTGGTCAAACTGGTCAATATGCATATTCATATGCATTTCTGGGTTTTTTATGAAGCTGGACGGAATATTTGGTCGGAAAAACTCGCCGAAAAAAAGTCAAAGGGTCAAAACCCTCATTTTCTACGCATAAGGAGCATCTACAGATATATTTACGCATAACTGTGAAGTTATGCATAAGGAACGGTTTACGCGTATGAACTTACGCGTAAGGACTGTTACGCGTAAGAATCTGGGTTTACGCATAAGCAAAGATGTTACGCGTATGTCTATGTTTACGCATAAACAAGGCTTACGCCTAAGCAAAGACTGTTACGCGTAAGAAAAACTTTTGACTTCGACCAAGTGTTTACGCGTAAGACTAAAAGGCTACGAATAAAGAAAAACTACGCGTAGACTCGACCACAAATAAATACCAATACCATATACATAATTCGACCTCTGTTCTAACTTCATCAGTCCGAAAGTTCCAAAACCAAATCCAACTAATCCTACATCTAGACTCACCAATTAACCCTCACTATCACTCCCCATCTCTCATTCTTATCCAAGACTCAAACTGAAATAACATGAAAGTTCTCAGATTCATAATCAATTTTTTTTGCAATCTTATAGATTGTTTTAATTGATTTTCAATCATCATTGATCTTGTTGAAGCTAAGCTTCTTGTTAATATCCGAATTTGAAAGAAATGAAAATAACAAATATGTTATTTCATCCCCTTGGTTCGGTTAAATGTAAAGCAAAATGAAAATCATAACACCTACCCGAGACCAAGTTTAAAACTGATCTTGAAGCCCTTATCTCTGATTTGTTGGTTCGAACTAAAGAGTACATGATAACAAGGTTCGGATTGTGATGGTGTTGAGATGAAGTAGGTCATATGTTTGATTGAAGGGAGATGAGTTCCAGGAAAAGTTTGGGGAGAAATGATAAAAAGAGGCTACTCATTTGAGAAAAGTATTTTAGGGTTGAGATATGTTAGGTTAAATTGTGTGACGTTTGTGATATATAACCGGTGTACATCTCTCTTGGATTGGATCGGGCTATTATGGATTTGTAACGAGCCGAAGGGATTCTATTCCTTTTGTATTGGGCTGTCGTGACTGGTTGTTGATCTAAAACGAGAGAACTGCTAAAGCAATGATATCCAAAAGTCTATTTGTAGACATTTGTTTTAAATAACTTTTGGTATATATATTGAGAATGGTAATTTTTTGGTATGGTATATTTTCACGGAAGGATACATAAATTCACGGCTTGAGCGAAGATCTGAAAAAATGACGACGGGGTTTTTGTACGGTATTATTGATGCGGAATTGAAGTGACATTTCATGGGTGATCTTCTTTATCTTTGAGACGCTGGTTGGTTGGATGCATGTCTCAAGATAACTTGTTGGGGTATTACTGTCACTTTAAGTGATTTTGAATTGATAATCTGGTTATAACTTATGTAAGGAGTTACGTTGTAGTGCTCACAGTGTGTAACCATCACTTTAAGGAGTTACGTTGTAGTGCTCGGTGTCACGCGGGTTGTGGATTGTTCAAAATTTAGAACAAGCGAAGTCACAAAGTTGGGATGTTTACTTCAGTCGTATCGGGTTTTCTCCATATGTGGTCATTACAATTAGCCGGTGAATTCAAAGGAGATTCGATTTAAGGTTGGTTTGAGAAAATTATTGAGAGTATTTTTGCGACATATTCTCACAGAATTTTGATCAAGCTATGATGTTAATATTGCATCAAGAAAAAGGTAATACGGCATGTACGCTACATTATGATGATTCCGATAGCTCGCATGACCATCGGGAGGGAGAAATTGGTATTTCATCTTCGAAATGGATTCGAAGGGAATTGTGCTTAAGACCGAAGAAGGAGAAGTGTGTGGTGTACATCGGGCTTTTACCAACTTGGATGCAATACTAAGTGAGTTATGTTGTTATGATGTTCCCAGAACGACAACCATTGTGCTACAATCAAGATTTTACTTTCTCCGCTGCGTGTTGGAAGAGAGTTGTCGGTTCGAGGGCAAAAGACGAAAAGGCTCACTAGTTAGGAGGAGTAATAACCTAACTAGACCGTTACGTTGAAGTTGAGCTACAAGGATTTGTGCCGTCGTCGCCAAAGATCAAATGCGAGAGATCGTCGGAAGGAGAACTTCAAGTTTGCCTCATATCTAGACTACTGAGACTCTGCGCTTCAACAAAGTCAACATTGTTCATTACTATTGTAATTTACTTTGTTTTGTATTTATAGGTCTCATTGTAACCATTCACGTGTGACGCTATCTTGGAGGGAGATTGTTAGTCTCGCTTTTTTATAAAGATAACGTCACTTACGTGAATTGGACTAGATGCGTAGTATACTTTGCCCATAGGGACTAGTATCATTTAAGTAGCAAAGTTAAGGTTTGTTGAGCCTATAAATACCCCTCACGACTCTCCATGAGGGGTGAGGTGAATCATTAGGTTAGTGTATTGTGTGTTTTATCAATAAACTCATCTTGTGTTTTCTCCTCCCTCTCACTACTTTCTCTCACTAAAAAAGATGAATACTTTCATCTTCAATCACCAACCCCGACCTCCCGAACCACATAAATCATAAGAAAATCGGTCCTAACAGAGAGTTATAAGAAACCTTTACTGTTGGCCTTCAGGAAGATTCTGTTCCGGAAATGATACCAAAAAAGGCAAATGCAAAATGTCCCATGATGTCCACTCCTTTATTAGCCTGTATATTTTCACGTTAATAGCACTTGGGGGATGCGCCTACACCCACAACAAAAGCACAACCCACATGCCTTTAGTAAAATATTGCTACTTCATATAGTGGTCTTGGAGAAAAGATTAACTTTATTAACCTCTTTGAATTGATTACGGTCTCACATCGAGAATCACAAAGTTATTTTCTTCCAGAAGCACTGAACGCTTCCTTTACATCCACGCTTGAACCGAAACATTTCAGCTTATTACCATAATTCATGATTGGAATATCTGCTCACCATACATTTATTTTTACAATAAGGAATTTGGGAACTGATACATGCAAACAATTTGTGATTACATGTCCTAATATTAAAAAAAAAAGAAATCAAAGTAGTAATATCACCTTTTCATCACATGAGTTTTTCTTTGAACGGTCACATGAAAAGACTTTTATAATGTCGGTTTAAATCAGGTGATTTCAATAGAATCACCAATAGACGGATATGTATGAATTCCCTAATTGGTCATTTTACCATATCTTATGAACTTATACGTTATAAGCTAATTCTAACACTCAAAAAAACCTTATTAGCTCAAGTTCATACGGTATAAGTCGCTTAATTAAAATAAACGTAACCCTTAAAACCAAGCTAATCCAAACACCAACTTAATCTCATATGTGCATATCTTAGAGGAAAATAGAAGCATTAGGACACTCTCACAAATCTAAAACAGATAAAAATGGGCTTATTTTTGTTCTCTAAAGTGAATAAACCCAAAAAAAGCTAATCCAAACACCCATTGTTAGTCATTTTACATAAGCTTATGAGCTTATACGTTATAAGCTAATCCAAACACTCACAAAAAATCTTATGAGCTCAAATTCATACATTATAATTAAGCCATAAAACCAAGCTAATCGAAACACCAACTTAATCTCATGAGTAAATATCTTAGCTAAGTGAAACACTAAAAAAACCTTATGAGTTCAAAATCATACGCTATAATTAAGCTACTTAATGAAAATAGACTTAAGCCATAAAACCAAGCTAATCTAAACACCAAAATCTTATGTGTACATATCTCAAAAATAGGTGCATTAAAATACTCTTAAAAAAAAGTCTTATTATGTTCTCTAAACTTAATAAAGCCCAAAAAAAAACTAATCCAAACACCCCCTAATTTGCTTCTAACATATTCAGGTATACATCAGTTATACAAAACATAGCTAACAACAACTATTACGGTGACATTAATTTGCTTCTAAAATGTTCCTACAGTACTTGCGTTGCAGATAACTCACCCTTGTTGGATCAATGATTTGGTGACATTAAATCCTCGTATTCATTAGTTCCAGCAAATCCAAATCTGGGTTGTCCATTCGCCAAAATCCTATGACAACGAAAAAAGAGATAGAAAGAAAAATCAATCACATGATCCAAGTGTGGCCGATTACATATTTTAGAAAAGTGAACTATAAATCATAAAGCAATATAGCATTCCCGCACTTAGGAAACGCAGCCAATGACATATGCATTCTTTTCAATCAAATTAAGAGGATAACTCAAAGCCCTCTAAACAATATCGGCTCCAACCTGCAAATTTTATCAAGCATCTTGCCCATGTTGAGTGATAAAATTCTATCAAGCGTCCTGCCCACATTGAGAGAGAAGAATTATGCATATGATGATAGTATGTAATTCTTCTCACATAAAAAAAGCTATAACTAACAATTTAAGCTGAGAAAGATACTATCAATAGCAATACCTAATGTTGAATGCCAAGAACCTTCAATAATATTAATAGTTTAACACTTTCGAGTTAAGTATCTGCCATTACAAAAAAAAAGAATTAAAAAATTGTTATGTAAAAAAAACGTGTTAAAGCTTAATTGTCTTAAGATTATTTATCTAACATTCAAACATGAGTAAAGCAACTTACTTTCATGTCTGATTGTCTACAAATTGGAGAATGGAATCAATAATCAAAAGAAACTTCAAGTGCAACAGATTCAATCATGGGCACAAACATGAGCTTTTACACCAACACGCTACCACACACGCAAAAGATTCAAACGTTAATGGCTCCCTTATCAGATTAAACAGTTGCAAAGAAAATATTAAATTGGCCATTTTATTGATCACTTACTAATATGCACTATACATAAATCTTTAAAACTGCATCAGATTGATTAAAATATATGTGAAACTAAATTATAAAAAAAGACGTCTTATATAACGGTATCATTAGGCAATAAACTTAATACCTTAATAAAAATCCTGTCTATACCGAGTAAATTATATGCTTGGCACACAATGAACAATCTAAGAACAAATAGTTTCATCTATGGATCATAAGGATGCAGAATGGTAACCTTGTATGGATTGCGTAGAAGCTGCCTTGTCAAACTCTCAACGTCTTTAGGTCATGTTGCACTCCAATAGAGAGTTTGTCTATCTAGTCTGATCTGTAGAGCGAAACAAAAGTCAAGTATCATCGAAATGCCATCACCTTAGACTTGATTTGAGATATGTGGTATTCGATTTTTCTTTTCATTTAAGCATTTCATCAAACATGTAGTATGCATAGATAAACTACTCAACATATATCACACTTTCAATTAAACAATAATTCCTCACTTGCTCACCAAAATTTTATGTTGATTTGGAACAATGGAATCACAAAAAATAAATAATAATAATAATCAAACACATACGTCTATTATTATGAGCATAATCAGCCTTAATATCATACAAAAAAACAAAAAAACAAAAAAACACTATATGCTTAATTGAAGATCGTTTGAATTGAAGATCTAATCCATTACCTTTGAACAAAAACCGACTTGAGCTATTCATCACCTGCATCGACCATTATTAAATAAATAAAATATTACAGTAATTAATTATCCACTCGGTAATGCACAACAAACAGGAGAAGCAATAAATCAAAACAATTGAAAAATTGAAACCGAAAGAAATGACATCGAGATTAAAAAAAAAACACAGAAATTATGCATTACCACTGATATGGACTCGAGATAAAATCATTATCGTGATGTTAATCTTGAATGATGTTGGTACTCCCTCCGTCTCAAATTTATTGTCAGGGGACAAGAAACACAAATATTAATAAAAGTGGGACCATTATAACTCTCAACCACTCAAACGGAATATTCCCTCATTATATTCTCTTTTTCTTACTAAAATGGGTAAGTGGACAATTAATTTGAGACATCCATAAAAGGAAATATGGACAATAAATATGAGACGGAGGGAGTATTTTAATTTGCAATTGTGTGTGTGTTTTAATTTGGAATTGTGACTGTGAATTGATATTGAATGTGATTTTGAATTAGTATTGAAACTGATTTTGATGAATCGTGTAGAGGAAGTTATGCTATGTAAATTGAATGTTGCATAAAAAAATTGTACTAAGAAGCTAAATAAGGTAGGACATTAAACCAATTTTTAATGCAGGGTGCTTAGTAGGCTTATACAAAAGCTTATTTTATTATATATAATAATAGATAGATTGGTCCATATCATTCAATGATCACGTGGGTTGAGATACTTCTTTGAATGCTATCGTATGGATCAGTACCAATTCTTTTGTTGTCTCGTGATTGATATTGCCATTAAAGAAGAATGATGTGATAGATCCACGGCTTATTTTATTCGATCTATATAGGATTGATGTTAATATCTTATTATCAATATTATTAATTCACGTCGGAAACGACGTCGTTTTGGGCTTTGAAAAAATCGGATGAAACGACAATTTGGTGCCAAATCTAAAGGGTAAAACGACATTCTTCAAACGACGTCGTTTTATTGTTTCGGGTAACAAAAACCCGGATTACATCATCACCGCCTCACTCTTTCTCTCTTATTATACCAAACCTCCCAAAACCCCGAAGCTTCCGCGAGTACTGCAAACTCACACTTGATCATCTGCATTTACACCTCGCCAACCACCCCTGCAAGCATATAAGGTACAACAACTACTTAATTTAGTACGGCCATTGATTTATGATTCTACTCTTCTTTTGGATCTTCCACATAAGACTCCTCTCTCTAAACAGATTTTGAACCGCCATTAAACTACAGTAGATGGAAAAGATGACTGGAGGTGCATATTATTAAATTTGCTGGTAAGATCGAACATAAAATTAGGAGACAGGGTTTACGTAATTTGATTCAAACCCTAAAGTTGTTTTGGGTTTCAGGAATTGAATGGGTCAAGGGCGAAATTGGTTGGATGGATTATTAGTTGGGATTTGTTGGTTTTTGCAAGTAAGTTTTTATCTTTTCTTTTTCACTTTTTTTTTTTTTTTAATGATGTTTTAATATTGTGTTCTTCATTGTTTATGGTAAGTAGCGACCAAAATTTTTTCAACAAGAGTTTCTTACGAGGGAGTACATAAAAAAAGGATCAATACCAAGGAAAGATGTAGAAGTGGATCAATACCAAGCTAAGTCAGGTATGATATATCCATTGTTTTTTTACTACTAAATACAGCTATACATAATAACCTTACTTGGTATTGATCCTTATCAGTGTAGTTTACTAGACACATGTATGATGTTGGCCTGAACCCATACCATAGGATTTCTTGTAGCATGTTAAAACAAGCTCGAGTCTCTAAAATATAGGTTTTAGAAGTCTACCCGAACTAGAATTCTATGTTACATCAACACCTTTATCATAACACGCATCTAACTTGGTACATCGATAACGATTTGAATATTTGATAGGCTGTGTGTAAATGCTAGGTAGGACTGTAGGAGTAGGACTAATCATAACAAACCTGACCTCAAAGTGTCTATGGTATTACTCCATCATTACTTTGTATCTATTAATCTGCGACGTCGGTAGCAAAAAAAATTAGTATCCGAAGCCTCGAAGTGTGGGTGACACCATATAATATTGTTGGTCGGTGCGGGGCCTAAAGGTCGTTTGGAAATGGGCTTAACGTTTGAGCCCAACAACTTCTATCAGCGACCACTTTTTGCACCACCTCTTTTTGGAACCGCATATGTTTGTATCATACCGATTCTTCCACATAATTCACATAGACGGCAAACAATCTAGAAAATAGTCATTTAACAACAACCCTTAAATCCTTAATTGCGTGTTCCGAATTTTTAATCATGGGTTACAAAAGAAAGAACACTCTAATTAAAGTTAATTCCTTTTTATAAAGGTTTTGTATTTTTATTCTTGGGTTTTGTTTAATTGCGATACCAACATATTTTGGATCCCCGAGTCTCTTTTTCATGTTTTTCAATATGGTGGAGATTGTGAGTCGGCCGTTGAGGAAAAAATTGTTGAGAAAAGGTTATGGGATACACACGAATCGGGACATGAACTTGAAGGTATAATTACATCTTTAACTATTAATTGTTTAGCTATTTGAAAATCTGAATGATAAGGTAGTCAAAGAATAAGTCTTAGTTATGATTTGGGATACATCTAACGTTACTAATTGCTTGCTTCTACACATGTTCTTATTAAGCTTGAATATTATCCGAATATTTTGAACTGTTCTTGACTTTATGCTTTTTTTCAACTCATATGTGAATCTATATTGTTTTGTGAATATTTGTTAATGGTATTTTTTCTTTGGTACGTATGTCGCTCATGTGAATCGTGGTGACTACCAGCTTATTGATATATCATAGGATGGAGTTGTATGTCACTTTCTCATGTTTGTTAGTTTTCTATCGTCTTTTTCTTACAATGTATATGGTCTAAGGTTGAAATTATTGATGTTATATTTACAGGTGAGTCTGGCTGATCAAGCGTGGTGATACCAACGTTGACCTGAAGTTCCCAACCGATGATGCTCTGCTTAAACAGGTTTGTACATTACTCATGCCGTATTATTTATGTGAACATATTCCCATCTTTGACGTTTTTCAAAGTACCCAAGTTTGTTGCAGTATCATGTGTAACCATGTGTAACCAACTGTTTAAAAATTGTGAAAAGGTACAGTAGGCCTCTAAGAACAATATACTATATAGATCGTCGTCATGGGTTTCTATCGTCACATTGATTGATACTATATGACCACTTTTTTCATTAGTTTTCTTTTGAAAAGGATTGGTGGTTTAAGAATAAACAATACAGTTAAAGGGTTATTAAGTAAAAGGTTAACACTTTGGATGTGTCTAAGATTGCTTATTAGGGCGTCAGGTAGGTAAACAAGGGTTTTTTTTAGCCAAGTACTCATCAATGCATTACTTATTTGTAGGATTGCAAATAAAGCAACTCTTGCTTCACTAGCGTACCTTGAAGCTCAAATTCATGATGCACGCCAAATTGTTGTGATGAGTATGTCTCTTATTTATTTTATTTTTTCCACATTTACATTGGTCCACCATCACGTATAGGCAAACTGTCTATGTTTAATAGCTTTTATATTTTAGACTTGCTGCTATAGATGAATTTATGTTGATGTTGTTATGCCTACATCGTCCATTAAAAAAACTCCAAGTATTTAGTAACCTCAAATATCCAGTAGAAAGTGGCACTCATTACTATGTTTAATAGCTTTTATATTTTAGACTTGCTGCTATAGATGAATTTATGTTGATGTTGTTATGCCTACATCGTCCATTAAAAAAACTCCAAGTATTTAGTAACCTCAAATATCCAGTAGAAAGTGGCACTCATTACTTGATGAATGCGCTGACTCGACATGTTATATCTAACGGATCAAGTTTGGCGGAAAACGTTAGAAACGAAATGGATTGATGGTTACGATTCTGAGGTATTCACAGGGTTTAGAGGCTACGAAAGAGGTGATGAGTAAGAAGTACAATGAGGTTTGAGTCTGCTGAAATGAATCCATCGTAGTGTGTTAGAGTCAGCTGATTCTGAAATGAATCCATCGTCTCGGTTTTTGTAAACGAGTTTTGCGTGTACTTTATTATAGAACGTGAATACAAGTTAAGCTTTTAAGAGTAAGTAGATTAGGGCGGGGTGCAAATGATTTAATAAGTGTATAAGTGCACTCACTCGATATAACTTTTGTTTCTATAAATTGATTGCATTAAGCGAGGTTTATGATTGTGTTTGGATTTTGGTTATATTGTGAAGTCGTTTAGGAATATATAAGGTCCAAGCTGTCGGAAAAAAACGTGTATCGAGAACAAACGACCGGCCGCAACGCGGCGGGGGCCTTTTACTCGTTTTAAAGAAGAATGATGTTAAGTGGGCACGTGGATTCCATTTGAATGTTATATCTTGTCACGTGATACAAATCAAGAAGTCAAATACACGATTGCTCAAGATTTAATACAGGACACACTATTAATACGGGGGCTACTACCCCTACACTGCCACTTTCGTCCTTTTCATCAGGCGTGGGGCCCTCCCTCTCTCTCCCACTTTCGTTTTTTTTTTTTTTTTTTTTTTGATTTGATTTGATTTGATGTGTATAGTTTATTTTGTATGGTATATTTAATTTGTGTAGTGTTTTTATATGTATAGTGTATTTATTTGTGTGATATATTTAATTTGTGTAGTGTTTTTATATGTAGAGTATTTATTTGTGTATATCACACAAATAAATACACTACACAAATTAAATATATCACACAAATTATACATATACTATTAATATATATCATACAAAATAAACTATACACATCAAATCAAATCAAATAAAAAAAAAAAAAAAAAAAAAAGGGGGACAAAGTTGCATGTGGGAGGGGCCACGCCTGGGTCTAGGGGTAAACCCCGTTGAAATAAAATAGTAGCCACCGTATTAATAACTTAAGCCTTTAAATACTGGTCTTTATCTCGTTAAGTCTGGTGAGATATTTGAGATGCACGTGGTACCTAGTGTGCACATGGGTGGGTTGCAAATTGGTGTGTACTGATTAGAGGGCACGGTGAGGTGCTCTTTTAACACGCCATTGGTACCCAAATTGCCGAATAACGCCGCCATCCCCTTACCGACTTTCGCGCTATTGGTCAGTCAAATGGTTTTCAGCCATTGCAATGGCTTACGCCATTTGCTCCATTTTTTTTTTTGTGTGTGTTGTGAGTGAGTGGGTATATTTTGTGGGACTTAAAAGGGACCCAATAACATGTTATTGGTGTGTTATGAAGGAGGGGTGTTTTAGTTATTGGTGTGTTATTGGGAGGGGATGATATGGCGCTGAGGTGGCATACCAATAACGTGTTAAAGGATTTCACCTCACCTAGCACTCTTAGTTTATTTTATTTTACTGATTACTTTTTTTTTTGGACAGTTGAACATTATAATAATGCTTGAATCAACCCACCCCCATGACATGGAGGGGGCCAACTCAGAGCGGTGGAGCGGTTATGCGAAGCCGGGTCCCGTCCCGTCACATCACTCGGGTTGGCTGCTAGAAAAACCACGACATCACGTCACCATAGGCATCCCATATCAACCTCGAAAGGATGGGATTTTCAGAGCCGTTCCCACCTTTGGTGGGTATCGAACCTGGGCCCATGGGGAAAACTCCCTGGTGTCTCACCGCTGGAACAACGGATCATTGACATTTTACTGATTACTTGATCACGTGTTCTGCAAATTGGTGCTTGTTAATATATTTCATTAGTCCACATTACTGTCGTTACAGTACCAACAAGATGAAGGCGCGGCGGATTTTTTCTATCTGTGTATGCGTTTTAATTTTGTCATATATTGTCGCAAACAGAATCTAGAATTACAAACAAAGAAAATTATTTGCAAAAAAAAAATCTGTCATGATTGTGGCCTCTACAATATCCAACAGCCAAAAACCGCACAATAATTTTTATCATTATTGGTATCAATAGGCCTTTGTCGAAAAATATTGTTAACTTTGTAAAGTTGTAGCATTAAGTTACACATTATTGTAACTCCATGTCTTGCAGGTATGGAGCCTCAAGTTGCACCCTCCCACGGACTTTCTAGCCATTAGATATATCCATTATTGCATGATCGCGTCTATCAAATTTACCGTGTTCATATTTTGTTATCACATGTACTCCTGGGTTCGTCAACTCGAACTGCAAATAGATATTATTAGTATCAGTAGACCACATCGCCTGCAATAGAACATTAAGATAAAATCGGTAGACTTACCTTTAGTCCTCTTCCTTTAGCTTTTTAACTTCTCCAGGCTATACCACTTGTGTCAATATTTTCAACCGCTGCAATAACACACAATGTTATTTATCAACCATTGTTTATATTTTACAAAAAGTAAAGCTATTATAATAATGCAACTGCTGAAAACATATTCTATTTTTACTGCTATTTGTACGAAACACCGGCCTACACAAAGATATTATAATAGCTTTACTTTTTGTAAAATATAAACAATGGTTGATAAATAACATTGTGTGTTATTGCAGTTAAGCAGTGACGGCCAAAGTCAAGAATCGAGACACTCAAGCTGCTGAAAACATAAGGTGACGGCGTCACTGCTTAACTGCTAAAATATAAACAATGGTTGATAAATAACAATGGTTTATATTTTACTCTTTTAAAGGGCTAACCTTATGTTTTCAGCAGTTGCATTATTATAATAGCAATGGTTGATAAATATAAACCATTGTTGATAAATATAAACCATTGTTATGTTTTCAGCAGTTGCATTATTATAATAGCAATGGTTGATACATAAGGTGACGGCGTCACTGCTTAACTGAAAACATAAGGTGACGGCGTCACTGCTTAACTGCGACGCCGTCGGAGCATTTTGTGACGGGACAGTAGCCAAATCTATTATTTTCAAGTGACGGTGTCAGACTTTAAAGAGTAAGTACATCGCAACTCGGACGGCCTAGATTCGATCGAGACGGCGTCGAAGTGAAGAGGACGGCGTCGAAGGCGAAGAGGACGACGTCACAATCACAGGTGACGCCGTCAAGACTAACGTGGCCAAGACGAAACCCTAATGGCGACAGCCGGCGTCACAACTCATAAGGTGGCGGCCGTCGCTTGTAATCTTATATATAGAATCCAATTTTTCATATTGGTGTGTAGTCTTTTGGAGTAAAAACCTCAACCGAACCAAGGTTGTCTTGTACAGTATTTTAGGGTTCCAAACCCTATCTTACACCAAGATAAGTGTTTTACTTCATTAATTCAATTATGTCTTTGATTATTTGTGTGTATGCTTGCATGTTCTCCATGTCCGGCTAATTTACTTGTGTGTTTGCTTAGGGAATATGAAACTTAATTATTGAATATTGATTGGTTGTCTCTTATCTTAATTGTTAATGATCTAGTAATGCGATAGGTCATTCGTTGTGTAATTAATGCTTGATTAAATCTTTGTGAACCTTAGACTATAGCTCTTAGAGTAGTTGTAAGCTAAACCATCCAAAGAGAGCCTTAGAGTTAGAGTTTATAATCCCAAGTGGGTTTTGTAGACGAGACCCTTTGGTAAGTTCAAAGAGTTAGGGAACAAATGCATACCCTACGACTTTAGACACACAACGCGATTAAGAATAAGGACGTGACAATTCAACCATCAATAGGAGATAATTAAGGAGTAATAAAACCTAAGTAAACACATCTTTAAACTATCATACGAGCACACAATAATTAGACATAGACTACATACACCTTATATTAGATAATTAGATAAGTAAAGTAATCGGTAGAAATACCAACCCCCAAATCCAAACCCTGAGATTCGTACCTTTCCATTTTCTAAAAACATAAAAGATAAAAAATAATCTTCCTCAACCCTACCTTAGCGTAGTAACTCTCACTAGCATTCCATTCCCCAGAGACGATATCAATACCCGTGGCTTACCCTAATACTACACTACAACGATTAGGTTATTTGCCAGGGTGTTATAAAACTTGCTCGAAGAAAAGGAAGTTCCTTTGACCCCGAACGACGCGTGTAGCGTTATCAAGAAGCAAGAGAATAAAACTATAATAATAGGCCTTACTGGCTTTGCAAATGTTTGCTTAATTAACAATTCAAATGGTTCATAAGATGTAGGGAGAACAACCTCTACTGTTTTAAGTGCTTGATTAAAAACCGAAAGTCAAATATCAGCTGCTCAATACAAAAGACAACAACTAAGCAGGTATTTTTTGTCAAAAAGCGAACTTAAAGATACACAGGAGTACTAATCCGTGACCGATCCCACAGTGACGCTCAAACACCCTCCTTGGGAATTAACTTCAGCGTTACATATCCGCAAAAATTTATAAACCATCGGTAAAAACTTTTGTCCAAGTAAATTGGTTCAGGTCATGAGAACATGCAAAATTCTGAAATGTACAAATTTAAACGCCTATATTACCACACCATAAATACTTATTCCATTTTTACTCCCCAACGCCATTCGTTCAGCTCCGTCCCATCAGCTAGTTTGAGACTGTAACTCCCTGTATACCATGGAAGCTGCAAATTCAAAATTTGAACTGATAAATTTTCGTGTGACTAAAGCCATATATGACCAAAAAAGAATTTAGGCTACCCCTCTCAGTACTTTCATCCCCAAACTTTTTCCAACTCACTGCAACTCATTCAATTTCATAAATGCAAACTTAGAAGCATCTTTGGTTTCGTATCACAAAAGATTAAGATATTAGTGTGTATTTATCGTAAACTGATATACATATGGAAACCGAAATACATATAGATTTACAAAGTTTTAAATTATGATGTTTCAAAAAATTTAAAGTTTCGATTTGTATTACAAAAGATTTAGACCAATCACGGGTAACCGAAAGTGACAGGCTGCAAAATATATGTCATATGAATCAGTTTCATCCAATTGCACTTATCAAAGTTTTTCATTTTTATTATAACAATGTAATGCATATTCGAAACTGATTATGTAACATATAATCTCGACTTGTGGCAAAGATTTCATAATATAAAAGTGAAGATGAACAAAAGTGTCAATCCAAATAGGGACTGAATGAGTTTTAGACCAATAGAAATCTTAAAATCTAACCTTTGTGGCCGAATCGAACTCCTGAGAATGCAAGGTGACATTATGTAGAACAACGATTCACAACTTCACGTCCGAAACTTGTTAACCATCACCTAGCAAACAAAAGACATAAATCCATAAGTAAACATTTCCATCATTCCATACACTTAATCAAACAAACATAAAATTAAACTAATTAATAAATAAAGTTATACCTTAGTGCAATTCGAGTGACACAAAAGAGAGAAAATAAATCAGAATAATGACGTTAATGTATTCTTGTGTTCAAGATTTGCTCAATCCATTCGACCAGGATAGCAAAACACAATAAGAGATTATGACCTGAGAATCTTAGCACCATTTAAGCGAATAACACATACAACACGTTTAGTAAAAAATAAGAATATTAAATGAATAACATAAAATTTAATAAACAAAATAACATAAACTTACAGCGGAGCTGTAGTTCCTCCTCCACTTCTTTATGTAAATAAGGCACAGATAAAGCACTTACTTATCATAATACATGGTCTTGATATTGAACCCAAAAGTAGGAATAATAACACTTGTATCTTCACCATTTATTTTCAACACCGATGTCTTCCCTAAATTATCAACTCCGTTATCGACATTCGAACAATTGAACCGATTAAAAACACTAAAACAAACTGTGACTATCGAGGTCGACAAAGAACCAAAACCCAACATATTATCCTAAAAAATCAAACGAAGGAAAAAATTATATAATCCATGATAACAACAAAACACTAACCTGTTTAAGAAGAGGAGGTTCGAGAAACACCTGCAGATTTTTTTTGGTGTGGTGGAAGAAGATTCGTATATCTAGCAACTTAGATTTTTTTTGGATCATCATCTGCAAAAAACTAAAAGATCAAACATTTTTTTTTTTTTTTGCTATTTTGACCAATCAATGATTAGAATAGATGGAAACGATGAATCGGAAGATGAGTATAGAATGAGTGGAGGCGGTGAAGTTTGTCTGGTGTAGAAAGGAAAAAGCGGAAGAAAAGAAAAAAGAAAAAAAAATAACGGGCCGAGGAATTTTTTGCCGAACCATAAGTTAGCCCATCAAAATTTAATTGTATTTTAATGATGTTATGCGAGGATGAATAGCACCGTTTGCAGCTGTTTTAGTATCCTCCACTATATAAGAACGGGTTTGTTTGAAAATGATCTCCTCCAAAAATTTGTAAAAATGCCACGTGGCATTTTTTTCCCTCAAAACTCCATGAACCGTCCGATCAAAATAATTAACTCACTCCATTCAATGCTTAACCGTTTCCCCAAATTGGATTTCTGCATCACAACCTAAACGCAATCAAATTAAATGCCTATCCCACAAAATCTGTTACCAATTTTTTATTTTCATATGATAATCAAATTCATATCACAACCTAATACAAATCCCCAAAAATTAAATCCCCCAATATGAGTATGGTTCGAACCCTAATGTTTTACAAATCCCGCAAAATAATGCTGGTTTCGTTTTGAGGATTAAAAGGGAGTGTGATCCGCTGGAATAGGTGGGTCGATTATTGTCGAAAAATTATTCCAGTGACCTAATTGACGCCTGATTCATGGTACTATGAATTACAGGTTATTAATCTTATTTTGATAATTTTTTTTATCTCAATTACATGTTTTTATTTTAATTTGGCTCATGATAATGAATCATGTATTTATTTTTTATCTTTTTGATGATAATAAAGAGGTTGTTTGGTATTGCATATTTTAATTTATATTTTGACTTTGAGTTAATTTTATTTTCATTGTTTCTGTAAAAATATTTTAGGCTTTGAATGATCTATTTTTTTTAATTGCAGGCATGCTTAGATTGAGGATTAAACCTTCAAGAAGTTCGTAATTGTTTCAGGTTTTTTTATCACCATGATTTGTTTATTGATTGAATGAATTTATTTTTTATTTGTGTTGCTTTTTAAATCATTATATGTTGTTTATTGATGGGATATTATGCATGCGTTTAGTGTTTGATTATATTTGTATGAACACAAAATCTGTGTCTATGATTAATTTAATTGGGTTTGAAATCATTGTTATATACCTATTGTTTGAACGCTCTAAGTGTTTGATGAAATGTCTATGAGAAAAACTATGCAACGTTATGCTAGAGTTGTTCAGGTTTTATAGTCCTATTGATAGCGTTAATTAAGAATCATGAAATGAGATTAAAATAATCATTATGCTTCGGTTCGTGTAATTTGCAATATTTGTTATGAACTTTGGCCCGATCAATTTGAGTACAAGAAAAATGGAGTAACTTTGGTAATGGTATGGTATATTCCTGGTTCATTTGGTATATTGACTCGTGATATAGCCCTAAACTCAATATCTTATATTTTGTATATTAGTCTTTTATCTATGGTATATTTGACGTATAGTGGGTGGTCACCTAATTTAGTAATTAGACGCATATATTGTTTTCATGTTCACTAAATTCCTTTCAATATGCAGTACTTGAATCATTGTTTAAATAACTGGTATCTTTTTTCTCAGGGAAAAACACCCAACTGACACTCATTGTCACTCTCGATGTTACCCAATAAAGTGCCCCTATACGTAAGTACAATACTCCTTTGGTATGTTGCTTTTAAATACCAGTTCCACGACGCTAATTCTTGCTGTCTTATGTGCGTTGCAGCCAATACTTACCTAACCATTATAGTCTAAGAATGTGTCCCTTATTGGACACTAATCGAACGTTTTCATAATACTCTTATCTTATGATCGCAATACCATTATAAAGTTTAGGGATAGTTTTTTAGAAATATTATACAGTTCATTGGTTGTTTAGAATACAAAACAATCTCCATCCATCAAAAGTTTAGTGAATAAGGTTGAACAACTCAGAATGTAAATTGTTATTCTTTGACGTCTGCCATTATTAGTATATCTTCATTTGTCAATATAAATTACATCATATTGCCTATTTACTATTGTCAGGATCCTAATAGAAGATTCATAAGCCTGTGAAATGAGTCTACCACTTGCTCAAAAGAGTCTACCAGTTAAAAATAGAAAAGCTTCAAGCTTCTAAACCAAATTTGAAAATGCTTGAGATAGTGGCAGCATAGCCAATGAGCTGGACACCATTAATGAGTGGTGCAACATACAGTCAAATAGACATGACAGGTAAAACCTTTAAATGATTCAGTTACAAGCGAAAATGCAAATTTGAATAACAATGAAGTAAGTGTGACGTAAAATACCACCATTAATGAGTTACACATTGATTTAAAATGTTTCTGTGGCAGTAGGTGTTGGGAGGATGCAAGTGAAATAAGCTATAAAGTTTCAGTATTTCAATCAAGTTTAAGTAGTAACCTTTTTCCAAACATCCTCTAGAACATTTTTTTTTTGTCCAAACACCCCCTATAACATTTTTTTGACCAAACACCCTCTAAAACAGTTTTTTTGCAAACAGCCCCTATTCGAACATTCATATACAACTTTTGTGCAGACTTTGAGGCTGTTTGGTGGAGATTTTTGGTGTGCTTCATGCAAATATTTGGGGTTGTCTTGTCCTTTTAGTGGCGAAATATTTGGAGAATTTTGGACTTTTTAGCTGAAAATGTAAGAACTCAATGCCCTAATATAATAAGAGTTTATTCTGGTGAGTTCGGTATGCAAGTAAACTTTTGTCTTGAGCATATGTGAGCTTATAAAGGTTGTCTACTCAATAATTTTATGGTTCTTATCATAACATTGAATCTTTATCTCCAATTAGGTCTGCTGGATTTCCAGCAACATTGAATCTGTAATATGGATTGGTAGGAAAGAAAGGCCGTTGAATCTTTGTCTGAGGTTCGAGCTGCTGTTAACTAATAAGGTAACATTTCCTTACATAGAGGCGTGTCACATCATTATTCAAAATTTTATTTATTTGTTTAACATTTAGGTATTTAATTATTCAATGAACGGTTCATGTTCAAGCACTTCAAGCAACATGATACAATAGTTTGTCGCATAATTGTTACTGTTGATAAATGCATATAAGCTTTGTTATTTTCAGGTTTCCCACTTTTTAGCCAATATAAAGAAATTCATTCTTATGTTTTTAGATTAACAAAACAATGAATGGGCTTCTTTATGCTCCGCCTTTGCTTCTTCTAATGCTTAAGGTACACTTAAGATGCTCTTTGGGATTGTTAAGTTTTGTGTATTGTCCTGCTGACATTTAATCATTTACTCAACCTACAATTTATCTCTTTTAGTGTATCGCTTTTAATATAGGCCTTGGACATAATTGGGGTGATAACAGCTCTAACAGGTGTTGCATTAGTACAGGTGTTTATTCTCTCCTTAGTTGCTTTGACATGTGAGGCATTAGTACATTTGTTTTATGATGTGAATTTATTAATATATACATGCAACATATATATGAGCAGAACGGGCAGGTTGTACCTTGTCCTAACAAAAGGCCTCTTGAGCGGGTATACTACTTACAGGATGTTCATCATTTCGTTAATTTAAAATTTAAAAGCGATAATTAACAGGGTATGCCATTTTTCCCACTATCTCAAACATCAGTTTTAGGCTTGGTGTGTGACAATCATATTACCTTATTTTTTTTCCTTTCACCATGGTTTTCGTCTCTGCAGACACATCAAGGTCAGGCTTACACACCCCTTGAGGGCACTGATAAATCTGTGCAGGTGTAGGAAACTCATGGTCCGCACGGTCATGAGTAATTTGAGTTCAGAGAAGTATTTTTTCTTCAACTCATCCATACAATAGAGTTCGTACTTGGGGCAGTATAAAAAACAGCTTCATACCTGAATTTATGGGCACTCAGGTATTCAGCCAAAACATTTAATCTTCTCTTAAAACATGTTAATATAGTTTGTATCCTATTTAATCTTCTCTTAAAACATGTCAATATAGTTTGTGCAGAAAATTGATTTTAATAGGCTGTTTGGTTGCTTAATCTTTTGAGTAGAAAAATATCTTTCCACAATCATTAGAATATACCTTTGCAGAGAATTTTCTTGGTTGATTTTCTTTCTTAAAATTTGTTTCGTTGCTACATAAATGTATCTTTGCTGAATAAAAAATTATTTGATGTAATTTTGGTGCATAATGTTTCATGTGCATAATCTTATAAAAGAATTTTGTTTCCTACTAACTTATTTGTGTACAATTAGTATACTATTTGTTGTTTTCTTGAGGGCAATATAATCAGGTTGGTAACTGGCTAGCCCAAATCGCTTATAGAATTATTTCAAAAACTTTATCTCGGTGGCCATCAATTTCAAATATGTTGGACAGTTTAGGGATTATTGACTGTATGTGATACTATTACTAAGTTTTTATATTTGACTCTTTAAATTTCGTTTTATTTTATTTGCCTTTAGAATGAAATCAATATGTGTGTGTAATTTAACCATGTCAAAAGATCTATCATTTCTAACTCTTTTTTACTTAACGATATATCTTATCATCTCTGTAGGCATTAGATTTGGTGTAATTTTTCATGGATTCTTAAAGGAGGGTGCACACTACCAGTTTAAATCATTGGCTTGTGAATGCGCAATATGCAATTTATGGGACAACACCTAAGCATTATTATTTAAACCTCGACATGGTGAAAATTTGATGTTGGCGTCGACATCTACTCAGTGAAAAGAGGTCTGCTGAATTTGACAAAGGATGAGAAGCAACTTGATACTTCAGTTTACAGCAAATACATATACATGGGTATATGGTGCTACCTTCATGAGAGTATGTTTATCTTTCTCACAAAACTTGTGTTGGCAACATCCGTATGACCAGTAAAAACACTTGATGGTAAAGAGGTTCTGAATCCTTCAATACTTACAGAGATATCGACTTATTTAAGAAGCTTATTGACTTATTGTATTTTACAAAGGTACGAACACAACTCAAGTAAAATGTTGGAAAATTATTGGCTTTTCTGGAAGGAAAATGTGTGTCTGCGCTTTTCAAAAAAGTATTTTAAGATAAGCTAAATCCAAACAACCCTTAGGGAGTTACCTTGACTCCGAACCCAAGCGCTACCTAATAGAAAAATGAGAATTACAGCCGGTTTATAACCATCAATGGGTGATGTTAGTAACTGTCGTTTATATCATTAGATTATAACTATTAACGAGTCAATTTACAGAAGAGAAGATTAATGTTACACCATTTTATTGTTCTCAAGTTTTTTCAGAAATGGTAAAAAGTGATGTGATTGAGAAACTTATCTAATAGAAATGATGGGAAGGAATCTGAGCAATGTTTAAAAGTGATGTGATTTTGAAACATATCTAATAGAAATGATGGGAAGGAATTTGAGCAGATATATAGGAGGGATTTGGAGCTGTTTAATCAATAGGATAATCTGATAAGTTTATTTCTTTTGGTGTTTCTCGGCTTATTAACTTGAATTTATAACTCCAACACTTACATGTAGTGGATGAACACAGGAAACATGAAGGTCATGTAAGTATCATTTCAATAATTTTCTCCCTAATTATCTATTCTTCTTAAATTTCTGTGCCTTAGTTTATTTCAGATTTTGCAAATAAATTATTGTATTTGTGATGAAATAGGCTAGGATCTTTTGATGAAGGAGCAACGTGGTAGACCAAGTTGATAGGCCTGTGGTGTGCGAAAGAGTGCCTAAGACATGGGCCAAGTGGGTTGACGAGAACATAAATCCAAATCGCACCGTGCTTTTTTTTCCAATAGCATGTCTCCTCTCCATATCAAGTAAGTTCACAATTCTAAATTTCTATTAGACAAATATATGAAAGTGGCCTACTTTTAAGGAACCTTATGTCATTACAAGAGCTCACATTCAACCGTAGCATTTAGTAACATGAGTCAAATGGCTGGCCTTTGTAATGCAAGTAGGATAATAATAACGCAGCTATTACAGACAAATCCTAATAACTTGGATAACTCTATTTTTCCTACATTTATTCTATAACAAATAATTATACAAATCAAACCACTATCAAAGTGGCTTAATTTTAAGGAACCTTATGTCATCACAAGAGCTCGCATTCAACCGTATCATTTTGTAACATGAGTCAAATGGCTGGACTTTGTAATGGAAATAGGAAAATAATAACGCAACTATTGCCATGATATTTAAAGTACATGTTATCAGAGGAACACAAGTTCTCACTATGGATGATAAATTTGCTAAACAGTTCATTGTTACTTAAATGACACATTTTTCTTGGTTGTTAAAGTACTGATAACTAAAAATATTGCATTGGCGAGACAATCATGTCAACAACTTCCTATTATTTCATCTTTGATTCTATTGTTTTGAAGTTAGGATACTATTTTTAACTTCTTGCTTACATATTTAGTTGTACCATCTTCCTCAAGACTTACTGCTTCAACAAAGAATAAGCTGATTAGTGAGGGGAAGTTGAGTAAGCATGGGAAACCGGATGAGAATACTCCAGCTGAGTGGTTGAGGAATGTAGTTTTGCCTAATGGTGAGGATTCAGTTGTTGCGAGTCTTGCAGTTGCACCTGTGGTAAAACAACTTGTGGAGGGAACAAAGGGTGGGAAAGTAGACGGTGAAAAAAAGAAGAAAAAGAAGCAAAATGGTATTGAAGAGGAAGAAGTTACTGATACGCCGGTAGCATCCAAAAAACACAAGGCTGAAGAAGTGAAGGACGATGTAGAAGGTGAGAGTACTGAAAAAAAGAAAGAAGACTAAGAAGTTGTGGTATCTGATGTGGATAAATCTGAAAAGAAGAAGAAAAAGAAGGATAAAGAAAATGGGGATGCCCCTATTACTCTTTCAGCAGCTGTGAGTGATGATGATGATGATGCAAGTAAAAGCTTGAAGAAAAAGGAGAAGGATAAAAAGAAGAAAGACGTTGAAGGAGAGTAGATTGGAAGTAACCATTGGTAAAGGAACTTCGCAGCGCCTGAATTGTTGCTCGCATGTTGTGTAAGCTATTGATCTACACATTTCAAGAGAGCCAGTTTTCGCATTTTGTTTTATTCTTTAGTTTATTAGTTCAGTTTAGGTCAGCTCAGTAGTTTTGGGTTTTAATGTTATCTACTTGGTAACAAGTTTGAGGATTTTTGGTACTTTTGAACTTGAGTTTGTCTTGAATTATCACATAAAGCTATATAATGTATCTATCAAGCTGCTACATGAGGATATTGTGTTATTGGTGCTACCACATTGATATATTTGTATGTCAAGGATTATATACGCCGTAAGCGGGTGTCATTTTACCAAGCCTTAGTTAATTAGCTAACGGTATTGCCCTCTTGTCCAAATGAATATAGCGTAGGGTTATTTGTAGTATAAATTATGGACTAAGGTAGTAGCAAGACTGATTTATTATTGTTTCCCTTCATATAATTTTTCAACATATCCTGATTAGTCATTGTTAGTTGTGTTCAATTGCATATCACTTTATTATCTTTAGTTTTCATTTGAGCCCACATAGGCTCTTTCACTATAGTGATAATGCTTTAATTTCAATACTTTTTTTTTTAACTTGAATGCAGTTTGGTATTATTTTTAGGAACTTTCTAATAATAGTTTGTTGTATTTTTAGGAACTTTGGTATTATATAATGGAAAATGAGTTTATGCATAGCGACATCAATCTTCCTTATCAGAGTGTCCATAGGGTAAAATTAAGAAATTTAACTTAGAAAATAGGTTGCCCAAAGTGTATTGTAATAGATTCATGTTATGATCTAATCATTCACTATATTTCTTGCAGGTTCGATAAAAGTTGGTCATTACATGGTTTTATCATCGACACTTTAATTTGAGAATATTGAATGGTGAAAAAAATATACCAACAAAACAAACAATGTTGATTACAAATAAGTTATTCATGAACTTTGATATCGCCGATTTAATACATATATGTTTATTCTTATATACAATGTATTACTTATATCCGTATGGTAACAAATATTCAATCTATCGGTCGATAGTGGAATATTTGTTCCATCTATCGGTATCATACATATATCCTTATGGTAAAATATCACAAGTTTTTTACCATATTTTAAATTATAATACATTATGACTCACAACCCTGCTTACATTTTCTATGGATTATCGGTGCGGAATGGACATTAGTTATCAAATTGATTAGCGCTCACATACATTATTTGCTATTCATGACCGTCAAATTTGGAGACGACAAAGACATTCACGTTTATTATTTTAATTGTTACAAACTCAATTGATTGTCGAATAATTCATCTAATAACTCATTCTTTCTTTCATATATTAAAAAGGTCTTAAGGTGTTGTGTTGTAACAAAGATGGTAACTATACCAATTCTACAACAAACATTGTGTATAAAGAGATTCTTCACATATTATGAGTATTTTTATTCATTTCTATTCCTTAAACGATTATGACTCACATAAACGTATTTTTATTGTGAACATTATATTAAGTTTAATAATATCTTGAAAACTATGTTACTAATTTTGTCTTAAAGAAATTAATTTGAACACTAAATTTGGGCTTACTGTAATAAGATATATATAAACAAGGATTTAGCCCCGCTGCGCTGCAACGGGTTTTTTATCTTGGTTTGGAAAAAAAATTTCTTTTGCGGTTTTTGTCGTCGTTAATTTCAGCTATATTTTTACGTTAATATAGTTTTTTTTGAGTTTGCGTTCCTGATTCTTTAAGCTGTACGTTATATTTCGTGTATACAATACAGGGCCATAAATTTTTTTGTCGTCTTTGTTGTTGTAAGTAGTGGTTTTATTATTTGTCGTTGACACATTTTTTTTTTTAATTTACCGTCTACATTTATTTAAAGTGGGTCATTTAGAATGTTACTTTTTTTTATGGTACGTTTCTTAAAATTATATAAGTGTAAAGTTGCATGGACTATTTTTTTGGCTGTCAGCCTACTTCATAGTGCAAGTTTTTTTTTGGTTTTCAAAACTTTTATGTGTTTGTTTAAAATCATTTCTTTGGTTTATGATTTGATTCAGTTGGGGAGCTCCATTTCTTTGATCCGTTAAATGAAAAGCGAGTGGACGCCAAGGGATGTGTTGTTAATATGCAGATATCGGACCGTCATATTCTGCAAGGTTTAGAGGAGATGCTTGGCCTGATTCGTGACGCTATAGCGCAGCAAGAAGCTCATGTTATTCTTATGGAACTTAATGAGGAACTTTCAGATGATTAGTGGGATTGGAGTCCTTTGTTTTGTGTTTTGGATGTGTTGTAATTAGTAGTATGTTGGTTGTAGTTTTATGGATAAGTAGCAGTTATGTTGATGTCGAATATTTGCTAATGTATAAAGCTAATATGTGGATAGGTCGGTTGTGTGGTAGTCCCAGTATCTTTAATCTGGGCAAAGTTGTTTTATATGTTGTTAATTTTTGTAGTTACATCTTTTATACATAATATCAGTTTTATTTTATGTTTCAGTAACTCTTAGATATTGTATAGTAAGCTACCTTCAGTGAGAATGCTATTAAGCTAATAGGCTATATTTTCATTAGAACCAGTGAAGTGGTACAAAATCAGAGTGGTACAAAATGGCTGCCGGAACAGCTTACATATATGCCTATCATGCTAGCTATATTTACATACATCCTAATGGAAAAGCATATGTTTATCAGTGGGCTAGTAGTTAAGCACTATAGGGCGACGGATTTTGCTTTCTAATATCTAGTGAAAGCAAACTTCCGGTAAAATTTATGCTGTGTTACTGTCGCAGCACTTTTACGTCTATAACTATACATACATAGGTTTAAGAGTCTGTTTCTAACCAAAGGAGTTTCAAAAGCTTAGTGGTACTTGCAGACTTATTGATTAGTTAGTCCTTCCTGGGCCTTTTTGTGTCCTGGGCATCTGCTTCTTTTTCGGGGGTTTCAAATAGTTGCCTTCGTGTGGCTGATGTAGTGATAGTTGTTGTGGGAGCCCTTTTTTCTGTTGCCTCCGTTGAGATGGGTGGCGGTGTTAACGTATCAGCAGGTATTTCGGTTAGTTTAGGGGTTCCAACTATTGGCGGTTCTGGTAGTGGTGTTGATGGCTCAGCTTGGTCTTTTTCTTTGATTGTGGCCTTTGATGAGCTAGGCTCTGGTATAGTGAAGGGCAAAGCTGGTGTAGCAGGGTCACTGGCATCGTCTAGGACGAACTTTGGGAACCTTTTCTTGCTACCTTTCCTGAAATGGAGTACAAACCTGTGTTTTGTATGTTCAAGATCTTTTATGATGGGTGGAATTTTGTACGGATCCGGGTCTGGGATGTAGCTTAGCACGTCCGAGCAAGCTGGTAGCAACTTTTCGGCTTGCGGGCTGTAACATGTGAGCAAGAGACTCCCCGTAACGTCAGCAACGACAGCGCTGATGCAATAACTGTACACGAAAAGTTATTTGATGTCAGTGACTTATGCATGGGACCTGATGTCGAATTATGGTAATGGTATTTAGTATACTATATGTGCTGTTTTACTGTATCTACTATCTTTATACCTATAGTTAGGAGTAATTTTGGATCCAGGTTCCTGACAATGCCAATGCGGTGACTTGTCTTCTATTTTGAGCCCACATGTCCTGCACTTGTTTAGATACCAACCTTTATCTTCCTCAATTGTCATTATGACAGCTTCAGTTGTAAATTTGTGCTGTGGCTGTATCATAAGCGAGTTGTCAAATTGGTATGTTGGCAATGCTAAAAACAGGTTCAGCAAACGTTACCGTAAAATTTTCAGGATTAATTTCCCACAGCTGAGATATTGTCAACAGCTCCTGCTGACTTGATCCTTCTCCCGGTTCTGAAGTTGTAGTCAGTAACGGAACTACTGGTGCGGGCGCAAGAGCATCATCATAGCTACATTCATGCTCTTAGTTACATTTTCTTTATGTAGCAAGTAGTTAATAACTTAAAATAATGTTTTGTTGTATACTTACACGGCACGGATGTGTGTTGCCTCTTCGATGTTCGGGTTAAGATAATAGTACGTTGCCGGTGTCGCTGACAATTGAATAAAGCCTGCATTTTTTGTGTGTGAATATTTTTAGTTGCTATGCAAAACAGGTTGTTTAACCGTTTATCAAATAAATCTACCTCCGTATCTTTTTGTCAGGCATGAGCTAACTGCTAGAATGATTGGTTGTTCGAGCGGAAGTGCCATTTGCAGTTCAAAGGATGTAGCCATCTCGTTCCACAAACTCAATGTGACGCTGTTTCCACTGCAGGGAAATATTTCATGCGACATTATTATAAAATTAGTATTTTGTTTTAAAGTAAATGCGAATTTGATAAAAGGCATACTTGAGATTCTGTATCTCAACGTTCTTTCTGAGAACCCGATTTGTAGTGGGGCCGCCGAATTCCTTTATCCGTGACACGTTTCTGATAATGCCAATGTAATCTGCAGAAAATTCAGTTAGAAATCTAAATAGTATTAGAAAAATAGACTTTATATTGCTAGAGGTATACCTGTCAAAATAGAGTCCCGTGAGTCCACACGTTGACCCAACTCATTATATGCTGTAAAGTTAAAATAGTGCGCAGGAAAACCATCATCTTCGAAAGGAGTAGCATGCGTATATTTTCCAAACAGCAATGTTAAGTCATTTGGGAGCGTTCGCTGCCAGTTATCTGTCCGTTTACACCCAAATCCCTGAATCGTGTAACACGTGTTAAGCTGTAGCATTGTGTCAAACTGGCGAATATCACGTACATCGACATTTGCTTGGATAGCATTCCCCTGCAAAAATACTGTTGGTTAATGTGCAAAAAAATGGCTTAAGTTTAGACAAATAGTGCATGTATTGTTATATCTACCTGTCTATCCAATAAGATAAAACACAACCCTGTTGGGTTAGGGGTCAGGGATGTTCTATGATACCCATTTGCGGTATACTTTAGCTTCTAGAATTTGGTCTCCAACGGTAGGATCGATGTCTCGTATGCCTATAACTACAGATTCAATAGCCAGCATTTTCCCTTTGTTTTTCTCCATAATTTTTGCGAGCTCTTCTTCTGTTACACGTCTTCCTGTGATACCTGAGGTTGCCGCTTTCAGTTCTTGTTCAGCCATGATTCTGCATAAGAATTTTGCGCACAAAATTATAAATAATAACGTTATTGTTGTAGCTATGCCTCAACAACATTCCTACAACTGCAAGTATAGGTTTTTCATCGCTACATAAAAGTTTACCCTTTCATTTGAAGTAAAGGATAAGCTACGAATGTTAAATATGAAGTATGCGGTTAAAGTCATATATATGCAAACAATCATGAACCAAATAAATGCTTATGTATATAAATGTGCGTCGTTAAAATAACATGGTCAGGAACTATCTGAACTACTGCATATATGTTAATTACAGCTGTAATATCATAACATAACTTACACCCCTAATTTATCCTATAAAGGATGCTAACAGGTTTAAAAGGTTTGCTCATAAAACATAGTTAGGCATCAATGTTCATAAGTATTCCTAATAAATTATAAGACACATAAATTGTAAGAGGGCGAGCAGATAATTTTCTGTGATACAGGATACCAAAAATAAGTAAAACCTGCCGCCGCCGAACTTTATTCAAGAAATCTGTATACACTATGTTTTTGGTGGTGTTGGGAGGATGGCCGGGTTGTTGTTCTATAATCATTTTTAACCCCGCTGGTGACGTTGCTCTAGAAAGTGCAACGTATAATTGGCCGTGCCCAAATATTGGCTCAGGTAAGTATACGCCAATTTTCTTTAACGATTGGCCTTGGCTTTTATTAATTGTCATTCCATAGCATAGCTTGACTGGAAACTGCTTGCGCCTAAAAGTAAATGGCATCTTTTCTTCTCTAACTGTCAAAATTATCCTTGGCAAGAAAACTTTTTGCCCCATTCTTGTGCCGCTGATTATCTTAGCTTCGATAACTCTAGACAGCAATTGATTGACGATCATCCTAGTTCCGTTGCAGAGGCCTCCTGTTAAATTTAAATTGCGTAGTAGCATAATTGGACTGCCAATCTTTACTTCAAGTTTGTGCGGAGGCAATCCGGAGAAAGTCATAGTATTGAGATACTCGGTCGGATACAGTAGTTCTGATGCCCCGCCGTCATTGCCGATTGGAATCGCGTCGTCTATGCTAGTATAAAAATACGATGCACCAGTAACCGTTTTTAAAATTTGCACGTTTATAATGTCTGATGTTTCATTTTTTGGGCACACAATAGCCTTGTCTTGAAAACTGCTTGCAGTAGGCTGATCAAGTGATGCACTAACGAAGGACTAACAGCGCAAGACACTTGACGGACATTTTTGGACGAGGGACAAAATCCGTAAGATTTGTAAACCACAGGGACGAAACGCACTGAAAAAAAAGCACAGGGACATTTTCTGCAATTTTCAACAAACCACAAGGACCAATTATGTAATTCACTCTAAAGTTTATTAGCTGTAGCATGCCATCGGCTGTCGGCGGGAAACAGTATCTCTCGGGTATTTGCACCCATGAAGTATCAACCGGGTCTGTACTATCTGGCACACCAATATTCCCTTCACCAATATTGAGAAGCCACTCTGAAAAAACATTGGTCTCCTGCACTTCCATCGGTGTCATCGAAGGCCTCCTAAGGCGCATATTTTCTTGCAGCAAAAAGATTTTGAAATGTTTCCAAAGGTATGATTCGGCCACTGATAAAGATATTATTTGATTTTTTTGTGCCCCTTTCTTAACCGGCAATGTTTGCCTAAAATCACCCCCTAGCACAACTGGTTTTCCTCCAAAAAGTGTTGCTGGCTCATCTAATATGTCTCTAAAAGTTCGATCCAAAGCTTCAAAACACCTACGTTCAGTCATCGGAGCCTCATCCCAGATAACCAAATCTGTTTCTTTCAAAAGCTGAGCCAACTGAGTACCTTTGTTTATTCTGCATACCGACTCTTCAGTCAACTGTAATGGTATTTTGAACCTTGAGTGAGCTGTTCTACCGGATGGCAGCAGTAATGATGCAATACCTGACGAAGCGACCGCCAAAACAATATGACCATCAGAACGTAAGGTTGCAATCAGGGCATTCCAAAGAAATGTTTTCCCCGTACCACCGTGACCATATACAAATAACAGTTCTTGTTTCTTTTCAGCAACCGCGTTCATGACAATGTCAAATATAACTTTTTGGATGTCATTAAGTTGTGGTATCATATCCCTGCTCTGGGCGGCTAATTCTTCTCTATTATAGTTCCTTTCTTCCATGACTACCCTGTTCCTAAACATATAAAGCAGCCCATCAGGTGGAACAGGAAGACCATAATCTCTTAAAGACTTACCATGCAATGATAACAATGTCTGCAATTCATACAAAACACCACCTTTTAACTCGGGGTCATTTACATGTAGTGGCCATATGCCTAAAGATTCAGATAAGATGCGGGGAATATCATCCGACATCGACCTCCAAAATTGTTCCCATATCACAACTGGACTTGAAACATCTGTGAAAACTAAACTTTCCGAGAAAAGAGCACGCAACTGCGATGAGGTTGCTGTTCCTGAAGCTTCTTGCATTGCGGTGATCCATTCCTGATCGTCTTCAAGGAGCCCCATAGCCTCGCACGCTGACCTATTCGTACGATAAATGATGCCGTTAACTGTACGTATATCTGCAAACGAAGTACAACCCCTCTGATGACATAAAAGCATCCTTTGATAAAAAAGATCACCGGCAGCGGGGTGCACATATGTTAATCTGCCTATCGAAGGCCTATTCAAGTTGCACCTTGGGGACCATACTTTATCAGCCTTTGACCATACAAATTCTGATGGAAAATCAAGGTAAGTTAAATGACGACCTATAGCAAATGACTCGTTAAAAGCAAGCCATTCTGTTAGGGTTGTTTTTGCTGCCCAGGAGTAATTGATAACGGATTGTAAACGATGGGAAGATCTGAAGACAACAGTCTGCATATTTTCTAAGTGAACTGCTAGAATTTGAACCGCGGGATCTCTGCTGTGTATATCAAACCCGAAGATCCTCCAACACGCCTCGTGTGGCCCTATGTAGCGGCCGTCCACAAAATTGCTAATCTCGTCGATACGCACGTGAGCGCCGCTACTGGAAGATGAAGGATCTGTTGACGGCTGCGAAGTATCGCCAATTGTACTGGTTACTTTTGCCATAATTCTGTTGGTGCCCTTTGAAATATACTTGAACAGATATTTGATTAACATCGACCAACCACAGAATTCAACGTTTATGTGTGCATAAAAAGCCATACATAACTCCTGATTATAAGGAACAACGTATGCGTTATCAAGCCTGACATTGTGTCTTGTCTCAGACATGGGAACATCACGCCTTCGATAGTGGACATACCCCGATTTATCTACAAAGGTTGACTGGCAATACTCTTTTGGAAACTGTTTCTTGCAAACCTGTCTATCACGCATACAGGGAGCGTTGGGAAATGCTATGCCACATGGACGATGCACCATGAATTCTGTAACAACTCTGAAGGCTTCAAAATCATGCGTTGGATCAGGGAGTTCCGCACTGATATATCTATCAATGTCAACATCCCGTACCCCTTGAGGCCCGTTAGTTATCCACACTAATATATGGCAATGTGGCAGCCCAAGTTTTTGAAATTCCACTGTATACAGAACTGGAAAGAACAAAAAAAGGTATAAACACAATACCCATAGCCATTCTATCATATGGGCAACCATATGTATATGTTACAAAATAGCGAAAGAGGCATGGATACATATAAAATAGATGCACCTGCATTGAGTACTCTAAAAGGTTGACGGTCACGTATATACTTTATCAAATCATGAATCTTCCGCTCGAAGACTCTGTCGATTATATCAGGCCTATCAGTTGCTGACAGCCAAGGGAAAGATTGCATATAATGTTCAATTTCTGGCCATTTAGTATTGCATGTAAACGTGACAAAGAACGACGGGTTTCCATGCTTTCTGCAAATGGCCAGCATCTAGGTAATGGCTATACATATAACGTGGACCCCTGGTAAACGATGAAGGCAAGATGATTCTCGAGCCTATTTCAGAGCCATCAGTATCTCCCCAGGTTATTGCATCATAAAGACCCGCCAAAAAATCACCCCTTATATCAGCCTGATTCTTTCTAATGAAGTCCATTCGATTTTGCTCGATGCTACAGTAAGCAGTCACAACATATTGCTGAAAAAGCCTGCCGCCTCTACTTAGAAGATTATAATGACCTATCCTATCATGGAGCTGGTAACTGTAAAACGATTTCATCGACATACGTTTCCCTCTACGTGTTGCAACACCTTCCACATTCAAGTATTTAAGATCAGTATGGTACCCTTGCTCACCATACACAAATAATAAAGGGAAATGAGCGGCCATGTAGATAGCGTGCAATTTGCTTATGCGCTGTACGTCACCTGAATGTGTTTCTAGCACAACATCAAAATCACTCTGTGTCTCAACGGTATCATCAAAGATGATTGCCCTGATAACATCAGCGGTAGGCAATTCATATTGTGAAGAAAGGCCTTGGCTATACAGCACAACTTTAAAGTTTGGAATATCATGTTGGTGTAGCTTGTCTCTTGCCATTCTGAAAAGTTGCACCAGCGCGTTATTATGGTCTAGAAACTCTATCAACGACTCGACAATCTCAGGCTTAAGGCTGGACCGACCACCTTCTGTAAAAATGGCTCATGCGGTTCTGAACCTCATTAGCGGTGTCATATATATACAGCTGCAAAAAACGCGGTGTTTTGTCTGGCTCAGGGCAAAGCCGCCCTATCCGATGGTATATTTGACCAGATACTTTAAAGATGTATGGACCGCGCCCCACATTGACAGACTCGTCTATATTTGCCCCCAAAGAAGTCATAGCAAACATTTGGTTATACGTTCTTATATTATCAAGGAAATGCCTATCCGAAAATAGCTCATAAATAAGCGGGGGATACTCCTGTGGGACAAAAAGCTTCACGCGACCTTGCAGGCAACAGCGGTGATACAAAGGCCCCGTCCTTCTAGTGGAGTAGGATAATTTTTCTTCGTCCCAAAATCGGGCTTTACAGTACCGGCAGGCATGTACACATTGGCCAAGGCGCCTATATTGCTCAGGAGGACCTATAGGGGAAACAACAACGTGACTGATCTGGTAAGAGACCAGTAAACGTAAAAAAAAGGGCGCGTGTAAAAAAGAATTTACCAGATGAACGCCTATCGTTTGGCGGCCATACCGGAGGGGGGCCTGATTGATTTTGATCATCACCTATCACATAAACATACAGACGCAAAAAAATAATGAACCACAACTAAACATAGAAAGGTAAAAAACAGCAACAGCAAACGATAATAGAGTTAAACGTAAAATACTCAAATTACCAACACGCCGCCGACGATACCGCCTACGTTGCCTTGCACCATCTGGGGGACGATCTAACGTGCCTACAATATGAACATAAAAAATGAAAAAAGACTGTCCAAAAGCATCCGATCAAATTGTACAGTCATAACACCACACCTAGAGGATGATTTAACGTATCCGGCCGATCACCTAATGAAGCACCTACATCAATGTATGACGAAACGTTATTATGAATATACAATTCACAACGCTGAAGCATAAAATAGCAAATACTGACCAAAAAACACCAGGTAACGTATACGTCAAGCAGATATTATGACCAAACAATTGAGGTATACGTCAACAACAATAACTAACAGCCGCAACAAAGAAAAAGTTCTACTAAAAGGCTCACCGGATTCACACGCAGGATTATTAACTTCGTGAAGGACAGAATCCCGTTGGCTACATGAAGGTTCTGCAAACCACAACTCGTAACTTGTAAGCCAACTTCAAAGCAAAAATAAAAGAGCCATATCAAATAATGTAAGAAGAACAAACCGTTGCGACCGACATGATACATTTGATCACCCTGATACGAAGTCGACGAACAACTGACAGGGCCTACATTGAAGGCATCTTTTAGCATCTTAAAACAACGGCCAGACAACCATGCATATGACACTATAAAGAACAATCATCAACAGAAAGAAAGTACAAACGTGGCCTAAAAACTCACCATAATGTTGCATGACAATTTCATGGATAACGGAGCTCAAACGACCACACGAAGTATCTGCAAAGAACACACGACTGCCTGTAAAACAAAACCTCAAAAAAAATATCGAATTCAGGCACTTTCATCATATAGTTTCAGTATTTCGTTAACAAAGTTGTACGTACAACACTCAAACCACAAAACGCATGGAAACCAACATGAAAGTAACCAAATAAATACACAATAAAACACCATCCATACCTGATGAATGAACCTGTGGCTGTTGGCTGTCACGTTCAATGAACGTCTGATTACAACGCGATGGTGACGAATGTACACCTACTCTAGCAACCTTACTGACGGCTGATATGACAACCCTCCCCCCTCTACATGATCCCTTTTCTTTTTAGCCAACCCCTCAGCCGAAACGCTGAAAGAACTACCCGATGCACATTCAGATACACAGGCCTCTAGCATAGCACAACTCTCCAGTTTCGCATCAGTAGGTCATTGCCTTCTTGTTATTGATCATAAAAAGAGCACTTTCTCTTAAGGTTCGACACAGCAGCGTTGAAGCCACCAACATCACAACCAGGTATGCATGGAGGCTTACTAACTACCGAACCCGAAGGTCCTCCAACATCATGTACACATGCTTGATGAACAACGCCAGCATCCAAAGGTTCAATCACAAATTCAGAAGCACCAATTTTTTTTTAAGCTTTACTTTTTGTTTTCATGATTCGTTAGAATATTTTAAGAAACTAAAAACACAGAATTTGCAAAAAAGATTGAAAACAACAAATACTAATTCATATTAGGAGCAACAACATTCATGCACCAAAGAGCAAAACAAAAAAACAGATTAGACACCACCCCAAAAAAAAGGCATAAGAAGCATGAAAAGAACCTAAACCCTAATTACCAAACACCAAAAACAACATGCAACAACCAAAGCACACAGAAAATGGCGAAACCTACCGAAACCCTACAGATCCAGCAGATTTGCAGTTACTTCCAGTTGAAGGTAGCAAATGACGAAAGATGTGGAATACGGAATATGAAAAGTTGATATATAGCGGGCCCAAATATGCGTGAATATGGACTGGCGAAAGTGCTGATGAAACGGGCCAAGACAATGAGGCCCAAAAAAAGCGAATATTCCTCCGAATATGAAAGGTACCTTAGCGTTTTGTTTGTTAGATATAATATAAATTGAGAAGGTCATGTCATATTGATAATTGTGGGTGCACCGTGCACGTGGTATTATTTGTGATTATTTAAGATTGCTATTTGGTTTTGCTGCTATACTGGTATGCTACGATTAAGTATGTTCACCATCAGTTAAGTCTGGTCATCATGACAGTTAATTCTGCTACGGTTGAGGTTAATTCTGGCAGTTTGAATGTTAATACTGGTGGGCGAAGCATATTAATTCTGGCAACATGATGGTTAAATCTGGTCGTCTAAAGTTTATACTGTTCATTGACTACTAGTCTTGGTGAGTTGAATTTTTATTCAACGATGAACCCTAGTAATCATTATATATACGGCTTGACGACACACATGTTTTTATCCCAACGATGATGGCTATTTATATGAATATGTGATAACCAAGAATATTAAATATCATTTATTTGATGTTGTAGTTGAGTTTCACAGGTGCGTGTCTTATCATACCTTTTGGCTGGAGGTAACTTGTTCGTAAGTTCATGTTGTGGCTAAGACTTGGTAAATCTAGCAAGTAGAGTTTGCTATCACTTATAGGAGTTACGCCTGCCAGAAAACCGTCTCTCATTGAATATGAGGATTTTATCAAGAGATCGAAGTCTACTCATATATCCTCAGGTATGAGTTCATAGTAAGTTTGGGAAATTCAACTTCTTCATCAATTGGTTATATTCAGTTTTCTTCATCAGTAATTACTACATAAATCCATCTACATGCATAACCTGAGGGGAAGTGTTATTCAAGGTGCAAGACCCATATTTGATGATTTCAAAAAAGGGAAGTTGGGGATGTTCAAGAAGATCTTAGTTTAAGGGGAAGCATTGAAGATGGTTTTGTAATATAAAATATGGGAAGATTGTTGGGAATTATAATTTGATGATTATAAAACTACAAGGACTTATTATGACAGCTTTGGATATTTTTGGAAAAGAAATAAAAGCTGGAAGATCTTCTTGTGAAAATAGAATGTTTAGGAGATATTATTTAAAGTTTAAAAGATTTGATATTATATTTTTAGTTAGCTTCCTAGGGAAGTAATGTAAACCTAATCTCTAGTATATAAAGAGATGTAGGTCATTAGTTTTTAGTATAGTAAAGCAAGATGTAAACACCAAAAGTGTGTGTGTGTTCCTAGGCGTATGGTTCATTGTAAACGCCTAGAGTTTTAGTTGTTAGTTTCATATAGTGAAATAGAGAAAAACCTTGTGAAACATCGTTGTTCTTTTTTATCTTATTGTTAATCTTTGATGTTTTTCATAATCCTAGATGGGCTAAAATGGGACTTTAGATAAGTTTCTCTGTCTTCGGGTATATGTGTATTCGGGTTCGTGAGCTCTAGTCTAAGAGATTGACTGCATCAATTCATCTACTTGGGGGAAGTGGTCTCTTGACAACTTTTTAGTATGGATCACTTCATACTTCAGTGGAAAAGGAATTTGAGAAGATTGTTTTATGTGTGGGATGATACGTTGTTGTTCTATTGGATGATATAACCTCGAACGAAGAATCACGATGATTATTCTTAAAAAGAACAGCAAGATCGATGATAATGGTGTGCTTCGTACATGATCCTGGCTAAAGCAAGCTTGAAATATAGCTTCAATTTGCTCAACAAAAGGATTTTCTTTGGGGAAGCGCCAAAGTCTCACTTTTAGATGGTTCAATTCTCTCAATCAGAGCCTTGAAAGCTTTGGTGGTGAATGTTTAAGAGATGATGACTTCTATCTTCTACAACGGTCGCTCGATATCCTTATCTCGCATGACGATCATCATCTTCTTAAACTATATCATCTAAACTATCTGTAAATATTTATCAAAAAGCAAATACAAAAATATAAAACCAACAAAAAGAAAATATAAAA
Organism: Chrysanthemum makinoi; assembly: GCA_910596185.1. Taxonomy (NCBI): domain Eukaryota; kingdom Viridiplantae; phylum Streptophyta; class Magnoliopsida; order Asterales; family Asteraceae; genus Chrysanthemum; species Chrysanthemum makinoi. The sequence goes on along the minus strand of OU343222.1, from coordinate 41,078,167 downwards.
CCAACAAAAACCCATAAAATTCAGAAAATTTGAAAAAGACCAAAAATATTGTTTTTCAAATACATGTCTCCTGGTATCGATAACATCTACGGTCTTAGAAATGTCATTCAATAATGGCACGGGACTTTAGATGAAGTTCGAGCAGGAGGTGTAAATATTTCTTTCAAAACATGTCACAAACTATGGCTTACAGTTACGTCAGACTGTAACCCGTGCTTGAACCATGGTTTGCTATTATTTCAGATAGCAACCCGCTCTTCAAAGAAAGGAAAGTGTTGCGCTAAACCAATTTTCAAATATTTCGTGCACTTATCCTAAAATCAAAATTAGGAAAGTATGTCGAAGGGACTCGTTCCTACACAAATGTTTTTCCATCTAAAATTCTTCAGAAAAATATTTGTTGTTCAAAATGGTGGAAAATGAGTTGCTTGAAAAATCAATCAGAATCAGAGTTTTCATAAATTTGCAAAACTCAATCAATGACTTCAGCGCTTTTAAAACTTTTCAGAGAAAGAGTCATTGATTGAGGGGGAGAATGTTTTTCAAATTTATATCATCTATTGGGCTTACCTAATTATCCTATATGCTTAACTGAAAATGATGTTAACCTACGTTGAAGGACTAGGTGCCTAGGATATGATTGCTAGGATCAGATGATTAGAGTTTGATAAACACATTATTCCTATGCTTTATATGAACTGATTGATATGTTGAATTGACTTTTATTAGTCGATTGTTGTTTGGGTGTTGTCGACTACCATATATCTGTTTGTGTCCACTAACGTGTGCAGGTATATTGGTATATGAGAATGTTCCTGATCCGGATCCCACAAATGCAGATGATTGGATGCTGAAAGGAAAGGGTAACTATATCTTGGGTTGACAAAAGAAGAATCGGAGCTTAATTGGACCTCTATGAAAAGTTGGCATGACAAATGCAACATCAGAGGTCTCACTGCATCAGCAAACGGTTTTCTTCTAGCCTTACAGCAACAACAGAAGCTTCTTAACCACTTAACATATCTTTGTGCAGGAAAAGTAGTGAATAATACCATTTTTAAACAATTTTGAAAATATTGTTTTGAAAATGGAAAATATTGTTTTGAAAATAAATTGGACTTAAATCTTGGAAATCACCGGACTTCATTTTATCAAATCTTAAGTCACTCAATCATCGACTACGGTCATCGATTGAGGGGGAGAGTGATTTAGAATAAAATATTTTCCAATGATATTTCTTCATAAAAAAGTCCGGTTTGTACAAAATAAGTGGTGATCTAAAGATTTAATGTTATGTCATGGTATAATTCTCTTTAAAACTCAAAGATCTTTCAAAATGAAATTTTTTCTATTCTTGTTTGATTGTGAAATTGTTTTATTTTACTTAAAGATCTTTTAAAAATTATCATACATGACACTGACAATCTTTAATGTCTATAATTGGTCCTCATCTGTCAATTTCAAAAAATTAAATCTAGCCACGTCTTTCCCAAAATTTTTCCAAATGATTTAAATCAATCGGGATCCAAAATCTCAATTGGTTTGAAATTTTTGATCGGGGGAGAGATCGTGACTTAAATCTCAAATCGGTTTTAAAAGGGTGATTGTTTCTAAAGCATTCCTTCCTTCATGTGCCAAACGATTTTGAAATACATAATGCACATGATTGTGGAGGAGCATTTAACCATAAACCAGAAGAGCTTTTAAATTAGGCACATATTCTCCCATGTTTTCCAAACCTTATTAAATCACTTGGGATCCAAAATCTCAAAGGGTTTGATATTTTTGATCGGGAGAGAATTTGTTATTTAATATGAAATTTGATAAAAGATGATCGTTTTGATTCAAAGTGCAAGTTCTCTCTAATATGTGCTAAAGTCTTTCGTATATCGATGCACATATTGAGGGGGAGCGAATGGTTTCTATTGGAAATCGTGAAAAGTACTTCAAAAAAACTCTTGCCTCTATGTGCAAAATGACTTTCAAATATCCAACGCACATATTGAGGGGGAAATTTACCAAGAAAATTAAATGGCTTTTTCTATGGAAATTGTGATCAAGAAATTATTTCAAAGAAATCTTGCCTCCATGTGCTAAACAATTTCAAAATCATATGCACATGTTGAGGGGGAGCATTTCTAAATAATCAAAAAAATTAAGGTACAAAATGCTTTGATTTTATATCACAAGTACCTTGATTGATTTTCCAAATGATTTTTCAATTGGTTTCGAGAAGGAATGAACAATACCAAAAGACCGACCAATTTACTTTATGCATGGTGTTATAAGGATGGTTAGGTTAGGTATCTGTTCCACGATCCCAGAGTCGAGGGATCTACCCGGGACAATCAACTAGATAGTGTAGAAGTCCTTAGGTATGATGAAAAAAGGAGAAAAATGAGAATACTGGAAGAGTGACCGAGATAGAGCTAGTATCTGAATAAACCCAACAAGGTTCTAGTAATGAAGTCTCGGTAAGCACTGAAGGGGGTGAAGAATGAAAAAGAATTGAATGAGAAAAGGGTGAAAAGAAATAGCCCTCCAATAATTCAACCTTAGGCGTAAACCGTTCAATTCATATGCTACTGGTGGTTACTAAGGTAACACCGGTATTGAAGACAACACGCCATGGAACCAGTGACGTACTGCACTAAACTTCCCAAGCTACTCAAGTTCCTCTTAAAAAGACTTGTTTCATTCTCACAGGGAACCTACATAATCTATCTCACTTTCTTCGAGATTGTTGATATTGAAGAAGGAGACCCTCTCCCCCAGTCTCCGGCATAGAACCAAATGTGCACAAACAGTCTAGAGTCCAGAGAGATCGTCCACAAAATCTCATTATGACACAAAATTAATGATGACTTATTGTTTCACACAATGTGGAAAGTAAGTATATATTAAAAGTCCTATGCATTATCCCTGTGGTATTGCCAGAACATCTGAGTGATATGTAAAAAATATTCACAATGAAGATGGAAATCCTTCTATAACCAACATCAAACAAGCTCTTGGTGGGTGACATATGAGATCTATCAAATAGATTAAGCTTGTGACAACTGGATTGAAACGATGGGGCGATTCATTCTTGAATCAACCTTGGTCCAGGAAATGAATTGACGAATACTTTTGGAAAAACCGTTCGATGTGCAAATCTTCTTTTCTCAAGCACATCGAATGTGCATTCATGTTTTCAAACATAAAAAGTATTTATTGAAAAATACTTTTGAAAACCGTTCGATGTGCAAATTTCTTCTTTTCTCTAGCACATCGAATGTGTATTCTCTTCAAATACAAAAGGTATTTTTGATTGAAAATTGATCTTTCTCATAAAACCTTCGTGCAGTCTTGCAAAACTCTTTCTTCTAAGCAATACGATTGTTTTCAAATCAATTTTCATCAATCGTTGAATCTCAATTCGCTAGTTCACTCACCTCGTTGTCTTCTTTGAGACGCCCGGTTTGAGAACGGGCTAGCAAGCAATGCTAAAACCTGCTTCAAGGAGATTCTTCAATTATACCCGATCACGTGCGCGACTTGTACTGACGATCAACGGGGAACCGCGGGTCGGTAAATTCAATTCAACGAAAGTGATCAAAGACACTTTCGTATGTTTTATTGCTAACCGTTGTTTGGTACATTTGGATGGTTGTAATGATCGATATTGAGAAGTCAATTCAGCGCCATGCTCAAAGATCCACACTTAATTAAAGAAATCATGACAAGTGCTTATCTACGACATGGCTCGATATTTTATACTATGCTTCTCACTGGCCGAAATATCATGAACCAGTAAAAGCTTCCGCTACTCTGATGAAATGATGTCATGATCCAGAAAGTGTGAGCATGTCGGTCCAAAAGTCATAACATCACATGAAGGCAACACTACAAAGGGTGTGATAAGGTTTTAAAATGTACCTTTTTGAGGGGTCGTTTAAGCCCTTATTTGCACTTTTGTATCCGTTATTACTTAATATCGTTCCTTTTCACTTTTTAGGTATGTTGAAGGCAAAATGCTGGAATGACACTTATTTGGACGAAAACGAATATAAGAAAATCGCCAAAGTCAAGAATCGGTGAGACTCAACTCTGCTGGGCCGGGGACGGCATCATGTGTTATCTGCGACGCCGTCACATCACTTTTGTGACGTCTCAGTAGCCAAATTTCCTATTTACAAGTGACGGTTTCAGGCTTTAAAAGAGTAGGTCATCGCAACTCAGACGGCCTAGATTTGATCCAGACGCGTCAGAATGAAGTCAAGAGACGCGTCCACAAGCATAAGGTGACGTCGCCGCTTAAGACTAATGCGTGGCCAAGACGAAACCCTAATGACGGCGACCCGACGTAAGGCCACAACTCATAAGGTAACGCCTTCAGATAGGTAATCTTATATATATAATCCGAATTTTTAGTTTTCAGTGTGTAGTCTTTTGGAGTAAAAACCTAAACTGAACCAAGGCTGTCTTATGTACGATTTTAGGGTTCCATACCCTATCTTACACCAAGATAAGTGTTTTACTTCAATAATTCAATTATGTCTTCAATTATTTGTGTGTATGCTTGCATGTTCTCCATGTCCGGCTAATTTACTTGTGTGTTTGCTTAGGGAATATGAAACTTAATTATTGAATATTGATTGGTTGTCTCTTATCTTAATTGTTAATGATCTAGTATTGCGATAAGTCATCCGTTGTGTAGTTAATGCTTGATTAATCTTTGTGAACCTTAGCTTATAGTACCTAGAGTCATTGTAGGCTAAACCATCCGAAGAGTACCTTAGAGTTAAAGTTTATAAATCCTAGAGATTTTGTAGTCATTAACCTTTGGTAGTTTCAAAGAGATAGGTATAAACACATACCCTACGACCTAGACACACAACGATTAAGAATAAGGACGTGACAATTCAACCATCAATAGGAGATAATTAGGATAATAAAACCTAAGTAAACACATCTTTAAACCATCATACGAGCACACAATAATTAGACATAGACTACATACACCTTAGATTAGATAATTAGAAGAATAGAGTAATCGGTAGAAATACCAACCCCCAAATCCAAACCCCGAGATTCGTACCTTTCTATTTCCTAAAAAAACATAAAAAGATAAAAAAATAATCTTCTTCAACCCCAACCTTAGCGTAGTAACTTCTGACTAGCATTCCTATTCCCCTAGAGAACGATATCAATACCCGTGGCTTACCCTAATACTACACTACAACGATTAGGTTCACTGCCTGGGTGTTGAAAAACTTGCTCGACGAAAAGGAAGTTCCTTTGACCTCGAATGACGCGTGTAGCGTTATCAAGTTTACCGCCGGGAATAGAATAGCTAGTTAGGAGTCCACCTCGTTTAGGTTTCTTTGCTTGATTACTATCAAGTAAACTTTTGTCCAATTTTTAGCTTCCTCGTAGTCTATCCCCCTTCTTCGTGACCTTTGTTAGTAACCCTATCACTTTTCATCATGGAAGGTGATAACCAACCACCATTCATCAACCTACCACCAAATGTCCCGCCAAGACCCCGTACTCTTGGTGAATACCGAGACCGCCACCTAGGCTATAGGAACACCATTGAGCTTCCCGACCAAGCACAAACTACGGCCCGATCCGACACCATCCGGTTGGTGCAAAATGGATGTGCATTCCATGGACTTCGTTCAAGATCCTAATCCAGATCTTAAGGATTTCTTAAAATCGTCGATTCCATCGACCTCCGATGCTACCGGAGACCACGCGTCTGCGGCTTCTAATTCTCTCTACGGACAAGCTAGTAATTGGATTTAGTGACTTCCTCACGGCTCCATCTCAAGTTGGGATGATCTCACCTCTCGCTTCCTTGCTCAATTTTTCCCACTTGGGAGAACCACTAAGCTTAGGAATGATATCTTGATGTTCCAACAACGTGAAGGTGAATCTCTACGGCATGGACTCGATCAGGACTTACTCCACAAAGTCCCTCATCACGGCATTGATCTTTTGCTCCAAGTCCAACTCTTCTATGATCATGTCAACTTCCCCACCAAGCGATCCATTGACCAAGCTGCCGGTGGAAAACTTAGTGATCTCACCGCGGAAGAATAATGGGGTATAATAGAGGACCTTGCTCTCTATGACAACGAAAGTTGGAATGACCCCCGTGAGTTGCCCAAAACCGTTAAGGCAATCTCCTTGCCTCCTATTGACTCACAATATTCTCATCGTAGGATGCTCGAGCTTGAAGATCAAGTTAAATTCCTAATGAGCTCCCACGAAAATCCTAAGTCCTCGTTGAACAAAGTTTCTTCCTCGTGTGAGCCATGTAGTAACATACGCACTTGCACCAAATTCCCTGAACAAGCTTCCGTTGACTACGCGATCCTCGCTATTAATGAACGGAGGAAGATTCCCTACAACACCGGACCTAGGACTTTTAATGACACCGAGAAGCATGGAAGGGAAAGCCCAACTTTTATTGGGGACAAACCAAAGAATTCACTTCCAATGATTTCTCATGCCCCCATCTCATGGCCCTAACCAACAAAACATAGAAGGGATGTTGCAAAACCTAGTCGCATCCCAAGAAGCTCAAATAGCCAAGCTCTCGGACCGTTTTAACCAGCAACAAGCTGAGATGGATAGGAAGATAGATAATCTCTTGAAAGCCATGACCAATAGTGATAGGAAGGTTAATGCTATCTCAACTCCCGAACCTTCCGGTATAGAGATTAAGGACCCAAGTAAGTTAGCTAAGCACGTTCAATTCGTCAATACCATCACTTTAGTGAAACCTAATAGAACAAATGACGTTTAACTATGAAACGGCTTGAGGTTAATGAAACACCGAAAAGAGGATTTAAATTTTTATAGAGGAAGAACTCTCACACTTTCACTGCGTGACCTCCGTCACATGTATGTTAGGAGAAGCCCTAGGATCAAGTTTGGGAACCGTTGGGATCTTAACATACCATGTTGCATAGGACACCTTTTCGTGGCAAAGGCACATTGGTCACGAAGTCCCCAATTAACATAATGACTAGCACCTACTATAATTGGGTAATGAAGAATCCTATCCCAACTTGGCAAGATCCCGATAATCCTAGGGTTAGGTGCAATTTTCTTGGTAGAGTTAAGGGATTACCCGTATATGTAGGTAGTTTCATGTTTCCTACAGATTTCATAATAGTAGATGACATTAGTACGGATATAGATCCTAGCTTATCCCACGTTATTCTAGGAAAACCTTTCATAGATAGCACCGGGATGACTTATGATCCCTCCTTAGGAATAGTGCGTTCTAGGATGAACCGATGATGTAGCTTACCAAATGCCATTTAAGATTGAGAAGTTTTCATCACTCTCCAATGATGAAAAGGAACTTAAACTACCGGTCTACTATAGGAATGAGAAGGATAAGGAGAAAGTGGAGTAGATTATATGGCCAAGATTTTCTGTTTATAAGGATTCGTGAACTTAGGACCGAATATAGAACCGACGGGGGAGACGATCTCTTAGAAAGGTGCATCATAGGGCACTTTTACAACATGGAATCCCCCAATAGAGACCGTCATGAGAAGAAGGTGACAAGAATGAATCCGTAGGGGCGACTTCGAGTCTAGCTACAAGACTCATAAATAAAGAAAAGCGCTTCGTGGAAGGCAACCCATGCTTAATTGTTTGCTTGTTTGTGTCATATATCTTTTATTGCTTGTTTATTCTCATGTTTAAACTTGTAAAAATGCTTTATTTTGTCTTTAACCTCGTCTTAATTACATATAAAGGTATTTTACATAAGGGATAAGTGTAGGGAGGATTACACACTTTTCAAAAGAAACTTAAACATGAGAATTACAATTAAATAAAAGATATATTTGTGTGTTTGTTCGAGTCAAATGCTTGTATCGAGTCATAATTGATGTTTTGCAGGAAATTTTTCCAGATTCTAAAGATGTAAATTTTCTAGAATTTTTTTCCGAAATTCGCAACGGTTTTGTCGGGATAATGTGACACAGCAGTCGGGATCGCATGACGGCGTCGATAAGGAGCAAAAACAACTGATTACTTTTTCGCTTTTCTCGTACGCTGCAAAAATTTTTGGAATTTTCCGGTCTTAATTTTCGAAATTCGTAAACATCCATTCCACAAGCATTATATCCTAGTTTATTAGAGTCTTATATATATATTATTACCGCCGATTTTACGCGAAGGTTTCGTTTGTTTTCTTCTAGTGTGTAGGTTTAATTTACCAAGAAGAAGATACATAAGATGAGAAGGAGCTTTTCACTTAAACGTTCTTCTTGAAGAAGATGTAACCACCACTTTACGGATCCTACCGAGCTAATCAGGGGAGTATTAGTTTCTTTCGTTTTTAATTACCTTCCATTATTATAACTTTGATACTTTCGGGGAACATTGGGACAATGTTCAGTTTAAGTGTACGGAGGGAAAAGAAAACGGGAACTTTGAAACTATGCTTATCCTTGACAATTTGCTTTGTCCAATTGCATTTGTGTAATAAACCATGAGAAAATGTCGGTTAGGGTAATTTTGGCACCAAATTTAAAATTTTTCATGACATATAGGAGTGGGCCATTAGTCTTAATAAAGCGTCTCATGGATAGGAAGTTATATGACTAGCACAAAAAGCCTTTACCACTTAAATTCCACCCAAAATGTGAGGATCGCCCTTAGATTAGTAGGAATTAAAGCATTCATCTTTAATGCTTAGAGTGTGAACCGGTAGTATAATAGATTCTAGAACTTGTTTTGTGATGCATCCGAGATCGCTAGTAAGACTACACTTGTGTAGTTAGGAATAACTAAATGATAAGAGGCATTAGGATAACCCTTGTTTGATACCCGTAATATAATTACTTCTTCCACATCGGTTGAGTAATTCCCCTACACCCTTTGCGTTGTACTCATCTTTAGTACACAATACCCCTAGTTAACCCCTTGAGAGCCAATCCTTTTCGCGGTTCTCGTGATGTTTCGGTTTTCCAGAATATCAATGAAGAGCATTGTTTACACCCCACCCCCAAATTTACACCCAAATCGCCTTAGCCTACCTTGTATGCACTCACTTTTAGTGCATTATTGTTATCACCCAAAACCTTAGTTCAATTATCTAGTTGCTTGCATAAGTTGCTAAGTCGAGTCATATCCTTTGTACACAGTTTTGGGACGATTGGGACTCATGAGAAAAGTTAAATTTTGTGAGATGACGGGAAGGGAACGTTATTCAAATTCCCTTTATTTGCATAATAATGTACTCCAAGTGTTTTGATCTTTTCAATTCAGGTCAAATTCGTGTTAGAGTAATAAAAACTCAAGGGATGTGCCTATAAATCCCTATCATTTTGATGTTATCGTAGAGGATGGTAGAGTAAAAGTGTATGGAAAAAAATCGAAAAAAATAGAAAAAGAGAAAAAGTAAAAAATAGAGTGTTAAAAAAAACATACGGGCTACCATCCTACATCTATCTTTAACTTTATGTTTGTTTGTTTCAGTATCTAGAGTTTAGAGTGTCGAGTCTTGGGTTAGCAACGCCATTCTTCGCATGCTTGTAACATAAAGATTTTTTGACTTGCCACCACTAAATAGCCTATCCCACCAAACCCTTTGTTTCCCTACCATAAGCCTATCATTACAACCCTTTAAAAGACCTCTTGGATAGTCTTTCCTAGGTGCTTACGCCAAAGCGATGGAGGTTTGATCTGGTCTCAAGCCTATGGTAATCTATGTACTAGGACTGGTTAATGAGTGTTTATCTTCCATTTCCAACTTGTTATATTTCATATACACCCGAGAGATGTGAGTATCCAAACATCCCATGTGAGGTGCTAGTATGTAATTTCCGTGCTTGTTATGACTTTTGTGGGGCTTATATGTGTTGTGAATTGTTCTAAACCAATGCTTCATGACCCCTAACTTATAAATTAATTGGCTAAAAGCACATTTGCATGAGGACAAGCAAATACCAAGTGTAGGGATATTTGATAAGGTTTTAAAATGTACCTTTTAGAGGGGTCGTTTAAGCCCTTATTTGATCACTTTTGTATCCGTTATTACTTAATATCATTCCTTTTCACTTTTTAGGTATGTTGAAGGCAAAATGCTGGAATGACACTTATTTGGACGAAAAGGCGCGAATATACGAAGAAAATGGACAAAGTCAAGAATTGAGACACTCAAGCTGCTGGAACTGAAGGGGACGGCGTCAGGTGTTATCTGCGACGCCGTCGCATCACTTTTGTAACGGCTCAGTAGCCAAATTGCCTATTTACAAGTGACGGTGTCAGGCTTTAAAAGAGTAGGTCGTCGCAACTCAAACGGCCTAGATTTGATCCAGACGACGTCAAAAGCTGAAGAGGACGGCGTCACAAGCATAAGGTGACGCCGTCGCAAGACTAACGTGGCCAAGACGAAACCCTAATGACGGCGACCTGACGGCGTCACAACTCATAAGGCGCATGACGCATATGTAATCTTATATATAGAATCCGAATTTTTTAGTTTTCAGTGTGTAGTCTTTTGGAGTAAAAACCTAAACCGAACCAAGGCTGTCTTGTACAGTATTTTAGGGTTCCATACCCTATCTTACACCAAGATAAGTGTTTTACTTCAATAATTCAATTATGTCTTCAATTATTTGTGTGTATGCTTGCATGTTCTCCATGTCCGGCTAATTTACTTGTGTGTTTGCTTAGGGAATATGAAACTTAATTATTGAATATTGATTGGTTGTCTCTTATCTTAATTGTTAATGATCTAGTATTGTGATAGGTCATCCGTTGTGTAGTTAATGCTTGATTAATCTTTGTGAACCTTAGCTTATAGTACCTAGAGTCATTGTAGGCTAAACCATCCGAAGAGTACCTTAGAATTAAAGTTTATAAATCCTAGAGATTTTGTAGTCATTAACCTTTGGTAGTTTCAAAGAGATAGGGATAAACGCATACCCTACGACCTTAGACATACAACGCGATTAAGAATAAGGACGTGACAATTCAACCATCAATAGGAGATAATTAAGGAGTAATAAAACCTAAGTAATCACACCATCATACGAGCACACAATAATTAGACATAGACTACATACACCTTAGATTAGATAATTAGAAGAATAGAGTAATCGGTAGAAATACCAACCCCCAAATCCAAACCCCGAGATTCGTACCTTTCCATTTCCTAAAAAAACATAAAAAGATAAAAAATAATCTTCTTCAACCCCAACCTTAGCGTAGTAACTTCTCACTAGCATTCCTATTCCCTAGAGAACGATATCAATACCGTGGCTTACCCTAATACTACACTACAACGATTAGGTTCACTGCCTAGGTGTTGAAAACTTGCTCGACGAAAAGGAAGTTCCTTTAACCCCGAACGACGCATGTAGCGTTATCAGGGTGATCCAGAGATTTACTGTGGCTGATGATCTCAAAGATAGCTCAAAGATCATCAAAAATGTGGATCAGTTTAAAGGCCTCCACTGAAAGTACAAAACTATGCAGACAATGAAGAGTCACTGATAAAGCACAAAGAATGCGGACATTGAAGAATTAAAGTCTACGAGCTCAAGACTAAAGATTAAATAGAATGCTAGGATTCAAAATGTAAAACATGGGGTGACCTCCCTTAGAGGGAGATTGTTAGGAATTGGAAATTCCATTGTGAAGTGTCGGTCACCCCAACTATAGACTAGCATAAGTTAGCTCATAGACATATCGTTATTTATTGTTTATTAGATTAGTTATTAGCTTAGTTTAGCTTAGTGTAACACGCGGAGGAAGGAGGTCTTTACCCATCGTATGCTGCCCGATTCTAAACCGTCAGAGGAGGCGTTTAGTTTATAACTATAAATACCCTTCCCACTAAGGGAAGGGTGGTGCTTCTTCATAATCTAACCTTTTTGTTTTTGTTTATCTCTCTAGAATCACCCTCTCCTCTCTTCATCTCTTCATCTCTCTACAAATGGCTCTCTTGTTTAATCATAATCCTAGACTACCCGAATCATCTAAACAATATAAAATATACGATCCTACAAGTTATCTACAGTAATTTTTTTAGATAAAGGAACATGATCAAGACCCATTTTTTGGTTATTGCGTGTTTTCATATAGTGGGTCTCATTATTTTATTTAGTCAATCAACTAAATTTAACCCATAATCGGATATTCAGTTCTTCTTAGACCATACATGAACAACAGTTTAACATTCTTAAAAAAGATTGAAACTTGGAGTTGAAGCTATTCGATTTATGGAGATCAATAACCTATAGCTTAGAAAATTTTCTAGAAAATATGTTTACCGATGCAACATATCCAAATTTCATTCATTGCAGATGGAAGAAAAACTGGGCCATTGGTCTGATATATTTGGAAACGCTTTTGGAAGTAAAAAATACGATGAAGCTCTAAAAGCAATTCAAAGAATGACATATTACCATCGCGTGAAAAAAGAGATTGTTAAGAAGCTCTAGTTCTGTTATATGTTTACATGAAACTGCATTTTCATTTGTTAATTCATTTATTTCGAAGCTCATTGAAGGGAAATATATCATTATATGTTGTAACATTGCTACTTGCTTCTGTTGGGGAGATGATGATTTGGGGAGATGATGACCATGATGATGTTGGGGAGATGATGATTTGGGGAGATGAATGATTTGGGGAGATGATGACGAGGATGAAAGATGAAGGGCTAAAATATAAATGTGTTATCAAAGTATAAATGTGTATGGACTAAAATACCCTCGACTACAAAACAAAAATCAGACATTGACTTTGTCAAAGGACTAATTTTGTAGGATCGTATATTTTATGTTGTTTGATGATTCAGGTGGTCTAGGATGGTGATAATACAAGAAAGCAATGGTTAGAGATGGAGAGAGTAGAGAGGGTGATTCTAGAGAGATAAACAAAAAGAGAAAAGGTTAGATTATCAAAAAAGCACCACCCCTTCCAAGGATGGAAGGGGTATTTATAGTTACAACTAATACGTCCTCATGACGGACTGTGGATCAGGCATACAGTGGGTAAAGACCCGTCCTTCCTCCATGGTGTTACTCTAAACTAATCTACGCTACTAACTAACTAATTAACTACTGAATAACGTAGATGACGACATGTCTACGAGCTAACATGTGCTAGACTATAATTGGGGTGACCGACACTTCCTTATGGAATTTCCAATTCCTAACAATCCCCAAGGAGGTCACCCCATGAAATACATTTTGCATCCTAGCATTATATCTTTGTATTTCGTGCTTCATTCGTGTAGACTTCAATTATTCAAGTTCCGCAATCTTTGTGCTTTAGTAGCGATTCTTCAAAGTCCGCATACCACATCTTTGATGATCTTGGAGCTTTCATTGAGATCATTAGCCATAGTAAATCTCTGTATCACCCTTTGTTGTGTTGCCTTCATGTGATGTTGTGACTTTTGGACCGACATGCTCACACTTTCTGGATCATGACATTATTTCATCGAGGAGTAGCGGAAGCTTTACTGGTTCATGATATTTGCAGCTATCAGAGCCAGGTTATGTAGATATGCACTTGTCATGATGTTCTTCATTTAAGTGTGTATGCTGTGAGCATGCGGCTGTGAATTGACTTCTCAATATCGATCAGCTGCAACCTTCCAAATGTACCTACAAACAACAGTTAGTAATAAAACACACGAAAGTGTCTTTGATCACTTTCGTTGAATTGAGGTACACGGCCCACAGTTCACCGTTGATCACATACAAGTCAACGCCTATGATCGTATAATTCTCAAGAATCTCCTTGACAGGGTTTCGTGTTCTAAATTTGCTCTCAAACCGGAACGTCTCAAAGAAGATAACACAGAGTGAGTGAACCAGCGAATTGAGATTCACTGATTGATGAAAATTTGATTTGAAAAACAATCACGTATTGCTTAGAAGAAAGAGTTTTGCAATACTGTTGGGAATAATACTAACAGTTACCACTGATAGTCTTGTGGTTAACACTGCTAAAGATTACACTAGCAGTGGAAACTCATCACCACTGCCAGTATAACATTACCACTGCTGTTAGGATAATTGTTTAGTATCCGTGTATTGATAAGTATAGAAAATATTTTGTGTATATTCTATATTGTTAGGTTTATACTTATGTTGTAAAGGACTCCTTATGCTATAAAAGGAGATCCTAGGTCAATGTTTAGAGTACGAAATACTCACGTAAGCTTCAAGGTGTAACCCTAGTGATAAGCAAGATCACTCGTATTATTTCTTAATAATATTGAAGCTTTGTGTTAAACTGTTTTCACTTACAATACATCACATAATCCGTCTTCTAAGTATTACTAAGTAAATTCCGCGTGCTTATTAATATAACTCAAAATATCACTAACACAAGGTGTGTGTTTAGATCCATCAAGTGGTATCAGAGCGAAGGTTATGATATTTTGATTTAGAAGATCCAAGGAATAAGCTTAACCTACTCACTCTAATCAATGGAGATGGAAACCAGGTCCGACTCTTCTACTCCAAGACTTCCTAAGCTCAGACTTAATGAGTTTTAGATGTGGAGGATAATGATTGAGCAATACTTTATCATTCAAGACTATGCTCTATGGGAGATCATCTTAACTGGTGATTCTTTCAAGCCCAGTAACTAGTACTCGAAGGTTGGTGACACGATGTTGTGACAATTTCGTGCACGAGACTAATATTGAAAAAGCAAGAAGAAGAATGATCTAAAGGCTATAAGTTTGTTCTGATGACTCTTCCTAGAGACCGGATCATAGCATTGACAAGTTCAAGATCTGCTAAAGAACTTTTGAAGAGATTTGCTGAGTGTTTGGTGGTAATGATGCTACAAAGAAGACACAAAAGACATTGTTGAAACAAAGTTATAAAACTTCTGCTTCAAGCAATGACTCACTTGATAGCATCTTCACTAAACTCGTAAGAGTGTTACACAACCCTGACGTGTTTGGTATTGAGATAGAAAAGGAAGACCTCAATTTAAAGTTTCTAAGAAGTTTGCCTTCAGAGTGTCATACTAATGTTACATCACGGGAAAATAAACCGGATATTGAAACTATGAAGCTCAATGATCTTTACAACAACTTCAAACTCATTGAACAAAGATTGAAGAATGCTGTGAAACTTGGTACAAGCTCAAGCAGCTTGGCTTTGATGTCAACCTCTGTTGCGGTGATGATTCTGAAGATGACTGTGATGATGATATTGCCACTGCTGGTTCTACAGTTTCCACTGGTAATGTTAGCATTATCACTGCAGGTTCAAAGAAGAAGATTGCTGGTATTGGAGATCCTACCTTTTATGCTTTTATCTCCACTCAATTCAATGGCTCTACTTTAACTCATGAAGACATAGAGCAAATTGATGAAGATGACTTGGAGGAAATGGATATAAAATGGCAAATAGCTCTTCTTAGCATGAGGGCTAGGAAATTCTACAAGAAGACTGGCAAGCCAATCCAAATCAATGGTGGTGAAAGCTGTGGTTTGACAAAAGAAAGTAGAGTGTTTCAATTGTCACAAGTTGGGGCATTTTGCTAGGGAATGCAGAAGACCAAAGATGAAGGACAACATGTTTACTTGGTACAAGCTAAAGAAAGAACCAACTGTGGAAGAACCAAAGGCAATGTTGGCAATAGATGGTGTGAGCTATGATTGGAGTTTCATGGCTGATGAACAAGAGGAAGAACCTTCAGATCTTTGCTCTTGTGTCTCTGAATTTGCTCTCATGGCTTTTCTAACTCGAGGCACAAAACTTTGAAAGTTATTCTAAAACATGTAGGGCTGCTAGAGAAGTTGAAAGGCTTAATGAATCTTATGAAAGTCAAAGAACAGAGTTGTTTGCTACTAATTATGCTGTGTCAAATCTTAGGAGAGCTATAGCTGTATTAGAAAAAAAACTAGAGCACTATAGAGAAAATGAGTCAAAATATAATGATGATATGATTCTTCTTAGAAGAGAGGTAGATCATAAGACATATGTGAATGAGGCATACCAAGAAGAGCTTGAAAAAATTAAAAAGATAAATGAAAATGTCAATTTAACTGTGCTAGACACTGTTATTATCAGTCTAAGTCAATTGATAAAATTTGGAATGCTCAAATACAAAGTAAAGTTAAGTCTGGTATGGGTTATAATACTGTACTGCCACCACCACTAAGAGGTGTTCCATCACCTCCAGGCATAGATTTAGCTCATACTGGCTTAGAAGATTTTCAGGAACTTCAACGTGAATATGGTCCTCTAAAGGACACATTTGTGAATAATGAAGAACAGGTTAAGCATGAAACTGATGTTTTTGAAAGTGCTAGTGACTCATTAGTTGTTGATGAGAATGTTAAAAAGAATGTAGAGGCTTCTATCCCAAAAGTTGTTAATACTGTTACAGCGGAACCTAGGAAACCAGTTAACAAACCTAGACCAACTGTAAGGTATGCTGAGATGTATAGGAACAAGTCATCAACTCCTAGGGGTAACCAAAGGAGTTGGAATCATGTTAAATCTCAACAACTAGGTAGTGACTTTGCAATGTAAAATAAGGCATGCTATATCTGTGGTAGTTTTGATCATTTACATGCTTATTGCGACTATCATAATGGGAGAAGGGAAGTCCATGGGAATAAAAGGGTGGAGTCTAACAGGGTTCAAAACAATTTACACCCTAATTCACACAGCCAAATGATCCCAAGAGCAGTTCAACTAAGAAGTGGTCTTACAACTTTTGCCACTGCTAAAACTGTTAACACTGCTCACCCTAAATCACCTGTTTCAAGTGCAAAATCTAAACCAACTTTTGCAAAATCTGCACAAATAGGGAAAAGAACTTTTCAGAATAAAAAGGTTCATTATAACCAACAGTGGGTACCAAAAACCAAACCAGCAGTTACCATTGCTCATACAAAAGTTCCCACTGCAAGGGTTGTAAACAAGAAAAGGGGGGACATGGGCAATGCTGTGAAGGCCTCAGAACGTTGGGAATGGAAACCTAAAGGAACTACCTCATCAACCAATCCCAATGGTGTATCAATGACCTTTGATAGATTGAACTATATTGATACACGAGGCAGATCCAAGTCTATCATGGCTTAGGTCCCCAAAAGAAACTAACTCCTTTCTTTTATGTGCTGGAACATCCAAGGACAAAAAGATCAGGTCAAGGCTACACAGATAGTGGATGTTTAAGACACATGACTGGCAACAAGTCCTATCTGTCAAATTTTGAACATTATGATGGACAGTATGTCCGCTTTGGAGGTGGAGTTAATGGAAAAGTTCTTTGCGGTAAAGGGATAATCAAAGCGGGTAACTTGGACTTTGAACACGTACTATGTAAAAGAGCTTAAGTATAATCTTTTTAGTGTGACACAAATGTGTGACAAGAAGAACAATGTTGTTTTTACCAAAGATATGTGCTTTGTTCTCTCTAAGGATTTTAAGATGCCCGATGAAAGTCAGATTCTTCTTAAGATTCCTAGAAAAGGCAACTTATATAGCTTTGATATGAACAACATTGTTGCTAAAGATGATTATGCTTACTTGATTGCAAAGGCCGATGGATGAATCCATGTTATGGCATAGAAGACTTGGTCATGTTAACTTCAAAACCATTAACAAGATTGTCAAAGATGGTTTGGTAAGAGGTTTGCCTCAGAAAAGATTTGAGAATGATCAAACCTGTGTGGCTTGTCTTAAAGGCAAACAACACAGCTTCTTGCAGTCAAAGTTGGTTAACTCTATTGCTCACCCACTACAAATGTTACATATGGACTTGTTTGGTCCTACATCTGTGAGCAACTTAAATCTTAAAAAGTATTGTCTTGTTGTAACCGATGATTTCAGGTTTACATGGGTTTTCTTTCTTAATAAAAGGATGAAACAACAGTGGCATCCTTAAGACTTTATCACACAAGTAGAAAACCAATATGATTTGAAAGTGAAAATCATCAGGTGTGACAATGGGACAGAGTTTAAGAATAGAGTTATGGATGATTTTTGCAGAGATAGAGGTATTAAAAGAGAATTTAGTGTTGCTAGAACTCCTCAACAAAATGGTGTTGGTGAGAGGAGGAACAGGACACTTATAAAGGCTGCTAGAACCATGTTGGCATATTCAAAATTGCCAATCACTTTTGGGAAATTTGAAGCAGTTAACACGCATGTTATGTGCAAAACAGGGGTTTTAGTGGTAAAATTAAGAACAAGACACCTTATGAGTTATTTAGGGTAGACCACCTATCCTTGACTTCATGAGACCATTTGGATGTCATGTATCTATTCTCAATACCATAGATTATCTGGGCAAATTTGAAGAAAAATCTGATGAAGGGTATTTTGTTAGGTATTCCATGGTCAAGAAAGCTTTCGAGTATTCAACTTAAGAACCCAAAAGATTGAAGAAAATGCATGTTGAGTTCCCGGAGAGACAAAGTGAATGTCAAAGGAACTGGTCCGAGAAAAGGCTGTTTGATCTTGATACTCTAACCAATACTATGAATTATGTGCCTATCTCTACAGGTACATCTACTTATGATTTTGCAGGTTGAAGAGTTTCTGATGATGATGAACCCAGCAAAGATCAAGCAGAAGATCAAGATGAATTCAGTTTGCCACTTTGGGACTATGCAGACAATAATGATATTTCAAGGACTGGAAATGCTCATCCTTCTAATGATTCTGAAAAGAAAGGAGGTAGCAACATGAACACTGAAGATCCTAAAAGCGGTGGAAATTGGATTCCAATCGCTAGGCCAGAAGTTTCCACTGCAACACCAGAAGTGGAAAATACAACTCCAGTTATAGAGGAAGCTCAAGCCAATGATGTTGAAATCTCAAATATGCCAAATGAGATTGCAGTTCCTCACCCATACTTCAATTCATAAATCATATCCTCTTGAAAATGTGATTGGGGCTATCAATTCACCAGTGAAGACTAGAAGACAAACATAATTGTCTGATATTCATGGATTTATTAGTGAAATCTATGAATCTAAGCATCATAAAGGAAAGAATGAATGTCTTTTCATGTGTTTTCTGTCACGAATGGAGCCAAAGAATGTATACAAGGCACTTGAAGATGAAAGTTGGGTGGAAGCAATGCAAGAAGAGTTGCTTCAATTCAAGCTTCAAAAGGTTTGGGTGCTTTGTGATTTGCCTTTTGGCAAGAAGGTAATAGGTACTAAATGGGTGTTCAGAAACAAGAAGGATGAAAGAGGAATTGTTATCAAGAACAAAGCTAGGCTTGTGGCTCAAGGATACACTCAGGAGGAGGGTATTTACTATGAAGAAGTGTTTGCCCCAGTTGCACGAATTGAAGCAATCCGGCTGTTCTTAGCCTATGCATCCTTTATGGGCTTTAAAGTCTATCAAATGGATGTAAAAAGTGCTTTTCTATATGGGCAAATAGATGAGGAGGTTTATGTGTCACAACCACAGGGCTTTGAAGACCACGACTATCCTAACAAAGTGTACAGGGGTGGTTAAAGCATTGTATGGCTTGCATCGAGCACCAGAGAAAATGGTATGAGACCTTGACTACTTATCTTCTTGATAATGGGTTTCATAGAGGCAGAGTGGATCAAACTTTGTTGATCAAGAAAGACAAGAATGATATCTTGTTAGTTCAGGTATATGTTGATAATATCATTTTTGGATCTACAAAGACCGAGATGTGCAAAGAATTTGAGAAGCTAATGAAGGAAGAATTCAAGATGAGTTCTATGGGTGAACTCACATTCTTCTTGGGACTTCAAGTACAACAAAGGCGGATGGTATTTTCATCAACCAAGATAAATATGTGGCTGAGATACTAAGGAAGTTCAAGTTCACTGATGCAAAGTCATCCAGCACCCCTGCAGACAAGACTACACATCAACTCTTGAAGGAATATAGTGGTGAAGCAGTTGATGTGCACATGTACAGGTCTATGATTGGTTCTTTGATGTATATTACATCATCTAGACCAGATGTTTGCAATGTGTGCCTGTGCAAGGTTTCAAGTCACTCCCAGGTTCTCTCACTTGACTAGCTAAAGAAGATTTTCAGATATCTTAAAGCATTTCCCACTCTGGAATTATGGTACCCTAGAGAATCTCCTCTAGATTTGGTTACTTACTCAGATAGTGACTATGCTGGAGCAAGTTTGGGTAGAAAATCAACAACAGGTGGATGCAAATTTCTTGGCAACAGATTAGTGTCATGGCAGTGCAAGAAACAAACAATGGTGGCTAACACATTAACTGAGGCAAAATCTATGGCATCAGAGTCAACTTTTGGACTATGGGTACAATTTCATGAATATCATCATCCATATTGACAATAGCAGTACCATTTGCATTATTAAGAATCCTGTTCAACACAAAAAGACTAAACATATTGAAATTAGACACCATTTCATAAGAGATTGTTATGAAAAAGGACTAATTCAAGTTGTCAAAATCCATACTGATGACAACTATGCTGATTTATTAACAAAAGGACTTGATGTGGGTAGATTTCAATACTTGGTAACAAGTATTGGAATACTAAATCCATAAAATTTTTGTGTCTAATGATCTTTGGTGTTGAGGGGAGGCTTTTGGGTACTAAAATTGTTGTATACGTTTGTATATGTTTGCTTGTATTTCTGTTTAATTTTTATGCAGCAAAGATGGGAGTTGATCTTAAAAGGTGTATAACTGAGATACACAACAAATGGTTATTGATTCACCATGTCTAACCCACATAAGAATCAACTAGTCCAGAGCAAACGACTACTGGTAAAGACTTGACAAATCCGTTTATGGTTGATAGTTTACCAAAAACTATATGGTTATCAACTCACCATATTCTATCTGATTAAGAGTTGGCTAGTCCATAGCAAAACGGCTCATGGTAAAGACATATCAAATCGTTGATAGGTAGTTTGCTAAAACTAGGATAAGAGCAGTCCAATTTTAATATGTTTTTCTTTACCACTGCTCTTTGAAAATCTTTATGAAAAATTACCACTGCTAGTTCACATTTTCCACTAACAGTGTTATTTTTACCACTGTTGATCTAGCCGTTACAACTGTTGTGTCTGTAACAAAATTTTTACTAGCCGTTGAGAGTTAATTTCTTTCTATATATAAATAGGGTAAATTTTTAGAAAGATTATCTACTTTCCTACTTATAATTTATCTTCTTAAGATAACTCTTTTCCTTAGATACTCTTTCTTGCGCAACACTCTCAAACCCTAACTATTTATATATTCTCTCTCAATTGGCGAGTTCATTATACAATTAATACTGACACACTATTTTTCATCAAAGATTCTATGGCACCTATCACTTTTGCAGATGAGCACAACCAAGTGGCCTACTTGAAAAAGTCTGACGAGAAGAGTGGCCCTATTTTTCATCAGATTGTGGACTTTCTTAATACTACCCATATAAGGTATGCTTTATTGCTTAATCCCATAATCTATATCTCTCAAATCAAACAGTTTTGGACTTCTGCTCAGTCCATAACCATTGAAAATAGAGATACACATGAAACAGTGGATGCTCTTAGAGCCACTGTGGATGGGGTAACTATTGAAGTTACTGAGGCATCCTTGAGGAGGATTCTCCAATTGGATGATCTCAATGGTATCATCACATTACCTATGCCAGAAATTCACACATATCTCTCTTCCATGGGGTATGATACCACTGACAAAAAGGCTACTTTCAAAAAGAGTGGTTTCTGTCCTCATTGGAGTTTTTTGATACATACTCTTTTGCATTGCCTAAGTCCTAAGAAAACATCTTATGAACAATTCAGTTCAACAATGGCTTACCCTTTGGTTTGTCTAGCTTTAGATAGGACTTTTACTTGGTCAAAATATATTTTTACAAGTATGCAAGGCAATGTAAAGAGTTCAACAAAAATTTTGATGTATCCAAGGTTTGTGCAAGCTGTGCTAATTAATTTTCAACTGCAACCCCACACTAGAGTTTATAAGATCCGTTGCCTTAAGCCTAAAGTTTTTCAAAACATGAACAAAGATGGCAATAGGACTATTACACCTCTTTTTCCTCAAATGCTTGCAAAGATTTCACAGATACAAACTTCACCAATAATTACTGTTCCAAACATTAATTATACTCCACCAGTTTCTCACACCTATGAGAGGAGGTCTAAACAGCCAACTTCTCTCATTGCAACACAAAGATGTCCCTGACCCTTTTGGTTTAGGAACAAGCAGTGGTGGTTCTAGACTTCCACCTAGTCCAACTAGGGAGGAATCTGAGCCATTGCCCTATGATTCACCTCTCCCAACAGTCACAGCTTGGAAGTGTTGAGGGCGTGGGCAACTATTGGAATTGATGGTTTTGTGTACCAAATTAGCTGCAGTTGAATCTCTACAACAAGACCTGGCACAAGTAAAGAAGCAGCATGCCAAGGACATTACACACTTAAAAAAGGAGAGTCAGACCTTGAAAGAAGAGTTGCAGGGGTTGAAAAAGAAGAGGAAAACTGCAAAGATAGTGATCTCATCTCCATCCTCACCTGATGATGGTGATTCAGCTGATCTTAATAAAGATTTGGGAAATTCTCCCAAACAGGGGAGGAAAACAGATGCTAAAACTCAAGGGAGGAGAATTGATTTTGAAGTTGAAAAGGTGTTTCTAGTAAAGGTGCAGAGGAAGCTGATACTCATGAAGAGCAACTACAAAGAAGATATCTTCAAGACAAAGAATCGCAGATTTTACCACTGATTCAATTTCCACTTCAGAGCCAAATATTCCCAACTTTGCCGACATGATGTTGCCACGCAAGTGAAGAAATTGATAAACGGAAGAAAGACAAAGGTAAAGCTGTTATGCAAAGCAAGGAGCAAACAAGAAGAAAGATTTCAAAGAAAGAACAAGTTCAGATTGCTCTTGATAGAGAAATTGCTAAATAGATTACTGAAGAACAAGTTGCTAAGAAGAAAAAGCTTAAAGAATTGGAGTTTGCAAGCTTTATGGAGGCTAAAAGGCTGGATAGAATGGAAGATCCACTTTCCATTGTTCAACCTACAATATTCAGAGAGAAGACTCCAGAGTTCAGCTATGTACCTAATGAAGAAGAAATTGATTTCTTGATTGCAAATGATCAAGTGATCAAGAAGAAAGCAATTGACCTAATTGCAGATATGTCTTTAACTAAAGATTAAAGAACTGCTCAGTTGAAAGACTTTATACAGATGAAGAATAATCAAGCACTTCAAGATGTGATTAGTTCAGTCAGAAAGGGTCAAAAGAAACCAAGGCAACCAACTAAGGCACAATTTATTGCATACATGAAGACTTATTGTTGCAATGTTGGTGGCCGGAAAAAGCATCAATTCAAAGGAATGCCTGATGATAAAGTTGAAAGTATCTACTACAAAGTTCAAAGACAAGATAAAGATTTCATTCCAATGAACTCTGAAGAAGAAGCAAGAAGGTATCGGTTTTGAAGAAAGGCCAAAGACAGTGATTCTCGGTTTGTTAAGAAGACAAAGTTTGCTGAAGAACAAGAAGTTCCAACTAAGAAATTCACTGAAAAACAACTGACTGATATGATTGTGATTGAAGAAGAAGATTTCTATCCAGAACCACTGCAAGTCAGACATCCTATCATTGACTGGGAAGTGTTTATCTAGCTAGCAACTTTGCTTCAACATGAAAGATTACAAGGCTAGGTGGTGAAACTTCATCATTCATTCAATTTGAAGATCTAATCAAAGCTTGTGACAGAGATGATCTTGACACATTATGGAAATTAGTTCAAGCAAGGTTTGATCTTTGAAGATCTCAAATATATGAAGGAGATGCAGTTATGGGTTAATCTTAGAAGGCTCCATGAACCAGATGTTAATGATGATTTCTGGAAATTCTCATGTTCATGTCCCGGTACTAAATGGTTCTACTATGATTCATGTGAAGTTCATCATGTTTCTACAAAACAGATGGAGTAGATGCATTTATGCTTCTGAGAAAGAATTTCCACTGTGAGTGGAACTCTCACGCGGTGATGTTGTGTACTAATATAAGAGTTCATGAAGATAGTGAGAAGGTCAGAGCATTGTTACTCGGGCTTCAAGATCAATGTTCAAGAGCTATTGAAGCATTAAGAAGAAGGTGAAGTGTTTGAAAGAATTCCCCAAATCCTTACAGAAGATGCAGATTGAAGAAACTTATTGATTTGCAGAGAAATCATAAGTTTAGGGGAGAATTATTGGGAATAATACTACAGCTACTACCATGATAGTCTTGTGGTTAACACTGCTAAAGATTACACTAGCAGTGGAAACTCATTACCACTGCCAGTACAACATTACCACTGCTGTTAGGATAATTGTTTAGTATCCGTGTATTGATAAGTATAGAAAAGATCTTGTGTATATTCTATATTGTTAGGTTTATACTTATCTTGTAATGGACTCATTGTGCTATAAAAGGAGATCCTAGGTCATTGTTTAGCGTACGAAATACTCACGTAAGCTTCAAGGTGTAACCCTAGTGATAAGCAAGATCACTCGTATTATTTCTTAATAATATTGAAGCTTTGTGTTAAACTGTTTTCACTTACAATACATCACATAATCCGTCTTCTAAGTGTTACTAAGTAAATTCCGCGTGCTTATTAATATAACTCAAAATATCACTAACACAAGGTGTGTGTTTAGATCCATCAAATACGACGAAGGTTTTATGAGAAAGATCAATTTTCAATCAAAAATACCTTTTGTATTTGAAAGAGAATACACATTCGATGTGCTAGAAAAAAGAAGAAATTTGCACATCGAACGGTTTTTCCAAAAGTATTTTTTCAATCAGAGATACTTTTAGAGTTTGAAATATGAATACACTTTCGATGTGCTAGAGAAAAGAAGATTTGCACATCGAACGGTTTTTCCAAAAGTATTCGCCAATTCATTTCCTGGACCAAGGTTGATTCAAGAATGAATCGCCCCATTATTTCTATCCAATTGTCACAAGCTTGATCTTTATAAAAGATCTCACATGTCACCCACCAAGAGCTTGTTTGATGTTGGCTCTAGAAGGATTTCCATCTTCATCGTGAATACATTACATATCACTCGGATGTTCTGGCAAAACCACAAGGATAATGCGTAGGACTCACAATATATATACTTACTTTCCACATTGTGTGAAACAGTAAGTCTTCATTAATTTAGTGTCCTAATGAGATATTGTGGATGATCTCTTTGCTCTAGACTCAATTGTGCACATTTGGTTTCCTATGCCGGAGACTAGGGAGAGGGTCTCATTCTTCAATATCAACAATCTCTAAGAGAAAGTCGATAGATTATGTAGGTTCCCCGTGAGAATGAAACAAGCCCTTTTAAGAGGAACTTGAGTAGCTTGGGAACTTAGGTGCAGTGCATCACTGGGTCCATGACGTCTTGTCTTCAATACCAGTGTTACCTTAGTAGACACCAATAGCATATGTATTGAACCCGGTTTCTGCCCTACGGTTGAATTAATGGAGGGCTATTTCTTTTCACCCTTTTCACATTCATTTCTTTTTCATTCTTCAACCCTTCGGTTTACCGAGACTTCATAACTAGAACCTTGTTGGGTTTATTCCTAGCTCATCTCCCACTCTTCCCAGTATTCTCATTTTTCTCCTTTTTTCATCATACCTAAGGACTTCTACACTCTCTAGTGGATTGTCCCTAGGTAGATCCTCGACTGGCGGGATCGGATCGAACGTTACCTAACCTAACCATCCTTATAAAACCATGCGTAAAGTAAATTGGTTGGTCTTTTGGTATTATTCTTTCCTTCTTGAAACCAATTGAATAATCATTTGGAAAATCAATCAAGGAACTTGTGATATAATATCAAAGCAGTTTGTACCTTAATTGTTTTGATCATTTAGAAATGCTCCCTCTCAACATGTGCATATGATTATGAAATTGTTTAGCACATGGAGGCAAGAGTATTTTTGAAATAATTTCTTTTGTGGAAAACTAGAAGGGGGTTGAATAGTTTTACCAATTAAAACTCGTTTTAAACTATTTAGATCGACTTATGTCAATCTATTTGGATGTGTGTTGGATGTTGATAAACAAACATATAGATGTATAAGTATGTAATGAAAAGATAAGAGTAAGAGGCACAAAACCACAACGCGAGTATTTATAGTGGTTCGGCTACAAGGACACCTTCCTTGCCCTACTCCACTCCCCGAGTCACCTACTCGAGAGTTCGTAATCACTACACGACACCAACTCCTTATGGTGGAGAAACCTTCACAACGTTGCCTACTCTTTTTCCGGTACTAGGCTAACCACCGGGTTCTTTCACACCAAGGTGAACCACACCTACGACAACGTTACCTACCATTTATTAGGTACTAGGCTAAGTACCTTGTTCTTTCACACCAAGGTGAACCACACCTACCAAAATGTCGCCTACCCTTTATTAGGTACTAGGCTAAGTACCTAGTTCCATTACAATGGAGGAACTACTACCCCAACACTACACCAACGACTAATACCAAAGGAGACCAACTCCTTATTACAACATCATCAAGGATATCAATATTCTTGGATCTAGTACTAATCTATCTTGTACATCGAAACACACCATATCAAATGTACAACTAAGGCACCTTTCACTAATGCCTTTAGCTAGATCTTCAAGACACCCTTCACTAATGTCTTGTGTCTTGACTTATAGGCACCCTTCACTAATGGCTACAATACGGACAATCGACACCTTTCACTAATGTCTTCGTCTTGATCCTTGAGACATCTTTCACTAATGTCTTCAACACTACACTTCTTAGAAGAAAGAAAAGAATCATCAACAAGAGGACTTCAGTAGTCTTGATGATGAGGAAGCATGGCAACTCATGGACTTGAGCTTGCTTGACTTCAAAGGTGGTGATCTCGCCTTTAAGAGGAACCTAGAAAATCACACAAAAACAAAACTACAAACATAGATCTCTTGGATCTGGGGTTTGAGAGTTTTTAACTCAGGGAGAAAGTATGTTAGAAAGGGGTAAGAAACAATGAAGAAATGGCTCACTATTTATAGAGGAAAAATGTCTACTGTTCCCCGGTTCCCACGGATCCCTCCCACAAGGGATCCATCTAGCGTAAAGCTAGGGATCCGTGGGACGATCCTCTTTACCCATAGGTATTTTGGTTATGGGTCATGGGTCATGGGTTGATCCATCGGTCTTTTACTAGATACAATGTATCTTAAGAGTGCAATGCACCTAGTCAAATGGGTATGGGTCAATATCATGGGTTATGGATATTATCCATATATGACATATGCATGATGTCATGTAATGGGTTATGGGTCAAGCTCCATGGGTCATGGGCTTTGGGTTGTACCTAACTACATTCAATGTATTTGGTCAATGGGTTATGATACTAAAGTTTCTACCCATTTATATTACCCAATATACTACATACTAGTTATGTGTATATTTTACCCAAATATGTAAACACTAGTTGTTGTACATATGTAATATTAAATCATAAAATCACTTATATTTGTTTTAGTGTTTTATGTGAAAATGTAAGTGTGTTTGAAAACTATTAGCTCAAACCATTTATGTATTTTATTTGTTTCGTTAAAATGATTTTACGTTTGTTATCGACAAAATATTAGAAGATCGTAAAATATAAATAAACGTTTTTATTGCTTATTTGTATTAACAATCTCCCCCTTTTTGTTATTGACAAAACATAAAATTATTTTAAGGAAAAAGCTAAAATTCGTAGAAGTTTGAATTTATAGTTTTTACTTTCTTCTCCCCCTTTTTGTCGAAACAAAAAGAGCTTCGAAAGGAAACTAACACATTGTTTTAAGAAAAAACATGTGAAAAGTAGAAAAGAAAAAAAAAACGAGAGTAAGTAACGGGAAAGGGATCTCGTCTTAACTCCCCCTTGACAAGTCCATCCCTATGTAAGGGTGTCAAGGAAATAATACTAAGTTAGTTCATTTGCAACTAAGTTTGCAAAAGATTTCGTCTAAGTGAGGAATATGCTCCCCCTTGATTATTGCAACTTTGCAAAGGGATGTCATGAAATGTAAACCTAAGATTGCAAGTAATTTTGCAATGTATTGCTTTGACACAAAGCTCCCCCTAGCTTTAGGGTGTCAAATTCTTCATGTGTAAATTGAATAACTACAAAACAAAGGTTAGAAAACAAGTATAATGCATAATTTCCTGCAAATATAGCTCAAGTTAGTAGAAAAATAGTTTCCTGTCTCACGGATCCCACGGTTCCCTCCTTGTAGGGATCCATCTAGGCAATTTTAAGGGATCCGTCTGGCTGATGATTAATTTCAGCAATGGTGGTATAACAAGTTATGTTAATATCAAAGTGAGATATGTATTATACAAATAATCATATACTCAGAAAAATAGAAAGTAGCATGTATTTTCATTTAATAAAACTAGAGATATGATATACATGACTCTAAAAACTAAGAAAATGATCGATACATGACTTGGAATTACTAGACTTATCTAGCTAACGCTTGATACTAGGACACCACTAAAATCCTCCAGCTCAAGTTTGTTTAGGTTTAATCTCGTCGAAACGTTCGAGGAGGTGATAGAACATGAAACGTTGATCTTCTCGTACTTCATGTATCAAACGTTAAACATGTTGACAATGATAACAATCTTTGTCATGGCTAGGTAGTGGTGGTGGACGAAAAGAAATTGCTTGATGTAAAGGATCAAGTGAAGCGGGTTGGGGAGCCTCAAACGACGGAGGGATTGGTGGAGACGCATTTGAAGATGGCTCGACCAAGAATGATGGTGGTGGTAGAGAAGTTTCAACTTCCATACGGTCGGGTGGTTGACTTTGATAATTTCTCATAATCCAAATGGGATTATATGATGGTGACGGCGAAAAGGAAGCCGGAGCAAGTGTTGACTCAACACCTTGATTTTGTACCATTATTCCTCCTAATGAGGAGAATGTTGCCGGTGGAGGAGGATGAGACGGCCTAAGAGGCAAATCCTCTAAATTGTAGAGGTGTGGTGATGATATTGGAGTTGTGAATGAGATAGCTCTAGGAACCAATGGTGATGGTTTAGTGGAGATGGGATTGTTTGGCTTAGGAGGTATGGTGGTGTTTGGCATAGGTAGTTTTGT
Source organism: Chrysanthemum makinoi (assembly GCA_910596185.1). Lineage (NCBI taxonomy): Eukaryota > Viridiplantae > Streptophyta > Magnoliopsida > Asterales > Asteraceae > Chrysanthemum > Chrysanthemum makinoi. The sequence continues at coordinate 41,049,039 of OU343222.1, read as the reverse complement.
GAGTACTATCCTTCTAGGGATTGGTTTGATAAATTGAGGAGAAATCATTGCATTTGTGGATTTTACCGGAGATGATTCGGTTGAAGAGATTTCGTGTATAACACGAGCAATTTTCTTGGGTGGTTCTTTGGTGGATAAGTTGCTACTTGGAGTTTTCCTCATGATAAGATGATTCAAAGAGGTTTGTGAATGTTTAAGTGCTGAAAGTGAGGATGAGGAGGATGACTTTAGGAGTCCTAACAATGTGGTTTATAAAGCAAGGGATTTGGCAAGTGCATTCAAGACTTAAGCCACTAAAATTCATTGGAATGTGATGATTAGCATGCACATGAGTCAACTTCAGAGTTGTACTGATCTAGGAACTCATTTAAGATGAGATGGAGTGTTTAAGTTAGAAAGATGAGCTTGAAAATGATTGTTTTAGCTAGAGTTGACATAAGACTCTGTCATACGGATCCCACGGTTCCCTCCAATGAGGGATCCGCCTAGGCTAATCTTAGGGATCCGTCTATCAGGAGCTAAGAAAGGATAGCAATGATGTTTGTAAGGTCTAATGCGTATTTCTTCTGGAGTGTTTCAGTTCATCTAAGTGTCTTAAATGAAGAGGTGCTTAAATACTTAAGAGTGATGAGTGTTGTAGCAAATGATTGCCTTTTATGGAAGAAACTGGAACTTTCATGAGTACCAATGAATAAACAAAGATGACACTAAATATTTTTGAGAGTGTCAAGTGGAGCTAAATGATCCTAGAGATCAGATAGTGACTTAGGATAATGTTTTCGAGAATATCCTAAAGGCTTAAGATGGAAAAACTAGAGTTTGATCAATTTCGACCAATTTTGAGGTAAAGATGATTATTATCAATTTTACCATAATTGAAAGATTTCCAAGGCTAGATGTGAGGGATCATGTGAGGAATGATGAGTGAGCTTGAGAGCGGAAGAGTAATGGTTTTAAGTGAAACGATAGATCTACAAACGTCTTGAGTGTGATCTAGGTGAGTTATGTGTGATTAGAATAAGGACTTAATTTGCCTTAAGGCACTATGTCTAGTTTAGTGTGAGGTGTTCTAAGGACATGTTTGAAATACAATGATTGCAATTGCATTTTCTGTTTGCCGGATCCTACAGTTCCCTAAGAGTAGGGATCCGTGAAGCACAACTTTTGGGATCTGTCTATCTGCTAAGCAGAATCTTTACAAAAGGTATGCAATGACTTTGACAATGTATCATATTTCAAAGTTAGTTTGAGAGATTCTAAAACTAGGATATCAAATGTAAGACATTTTTATTTCATGAAGGAAATTGGATTACATTGATAAAGCATGAGTACAAAAGGATTGATCCTATTTGAAAGAAGACTAAGCTCCTTGAATGTTTACGCTAGAGGGATCATCAAATGTTTGATGAGTGTTGGCGGATTCAGGATGAAGAACGTCTTCATGAGAGAAATGTTTAGCGGTTCCATCACCTTGTTCACAAGTATGTACAACGGACTTTGATATTGAGGATGAAAATGCATGACATTATGATAGAGGCGCGTCAAGAACATTCCATAAGGAATGAGTTTATTCTTGGAGCCTTGAAGATTTACAATTCGCCTTGCAAAGAAGTAGGCGAGATTGTATGGTTGTTGTGTTAGCAAACAATACATTATGTGAGCACAACAAGCGGGAAGGATTTCTCGATTTACCCTAAGACTCCAAACATTTTCACGTAGGATGAGTGCAAGAGGCTTGTATTCTTCTCGGATATCCCGTGTATGGATAATGTTGGGATTGGAGTGATGGGGTTTGCATATTATGCGAATCAAGTCTTCCGGGGAAGGTATGTGAGAACAATATGGGCTATTTTCTTCACGAAAGATGAAGAGAGAATCAAGAGACCAATCTTCGGTGAAGGCACATTGTCCATAATTTGGAATTCGAAGATTTTGAGCAAATTGCCCAAGAGTCAAAACAAACTTTTGGTTTTTGATCCAAAACCAAAGAGATAGAGAACGATCCTCGTTATGAACGATTTCGACTTGATGGAAGAATTCCAATACAAACCTTGGACATATTTTCTCGTTAATTTTGAGAAGACATTCCAATCCTATGTTTCGGAAGGAGGTATTGATACCTTCTTCGAATTGTAGAGAGGTGTCTACAATACGTCCTTCGTGGAAGTGACGGGTTTTGAGATTATTGAACCCACGGACATGATTGCCAGGTGTGTTGGGCTCAAGGGAGATGTTCGTAGTATAGACGCTAGTGAGTGAAAAATCAAACTCATATTCATGGGACATAGTTGAACCTATAGAAAAGATGAGTTAATAGAAAGTGATGTTTTGTGGTCAACCAATGATTATCTAATGTTTTTAATAGATTTTAATTAACAATGGTTTTTAATAACAATGACACTTAACTCACTTAAGGTTTAGACATTCTAGTGGAATATTACTTTTAGAGAGAAAGTGATTTTTATTTTGAATGAAAATCTGTTGTCCAGAAGTACGGTTCCCTTTCATAAGGGATCTGGCTAGTATATCTTTTGGGATCCGTAGATCTGTAGTTACAGAAACAGATTTCTTGAAGAAAAACATAGGTTTTTAGATCTCATATTTTTATACTAAGATATGTGTTTTAGCCTACATTTTCTTTTAGCATGCTTACATGGTTTTCTAATGTATCACGAGAGAATGAAATAAATCAAAAAGAAATGATAAACACATTATGATAATAATAACCTAGATAAACTAGACTATTAGTAATATTTCATTTCAATGCTAAGAATGATATAAAGGATTGGGTATATAACCCCAATGTAGATTAACAACACAAAGTATATGTCTCCGCATGAGAACTTCATCATAGGAAACACAAGAGCGATGAGCGTTAAGGCGATGAGCACAAGGGCGATGTAAACCATGTTGATGATGAACCTTCTTTGATTCGGATGAGATGAAATGGAGAGGAAGATGAAGTTTTGAATGAGAGGAAATTTTTGAAATTGGAGGATTTGAAAAAGTGGATTTGATGGAGTGGATGACGGTGGGAGTTTTTATGGGAAAAGAGGAATTTTTGATATTTGTGTTTTTGTTTTATTATTAGAAAGATATAATTTTTGGATTAGATGAAATAAAACACAAATTATATAATCCTCAACTTTGGACGAAAAGGTAACACGTATGTGAGAAAAAGCTTCCTAATGAAGCTATATGTAAAACATGTATATGCACAAAAGATAATCAAATAAATACCTAGGTAAGCATACTTATTTATCAAGCTAATGTAATTTAGAGATAAGTGGAAAGTCATACCTCAAATGCACTTAGGAATGTCTTTACAAATGACACAGTAAATGTCAGAAGACAATTCCAGCTCATTTGTGCTCAAGATACCTTCTTAGGGAAGGTATTCTTGTTACCAAGCGATTCCTATGGCTTGGTATGTATGAGCTTTGACTAATCAACATGACAAAGAGGATTAGTGCAATTAAATGAAAAATAAATAATAAGAAAAATGTTGTCATCTAATCAACATCCAAACAAAGAGTTTTAAAAGACATGGTGTTTGTTTTTATGAAAAACCTTCTTTGTAGTTTTCAATTAACCATGGATCGTATCAAGTTTTTAAAGTCCAATATACTTCAAGAAACTTGGTAACGAAGCTCTGATGCCAATTGTGGAAAACTAGAAGGGGGGGTTGAATAGTTTTACCAATTAAAACTCGTTTTAAACTAAGATATAAGATCATTTGAGGACAAAAGATTATTTACATACCAAGGGATCAATCTCCACCCTCCATTTTTATTTGATCTAATGCATGAGATTAATTCCAACAATATAAAAAACCAACTTTCATCCTTTTTTTTCAAATATTAATAACTTTTAAACCGTTAATCGTTAAGCGGAAAAAAAAATATCATTGCGACAAGCATTTAATTATCTTTCTATAGATAGGCACTTTGATATATTTTCGACAAAAAAAATTTTTTTCGTATTTTTCACGTTTTTTTTTTAAGTTTTTTTCGTTTTTTTACGTTACTGACATTTGCATTGAAAAATCATATATGATATAACACTAATTTGATATTAGTGTTAAATCATATATGATATGTAATATCATATGTGATATTAGTGTAAAATCACATATGATATCACATGTGATATTACATATCATATATGATTTAACACTAATATCACATGTGATATTCAATTTAGTGTTTTATCATATATGATTTTATTCATGCAAATTTCAAGAACGTAAAATAAACAAAAAAAGACGAAAAATCGTAAGAAAAAATGAATTTTTTCTTTTTTCAAAAGTATATCAAAGTGCCCGTCTATAGAAAGATAATTAAATGCTCGTCGCGACGGTGCAAATATTTTCGCTTAATGATAAACGGTTTAAGAGATATTTAAATTATAAAAAATGAGTGAAATAATAAAATGCTTTTAAATCTCAGCCATTGATTTTCTTTTTAGATGGATGGTGGAGATGAGTCCCTTGGTATGTGAGAAAAGTTTGATATGTAAAATAACTCTCCTCTTAAACTAATTAGATCGACTTATGTCAATCTATTTGGATGTGTGTTGGATGTTGATAAAAAAACATATAGATGTATAAGTATGTAATGAAAAGATAAGAGTAAGAGGCACAAAACCACAACGCGAGTATTTATAGTGGTTCGGCTACAAGGACACCTTCCTTTCCCTGATCCACTCCCCGAGTCACCTACTCGAGAGTTCGTAATCACTACATGACACCAACTCCTTATGGTGGAGAAACCTTCACAACGTTGCCTACTCTTTTTCCGGTACTAGGCTAACCACCGGGTTCTTTCACACCAAGGTGAACCACACCTACCACAACGTCGCCTACCCTTTATTAGGTACTAGGCTAAGTACCTAGTTCTTTCACACCAAGGTGAACCACACCTACCACAACGTCGCCTACCCTTTATTAGGTACTAGGCTAAGTACCTAGTTCCATTACAATGGAGGAACTACTACCCCAACACTACACCAACGACTAATCCCAAAGGAGACCAACGCCTTATTACAACATCATCAAGGATATCAATATCATTGGATCTAGTACTAATCTATCTTGTACATCGAAACACACCATATCGAATATACATCTAAGGCACCTTTCACTAATGCCTTTAGCTAGATCTTCAAGACACCCTTCACTAATGTCTTGTGTCTTGACTTCTAGGCACCCTTCACTAATGCCTACAATACGGACGATCGACACCTTTCACTAATGTCTTTGTCTTGATCCTTGAGACATCTTTCACTAATGTCTTCAACACTACTCTTAGAAGAAAGAAAAGAATCATCAACAAGAGGACTTCAGTAGTCTTGATGATGAGGAAGCATGGCAACTCATGGACTTGAGCTTGCTTGACTTCAAAGGTGGCGATCTCGCCTTTAAGAGGAACCTAGAGAATCACACAAAAACAAAACTACAAGCATAGATCTCTTGGATCTAGGGTTAGAGAGTTTTTAACTCAGGGAGAAAGTATGTTAGAAAGGGGTAAGAAACAATGAAGAAATGGCTCACTATTTATAGAGGAAAAATGTCTACTGTTCCCCAGATCCCATGGATCCCTCCCACAAGGGATCCGTCTAGCGTAAAGCTAGGGATCCGTGGGACGCTCCTCTTTACCCATGGGTATTTTGGTTATGGGTCATGGGTTGATCCATGGGTCTTTTACTAGATTCAATGTATCTTAAGAGTGCAATGCACCTAGTAAAATGGGTATGGGTCAATACCATGGGTTATGGATATTATTCATATATGACATAAGCATGATGTCATGTAATGGGTTATGGGTCAAGCTTCATGGGTCATGGGCCTTGGGTTTTACCCAACTACATTCAATATATTTGGTCAATGGGTTATGATACTTAAGTTTCTACCCATTTATATTACCCAATATATTACATACTAGTTATGTGTATATTTTACGCAAATATGTAAACACTAGTTGTTGTACATATGTAATATTAAATGATAAAATCACTTATACTGGTTTTAGTGTTTTATGTGAATTTGTAAGTGTGTTAGAAAACTATTAGCTCAAACCATTTACGTATTTTATTTGTTTCATTAAAATGATTTTACGTTTATTATCGACAAAACATTAGAAGATCGTAAAATATAAATAAACGTTTTTATGGCTTATTTGTATTAACATCTTTGATCACAATTTCCTTAGAAAAAGCCTTTTGATTTTCTTGGTAAATTCTCCCCCTCAAAATGTGCGTTGGTTATTTGAAATCATTTAGCAAATAGAGGAAAGAGTTCTTAGAAGTACTTTCACGATCATATTGCCATACAGAAAACCACTAGAAAATCAATCTAGGTACATTATGTTGAAATATAGAAATCTTTGTACCTTGATAGTTTATTTTCTTTTAAGATGCTCCCCCTCAATATGTGCTTCGAGATTCGAAAACGTTTAGCACATATGGGAGAGCAGCCTGCACTTTTGAATCAAATCGATCATCATTTATCAGATTTCATAATTAAATCACAAATTCTCCCACGATAAAAAATATCAAACCCTTTGAGATTTTGGATCCCAAGTGATTTAATAAGGTTTAGAAAACATGGGAGAAAATGTGGCCTTGTTTAAATACTCTTTTGATTTTTTGGTTAAATGCTCCTTCTCAATCATGTGCATCATATATTTGAAATCGTTTGGCACATGAAGGAATGAGTGCTTTTGAAACAATCACCCTTTAAAACCGATTTGAGATTTAAATCACGATCTCTCATCCGATCAAAAATTTCAAACCTTTTGAGATTTGTAATCCCAATTGATTTAAATTATTTAGAAAATTTTGGGGAAAGACGTGGCTTGATTTAATTTTTGAAATTGACTGATGAGGACCAATTATAGACATTAAAGATTGTTAGTGTCAGGTATGATAGTTTTAAGAGATTTAGAAAAATAAAACAATTTCACAATCAAACAAGAACAGAAAAAATTTCATTTTGAGAGATCTTTGAGTTTTAAAGAAAATCATACAATGACATAACATTAAATCTTTAGATCACCATTTATTTAGCACAAACGGACTTGATAGATGAAATATCGTTTGAAAATATTTTATTTTAAATCACTCTCCCCCTCAATTGATGACCGTAGTCGTTGATTGAGTGACTGAAGTTTTGATAAAATGAAGTCCGGTGATTTCCAAAATTAAGTCCAATTTATTTTCAAAATAATATTTTTCCATTTTCAAAACAACATTTTCAAAATTGTTTTATGAAAAATGGTATCATCCACTACTTTTTTCCGCACAAAGATATGTTAGGTGGTTGAGCTGCTTCTTTGTTGCCTTTGTAAGGCTTGAAGAAAACCATCTGCCGATGCATTGAGACCTCCTCAAGTTGCATCTATCATGCCAACTATCCATAGAGATCTAATTAAGTTCCGTTTCTTCTTTTGTCAACCTAAGAAATAGTTTCCTTTTCCTATCGGCATCCAATCATCTACTTTTGTGGGATCCGATCGAACATTCTTATAATCCATGATATCCGCATACGTTAGTAGACATACAAATAGATATATGGTGGTCGACAACACCAAAACAAAGAATCGACTAATAAAAGTCAATTCAACATATCAATCAGATCATAAAAGGCATGGGAATTGTGTGTTTATCAAACTCTAATCATCTAATCCAAATAATCATATCCTAGATTCCTAGTCTTTTGACATAGGCAAATATCTTTTACAGTTAAGCACGTAGGATAATTAGATAAGCTCGATAGATGATATAAATTTGAAAACTATTCTCCCCCCTTCAATCAATGACTCATTTCATAAAAAGTTTTAAATAAGCTGAAGTCATTGATTGGGTTTTGAAAATTTATGAAAACACAGATTTTGATTGATTTTTAAGCAGCTCATTTTCCACCATTTTTAACAACAAATATTTTTCTGAAGAATTTTAAACGGAAAAACATTTGTGTAGGAACGGCAGTCCTTCAACATACTTTCCTCAATTTGTTTTTGGATAAGTGCACGAAATTTATAAAAATTGTTTAAGCGTAGCACTTTCCTCTTTTGAAGGGCGGGTTGCAATCTGAAATAATAGCAAACCATAGTTTTACCACGGGTTAAAGTCTGAAGTAACTGCAAGCCATATTTTGAGACATGTTTTGAAAAAAATATTTACACCTTTCGCCGAACTTCATCTATGGTCCCGCCATTGTTGAATGACATTTCTAAGATCAGTAGATGTTATCGATACCGTAAGACATGTCTTGAGAAAACATATTTTTGGTATTTTCTGATTTTTCAAATTTTTATGGATTTTTGTTGATTTTATATTTTTCTATTTTGTTTTGGTGGTTTTATTTTTTGTATTTTCTTTTTGATAAATATTTACAGATAGAGTGGATGATATAGTCTAAGAGGATGATGATACGAGTACCGAGATAAGGATACCGAACAACACGTCGTAGTAGATAGAATTCGTCACCTTTTAAACTTCCACCACCAAAGCTTCCGAGGCTCCAGAATAGAAGATAGAACAAGAGCCTTTGAAAAAGAAAGACTTTGGCAGCTTCCCCCCAAACCGAGAATCCACTAGATGAGCAAATTCGAAGCTCTATTTCAAGCTTTCCTTAGCTAGGTGCACAGAGAAGCACACCATTATCATAAATCCCGCTGCTCCTTTTAAGAACGATAATCGAGATTCTTCGTTTGAGGTTATATGATCCATTAGAACAGCAACGTGGCATCCCACACTTGAGTGATTCTTCTCAAATTTCTTTTACATTGAACTCTAAAGTGATGCATACCAAAAGGTGTCAAGAGACCACTTCCCCCCAAGTAGTTGAAGTGATGCAGTCAGTCTCATAGAATAGAGCTCACGAGCCCGAATACACATATACCCAAAGACAGGGAAGCTTATAACATCGAAGTAGCAGATTAAGTCCGATAGCCAAAGAATAACCCCGATGTATACTTTTCTCTCCCCTTAAGAAATTATATGAAGCTCAAGAACCCGAATGCCCAAAGAGAGAATAACCGATAACATTGAAGTAGCAGGCCGAATCACTGATTATCTCTGCGGATGTCAACTCCGGAATAAGTGATTATATATCTGAATCACTGATTAAGCTCTCAAGTGAAACAGCTGAGCGACCCCAATGTACACAATCTCTCTCCCCTGATGATTGTGATAATATCGAAATCATCATACACTTGTGTACCTTTTTTATCACCAAAAACTAACTCTTTCATCTCTTCCCCCACATAGTTGGAATAAGAACACTAAACGCCATGATTCAAACCTTGAGTTTCTCTGCTGTAATGACATTTGTCTTCCCGAGATTTCTTCAATCACTTAGAAGTATTAAGTTCATCAAGTTTACTCGCGTTTAGATGCTTGTCTCCTTCCCCCTTGCTGTTTTGATACTTCAGAATCAGCAACACATTATAAGCCTGATAACGCTACACGCGTCGTTTGGGGTCAAAGGAACTTCCTTTTCGTCGAGCAAGTTTTTCAACACCCTAGGCAGTGAACCTAATCGTTGTAGTGTAGTATTAGGGTAAGCCACGGGAATTGATATCGTTCTCTTGGGGAATAGGAATGCTAGTGAGAAGTTACTACGCTAAGGTTGGGGTTGAGGAAGATTATTTTTTTATCTTTTTATGTTTTTTTAGGAAATGGAAAAGTACGAATCTCGGGGTTTGGATTTGGGGGGTTGATATTTCTACCGATTACTTTTACTTATCTAATTATCTAATTAACTAAGCTAAGGTGAGGATAGTCTATGTCTATTGTTGTGTGCTCGTATGATAGTTAAAGATGTGTTTACCTAGATGCCACTACTCCCTAGTTATCTCCTATTGATGGTTGAATTGTCACGTCCTTATTCTTAACGCGTTGTGTTTCCTAAGGTTGTAAGGTGTGCATTCCCTAACTCTTTGAAGTCACCTTTAAGTGTAGTAAATGAAATCCACTAAGTCATTAATAAACTAACTTTGAGGTTATCTTTGGGTTTAGTAAACGAAATCCGCTAAGTCATTCATAAACTATCAAAGATTTATCAATTATTAAACACAACGATAGCCTAGTCACACACCTAAGCCAATTACAATTAAGATAAGAGACAACCTAACAATAATTAATAACTAGGTTTCATATATCTAAGCAAACACACAAGTAATTTAGCCGGACATCGTAAACATGCAAGCATACACACAATCAATTGAAGACATAATTGAATTAATGAAGTAAAACACTTATCTTGATGTAAGATAGGGTTTGGAACCCTAAAATACTGTTCAAGACAGCCTTGGTTCTGTTTAGGTTTTTACTCCAAAAGACTACACACTAAAACTGAAAAATTCGGATTCTATATATAAGATTACAATCGCGACGGCGTCACCTTATGAATTGTGACGCCGTCGGGTCGCCGTCATTAGGGTTTCGTCTTGGCCACGTTAGTCTTGCGACAGCGTCACCTTATGCTTGTGATGCCGTCCCCTTCAGTCTCTGACGCCGTCGGATCAAATCTAGGCCGTCTGAGTTGCGACGACCTACTCTTTTAAAGCCTGACACCGTCACTTGAAAATAAGCAATTTGGCTATTGAGCCGTCACAAAAGTGATGCGATGGTGTCGCAAATAACACCTGACGCCGTCCCTTTGTATTTCAACAGCTTGAGTGTCTCGATTCTTGACTTTGGCCATTTTCTTCGTATATCCGCGCCTTTTCGTCCAAATAAGTGCCATTCCAGCAATTTGCCTTCAAGAGACCTAAAAAGTGAAAAGGAACGATATTAAGTTATAACGGATACAAAAGTGATCAAATAAGGGCTTAAACGACCCCTCAAAAAGGTATATTTTAAAACCTTATCAAATATCCCTACACTTGGTATTTGCTTGTCCTCAAGCAAATGTGCTTTTAGCCAATTAATTTATAAGTTAGGGGTCATGAAGCATTGGTTTAAAACAATCCACAACACATATAAGCCCCGCAAAAGTCATAACAAGCACGGAAATTACATACTAGCACCTCACATGGGGTGTTTGGATACTCACATCTATCGGGTGTATATGAAATATAACAAGTTGGAAATGGAAGATAAACACTCATTAACCGGTCCTAGTACATAGATTACCATAGGCTTGAGAATAGATCAAACCTCCATCGCTTTGGCGTAAGCACCTAGGAAAGACTATCGAAGAGGTCTTTAAAGAGTTGTAATGTTAGGCTTACGGTAGGGAAACAAAGGGTTTGGTGGGATAGGCTATTTAGTGGTGGCAAGTCAAAAATCTCTATGTTACAAGCATACAAAGAATGGCGTTGCTAAGCCAAGAATCGACACTCTAAACTCTAGGTAACTGAAACAAACAAACATAAATTTAAAGATAGATGTAGGATGGTAGCCCGTTTTTTTTTTTTTTTTTTTCATTTTTGAACACTCTATTTTTTTTTCTTTTCTCTTTTTCTATATTTTTTCGATTTTTTTTTTCATACACTTTTACTCTACCATCCTCTACGGTAACATCAAAATGATAGGGATTTATAGGCACATCCCTACACTTGAGTTTTTATTACTCTAACACTAATTTGACCCGAATTGAAAAGATCAAAACACTTGGAGTACATTATTACGCAAATAAGGGAATTTGAATTAACGTTCCCTTCCAGTCATTTCATAAACTTTAACTTTTCCCATGAGTCCCAATCGTCCCAAAACTGTGTACAAAGGATATGACTCGACTTAGCAACTTATGCAAGCAACTAGATAATTGAACTAAGGGTTTTTAGGGTGATAACAATAATGCACTAAAACTGAGTGCATACAAGGTAGGCTAAGGCGATTTGGGTGTACATTTGGGGGTGGGGTGTAAACAATGCTCTTCATTGATATTCTGGAAAATCAAGACATCACGAGAACCGCGAAAAGGATAGGCTCTGAGGGGTTAACTAGGGGTATCGTGTACTAAAGATGAGTACAACGCAAGGGTGTGGGGGGATTACTCAACCGATGTGGAAGAAGTAATTATATTACGGGTATCAAACAAGGGTTATCCTAATGCCTCTTATCATTTAGTTATTCCTAACTACACAAGTGTAGTCTTACTAGCGATCTCGGGATGCATCACAAAACAAGTTCTAGAATCTAATATACTACCGGTTCACACACTAAGCATTAAATATGAATGCTTTAATTCCTACTAATCTAAGGGCGATCCTCACATTTTGGGTGGAATTTAGGTGGTAAAGGGTTTTTGTGCTAGTCATATAACTTCCTATCCGTGAGACGCTTTTGTTAAGACTAATGACCCACTCCTATATGTCATGAAAAATTTTAAATTTGGTACCAAAATTACCCTAACTGACATTTTCTCATGGTTTATTACACAAATACATTTGGACAAAGCAAATAATCAAGGATAAGCATAGTTTCAAAGTTCCCGTTTTATTTTCCCTCCCTACATTTAAACTGAACATTGTCCCCAATGTTCCCCGAAAGTATCAAAGATATGATAATAGAAGGTAATTAAAAACGAAAGAAACTAATACTCCCCTGATTAGCTCGGTAGGATCCGTGTAAAGTGGTGGTTAAATCCTTTTCAAGAAGAATGTATGCTTGAAAAGCTCCTTTCAATCTTATGTATCTTCTTCTTAATAAATTAAACCTGCACACTTGAAGAAAACAAACGAAACCTTCGCGTAAAATCATCGGTAATAATATATATAAGACTCTACTAAACTAGGATATAATGCTTGTGGAATGGATGTTTACGTAATTTCTAGAAAATTAAGACCTGAAAATTCCAAAAATTTTAAGCAAAGACAGAAACGAGAAAGTAATCAGTTGTTTTGTTCTTCCTCGACGCCGTCAGTTGCGATCTGATGCCGTCAGGTTATCCCGACAAAACCGGTCTCGATTTTCGAAAAAATTCGGAAAATTTACATCTTTATTATCCTGGAAAAATTTCTGAAAACATCCATTATGACTCGATACAAGCATTTGACTCGAACAAACACACGTATATATCTTTTAATTAATTGCAATTCTCATGTTTACGTTTCTTTTGAAAACCTGTGTAATCCTCCCTACACTTATCCTTTATGTAAAATACCTTTATATGCAATTAAGACGAGGTTAAAAACAAAATAAATCATTTTTACAAATTCAAACATGAGAATAAACAATCAATAAAAGATATATGACACACAAATAAAAATAAAAAACAAATACACATGGGTTGCCTCCCAAGAAGCGCTTGTTTTTGTTCGAGTCACGAGCTTGACTCTACCCTTATTTAACGGATAAATGGGAAGTTTTCCCTACACTTAAGCTTAAGTGCGGGTGATAGTAGTGATACACACCCTTAGGGTAGAAATTTGCTACGTGAGGAGAGGGTGATGGGTGATTTATATGCTCAAAGGAGTGTGCTCCATTCATTATAACCTTATCTAAGTTTATTGGTGTAGCGGGTGAATCAAATCTCTCTCCTAAAAATGGATCATCTTCTATCAACTTCAAAAGATTCTTAGTTAAGGATCCATCTTGACCTAATAAACCCGGTTTAAACCCATAATGTTTCTTGTTATCAACCATGAATGGGTGATATAAGTGTGTAAGGTCATGGGTTACTCCTATATTAGCTTCCACTCTACATGGCCTAGAGTCTACCACCTTTATCAAGCAACTACCCGGACTATCTATTTTGATGGGTGGATTGGGGCCTAATTCAATTCCAAGATTCACATCTAAAGACGGAAAATTGGGTAAGGTTTTTAGTTGAGGCTCCAGTTCATCAAAATTAGGAACTTCCCTAGGACTAAGAGAGAGGTCATGACAACAAGCATCTAAACCTACATTCTCTAGTGGCATTTGGTCCAAAGGTTCTCTATCAATCGGGGTTCCTATAGTCTCTTCTACTTCTTCCTGTAAGTTATAGCGTGTGTGTTCCTCAAGTGATGGTAGGGCTTGTGGGCTTGGAGTTTCCTCTTCATTCTCTATTATATCTAGATCTCCTAAATGTTCATTAGTATGATCTAACCCAAATACACTCCTAAGCATCTCAAATCCTTCTTTGGCCATTTCAAATTCTTGGTCCGATTCATAAGAATTGTTCTCAAAAACTTGACTACTATGTTCTATTTGCCTAAAGGATTCCTCATGCGCCTTATCCACTTCCTCAAGTTGTACCAGCTGATGGTTTATGCATAGGAGGCTTTTCTGAAAAATTCTCCAAATGGTCTCATTAAAAGGAGTTGATCTTGACAACGATTGTTGAATAGAAGCCACACAAGTACAAAATATATCAAATTCATCCAACCTTACACCCGTCTCCTTTTGGATATCTCTAAGATCACTCACAAATTCATTAGAACAATAAAAACCAACCCAACTTACGAAATTCAATTGTTCCTTATTTGTTAATGATTCAAATGCTACTTCTCTTGCCATAGCGACAAATGAAAATGGTTTTACGAACACAAACACAAAGAAGGGGGATAGACTACAAGGAAGATAAAAATGAGAAAAAATTTACTTGATAGGAATCAAGCAAAGAAACCTAAACGAGGTGGACTCCTAATTAGCTATTCTATTCCCAAGCAGCGCCAAAACTTGATAACGCTACACGCCGTTCGGGTCAAAGGAACTTCCTTTTCATCGAGAAAGTTTTTCAACACCCTAGACAGTGAACCTAATCTGTAGTGTAGTATTAGGGTAAGCCACGGGAATTGATATCGTTCTCTAGGGGAATAGGAATGCTAGTAAGAAGTTACTACGCTAAGGTTGGGGTTGAGGAAGATTATTTTTTATCTTTTATGTTTTTTAGGAAATGGAAAAGTACGAATCTCGGGGTTTGGATTTGGGGGGTTGGTATTTCTACCGATTACTTTTACTTATCTAATTATCTAATTAACTAAGCTAAGGTGAGGATAGTCTATGTCTATTGTTGTGTGCTCGTATGATAGTTAAAGATGTGTTTACCTAGATGCCACTACTCCCTGGTTATCTCCTATTGATGGTTGAATTGTCACGTCCTTATTCTTAACGCTGTGTTTCCTAAGGTTGTAAGGTGTGCATTCCCTAACTCTTTGAAGTCACCTTTAAGTGTAGTAAACGAAATCCACTAAGTCATTAATAAACTAACTTTGAGGTTATCTTTGGGTTTAGTAAACGAAATCCACTAAGTGATTCATAAACTATCAAAGATTATCAAGTATTAAACACAACGATAGCCTAGTCGCACTCCTAAGCCAATTACAATTAAGATATGAGACAACCTAACAATAATTAATAACTAGGTATCATATATCTATGCAAACACATAAGTAATATAGCCGGACATGGTAAACATGCAAGCATACACACAATCAATTGAAGACATAATTGAATTAATGAAGTAAAACACTTATCTTGATGTAAGATAGGGTTTGGAACCCTAAAATACTGTTCAAGACAGCCTTGGTTCGGTTTAGGTTTTTACTCCAAAAGACTACACACTAAAACTGAAAAATTCGGATTTTATATATAAGATTACAATCGCGACGGCGTCACCTTATGAATTGTGACGCCGTCGGGTCGCCATCATTAGGGTTTCGTCTTTGGCCACGTTAGTCTTGCGACGGCGTCACCTTATGCTTGTGACGCCGTCCCCTTCAGTCTCGACGCCGTCTGGATCAAATCTAGGCCGTCTGAGTTGCGACGACCTACTCTTTTAAAGCCCGACACCGTCACTTGAAAATAAGCAATTTGGCTAATGAGTCGTCACAAAGTGATGCGACTCGAAATAACACTGACGGCCCCTTGTATTTCACAGCGGCTGAGTGTCTCGATTCTTGACTTTGGCCATTTTCTTTGTATATCCGCGCCTTTTCGTCCAAATAAGTGCCATTCCAGTAATTTGCCTTCAAGAGACCTAAAAAGTGAAAAGGAACGATATTAAGTAATAACGGATACAAAAGTGATCAAATAAGGGCTTAAACGACCCCTCAAAAGGTACATTTTAAAACCTTATCAAAGCCCATATACTCGAAATCTTTTGAGAAGACCATTAGCTCAAATATATCTGTGAGAATCAACTTGCTGAAGATTGTGAGCAAGTCTATTTGGGGATTAAATAAGACTTTTCACTCTCCCTCAATTAGTGCTCTCCCCTAAACCGACAATCTGTTTGATAAATGCCCAGATTAAGAAAAAGTCTTTAGATAATCAAATGCAACTCGTCTTTAGTCTTCTAACATGCAGCAGAAAATGTCGAACAGACTGTAGAATCGACCTTCTTCAAGATTGTCCAGTTGGGGAGCATAAAGTCAACATCTTCAACTCACCAAATGAATTCCCGTTAACTTATATATAGCAAATCTCCTTAACTAAGATCCCTCCGAATCAAACAAGAACAGAAAGATGTTCATCAAAGAAATCAGCCCAAAGAACTAGAAGCCCTTTGTCATTAATCATCAGTCCGTGAGAAGATGTCAACTAACGGCTCTTAGAAGAAACTCCATGTGAAGATGACCCGATTAAGAAGAAGTTCGGTTCTTACATGAGTTGGAGCCGTATGACCATTTATCCATAGATGTCAATCAATCATGCAGTAGGTTCACACTTCTTCTCCCCTTCAAGAATTGCATACGGAGTTGCCATTCTTGATTGAATAAGTGAACATCATCCAAATGTAGTCTATTCACACTTCTCCCCCTCAAAGGTAGCATATGATGTCACCATCGTCATTATAATTGAGCAAGTGGAATAAGAAAACAATCAACAGTAGTTAGGTTCACTTGAAGACTGAATGCGCATGGAAAAAGCATGAAGCATGTTGATGAGAATGGTCATATATAAGAAGATTTCTCTTCTTCCGAAGATAATGCGCACTGAAGCGTACACATTCCTTTTCTTTGAGGTACGAGGCTTGAACTGAAGTATTCAAACATCATTATCTCTCTCTTTTCAGCATCTCTGGCAAACTTATAATCAACCCCATTTTCATTCAGTAGGCTCTTTGTCGTGACAACTGATGGAGAAAACCCAGTATGATGAATTTGACCTTGAAGTAAACTAACCCGAACTCGTGACTTAAACTTTCACATATATAACAAAGAGCGGTGCCGAGAATTCATCCTCCATTGAATCTCTAAGTACTCTATACTCTTCATCCAACCAACCATCAAGTATAAGATGTACATCACCTCTTGAAAATCCACAATTAAATGTGACACTGAGCACTACAACGTAACTCCTGAAAGTGATAGTTATTTTGTGGTGGTAAGAGCCCAATTCCCCCAAGTGGTAAAAGAAAAGGAAAAGTCACCCAAAAATAACTAGATTACCAAGTCTTCGTCTTTGAAAATATTAAAAGCTCGAACAAGGATCTCGAAGAATCTTCATCCAACCATCCCCGATACCTTCAGATACTAAGTACACTTGCCCGTGACATTTCACTTCAACCTCAAATAGATAATACTGAATTAACGCCGTTGTCACATCTTGTGGATCAAAGCTCAAATCTAGCCTCCTTTGACGTTTTAAGTGAACTATGATAATGGTTTCATCCCGACCATGGTTAAAGGCACATAACTCCGTAAAACTTTAAAGTAACCAAACTGCCAACAAAACAATCCAAAGAATTACCCAATTCATGAAGTACACCCTTTTATCCTTTCTTCGAAGTAGAAACCGTAGCACCAGCATCAAATAAGATCCCGAAATACACTTTCCTTTCTCCAGGATGGTTCCATCATTATGAGATTTTACAATTCTATGGTTTAAACCGAAACAGTTTCTTTCGCGGGATTTTACAAAACCAAGAATAAACCGTAAGATAGATCCGGAAATGCACTTTACTATTACCAGGCCGTTTCCATTGTTACGGGATTTTACAAATCTATGATTTAAACCGAGAAATAGATTCTTTCGCGGGATTTTACAAAATCAAGATAAAACCGTAAACAATGTCAGCTTGAATGCGTTATGACAACTTTGGTTTCGGTGAATATCTGTTTTAGGAGAACATGCAGCGGTTCATTCACCGATTCTTCTTCATCATCAACAATTCTTTACCCATATGTAGACAACTTCACAAACCATACTAAGTCAACTAGTATAAACTACTTCCCCTGAGGTTGACCGTAAAAAATCAAAGTACACATTTCTCCCTCATGATGGTTTCGAACTTTCGGAAGCATCATAATGTGTACGACCATTAGCACGAGAAGTTCTTGTCATAAGCAAACATCTTGAAAAGTCATGACAGACGCTGAAGATTCTTGAAAGATTTTGCTTAGACTGTGAAGTATCATTGACATTTTGTAGCGAAGAATATTCCATGAGAATTGCTGATCACATCACAACCATTAGATACTTTGGTAAGCACATCCTTCACAAATTCTGTCAGCTATTGCAGTGACCCCTTGGTGAAGTAAGCCCGATATACCAAATTTGAACATGAAGTAGAATTCCCCAGATTTGCTACTTAAGCTTGTACGAATCCTTGTGAAAAAGAAACGGTGTACCCAATGTACAAAACCTCTTGACGTATCCTCAACTGCGTGAGACACCAAAGTGATAGTTACGTTGTGGGTTAAACGAGAAAGAATCACAAAGGTAACTAAATAGCCAAGTCTTTATCACACTCTATTAATGCCCAAACAAGTCATCTTCGCGAAAGGGTAGAAAGAAAGAAGACGAAATAAGTAAAATCGCCCGGAAGGCCACACTTCAAATTCCAATGAGAAATATCGTACAAACAACCCCGTAGTCAACCTTGTTCAATTATCAATTCAAGCAGTGACATAGTATCCTTCGTGAAAATGTATATACCAAAGTGCCAAAACCCCAACACTACAACACTTATCAACAACTTAAATCTCATAACTCAACCAGTCTCATCATCAAATCTCATCGACAAATCTCATAATTTCAAATCCCTTAAACAAATCTCATCATCAATAAATCTCATCATGCATATCTCAAATCGCATCATCATCAAATCTCTTTAACACATCTCACATTATCCAAATCTTATACAACTGATCCAAATTAGAGAAGCCCATCATGTGGTCCAAATAAGAATCCCTCCCGAGAAATATCAATTCAAGCCCATATCCGATCAAAATCATTGTCATACCACTCATTCACGAGAAATTTCAAATATTATTTATCCAGATTTCTAAGATGCCAAAATTCAGATAACTCACATTTCATTTAACCAACATTAGAAAATTTCGCGAGTGAAGTCAACATTTCTTATAACCAATACTCACAAACGAGTAATATCAATTCCAATAAGAGACGAGCCCATTATCAGTCCAATAATCGTGTGACACCAAGTACAAATATGATTCAGGCTCGTTCAACTTATTGAAGCCCATTGTGCCAACTAGTTCAAGTCTTTGCCGAACCCTAAGAACTAGGGGTATAAAACTTAACACAAAACATTACCCTAATCCCTTACAAACCAACCCTAATATCTCTGGATTATATCACGCCCCCATATGACAAATCGCTCCCAAAAAAAATAACCTATTCTGTTATCATCACATCAAACCAATATCCATGGCAGATTCATCACTCCATCATATCAAGTCTGATCAGTACCCTTATAATATCACAACCTTATTCTTCCTTAAAGAAAGACAATCCATCTCGTACACATGAGATCGGATTTTAGCATCTTTTCATGTTGAGCTCGCCACAGGGTTGGCTAGAGGTGTGGACATGGTTCCAAACATGTATGCCACAGGGATGGCTACGGTTTTGATATGACAACAAGATCGAAAAAAAAGTTAAAGGTAGGTGTTAATTGACTTGGATGTTTAAATTAACTTATAACCGAATAATGAATAAGGTTTGAAACCCTAAATGGTTTTGAACTTTCTTCAATCATATTCGGATATTTTAACAATTATAGATCGATGATGATGAGCTTTCGTGTTTAAGACTCTTGGCAGTCTTGATATATCATTAAGTGGCACGAAAAGAAATTCTGAGATCAGTAGGAGAGGTTCGATGTTGTTTTGATTTATGTTCATCTTGGAATGTATGTCAACATTAGTCCATGAATCTTGTCAACATTAATTTGAACGAACCGAATGAAAGAATTAACAATCTTTTTATCTTCTTTTAATTGTAATTTTGGATATTAACAACAAAGATTGATGATGATTAATTCGTTTGTGAAACCTTCATGAGGCTTGATGCTACTTATGTATTCAAAGGAATGAACCTGAAGTCTTGATAATTTCTGGTTGAATAACATTCTGATAAGAGACATGTAATTGATGAGGATGATTGTTGGAACGGATTATGTACATGATATAGGGTAGACTTGTGATTCTGATGTAGATTTAGATTTTGATATGGATGTAATTTGTTGAAGCTGTGATGATGATATTGATTGTTGAATGTCGTTTATTTCTTGATACTTGTGTGAATGTTGGAATTGATCTGTAAAACAATCTTACTGATAAGCCGCACATCTGTTTTCTAAACGGACAAAATGCTTCTTTTTAGTCACCAAAGTGCTTTCAGGTTTTAACAAATCGCATCATTTTGAAAACAGACAAACAACATCAGGTCTTCACAAGTCAACAAATCGCTTTTGACTCAAGAGTCAAAACGCATCATAGTTTAAATCACATCATGATATTGTGACAAACCGCGCTGACCTTTTTACACACAAACCGCATACCAGTTTGGCGTCAAAACGCATCTGGTGGATAAATCGCATCCAGTACAATGTATCTGGACAAATGTGACAAACCGCATGCTAGAGAAACATCAGTGGACAAATCGCATCCAGACAATGACCAAATCGCACATTCAAACAGTCACTTGTAACCAGCAGATTTGATATCCAGAAAATAGTACCAACATTAGAACATGAAAAACTGCTTTAACATGTTCAAAACCAGTAATTTTGACGTAGAAACAATAAAAAAAAACTGTTTAAACTTGCTAAAAACCAGTTTTTACCCATGTCAAACATTTAAACACACGACTATCATTATAAAAACATGATTCAAACAACAATCTTTAACCAATTCAAGTCAAAGCTCATCCAAATATTGCAACAAACACATCAAACCGTAACAAACCGCTTCATAGAACCATAAAAGTCTCATTCAAAAACAAGTGTAAAACCATACGAATCATCATGACAAAAAAAACTAGGCTCTGATACCATTTGTAGGATCGTATATTTTATGTTGTTTAATGATTCGGGTGGTCTAGGATGGTGATAATACAAGAAAGCCATGGTTAGAGATGAAGAGAGTAGAGAGGGTGATTCTAGAAAGATAAACAAAAAGAGAAAAGGTTAGATAATCAAAAAAGCACCATCCCTTCCAAGGATGGAAGGGGTATTTATAGTTACAACTAATACGTCTCCTGGCGGACTGTGGATCAGGCATACAGTGGGTAAAGACCCGTCCTTCCTCCACGGTGTTACTCTAAACTAATCTACGCTACTAACTAACTAATTAACTAATGAATAACGTAAATGACGGCATGTATACGAGCTAACATGTGCTAGACTATAATTGGGGTGAGTGAAACTTCCTTATGTAATTTCCAATTCCTAACAAATTTGGCATATAAAGGCCATGTTTTGGACCCGTGGCGATGATAATGCCCAGGTTTGTCCCAACGCGAAGCGTTTTGCCAAGTTTAGGGACCAACGGTGTATTTTAGTCTTTTTACTATATACGTTCAATAAGGACTCATTTATTTCATTTTTAAAAGTTTAACCTATGTGGACACGAGTTTACATTTTAAATACGGCTAAATTACTGAAAACGGGAATATAATTATCAAAATGTAAGCACGGGTTACTTAATATAAAAATAAATATACGCGATTGGACTTATAACAATGACTCATGCAATTCTTATTTATTTATATAAGGATACCTAGAAAAACATTTAAAAAAAACTTTAAGGAGTATACTTTAACTTTATCAACGCTCATTATGTGCTATTAAACCTGCATCATGTATACAATATAATATCAGTAGTGAAATTTAAATAACAAATCAACATTTTTGTTAGCTAAATAAAATTAAATCTTGAGTTACCTAACAGAAATTTTTACAAATATTTTACCAAATTTTAATGGATATTAATGTATAATGAAAAACTCGTGCATAAGTATTAGTTGTACTTATATGACAATTTTCATGGACAAATTCTTATATGTGTATATATTGAACTATAATGTTAAAATAAATTTGATTTAAGTGTGAACTTCATGCGTGCACGAAACTTATAACTATATAATTATATGCAATTATCTTTAAAGACACAATATTCAGTATTAACACAGAATAATTTTTTTTGTCAAAACCCCGTGCGTGTACAGGCTTTATAACTAGTTATTATTATTATTATTACAAATAAATTATACACACAAAAACGGTTCAATCTCATTCTTTATTTTCTCAAAAACATTTCTTTTACACCATATCACCTTGTTAAAATTAAAAATAAGAAAACACACACCTCACCAAAACTCAATAAAACCCATAACCATCATCACAAAACTGCCACCACCATCATGCCAAGATCCAACCACCAATACCACGAACCCACCGCCACCACCACGAAACCACTACAACCAAAACCATCACCATCATCGGACATATATGGTATAAATATAACGTGGTATAGATCTGAAGGGTGTTGATGTTTTTTGGACGTTAGTAATGATTTCCGATAGTTTGGTGGTGGAGGTTGGTGGTGATACCGTGGTGGGGTTCTGTGGGTGTATTCGGACGTTGGTAATGATGTTGTGGTTGGGTCAGTGGTTTGGTGTTGATGTCATGGTGGGGTTTTGTGGGTCGGTTGTGGTGATGTCACGGTGGTGTTTGGTGGGTCAGCGGTGGTGATTTTGTGGCAGGGGGTGTTTGTGGTTTGGTGGGTTGGTGAGTCGGTGGTGGTGGTTGTTTGGTGGTGATGTCGTGGCAGGGGCTGTTTGTGGTGATGTATTGGTGGTTTGGTGGTGATGTCGTTGTGGGAGGGGGTGTTTGTTGGTTGATGGTGATTGTTTGAAGATTTACCACACCGAAACTCACCTCACCGAGAACCACGACAAGGAGTACACAAGTTTTGGATGGTGGCGGCAAGCGGTGGCTGCCGGGAAATGTGATGAGTTTGGGTATAGAGAAAAAAAGGAAGAAGATGAAGGGATATTGTGATGAGAAATTTTCAAATGCTTACTCTTATTTTGATGCTTACCAAGGGACAAATCCCCACCATCCATCTAGTTTGATCTAATGGTGGGGATTAACCTAAGATATAGTAGATAAACCTAAGTTCATGTTTTTTTCTTGTCTTTTTGTTTTTTTTATTCACATTTTTTCTGTCTTTCTTTCTTTCTTTTTTTCTTTTTTTTTCTTTTTTTATAATTCATGTTTTTTTGTATATAATCACCTTTTTTTCTTAATAAACGTATTTTTGTTAATATTCACGTTTTTTTAAAAAATTTAAATTCACATTTTTTATATTCACGTTTTCTTTTGTTTGTTTGTTTTTTTAATTCACATTATTTATGTTTTTTTTAATTCGCGTTTTTTTTTCTTCCCTTTCATACGTTTTCGTCTGTTTTCATACGTTTTCGCCCGTTTTCATACGTTTTTATCTGTTTTCATACATTTTTGTCCGCTTTCATACGTTTTCGCCCGTTTTCTTACGTTTTCGTCCATTATTCATACGTGTTTTTACGCTTCATCATATTCATCATTCATGCTTTCATTCATTTCATCGTTTTCGTCCTTTTTATACGTATAATGTTTTCGGCCATTAAACGTTTTCATACTTCAATATCACAAGTGATATTCTAAATAGCACAAGTGATATCTGTGATATTCGAATATCACAAGTGATATTCTGAATATCACAAATGATACCGTGAATATCGCAAGTGATATTATGTGATATTCTGAATATCACAAGTGATATTCTGTGATATTCAGAATATCATTCTGTGATATTCAGAATATCACTTGTGCTATTCTGAATACCACAAGTGATTTTTTGAATATCACAAGTGATTTCAACTAATGTTTTGGAACATGAAAATCACACGTGATATTCAAAATATCATATAGTGATATCCAGAAAATCACAAGTGATATTCATAATATCACAGAGTGATATTCAGAATATCATAGAGTGATATTCAGAAAATCACAAGTGATATTCAGAATATCACAAAGTGATATTCAGATAATCATAAGTGATATTTTGAATATCACAGAAATCACTTGTGATAGTCAGAAACGTATTAAAACGAACGAAAACTTAAGTAAATGGACGAAAACGTAAGAAAACGGCTGTTTTCATACGTTTTCGTCCGTTTCCATACGTTTTCATCTATTTTCGTCTGTTTTCATACGTTTTCTCCCGTTTTCATACATTTTTGTCCGTTTTCATACATTTTTGTCCGCTTTCATACGTTTTCACCCGTTTTCTTACGTTTTCACCCGTTTTCTTACGTTTTCGTCCATTATTCATACGTGTTTTTACGTTTTCATACATATTCATCCGTTTTCTTATGTTTTCGTCCATTTTCATACGTTATTAAATGTTTTCGGCCGTTTTTAAACGTTTTCATACGTTTCTGAATATCACAAGTGATATTATGTGATATTCTGAATATCACAAGTGATATTCTGTGATATTCTGAATATCACAAGTGATATTCTGTGATATTCAGAATATCACTTGTGCTATTCTGAATACCACAAGTGATTTTTTGAATATCACAAGTGATTTTCAACTAATGTTTTGTAACATGAAAATCACACGTGATATTCAAAATATCACACAGTGATATCCAGAAAATCACACGTGATATTCATAATATCACAAAGTGATATTCAGAATATCACAGAGTGATATTCAGATAATCATAAGTGATATTTTGAATATCACAGAAATCACTTGTGATAGTCAGAAACGTATTAAAACGAACGAAAACTTAAGTAAATGGACGAAAACGTAAGAAAACGGACGAATTCGTATGAAAACGGGCGAAAACGTATGAAAGAGTAAAACACGTCTGAAAACGTATGAAAAATGGACGAAAATGATGAAAACGGGCGAAAACGTATGAAAACGGGCGAAAACGGACGAAAAGGTATAAGAACGTATGAAAACAGATGAAAACGTATGAAAATGACGAAAATGTATGAAATCGAAGAAAAAAAACGCGAACTAAAAAAAATACGCGAATTAAAAAAAAAATTAACAAAAAAACGTGAATAAGAAAAAAAACAAAAAAAATGTGAATAAAAAAGAAAGACAAAAAGACAAGAAAAAAAACATGGACTTAGGTTTATTTACTAAATCTTAGGTTAATCCTCACTATTAGATCAAACAAGATGGATGGTGAGGATTTGTCCCTTGGTAAACATGGATTTATGGGGTAAGCAAAATAAAGTGACTCGATATTGTGATAGTGTAGTAAAATGTGTTTTTGTTGTGTTATAATGTGAAAGGACAATAATACCCTCCCATTTAATGGTCAAACAAAGTCAAACTAACGGTGTTAGTGAAAATGGACCAAAAGTGTTACGGGTCATCGGACTCAGGAGAGGATCCGGGACTTTTGAAACTATTGGACTAAAAGTATTATATCCGGAAAACCACAAGGACAAAAAATGTACTTAACTTTTACGAAAAATAAAGTGCGCATGCGGGATTAATAATGGGTCAGCCTCTCATACTTGGGCCTGGCGATATAGTGGGCAAGAAGAAGTTCAAATTTAACGATCTTTTGAAACCTCATTCAAGATTTTGTTGCTGCCACGCTTGAATTTGCTCCATGTACTTTTCAAACTTCTTCTCTGTTTAACAACATAGATTCATGGATTTTTTATTCCTCTCATTGAAGCTGATCTCGGTGGTGCTTCGGTATCACCCAAAAAGACTCAATCTGCCTGTTGGAGTGATTCTCTCAGCCTAGACAATGTTGTGACAGTGTGTTTTAATGTGGTTGTTCGAACCACCTTGTGGCTTATTTGGAGATTTAGAAATCTGCTTTGTTTTGACTTGAAGCAACTGCGCAAAAAAATATGTTTGAGTTTACCTTTTCCCCAATAAGATTTAAGAACTCTAACTATTAATTGCTTGTCAATGAGCATAACGGGCATTTAAATATGATTCCACTGCACTCTTGTGGCTTTTAATCGTAAAATTGATGTCATTTTTCTCTTTGGTTTTGGTTAGGTCGAAGTTGTATGAATACATGATTGCTTCAAAGCATGCACCACTCACCGTCATATCGTTTGACTTGGAGGTAATGAGTTGCTTCAGTTCAAGCAGATTGAGGTTATTCATTATCTTCACGATAATATAACTTTGTGTGTATTTGTTTCGTTCCACATATCTCTCCAATTCATTTTCTGTATCTTTACTTCTAAATTTGTCCACGCATAAGGTGCTATGTGTTTGATGCTTTCTAAGGATGCTAACAAAAGTTGTAATAGTCACTTATGCAGGATCGATCATCAAAGTGTCTGGTGGCTATGTTTTAGCAGAAAGAATAATTGATAATGACACAAATATAGAAGATCATTAGTTAAATGATAGTACTTCATTTCTTGATACTCAAAAAAGTTCTCTAAGGTTACAAAATGGCATTTTGTACAGGAAAGGATTACGAATATATGTTTGTAACTAGCTTGTAAAATTTACCAAGCTCAAAAACTAAAGTTGAACATGCAGAAAAAATATATAACAAATTCCTAAGATTGAACATGGATTTTGGAAAATCCCTATTTTGCTGGAACAATATGAAATAAATAGTCAAATACTATTCCTAGGATGAAACTTGATTTTTGATCCTCAAAAAAGTTCTCTAAGGTTACAAAATGGCATTTTGTACAGGAAAGGATTACGAATATATGTTTGTAACTAGCTTGTAAAATTTACCAAGCTCAAAAACTAAAGTTGAACATGCAGAAAAAATATATAACAAATTCCTAAGATTGAACATGGATTTTGGAAAATCCCTATTTTGCTGGAACAATATGAAATAAATAGTTAAATACTATTCCTAGGATGAAACTTGATTTTTGAATTGCCTTATGAAGTTTTAGTTGTTTCTTCATTTGTTTCCCACGTTCCCATATGAACACCTTAACGGAGATATATAGAAGATATATTAGGATCTCAGTTGCAATTTAAGTAAGAGCACACGGAGTAATTTAAGTAAGGCCGGAGGTCCTTTTCTACCTTTGGTAGAACCAGAAGCAGCCTCTCTACCTTAGGTAGGGGTATGGTTGTCTACGTCTTAACCACCCCCATACACCGTGGAAGACGGTATTGGGAGTTACTTTACTTTTACACTGAGTAGTTTAAAGAATATATGCACCAAAGAAAGGAAATATCACGAGGTTGCTCGTGACAGGTCCGTACCATAAAATTATCAGGTATATAGATATTATAGCATTAACTTTGCAAGCAACAACAGAATCACATTATGGGCAGGAAAGTATTACCCCCAAATTTGTAGAGAGTCGTTATCTGCTCGATCAAAGTTAATCACGCATATATAATAGCCATTATCCATTTGAAAGTTTTCCACCAGAAGCTACAATATATGATAATCAAATTCTTCATCGAAGTCATCCCCCTAGTGTCAATAAAAGATCCAGGAATAATAAAATTTTAGAGGAAAAAAAAAACTGGGAATAGGGAACCAAAGTTACATATAAAGAAAACAAATAATGTAATGCGGACTAGCCTTATAAACTGCAAATGAAAGGACGTACCATTATGAATCATACATCAACTTCATGGATGTGTGAGATGAGGCGTTGGTAGTCGCCTTTTTTATGACGACACCTTTCTTGCAGTTTCAGGCTAGAATATACTTTCAAACTTGATAAAGAAGGAAGCAGTTTCTCTGGCAGATCTTCAAGATTTGGGCACGACTCGATCACTAGTTGTTCAAGGCTTGTGAGGTTATCAAGGTCCTCTGACAGTGACTTTAAACGCTTGAATCCAATGATTTCTAGAAAGGTTAAAGATGCCGGAAGAGTAAATTCTACGCTTGCAAATGAATTCACTTCTGAATTTTCACCAAGTAAGCACATGTTAACAAGTGTGCTGGGGAAATCTTGAGGTCCCCATTTTGACATAGCCTTTCCTAAGCGTCCTATTCTTAGGATACTTAAATTAGGAGGCCATGAACCACACGGAAAGGAGCCCATAAGTGGACAGTTAGTTATTGACAGCTCTTTTAATAATTGGAGACTTGGCAAAAGCTCAGGAGGAAATGACTTCATATTCTTGCAACTAATGATCTCAAGATGACAAAGGGGAATATTGACAAATACTTCCTCAGGAATGGTATCTATGTTATCACAACCGCTGATTATTAGTTTGGTGAGACTTTCGAAACAGTCCTCGGGAAACGACCTCAGATTCGGCAAGTTATCCATCTTGAGAACTTCAACACTTGAAAAAGAATTTCTGTAAGCCCAAACCTCCTTGAGACTAGGACAACGCTGAATGTCAAGAATCAATGGGAGATTCTGTCCTGGTGAGAATGACAACTCTTTAATTGATTGACATTTATGAATCACCAACTTCTTGATACTTTGGGGACATTTGTAGCTCTGTAGCTTCTGGCAATTAGTGAGGGACACTTCTGTAAGATTTTCTATAATCTCAATGTCGTCTGCTGTTTTTCCCAACAATGCCAACATTTTACAGGAACTTACTTCCAAATTTTGTAATTTTGCAAGATATTTGAGGGCTTCGGAATTTGATTCCCACAAATATTCCATTGTGTGACACTTTGTGATGCATAGATGTTCAATTAACCCAAGATGCTGTAAAACTTCTCCATGCAGTCGAGTAAGTCCATTAATATTATCCATCTTCAAGCTAATAATTGATGAAGATGCACCAACCATACTTCTCGTTTTTGGAAAGGCACCAACCATACATCTTAACACTACTTCAGAACATCTCCCTATACGTATAACCAGGAGTGATGGCATTTTCCCAACCAACACTTGAGTGAGTTCCGGACAATCTACAATAGAAATCTCAGAAAGACAGGGAAATGAAGTCTCACTAGCACCAGAATCACCATTGTTAATTGACCATTTCTTCCAACCCTGCATGTCTTCAAATTCCAAAACTTCAAGTGATGGAAACACGTCAGAGACAATTTCCTCCACCTTAGGCATGCTTTCAACAGACAACTTCTTTAGTGACTTCAGTAACCCAAGTTTTGGTAAACAAGTACATTTCTGACATTCACGCAAACTTAACTGTGTCAAGCAAGAATATGACGAATCCCCAACCCAACTAGGAAACTGTGTGCCCCCATAAAACAAGATCTTTAGGCCTCTCAGCTCATGATGAGGTTTTAGTTTTTCAAAAACATCACACTCAATTACCGCATTCCGAGAATCATCGAAGACATCACTCCATTCCATCACAAGATCATCAAGACCCTTCTTTTGTTGTAAGTTAGCCTTTTCTGCTTGTCTTGCATGTTTCACCTTATGCAACCCTTCAATTGAAAGTCGACCTCTTAATTCTAGCATGCCCTTAAGCTTGGATATTTTGAACCCATTTGATTCTTCAATAATGACCTTCGATATAAATTGCAAACTCATCATCCCACCAATCCCTGACGGTAGCTTCTTTAGCATTGGAGTATCACTGATGTCAAGATGTCGCAGGTTTACCAACTTTGCAAAATTCTTTGGCAAACTAACTAACTTCTCACAACCATGAAGCAGCAAAACTTGCAGATTATAAAGATTACAGACTTGTTCAGGTAAACACGTGATGCTAGTTTTGGAAAAATTCAGGTACCGCATATGCTTGAGACTTCCAATTGATTTTGGTACCATTGTGATTGAATAATTGCTTAGGCTTAGCACTCTTAGGTATTTGAGTTGGGGAAGTAATTCAAGAAGAACCTTTTCGGATATGTGGAAACTTCGGCGATCATCTACATCAGCCGCGATTGCTATGAATGTTCGCAAGCGTCTAGCTCCTCGTAATGCCTCAAACTTGCTATACACTCCAAATTGTTGCCTAACAAATGAAAAGTGACGAAGCATCTCTAGAGATTCATTATTGCCATTCACATCCATCCCATCATCTAACACATAAAAATATTGTCTTGCAAGACTCTTGGCCAAGTCATAATAAAAGCTATGTATTTTGAATCCTGATTTCTCGCCAGTTGAATGATAGAAAAGTGATCGCGAATGTAGCTCTTCAAAATATTCGCAACCCAAACTCTCCATTGATGTGTTGCCATCTGATTGGCATAAAAAACCTTCTGCCATCGATAATAGGAGTAGTTCGTCTTTGTGAAACACATAACCCCGGGGAAATAAGGAGCAATATAAAAACATTTTCCGCAGATGTGTAGTGAGATCATTGTAGGATAGTTTCAGAGACGAGAGAATGTGACTTTCGCTCTGCGAATCCCGCCAATCCCACGTCTCTGTATGAAGTAAGTTCTCCCAGTCTCTAACATCCTGTTTTGTCCTCAGCAGGGACCCAAGAAATTTTAAAGCCAAGGGCAATCCTTGACATTTCTTTGAGAAACCTTCGCCAAGTGTTTGGTGTAATTCAAAGCTATCTTCACCTAGCGCTTGTTGAGCAAGTAAGGTTACAGAATCTTTAATTGACAAACCTTCAAGATTGTAAACTTGAGCAGAGTTCATGATTGCTGCAATCTTGGTGTTCCGAGTAGTGACAATAATTTTATTTCCAGGCACAAAGCACCGTTGGAGGCATTCCCAGTCATCGTCTGTAAGGTTCCAGACATCGTCTAGAACAAGCAGGAATCTTTTCCCTGAAAGTTTGTCGGCAAGTGCTTCTTGAAGCATATCTTGATTGGAAAACTTTCTAGAAGATTCCCCAGAGACAGATTGAAAAATTTCTTTGCTAATACTGAATACATCAAGCTTGTCAGAAACACAAACCCATTCCTTGACATCAAAGTGGTCATTCACCTTGCTATCCTCATACACAATTTGGGCAAGTGTGGTTTTTCCAATCCCTCCCATACCAACTATGCACAATACGCTGATGTTTGTAGTACATGTATCAGAACCCAACAACTCCTTGAGCAATTCCTCCTTATCGCTTTCTCGACCCACAATACTGGTCTCAACAAGCAAAGAAGTTTCATATTGCCTGTTCTTCCTTCTAACGTTCATAAGATCATCTTTCCCCCTTTGAAGATTTTTCAACTTGGTACGAATCACATCTATCTTATAACTCATAACGGGATCATACTTAATATTATGAGTAGCATTAGCAATAGCAGTTGGGATGAACTTCAATACCTTGTTGTTGCTGATGCTGGCATAAGATTCTTCTTTTAACTGACGTCTTATAGCCTCGACTTCCACATCACTCAGTAGATTGTCCATGTCATTAGCCAAATCCTCAAGATTGCTCAGCCAAAGCTTAACAGCTGGAGAATCCTCAAGATTCTCCGCAAAAGCAAACAGATCTTGGATCTCGGATGACATCTTCTCCAAATTTTTCAGCTTCTTAATTATCCCACGAGCTATTACTGCTTCAGCCATTTCGAAAAGAAAAAAGAAAAATGGTTTATCGGATTTTGATCTCAATGCAACTAAAGCAAGGATGATTTGATTTCAATGTAACTAGATACAGTAGAAGCTAGCCAACTGTTAAATAAAGGGTCGATGGGTCATGTTATACAAAATACCCTGGGGTTTCCAAATCATTAGATGGGTTGTACGGTGTGCATTGCAATATTGTATTGTTTGCATTACAAGTTGTACGGTTAATTATAAAGGGGTTTGTATAGTAAGATTCTATATTATTAAAAACCCCTATCATGTGATAATAGAGGAATTTTGGTCCAAATATAAAAAGCGCTATACACATCGTATAAACCCGCAATGCACAAAACTCCATAACTTGTCGAAGTGATTTGTACACCATTTCTTTTTTGCCATCTATCACTAAATTACACCAGTGATGCACACTGCTATGCATGTTTTAGTGGTGGATAAAAAAAAGAAATGATGTACAAATTATCTCCCCTAAATTAAATTCCAACTCTGTCAGTGCAGCTGTCATCAAAAGTCTTTCCAAGACTTTTCAATTTTCTTTTGGCATTATTTGTTAACAATTATGCAAAGGACATTTATATGAAGAGTGTATATTGAAGTTTAAAAGTCTTAAAACTTTTTTTTTTTTGATAAACTAGAAATATCATTGATGTTGTTATTATTACAGTTTGTTACAATGGAGTGTGATGTAGGATTTTCGACCAAAAGCCGAGGTCGTTTTCAAAAGTTATGTAGTTTTGGATCTTAATTAAGTCTAGTGTCACGGTTTTTTTAAAAGATGTTTATGTTGAAAGATTAATTAAACTAATTAACAAGAAATAAATTGCGAAAATGAAATGAGGTTGTGAACAATAGAGAGAATTTGTGCTAACCTAATTAATCATCGTATCATGTTATGTCTATGTTTCTAATTATTATTTCCTATTGCTTCAAGTGGGGGTTCCATTCGCTAGACTCCTTTGGTCAATTCGTCATAGCCTATTAGACATAGATTCCTACCCGAAATCAAATGCACTACCCTTTGAGGTGACGGGGATCTCTAGCAACCTATGCTAAGTCATTAAGTTCCCTACATGCAAGATTCGAAACAATGTGTGCCCGGGCGCTAGCATCTTAGACACACATCCCTAACTTTTTAAGTTCCTCCTTCCGAACGGTGATCCTTTGGTCAATTCGCATGAGAGGGATTGATAGTCTTTTGGCCAATTCTTATCGACCCTCGCTACCTACTTTCCTAGGGTCCTTTGGTCAATTTCCCTATGCAAGCAAATACGACCGCAACTTAAAACTACCGAAGCTAGGGTAACTACCAATGAACTATGCATGCATACACAAGAAACAATAATAGAAGTGTGAAAACATAAACAACACAATCAAGGAATCATAACTAGGCTAGCACCAAATTTGCTTAGCTGATCATATTAAAACACACAATCAATTCAATGTTTAACATAGTGAATGAAGACATGAATTCAAGTGTATTGAAATAGAAATTGCTAAAGCTTATCGATGATGTGGTGTGATTTCTCCCTTGGAAATAGTTCCGTATGCTGAGTATGATTTACCTTTGGAACCCTCTTCACGTTCTCTGCCTTTGTGTTGTGAGTGAATGATGATAAATGCAGATTTTAGGGTTTGTATTTATAGGTCCGATAATGTTATGGCGTGACCTAATAATGTGATTACGCCGTAACTTAAATATCTTCCAATATCAAGTCTCGGTGTGATGATTACGGCGTAACCTTAAGAATAGTTACGCCGTAATTTCGTAAGCTCCGTCGTAAACTCAATAAATGTCTACGTCGTAATCTTCAAAGATCTCATCAGAACTCTCGTAGTGCTGGTTACGTCGTAATTCATGCTGGAGGTTACGGCGTAACTGATGGAGGCGAGAAATTCCTCACGACCTAGATGGTTACGGCATAACTTGAGTTGATAGTTACGCCGTAACTGGTGTTGACTTGGTCTTCATAATCGTAATCCTAGCTATGGCGTAAATGAGAGTGTGAGTTACGCCGTAGCTTCTTCCATGAAGGCATACTAAGATATAAATCATTAAGTATATCTCCAAAACCGCGTCTCTTAGCTCTTATGCTCATATATTATCTAGAAACGAAATATAAAGGAATAAGAGTATAAATCCATTTAAACAACATAAAATATGAGCATAATCGGGGGGAAATTGACACTTAAAAGTCAGTATTATTTGATGTTATCAAATATCTCCCCACTTGAACTCTATTTGCCCGTAAGTAGACCTTATTAGAATAATTTCTAAAAAGATGTCCCTCAAGATACCCTGAAGATATGAGATTAAAAATTTCTTATGCTAGAATAAATCAAAGCCGAAAACCTCACGAAATGGGAACAAACACTCATACTCTCTCTCTAATCTAAGTGTCAATTTCGGGGTGATCACTCAACGTACAATCATAGCATGTATTCTATCATAAGCTTGGTGGTTACATAAATCTCCACCACTAGAGTTAATGTCTAAACAATCTTGAAGGCAATATGGGTGAACACATCATGAGGTTATGGGTGAATTTTCATTACTAACGTGCCACGACAAAATCAATGATACATGACCAAATCCATGGCCAAGACACCAATAATTTCCCGCTTCATCGCCTAGACACGCTTCATGACTAAAGGGTAGGATAAGACATGGGAAACAAATGATGTAAATTGAAAAATAACAAACAAATAGTCTTAACTTATAACCAAGTTGTCACCGCCTACCGTCTATCCAAAGTTCAAGCTTTAAGATGAAAAAACCAGATCATGATGTATCAAGTAATCGTGCCATTAGCGGACGTCATGATGATCACATTACCTATTCTTCAAAATGTTGGTGTAATAACGTCACCAACTCAAATCTTCAAATGTGACCTAGGTGACCTCCTCGATGCTAATATCTAGTAAGCTCATAAGATAGTGCTTATAACATTGCACTTTTAGTAACATAAATAATAAACAATAATAAATATTTTTTTGAATCATAACTATTACAATAAAAGATAAACATCTCCCCATTTGAGATGAACATATATGGAGAATATGGGGGTCTTCAATGATCTTCAAATGTATGTCTTAGACGTAGGGGTGATTAATTCTCAACGAGTAAAGTTCTCTCTGAACCGAACGTGAAAGTCGTTTTCCATCAGACGGCTGTTCCCGTAACTCTACTCTCAACTTGGATTATATATCCAATAAGGTCCGCTCTCGGCCATTCCACACGCTGCCTAGCAGAGGCGTGGTTATCTGAAGTGGATTCTCTCTTTTGTAGTAGATGTCAAACCTGCTGCCTCATTGACTAAGAGGGGGTTCCCGAACCTCTCTACTCAAACCTCGAAATTGGGCAAACAGTTGTTGAAACTGTAGACCTTGATAGATCTTGAGCTCTCGTAGATCGTTAGTATTGCTTATGTAATCACAAACAAACTAATAGACAATCTCTACTACTTATATTCTTTAGCGGAAATCAAATATAAGTACAAACACAAATAACTAAGAACTCGTTGATCCTCTATGGATCTTTATATTAATACTAAAACTTTGTTTTTCACCTCGTACATAATTCATACTATTGTTCCTCTTTTATAGACAAGGAACCCTAACTCGCTTCCCAAGAAACGATAAACATAAAACTAAATAAGATATACATAATCACTTCCTAATAAAGATCATTCATATCCTAACTAACTATAGAATACGCGGAATAACTATCTCCGCAGAAACAACTACGTACTATACTACTTCAAAGAGAATTACATCTTCAAGAGAATCCAGACACTGCAGAATCCTTCATAGCTTCATCATAATTCATACTAATCCTCCCCTAAACTGGAATTTGACTTGGTTAAGTTCCGCTTGATAGATCTTCAACGCCGTAACTGAGGATTGTACTTTAACAAAGCAACAAAGAACCAAAACAAGAACATCTCTATGATGACAAACGTGGAAACTGATCTTTGCAGAACAAATGACAACATGTACATCAAAACATATTAGTTTCATACTATTCTCATCACATCCGTGTAACTCCTCGTGAGAGGTGAATCATTGAAAATAATGGATTTGATGTCTCTTTACCAATAGCCATCACTACTGGAGTAGCCAAATGTTTAAGGTCGAAAACTATGGTACCGATAACCATCCGATTTATTAGCAAATCAGAACCATATAAACGGATTTGAAATGTCTTTACTCAGAGCCGTTTGCTCAGGACTAGCCAATTCGTAGGAGAAATAAATCACCTTTGGTGAATTGAGAACCCAATATGGTATTCCACCGCCTTTACCACAAGCCATATACTTGTGGGCTAGCCAATTCTTGGATTCCAAAAAGGAATAAACCATGGTGAATTGATGACCATACAACTCTCAGCAATTAAGCAGGGGTAGTTGCGCACCTATGATTTTGAGCAAACCATTACAGCTATCAACATATTTGATGTGTCTTTACCAAAGCTGTACCTTTTGGACTAGCCAACTCTTTGATATACACAAGGCACATCTGGTGAGTTAATAACCATCAATAATATACAACAAACCTGCAAGAAAAGTTAGACAAACAAAAATATACAATTTTTTTTTTTTTTTTTAACTAAGAAAACAAATAAGCAAAGAAAACAAATATTACAAATAATACAAGATACCATAATCAAGATGATGCTTGATGTTGCAGAAGCCGAGTCTTAATCAATGCAATCAACTGTTCAGCATGCAACTGATCATTCCCAACTAGATCTGGAGGAACTTCCAACTTCTGTCTAAGCATTCTTTCCATCAATCTCATAGACAAGGGATAAATTTTCTCAGCAAACATACAAACAATTATCCCACCCTTTGTCTCCACCACATGCACACAAGGCAAAGGATAAAATCTCCAAGTCTCAACCTTCCACCTATGTGAATTCTTCCAAATAGAATACCCTTTACCATCTGGAGATTGAGAATCAAACATAACTTGAAGATCACCCAACAGATATAAACCAGAACCCTGTGGTGAATGTGTAGCATAATGCTTAGTAACAAGATCATATAAAGTATGCAAGTCCTGTCGATCCACCAGATGAAAGATTTCCTTCAAAAAGTTAAACTGCATAGAAGATTTGTCCAGCCTAAAAATAGTATTAAGCTGTCCTTCAGTCAGAGTCCAAGCAGTCAACACAT
Source organism: Chrysanthemum makinoi (assembly GCA_910596185.1). NCBI lineage: Eukaryota > Viridiplantae > Streptophyta > Magnoliopsida > Asterales > Asteraceae > Chrysanthemum > Chrysanthemum makinoi. The sequence continues at coordinate 41,012,274 of OU343222.1, read as the reverse complement.
CATGAGATCCTTCAGGAAAAACATCCCTGAGGCCTATGCCTCCCCTTAAACTTTGCAGTTAAAGGTTAAGCATTCCAATATGGACCACAAGGTGTTGAAACCTTGGTCCATCAAAGGCCTTAGTTAACAGATCTGCCACATTATCATCAGTATGAATTTTAACCACTTTTATCAAATGTTTGTCATATGCATCTCTTATAAAGTGGTGCCTGATTTCAATATGCTTAGTTCTACTATGAAAAACTGGATTTTTAACAACGCATATGGTACTCGATTATCAATAAAAATTGTTGTGTTCATGAAGTTAAACCCATAATCCAACAATTTATTTTGTATCCATAGTCCCGACCACACAGTTGGCAGAAGCAACATACTACCTTCAGAGATGAGGTAGCCACAATAGTTTTTTTCTTGCACTGCCAAGAAATCAATCTCTTGCCAAGGAATTGGCAACCGCCAGTTGTAGATCTCCTATCCAGATTTGCTCCAGCATAATCACTATCACTATACGCTTCCAGCTTAAAAGGAGACTCTTTTGGGTACCAAAGGCCTAAATGGGGTTGGCCTTTGAGATACTTAAAGATCTTCTTGACAACATTCAGATGGGAAGCAAGTGGAGTGACTTGATGTCTACAACAAGCACTCACAGCAAAAGTAATATCAGGTCTAGAAGCTGTTAGACACATCAATGAACCAATCATAGATCTGTATAAATGAACATTCACAGGTGGATCTGGTTCAATGTTGTTCTTTAATTTTGGAGCTTCATAAGGTGTAGTAGCAGTCCTGACACTCTCCATACCAAACTTCTTCAAAATGTCCCTCACATATTTGTCCTGACTGATAAAGATACCATCAGGTTTCTGCTGAACTTGGAGACCCAAAAAGAAAGTAAGCTCCCCCATAACACTCATCTGAAACTCTCCCTTCATCAGCTCCTCAAACTCCCAGCACCAAGCTTCTTTAGTGGAGCCAAATATAATGTCATCCACATAAACTTGTACAAGAATAATGTCTGTGGAATTCTTATTTAGGAAAAGAGTTTTATCAATTGCACCCCTGCGATAACCATTCTTCAGCAAAAATGCTGAAAGCCTAGCATACCACGCTCTTGGTGCCTGATGTAGTCCATAGAGAGCTTTAACTACCTTGTAAACATGATTTGGATGATCTGGGTCTTCAAATCCTTTAGGTTGAGTGACATAAACCTCCTCTTCTATTTCACCATACAGAAATGCACCTTTAACATCCATTTGATATACCATGAAACCCATGTAAGATGCATAGGCCAAGAAAATACGAATGGCCTCAACTCTAGCAACAGGTGCAAACACTTCATCATAATCAATCCCCTCCTCTTGTCGATACCCCTGAGCTACTAACCTTGCTTTGTTTTTAATGACAACACCCCTTGCATCTCTTTTATTCTTCAATATCCATTTTGTCCCAATTGCATACTTACCATCAGGTAGTGGTACCAAGATCCAAACTTGCTGATTTTTGAATTGTTGCATCTCTTCTTGCATTGCTTCAAGCCAACTTGAATCTTCAAGAGCTTGAGTAACACTGGTTGGTTCCACTTGAGAGAGAAAACAAGCAAACCGACAATGCTCATAGTCTGTGTGATTGTCTCTTTGCTGATTTGAGACATAAGAGATAAAAGCCACTTGACCATATTTAGAACTTGTCACAGTGCCCCTAGTTCTAACAGGTGCATGAGGATCACCAATAATATTAGACTGTGGATGAGCAATGTTGATCCTTTTAGTAGCAGTGGTGTTGACATCAATGGAGGTATCAAGGTTAGTCACAGTTGGTTCAAAATCAGTATCATAGGAAGGTGAGGTGAAGACGCCAGCTTTGGGTTGATGATTTCCAAGATCTGAAGGACTTGGAAAGCGTGTATAAGGTTCTCCAAAGTCTGTGGACACTCTAGTAGAAATGGGAGTAGAAACAACATGACTATCAGCAGATTTGGTGATGATAGGAGAAACAGAATCACTGTCAGCAGAATCATGGTTTCCACTGACTGCTTCTTTTGCAATCTCCCCAGTAATCCTCTCAGCTTCTAGATTAGCTGCATACTCCTGTTTCAAGCTTCCTAGCAAGGTCCTCAGCATAGTTGGACTCATCTTCACTCTCATCAGTAGTAACTTTGGAAGTGTCACCTGCAAAATTGTTATGGGAGAAAGAAGGTACAATAATAGGATGTTCATCATCCTCAAATTCACTATCAAAGTCAGCATTCATGGTATCAGCACTGTCAGTGGGAGACTCTTGTGTACCTGCATTTTGGTTAGCCACATGTCTAGAATAACCCAAGTAATCAGTTAAGTAATCAAGGTCAAAAGACCAAACATGACCTTGTCCTTGAACATTAGGCTTATCTTCTAGAAATCTCAGATTCAAAGTCTCCTCAATCTTCTTAGCATTCAAATTGTATACCCTATACGCCTTACTATGAGCCGAATAACCCACAATATATCCCTCATCAGCTTTCTCATCAAATTTACCCAGTGGATCACTAGTATTCAAGATAGTCACTTGACATCCAAAGGTTTAAGGTAGTGAATAGCGGGAACTTTCCATAGAGAAGTTCATAAGGTGTCTTGAAATGAGGTCTAGTGATAGATACCTGTTGAGAACATAACAAGTTGTGCCAACTGCTTGATCGAACATAGTGGGTAACTTAGAGTCGCAAGCATGGATCTTGCGCCTCTATCAGGTCCTATTCTTTCTTTGACTACCCCATTTTGTTGTGGGGTTCTTGGAGTGCTATAGTCCCTTTTTATTCCTTTAGACTTACAGAGTTCTATCAATACTGCATTCTTGAACTCTGTCCCATTATCACACCAGATTCCTTTAACCTTTTTGTTCAGCTGGTTTTCAACAAGAGTAATGAACTCTCTCAAAACAGAAGATGTTTCATCCTTAGTTCTCAGAAAGAATACTCAACAAAACCTGCTATAGCCATCAGTGATTACCAGGAAAAAGCACTTGTGATCAATACTGCGGACCTGAGTTGGACCAAAAAGATCCATATGCAGCAACTGAAGAGGTTCTGAAATTACGCTCACAGTAGTAATAGCTTTGTATGAGGCTATGTGTTGCTTTTCTTTGTTGCAGGCAACACAGTTATGTTCATTGGTGAAAACTTTGGAAGGAAGTCCTTCAACAAGACCCAATTTGGAAAGCTTGTTTATGGTCTTGAAGTTCACATGAGCCATCCTTCTATGCCATTTTGTAGACTCATCCAGGGGTGTTTTGGCCACCAAACAAGTTAAGTCACCTTCTGGTTGAATATCATTTAAGTTGAATGTGTATAGATTGTGAGTACGAGGAACTCTCAGCAGAATTGATGTATCTTCTGGTAGTATGAAGTCTTTAGATAGCACAAGACATTCATCCTCAGAGAAGAGTACTTTGTTCTTGGTGTCACAGATTTGTGAGACCGAGAACAAGTTGAAGTGTTGTAGTTCCTTGACATAGTACACATTCTCAAAGTCAAGTTGAGGTGTTTTGATGGTCCCTTTTCCAGTGATTCTACCATCACTTCCACCAAAGGTCACATTGCCTCCTCCTTCAATGGGTACAAAATTATGCATCATATCCTGTTTCGACATGCTTCGAGCAACCACTATCAACAATGCCAACTTCCTTATGCTTAAGAGGATGATCCTACAACAACAACAAAATATTAGTATACTATAGGCTCAAGTCATTCTTGACTTGAACACGCCTTAATGGATCATGGATTTAGGCCATGCAGATGTATAAGATCCACTATTGTTCTTGGGTTTTCATTGAAATTTAGGTCCCTTTGAGTCCAGAACTACCTGTGAGGGCTTACGGCAGATATCCCAATTTCCTTTCCCATCATGCATTGAGTCAACATATCCAGGCCAATAACCATGTTTAAAATATGAACTAGTTGGTTGCACATATGGTCTAGCAACTAATCTTCTCCAAGAAAAAGGAGAAGGTGTATAAATTGCTTGTGGAACATAAGGTGGTATATCATTAACATTAGTCCACATTGATCTAGATTTCCTATAACCACCACACCCACCCATCCTTTGCTCATGAAAATCACAATCCTTAATTAAATGAAATTTACTTCCACAAACAAAACATGTCTTCTGTTTAGAAGATTTATTCAAACCAAAAGATGTTCTATTACAAGCAGAAGTATTCAAACCAAAACCATGAACAAAATTGTTTTTAACAGAATTATTATTCAAAATTAAAAACAAGTCTTCAGAGGAAACTGTCTTGGAAGTTGATTCCTTAGCAGCAACTCTAACAGGCTTGTAGGTAGCCTTGGGTGCAGGCAGGGGTGAGGACTTGGGAAGGTCTGACTTGTCATTTAAATCACACTCGGTAGAAGTAGACCCTTGGTCGAGGACTTGTCCTTTGTCAACACAAGAGACAAAGTCAGTAGATGAAATATCGGTCTGGCAAGTCCCTTGATTTTTTGCCATATAGATGGTGTGATCCATCGAAGTCAACAGTAATGGAAAGGTCAATGGGCATGTGTTCACCTCTAATAGGTCCACGTACAGCATGTAATTCACCTTCTTTGACATAATTAGCTAAGCCTGCTAGTGTAGTTTTACGCCCATCATTCCTAGCTTCTAATCCTACATACTTTTTAAAACCTAAACCTATTGCAGAGGTCTCTGATTGACTACTATAGATCTCTCTAGCTAGATTGGTACCTGATATTAACCATTATTTATGTCTAGCTATTTCCTCATCTAGTTTCTCTTTCAACACTAGATTTTCTGAAATTACACATGCTTTTTTTTTCTCAGTCCTTTTTAAGTCATTTTTAGTACATTCTAGATCACTTTCTAACACCCTAATCTTTTCATCATAAGCTATTTGATTCTTCTGAAACCAAACCTTTTGTCTTTCTAATATTTTTAAAGCCTGTTTATAAGCTTCAACTTCAACATAACATTCATTATATTTAGGTTTCAAAATATCACAGGCTTCCTTAAGTTCATTATAACGTTACTACAATAAACAAACAATTTTGTACACGAGAGATGCCCATCAAAATTTTATCATGCCTATCCTCACGTCTGACTTGCTAGCAACGATATTATCGACACGAGAACTTTCATCATTCTCTGCTCATGTAACTTCCATTCGACATTGGCATCCATAGTGACTAAAGGCGAGGATCCGCCTTGAGAAGTTCAGCGTCCCTTTGATTCCGTACATAGGAAGAGTATCTCACCTCATCACCAGACCTTCTATCTTTGCATTCTCAAAGATGACCCATCTGATGACATGTAAAGCACTTGACCTTCTTTTGTCAAATCTTGCGGATCTCTTCCCGGAAACCAAACTTCTACCGGACTTACGCCAAATCTCTTGATGTCCATAGAGAGCATGGCCACTTTCCACTTCAACTTCATCTCTTCCATATCTAGTGGGTCCTGATTGAAATCCTCATATGCAAGTTCTTTGCTGGGGTCATAATCGAAAGAAGGATTCAAGCACATCTTCCATTATACCACTAGTTTTAGGTTGAGAACTTGATGAAGTGGTAGTGTAAGATGATGATGAGTAAGTTGGACTTGGAGCATGGATCATCTTTTTGGTGGAGGCCCCAATAAATGCTGTGTGACTAGTAGTGGATGATGAACGAAAGGGACTTCTTACATCATGCTCAAGAGCTTTAAGTTTGTTTACTGACTCATCAAAGTGAGCATATCCACCACCCCAGTTTTGAAAGCAATGCTTACTTGCAGCCATGATTGAGGTAAAGATCCCAAGAACTTAGAATTACAATCATCATTATCTGGCTTTGCCTTCAGCTGATTCAACTGACTTAAAATCTTGTGAAACCTGTCATAGCCCTTGTGAATACCTTCCTCTTCAGAGATTTGGAATTCTTCAAACTGTTGTCTCAGCATCGATTTCCTCATTCTCCTAGACTCCTCATTCCCACCAAACTTTGCCATAATTGCTAACCATATGTCCTTAGCATCCTGCATGAAGTGAAAATCACTCAAGTGATCCTCAGGAATAGCTTGAAGAAGAATCGTTTTCACTTTGGTTTCTCTCTGGCATGATAACTCTTGGCAGATTTGGGAGGAACATGAATAAGATTACTCAGGATCTGTGGTAGTTCTCTTCACTGTTTCCCTTCCTTACAATCTCCGGTTCCAATCAATGTTGGGATCCATTCGCATCTTCATTGCCCATAAATCGTACTCCTCCTTCTTGAGGTATGGAAACTTAGCATTGCTGTTCGAGAGACTTAGTTGTTGCAGATGGGTGGTGTTTTGGTTGTTGGTGACTTTGATATCATCATCTGATCCAGGCATGGTGAATGTTGTGTTGGTTGTATGGGTATTTAGAAAAGACTGTTCTTAGTATCGTAGAGACTCTCCCGAGGCTCTGATACCACTTGTTGAAACTGTAGACCTTGATAGATCTTGAGCACTCGTAGATCGTTAGTATTGCTTATGTAATCACAAACAAACTAATAGACAATCTCTACTACTTATATTCTTTAGCGGAAATCAAATATAAGTACAAACACAAATAACTAAGAACTCGTTGATCCTCTATGGATCTTTATATTACTAAAACTTTGTTTTTCAACTCGTACATAATTCATACTATTGTGTTCCTTTTATAGACAAGGAACCCTAACTCGTTTCCCAAGAAACGTATAAACATAAAACTAAATAAGATATACATAATCACTTCCTAACAAAGCTCATGCATATCTAACTATAGAATACGCGGAATAACTATCTCCTTGAGAAACAAACTACGTACTATACTACTTGATGAAATTACATCTTGATAGAATCCACACACTTGTGAGAATCCTTGGCAGGTTTCATCACATAATTCATACTTAGCATAATTCCCAACAACGGTGACTTCGACATAATTAAGACTACACGGTAGGCTAAGGTGAATAGGTTAATAGCAGAAACAAACATGATAAGGGTATGAAATGAAAAGAATGGCTCAGAAGGGTAAATCTAGGGGTATCTTGCACTAAAGATGAGTGCAACAAAAAGGTTTAACACGTGGTTCGAATAGTCGAGGTGACTAATCGTTAAACACACACATATAGGCTATTTGGGCGATAATCCTAAAATATTGCCTTCTCAAATTGGTTATTCCATATATATCAAGCTAACTTGACACACCTCGTCTATGGTCTCAAAATGATGCAAAGGCCAAGTTCTAAAGTTTAACTACTACCGGCACACTCATAATTTGATGGATTTGGGTAAATAAGTGGAAACGGATAGGCTAAATCTCACCATGGATTTCAAGGGTTACAGTGTGCTCGGATAAGGTCTAATCTAGTTAGGTTAAGAAAAACATGTCAAAATTTTAAAAAAATGGCGTAATTTTTAAAAATAAACTACAAAAACGAGGCCAAATAAGTTCATGTAATAATTCTACTCCCTTTCCCCCCACTTAAAATGTATAAAGTCCATTTTGTACTAAACATGAAATATAGGTGATGAGAAAGTAGAATTAGAGCGAGAACTTCCCTGAAATTTGCTCCGAAAATGAAAGAAGGCCCACGTTGAATAATCGTGCCTTCGTTATGTACCCTTTGAGCAAACTTCATCCCTGAAATCACAAACTACCGACAAGCATAATTCTAAAAACAAAAAAGGAAAAACAAAAAATAAATAAAACTAACTCACATTCGTAGAAATCACGGTTGCATTTAGCGTATGCAACAAGCCTTTTAAACCACTTGGTGTCCCAAGTGGACGAGTAAAGTCTTGTGAGGGCTTACAGCGAACATACCCACAAAGTTCATTTAAAACTAATACAAGATTATTGTGCAAATATTAAAAATAAAATTTTAAGCTGCAGGATGAATTACGGTGTAACCTAATGAATGAGTTACGCCGTAATTGGTTTCTTCTGTTCTGAAGACATGTTACGGCTTAATAATAGAGGAGAGTTACGCGAAGTATCTGGTTAAACGTGGAGTGGCCCTGCGAAGAAGCGGTTATAAAGTAACTTATGAGAAAAGCTACGCCGTAATTGGCTTAACAGGATGAAATCCAAGTGACCCTAAACGCCATTCTTTCGACTCCACTTCCTGCGAAAAGGTTAGAACAAATGCACAAAACCGAACTATACTAACAAATTAGAAAAGAAATGGATAATCCGGGTTGTCTCCCGAAAGAGCACTTTTGTTTATTAACGAGTCTTCAAGTTAGACTCATGGCCATGGGTCTTTATGAAGGCCTTCGGACTTGACCAAGCTCGTCCATTTCTCTCATCAGAATATGCCTTACCCATGTGACGTTTAGAGTGGTGCAAAAAAACTCTTTTCTTTCAATTTTCCCTACCTTGGAAAACTTGTCATCCGGTCCTAAGTGATACTTAGTAATTTCATAAGTTTCTGCTATAATCGGCGAAGGTCTCTTGTAAGGTATACCTAGAAGTTTACATTTCCGCTGCTCGTAAGATTCATCATCTGGATATGTGAACCCGTCATGACCTTGTAAATCAAGGTAATCCATGATCCCCTCTAAATCATCGTCATCGGATTCTGTACCCTTAAACCACTTGTCATCAAGCTTATCTTCAACAAGTTCACGCTTAAAACGCTCTTTTTTTCTTCTCCTTATCTAGTTTTGTAATCTTCCTCTTTTTCGTCACTCATGTCATCGGGATTCTGTTCCTCGCTTGGGTCTTCTTTTCTCATGCACCCCTTCCAAATCTTTTCTTTAGTGGAAGCGTCCATGATGCGCGCAGAAGTTGCGTTCGGGGTCAAAGGAAACTTCCTTTTCTTCGAGCAAGTTTTTCAACCTTCTAGGCAGTGAACCTAATCATTGTAGTGTAGTATGGGGTAAGCCTCGGGGATTTATTTCGTTCTCTAGGGGAATAGGAATGCTAGTAAGAAATATATGATGAGAATGTGGGGTTGAGGATGATTTTTTTTTTTTTTTTTTTAATTTTTTTTTATGGTTTTTTAAAAATCTAAGGTAAAATATAGGGGCAATTGGTTTGCGGGTGGTACTTCTACCGATTACTCTACTTTAACTAATTATCTAATTACTACGGGCTATGTCTAATTGAGGTGTGCTCGTATGATGATTTAAGATGTGTTCACTTAGATACTTTTACTCCCTAGTTATCTTTTATTAGTCGATTGAGTTGTCACATCCTTTATCTTAACGCGTTGTATTCCTAAAGGTCGTAGGGTATGCGTGGTCCCTAGTTCTTTGAGGTTATCTCAAATATATGACTCCGCAATTCGGCAAGCCTAGCTATTTCATCCATGAACCATATCATCATAAAGCATACTCAAGCATTAAATACAGCGAAGATGCCTAGTGCACTCCTAAGCCAATTTCAATTAAGACAAGAAACAACCTAACAATAATCAATAACTAGGTTTCATAGATCTAAACAAACACACAAATAATTTAGCTAGACATGATAGACAAGCAAGCATACACAATCAATCGAATATGGGATAGACATAATGATAATTTGGATAAACAAACTTATCTCGATGTGTAAAAATAGGTATAGGACCTAAAATCTTGTCAAGTCAGGACTATAACGAATTAAGGTTTTTCTCCAAAGTCTACCTCTTTAAATCTGAGAAAAATTGAATTATATATATAGATCTACAATCGCGGCGTCACCTTTTGCATGGGGCGCCGTCATTCCACCGTCATTAGGGGTTAAATGCGGGCCAAGTTATCGATGGGGAAAGTGTCCTTTGTAAATTGGCGCCATCGGTCTTCAGTTGAGGCGTCGTCTTGATTCTAGATCACGGGCGTCGGAGTGAAAGCGTAGTGGCGCCCTCCATATTTAAAGCGCTGACGCCCGTCGGTTTGTAGACGAAATTTCAGCGAGCGGCGCATGCATGTTTTGATCAAGTCTTCATAGAGGGTGTGTCACCCTGAGTGGGACATGCGTCGGAGTTACGTGTCGAGTCTTGAGTGGCCGATCTTGACTTTGCCATTTTCTTCATGTAATTGCTCTTTTTAGATCCAAATGTGCTTCATTCTAGCATTTTGCTTCCAAAAGATCTAAAAAGTAAAAAGGAACGAAATTAAGCAGGATCGGATATAAAATGTGTCGAAATAGGGCTTAAATGACTCCCTAAAAGCGTATGTTTTAAATCCTTATCAAATATCCCTACACTTGGTATTTGCTTGTCCTCAAGAAAATGTGCTTTTGACCAATCAATTTATAAGTTATGGGGCATGAAGCATTGGTTTAAAATAGTTTACAACAAGTAAAAGCGCCACAATAGTCATAACAAGCACGAAAATTATATACTAGAACCTCACAAGTGGTGTTGGGATTCTCTCATCTCTCGGGTTTATATGAAATGTAAGATGAATGAAAATGGAAGATAAACACTCATGACCTTGCATAGTACATAGATTACCATAAGCTTGAGAATAGATTAAACCTCCACCGCTTTGGCGTAAGCACCTTGGAACAACTATCTAAGAGGTCTTTACAAGGGTTGTAATGTTAGGCTTAGGGTAGGGAAGTAAAGGGTTTTGTTGGATAGAGGATATTTAGTGGTGGCAAGTAAAAAATCTTATGTTACAAGCATGTAAAGTGTGGCGTTGCTAAGCCAAGACTCGACTCACTAACTCTAGATAACTTGAAACAAAACAAACATAAATTTAAAGACATAAACATAAAGATAGATGTAAGATGGTAGCCCGTATGTTTTTCTTCATTTTTTTCATTTTTTATACCTTTTTACTCTACCATCCTCTACGATAAAATCAAAATATAAGGGATTTATAGGAGCATCCCAACACTTGAGTTTTTATTTCTCTAACACTAATTGACCCGATTTGAAAAGATCAAAACAATTGGAGTATTTAATTACGTAGACAAAGGGAATTTGAAATTATTGTTCTTTCCCGTTACTCCATAAAATATTACTTTTTTACCCATGAGTCCCAATCTTCCCAAAACTGTGTACAAAAGATATGACTCGACTTAGTAACTATGCAAGTAACTAGATATTTGAACTAAGGGTTTGGTAATGATAGCAATATTGCACTAAATATGAGTGCATACAAGGTAGGATAAGGCGATTTGGGTGTACATTTGGGGGTGGATTTTAAACAATGCTCTTCATTGATATTCTGGAAAACCAAAACATTACGAGAACTGCGAAGAGGATAGGCTATGAGGGGTTAACTAGGGGTATCGTATACTAAAGATGAGTACATGCAAGTGCTTGGGTAATTACTCAACGATGTGGAGATGTAATTATATCGGGTTTCAAACAAGGGTTATCCTAATGCCTCTTATCACTTAGTTATTCCTAACTACAAAAGTGTTGTCTCACTAGCGATCTTGGAATGCATCACAAAACAAGTTCTAGAATCTATTATACTACCGGTACACTCACTAAGAATTAAAGGTGAATGCTTTTATTCCTAAAGATCTAGGGGCGAACCTCACATTTTTGGGGTGGAATTTGAGTGGTAAACGGTTTTGTGCTAGTCATATAATTCCTATCGTGAGGCGGCTTTATTAAGACTAAAGTTTAGCTCGTAAATGTCATAAAAATGTTAAATTTGGTGCTAAAATTGCCCTAACCAATATTTCTCATTGTTTATTACACAATTTACCAAGGACAAGACAAATGATCAAGTGAGTGAATAGTTTCTAAGTTCCAGTTTTATTCTCCCTACCTACACTTAAAAGCGAACAATCCCAATATTACTGAAAGTATGAAAGTTATGATAAAGGAAGGTAACTAAGGAATAGAAACTAGTACTCCCCTAATTAGCTCATTAGGATATGTATGAAGTTAGGTTAAATTCTTTTATCAAGAAGAATGCATGAGTAATAAGCTTCATCCAATAAATGTTTCTTCTTCTTGCCAAATATAACTTTTGCACACTTATAAAAGAAAACAAAAGCGAAACCTTAAGCTTAAAATCGGTGATTGAAACTATATATGACACACAACTACACTAGAAAGCAAGTAAGATATAATGCTCGTGGAATGGATGTTTCGCAGTTTTACGGAAAATTAAGACACGGAAATTTCCAAAACTTTAAGTTGCGAGAAAATGAAAAAGCGAGTATTACTGTTTCTACATAGCGGACGTCGTTAGGCTTTAATCTGGCATGCGTCGGGTTGTCTGACTTGAGAAAGTGGTGCTGTTGTGTTTTTACGAAAAAATTACATCTTTAAAACTTGGAAAAATTCCTGCAAAATGTCCATTATGACTTGATACAAGCATTTGACTCTAACAAACACACATATATATCAATTTCAATAGTTGCAATTCTCATGTTCATGTTCTTAGAAACGTATGTGATCTTCCCTACACTTATCTTTTTGTAAAATACCTTTATATGTAATTAAGAAGGGGTTAAAGACAAAATAAAACATTTTCAAAAAGTCTAACATGAGAATAAACAACAATGAAAAAGATGTAAGACACACAAAAATTGAAAAAAAAACAAGCAAACAATTAAGCATGGTTACCTCTCACGAAGCACTTGATTTTGTTCGAGTCACGAGCTTGACTCTACCCTTATTTAACGGATAAAGGGGAAGTTTTCCCTAACCAAGCTTAAGTCTTGGTGATAGTAAACCTACCACTTAGGGTGGAAATTTGCTACGTGAGGAGAGGGTGATGGGTGATTTATATGCTCAAAAGAGTGTGCTCCTATTATACTAACCTTACCTAACTCAATTAGTGTAGCGGGTAAATCAAGTCTTTCTCCTAGAAAGGGATCATTTTCTATCAACTTTAAAAGATTCTTAGTTAAGGATCCATCTTGACCTAGTAAACCCAGTTTAAACCCAAAAGAACATTTCCTTATGTTATGGAAATTGGGAAGTAAAACTTTCACCCTTCCAATGAACCGTCTCTAGAAATATTTCTTTTTTATGCAAGGAGTGTTGAAACAGAGCTCTTGCCAAAATTGTAAGTCTTTGAGAGGGATTTTCTCGTGAGTTGGGATTAAAGAGGGTTCAGGAATTATACTTACGAGCTCCGGTATCGCGTATACCTTTTTGATCTTTCTAGGTATATCATTCTTTGCGATTTCTTCATGGAGTTTCATCATGAAATTGTTAGCTAGTTCCAAGAAAGTGTCATGGGTTTTTCTCATGTGAGCTTCGAGGCATTGTATTTATTTCTCTTGGTTGTTGGCGAATGTCAACATTGTGTCCTCGAATTCGACTTGTCGCGATTTTATTGGAAGCAAAAACTCTTTGACCATGTCCACATGTTCACGAAATTCCTCCTTATGATCACGTGTGGTCTTTTCCATCAACTCATTAACTTGTGCCTTCATACTCTTGAATAGTTGTTCTTGGGCATCCGAACTACTTTCTTTAGGGAGTACCGGAACCTCCCACTCTTCTTCTTTGTATTATGCTAACTTCTCGATGACTTCCCAACATGTTTCAACATCGAGGGTTACTTTCGATAACTACCAGAGCGTCATAATCAATGGTTTGTCAGTGAAGGGATTATTCTGATCGCAAAAGATTTGGACTTGAAGCCAAGATGCGATGTCGTGATGAGGGACTTTATAGATCAAGTCCTTGAATCGAGTCCATGCCTCGTAGAGAGTTTAAGCCTTGGCGTTGTTGGAACATCAAGATGTCATTCCTTAGTTTGGTAGTTCTCCCGATTGGGAAAATTAGGTGAGAAGCGAGTGGTGAGATCATCCCAAATTTGAGAAGGATCGGTGAGAGTCGCTCAAGCAATTACCGGCTTGGTCAGGTAGAGAGGTGAAGAGGCATGGCCAGCGTGGTCTCTCGTGTGTGGTAGCATCAAGATTCGATAGAGTCCAGCGATTTTAAGAGTCATTGAGATGCTAATTAGGATCTTGAAAGCAGAAGTCCATGGAATGCACATCCATTTTGCACCAACGGATGGTGTTGGATCCTTGAGGGCCGTAGTTTGAGCTTTGCTTGAGCTCAATGGTGTTCCTATAGCCTTGATGGCTCGGTCTAGAGTATTCACCAAGTGTATGGCCTCTTGGCGGGTCAATTGGTGGTGGGTTGAGAGGAATTGGTTGATTTGGTGGGGGATTGTTGTTTGGTGGGTTATCACCTTCCATGATGAAAAGTGACAAAGTTACGAACAAAAACACGAAGAAGGGGGATAGTGTTAGGATTTAGAAAATCCAGTTATTTAAAGTGTCGGTCACCTCAAGTATATGTAATCGTTAGAAAGCTCGTAGTCGTAGTAATTTATTGTAAGTTTGTATTTAGTTAAGTAACACCTTGGAGGACGAACGGGTCTTTACCCACTGTATGCCTGATCCACAGTCCGTAGGTGGCATTTGATGTAAGATACTAAAAATACCCTCTACCTCCCAAGGTAGAGGGTTGGATCTCATAATAATATTTTACTTTCTCTCACTAAGTTCCCAAACCTCTAAAATTTCTCTCTCTAAAACCTATTGTGTACGCCTAATATTACCATGGTTTGATGTGTTTGTGAAATCCAATATGCTACAAATGGTATCAAGAGTCATGGTTTGATCATCTCTCTTACATGTTCTTGGATTTCTAGTGGTTTTATATGGTTTTTGGGTTTGAAAAGTTTAGTGGTTTTTGCATCATTTGGATCATTTCTTGTGTTAAAGTTTGAATTTTAGGTGTACTTTTGTGTTTAGAATCATTGTAAGTGCTTGGGTTTTGATTTGGAAGGCTTGAATCAGTGTGGTTGGGTTAGTTTTGGATTGAAAAGTGTTGTTTTTGAACTTTTCTAGCTAGCGACTTGAGTCTCGGAATAGTATTCTTAGTAGCGACTTGTATCTATATTATCCGTGACTTGTTGTTGTTGTGGTAGCGACTTGAGCACTAGCGACTTGTCTTTGAGACAAGCGACAAATAGTACAAAGTGGTGGCGTACCATTTGATTAGCGACTTGTCGTAGCGACTTGTCTTCAAGTCTTTAGCGACTTGACTTTGTTGTGGGGGCGACTTGTAGCTTTGAGACAAGCGACATATAATTACAAAGTAGTGGCGATGCTGATTGATCCTAGCAAGTTGTTCTTAGCGACTTGCCCTTAGCGACTTGTACTTTAGAGCTGTGTCTAGCGACTTGTATAACTAGCGACTTGTGCTTCTAGCGAGTTGTCACTCTAGCAACTTTTGAGCCTAGCGACTTGTCACCTAAGCGACTTGTATACTTAGCGACTTGGTGACTTAGCGACTTATCTTCAAGGTTTATAG
The DNA here is from genome assembly GCA_910596185.1 of Chrysanthemum makinoi. Lineage (NCBI taxonomy): Eukaryota > Viridiplantae > Streptophyta > Magnoliopsida > Asterales > Asteraceae > Chrysanthemum > Chrysanthemum makinoi. The sequence continues at coordinate 40,997,057 of OU343222.1, read as the reverse complement.
CGACTTGGTTAACTATTATTGTTTACGTCACGGTTTTCTCTTGATTTAGTAAAATCCCGTGAAAGAATCTTTTCCGAGGTTTAATCATAGGTTATAAAATCGAGTGAAATCTGTAATCATGTCTACCGCGTGCCTACAATCGTCTCTTACGTAGGCGAGGATGTTCAAGCAGGTGGATTAGATACTAGTCCACCCATGCTTGGCAGGCTGACTATGACTCATGGGCTCAACGAAATTAGGTTATTGTTTGGGAAGAAAGGAAAATGGGGTCAACATTCTCAAATCAATTGATGAGGACCTTATCGATTGAGACTACAAAGAGACACACTTGAAAGCTGCGCAAATGGAACAATGATCTTAGGTTTGGATAGACCAAGGCGTATGATGAGCTTCGATGATAAGGACAAAAGAGATACGATCTTTGATATCGGGGCTTCAAACATTATACTTCAAGGTCTTCCAAAGGACATATACAAGTTAATCAATCACAACACTGAAGCCAAGGCAGTTTGGGACAATTTTAAAATGCTTCTCTCTGGTTCCGAATTGACCAAAGAAGACAAGGAATCTCAATTGTATGATGACTTTGAGCACTTTAAGATGAAATCAGGAGAAAGTGTCCTTTGAATACTATGTGAGGTTCACAAGCTTAGTGAATGACATGAGGAATATCAAAATGACTATGCCAAATATTCAACTAAATTCAAAGTTTGTGAACAACATGAATCCCGAATGGCACAAATTTGTCACATCAGTCAAGTTAAGCTCAAAAGGTTTGAGAACACTAACTATGGCTTGATTGTATGCATTACTTCCTCCTTGAGAATGAGAGACATGCTACGTTTAAACGAATGATCTTAGAAAAACTCAATTCAAATTCTAGTAATGCAAGTTCGTCAAATGATTCAATGACCTTTTACACCAATGTAGGAATAACCACCAAAGCTTCTCAAGTCATACCAACCGGTAATGGTAACTACAAAGCTCATTCGATCCGCATATAAGCCTCGGATCAAACAACACTCAAGGAAAACTTCATTAATCAATTATCTCTCTGGTTAGTCAAAATCTGAATTCCACTCCCACACCAACAATAACCTCGAGCGACATCAATCCACATAATCAAGCTACTATTCGAGGAAGATGGTAAGGTAGTGGTGCGAGAATGTGCCGCGAGGAAGGCGGTATGAACAAAGGGATGATTGGGCGGGTTATGGTATCTTGGGCAGGTGGAGGGTTTGTAACTAATCGAATGCGTGGAAGGAATGCAAATCAAGGACAAGGAAAGCCTATCAAGTGCTACAACTGTGGTGGTGAAAGACATATTGCAAGGAACTGCACATCTCCAAAAGCGCCCTCAAAATCGCTCTTGAGAATTTAGGGACAAGATCTTTGGCTGGTGCAAGCTTCGGGACAATGGAGTGGTTTGAATGAAGAAGAGTTGTTTGTTTTTCTTTGAAGAAATGCCAAAACATATGATCTTGATGATGTGGATGAGCGGCCGGTCGAGGAAATAGGTCACAATCATCAAAATGCTTTTCAAGTTCTTGGCTGTGATGCATTTGACTCGATGTCGATGATGAACCTCACTTGCCAGAACAATCTTCATGGCTAGCATTTCACCAATGGTCTCCAAGGTCTCATCACCACAACAGGTTGGTCCATCCAAAGAGTCAATCATTTTTGAGGTATTAAAACTAAACGATGAAGTTGATGAGCAAAAGATACATAACGAAGTACAATCACATGAAACTTATGAATCAGATATAGATGATGTGGGTAATGGTAATATTGTCCCATATGATCAATATGTGATACAAAGTGAAAGTGAGATCATACCAAGTGATGCATCTTACTGCTTGATCAATGATGACTATGTTTTTGATGAATACACTTTGCATGTGTACGATGATTACGTTATCTACACGATCGAATGCCTTTAAAGAACAAGTTGCTATTTATGAACAACATGCTAAGTTTGAGTTAACTACGTGAACGGAAATGGATAACCAAATCATTACAATTATTAGAAAAGTAATTTTAGAGAAGAAGTGTTAAAACAAGAGTTAAACTCCTTACAAGGAAAGCTTTCTAAAACTGCGTTAAGCAAAAAGCAAGAACTCCAAGATAATGTTAAAGTGCTTAAACAATAATTTAATGCTAAGGAATCGAAACTTTTGAATGATTTTTCTAATCTAAAAACTTTGAAAAACAGGCTTGAAAATAAGTTAATGTACATACAAGGAATACCATTCAGATTTGCTCACATGATCACTAAGCATAGAGTCTTAGCGATAAGCATAGTGTTCCCATTACTAGAGGAAGCCAAATCGAGTATTGTAAAAAGGCTAAAGCTTTTCATAAGATTGTATATGATGGTAATGAGATCCTCTAAAGCCTAGACGAACACCATCATGTATTGGAAGCCTGAGGAAGATAAGAAATCAGATGAAGATGCCTCTAGGAGAAAATGGATAAGAAGCTAAAAGATCGTGAGTGTTAAAAAAGAAAAACATAAATCAAACTCCCCATGATTACACTAAGGAAAATTGGATCTCCCTAAACATGTTTAAGCCTCGGACAACTCAATTAACCGGGAACAAATTTTTTGGAAGAAAAATGATTTAGATAAGCAAAAAGCAAATTTACTTGTTGAAACAAACACTCCCTTGCAGAAAAGTGCCTAGAGCGACTCTTGTGTATCCTCGAATACACCAATGCATTTAGTTCCCTAGAACAATTTCCACTAATAGCAAGACCTTAATAAGCAATTGTTATATTATCAACTATTAGTTGATTTTGAGAAAACATGTAAGAAGAATCACACCTCACGAGGGATAACGGAAGGAGAAAGGGGTTTTGAGCAAACTAAAGAATGCTATTTAACTAAGGTCATACCTTTCTTTAAACAATTAAAAGGTCAATTTGAGAGTCTTCAAAGGGGATAGAAACTAGGATATCAAAGGAAATGGAAAGGAATTTGATGCAATGATAGTTGAGGTCAATGATTATGAGCGGGAACTCAAATATAATGAAATTGAAAGGAAGAATCTGCATATCTTAAATGAGACTCTTATTGAGTTGTGTGTTGCTCAAGGCGTGTTTTTATCTGTTACTAAGCATTCTATTACTGCCTCTCAATTTCATGAATTAACTGTTGCTTTGAAAGTTTCCCATGATCGTGGCATTGAGCTTGAAAAACTAATTCTAAACTCAAAACGAGAAAATTGAACTGGATGATCCACGATAATTTGGTAAAACACTTTTCTAAGCTAGAAGTTGAACATTTTGATTTGCAACTAAAATATCAACATCTAAAAGAAAATGTGAAAACCTCAAACATCAAGATATCCTCGGATGTTCGAGTTTGATCAGCAATTTTTGAAATAAACAAACGTGATGAACAAATTCAAGCTCATTGCTGTAACACACGATCGAGAAAGTTGAAAGCCCAAATTTCATAATTAAAGGGTGAAAAGAACAATGTGAGTGGCTCCCAAATGCCTCCTCCTTTAGATTCTCAATTTTCTCAAAACTTTCATCTTCAAAATATCATTAATGTATTACAAAAGAAAATTGAGAGTTTTCTAGAAGAAAATGAAAAGGTCAAGCGACACTTCAAAGAGTTATACGATTCAATGAAAGTCACTCGTGACAAGAACAATGAAAAATAACGTCTTTACAAAGGAAATTGAGAATCGAAGAGTCGTGGAAAGGAAAATGCCACTTGTCTTTAATGAGAATGTTGCATCAAAGTCACCCTCGTAGACTCTAAATATCTGTGATTTTAAATACATTCCTCCTCATCTTAGAAATAACGAACTTGCTTTTCATAATCTATTTCGTTCACCTTAAGATAGTCTAGAATGTCTCCATGAGATTGTCGAAGAGGATTTCATTAATAAACCTCTTGATAGTGAAATTAGGTTGGCTTGCATTCCGAGGCCAAATGATCTCGGGAGTTTAGAATGTTTAAGAGCAACATGTCCTAAATCCTTTTGTGAGAAAAATAAAGCTGTGATGCCTTGTTCTATGCCTAGTATTAAGAAAGTGAACTAATGTGCCTTCAAGTAGTTCGATCACGCCCGATATGTATGCTAAGAAAGTGAACTGCCTTAGTAGCTCAAATCACGGTCTTAAAGTATACACTAATGTGCCTTCTAGTACTTGGAACATCAAGTTGGGAATGCAAAAATTAGCAAAACCAACTAATGTTTCCATTCCCTCTATAGGAGTAAAGTGACTTTAAAGCGGCGGTCAAAGCCTCAAGGCAACACAAGAATGATAGGACCTTGCAAGCTAGGAATTTTTGCATTGGAAGAGAGTAGAAGACCAATCTAGGAAGAATTTGAATAAAATGAATGTGTTGATTCTAGTGTTAGCCTAGCGTCTTTGTAATTAATGTCAATTCGATACTATTTGCAAACATGTTATGATGATTGCTTGGTTTTTGTTACTAATCATGTATGTGGTGTGAATGATTTGATTAATCTTTGTTAAATACCCTATTAAAATTGTTAATGCAAAAATCGAGCAAATAAGGCTGAAAGCAAAGGCGAGGAAGAAGGTTAGAAAACATTGGAAACCACAGGAAGAATTTAGTAATATAGGTTATCAATTGGATACCTTTTACGGCCATAAATTTAATCTTAATGAGTTGTGCCCTAAATTTTCTAAGTCATTATGCCCACTAGGAAGTGGATGCCTACTGGTAGAACTATTCCCTTAAGAAGTGAACATACTTTGAATAGGTCAATATGCACTAGTCTTTGCACCTATCCTTAATGATTCCATTGATTCTACTCGATGTGGGTGTTCCAATCAATGTTACTAACCAAATGGAACCCATTCTTACATGGGGATCCCAATTATACAGTTATCCATTCTTGTATCGTGTTCAACTGCGAAGATCGTTCAAATCGTTACGTGGTACTTGGACTCAGGCTGTTCCAAGCATATGGTAGACCGGTCGCGGCTCATGAACCGTGAGTAAATTCATCGAGACTATTAGATTAGTAAGCGATCATTTTGGTGCAATTATGGGTTATGGAGATTATGTTGTTGGTGATAGTGTTATCTCTAGGGTATATTATGTGGAAGGTCTTGGTCATAATCTGTTTCTCGTTGGTCAATTCGTGATTCGATCTAGAGGTGGCTTTTACAAAACCTACTTGTTTCATTAGAGAACTTGATGGTGTGGAACTAGTAAGAGGAACTCGTGGTACAAACCTATACACCATCTCTATCGATGACATGATGAAGTCTTCTCCAATCTGCTTGCTGTCAAAGGCCTCGAAAACAAAGTCATGGTTATGGCATCATCGTCTCAATCACTTGAAATTCGAAACCATTAATAATCTTTCCAGAAAGGACCTTGTAAGAGGCTTACCAAGACTAAAGTATGAAAAAGATCATCTTTGTTCAGCATGCCAATTGGGAAAAAGCAAGAAATATGCTCACAAACCCAAACCCACAAACTTCGAGTTATGGAAGTTCTTCATACTCTTCATATGGATTTGTGGACCTATGAGAGTGCAAGCGATAAATGGGAATAAATATGTATTAGTCATTGTTGATGATTACTCTCGATTACTTGGGTTCAAGTTTTGAGGACAAAGGATGAAACTCGATATCATCATCAAACTCATCAAAAGCTATGAGGTTCGACTTAACAAAATTTGTTAGAATTGTTCGGACAGAACAATAACACAAGTTTGTTAACAAAGACTTAAGGCAATTTTATGAAAGTGTTGGAATCAGTCATCAAAGAAGTGTTCCGTCGAACTCCTCAACGAGCGGTGTAGTTGAAAGAAGAAATCGGACCCTTGTTGAAGCTACAAGAACAATGCTAATTTACTCAAAGGTTCCAATGTTTCTTTGGGCTGAAGCCATTGCCACTGCTTGCTACACCCAAAATCGTTCTCTCATTCACACCTCTCATGGAAAAACTCCTTATGAACTTGTCCATAAGCGAAAACCGTCTCTCCTCTTAGTGTATTTGGTGCATTTGTGCTATCAACGAATGAGGTCAAGATTTAGGTAAATTAAAAGGGCTAAAGCGGACATTGGAGTTTTGTGGGTTATGCATCAAACAAGAAGGGTTACCGAATCTACAACAAAAGAACTCGAGATATTATGGAAACAATTCACGTCACGTTCGATGAAAGTGACTAGGCAAATGGCTCCGGACAATCAAAGTTACGGACCGCACTTCACCAACATTAAGTAGTCCCATTAGTTCTTCTCTTGTACTAAATCCTCAAGACAACTCCATATGTACCTCCTTCTGAAGATGATTTAAAGAAATTGTTTGATACTTTGTTTGATGAACTGTATGAACCTACTAATGAGGTGTTGATCCCCTAATCCTTCAACGAAGATGCTCTAATTCCTGTGAATGAAGATAATCCTTAGTCTCAATATCTTTGAGTCAAAGCACGCTGCTGATCACTTCATCTCATCATCAAATCATCATTCTTCAAATGTACATCATGGAAATGTATCTGTCGTAGATGAAGTAAATCCTTTGCCACTCCGAGAAGATGCTCCATTTGAGAACATATTTGCTTCGAACCATCATCGAGAACCATCTTCATCGAGGGAAAAGCGACTACGCTACCTCGGTTCTCAACAACAACCACACCTTTTGAACACCTTAGAAATGGACTCACGATCATCCATTGGATAACATCATTGGAAACCCCTCTCGTCCTATATCCACTTTCGTAAACAACTTGCAAGCGATGCCTTATGGTGCTTTTTCAACTCGTACTATCTAAGATCGAACCAAAGACGTTAAAACTACCATGAATGAAGGCAATTTGGTTCAATGCCATGCAAGAGAAATCCAGAAATGAGTTTCGATCGAGGCTGGTGATGTATGGGAGTTAGTACCTGCTTCTCCAGCGTGCTATGATCATTGCTCTAAAGTGGATCTTCAAAGTACCTGCTCCAAACTTCGATGAGAATTGTGATGTGTTAAAAGAACAAGGCTCGATTATTGGTTGCAAAAGGATCTTTTACGTCAAGAGGAGGGTATTGACTTTGATTTTCTCGGATCGCGTGTCGAGGCAATTAGAATCTTCAAATGTAAGAAGTCTATCGGATGGATGTAAAGGCAATTTTTCTTGAGATCTTAAAAGAAAGTTAGTATCACGATCGTCAGCCAACACGTTAAAGGTTTTGTGAATGAGCATCCCACAACATGTCTATACAGCTTGAAGAAAGGCTCTTTGCGGTTTGAAGCAAGCAAAGGGCAATGCGATACACTATCAAAGTTTCTTCTATCTTACGGATTGACAAAGGCGTGATCGACATTATTCACTAGAAATTAGTCGGGGAAAACACTTAATTCACGTTCAAATCTATGTTGATGATATTATTTTTGCCTCTATGTTGATATATATTTTTTGCCTCAAGCTGACCTCAAGAATGTGAGTTTTTCTAAGGAGATGGGCTCCAAATTTCAAATGTCAATGATGGGACAAATGTCATTTTGGGATTACAAATTTCACAAAGTCTCGAGGCATTTTTATCAATCAATCTAAATAGGCATTTTGTAATCAATCTAAATATGTTGTTAATGAGATTTTAAAGAAATTTGGATTTTGATTCTTGTGACCTTGTTGACACTCCTTGGTGGAAGTTAAAAGCTGGGCGAATCATGGTAGAGGACTAAATATAAGTAGTAATCGAGAATCTTGCATGGCTAGATACCAATAAGCCACAAAAAGCACCTTGAGCGGTTGCTAGTAAGGAACCATCAACATAGGATGGTAGTTGGCACATTTCATATCAGGATGGATGTGAAGACGATTTAGGAGGAGAATTGCATTTCGATTTAAGGGTGAAAAGCTTGTGAGTTTGGTCTTGGAGTACTTCTATATCTTACATAGCCATGTCATCTTGTTGTGCTCAAATCCTATGAATGTGTTAGGAATTAGAAAATTCCATAGTGAAGTAGCGGTCACCCCAAATATAATCTAGCATAAGTTAGCTCGTAGACATATCGTTATTTACTGTTTTATTAGTTAGTTATTTAGTTTAGAGTAACACCGTGGAGGAAAGACGGGTCTTTACCCTTGTATGCACGATCCACAGTCCGAAGGAGGGCGTTTAGTTTGTAACTATAAATACCCTCTACCTCCCAGGTAGAGGTTGGACCTTTCATTCATCTTAATCTAACCTTCTATGTTTTCTTTCACTTTCTCTCTCTAGAAAGGCTCCCACTTTCTCTCTCTAAAACTCTAAACAATTCGACCCATATTATTGTTTGTTATGTGTTTATGAAATCCAATATGTTACAATTGGTATCAAGAGCCATGGTTAGATCATCTCTTACATATCTTTGGATTTCTAGTGGTTTTAGGTGGTTTTTGAGTTTGAGAAAGTTTAGTTGGTTTTGCATCATTTGGTTGATTTCTTGTGTTAAAGTTTGGATTTTGATTGTACTTTTGTGTTTAGGATCATCATAAGTGTTTAGGTTGTGATTTGGAAGGCTTGAATCATCGTGGTTGGGTTGTTTTTGGATTGAAAAGTGTTTTGGAAGTTTTCAAGCTAGCGACTTAGTTCACGGAATATTTTCTTGGTAGCGACTTGCTTCACATTTTTGTAGCGACTTACAGTGTTGGAGCTAGCGAGTTAGATCTAGCGAGTTAAAGTACAAGTAGTGGATTCTCCACTACGGGTAGCGACTTTTGGTAGCGACTTGGTGATGCGAGTTGCTCTTTAGCGACTTGTGTCTCTAGCGACTTGTGTAGCGAATTGCTGCCAAATATTTGGTTAGCGACTTGGTCTGTAGCGAGTTACTACTTAGCGACTTGCTTTTCTGTTAGCGACTTGGGACTTTAGCGACTTGGGGGTGTAGCGAATTAGGTGTTAGCGATTTGGTGCATTATCTTAGCGACTTGGGTCCTAGCGACTTGGTCTTAGCGACTTGGTTCAAGAATTCTTAGCGACTTGTTGACTTTTCCTGACAAAACTTCAAACGGCTATAACTTTTGATCCGTAACTCCGTTTTCAGCGTTCTACCCATCAAAACGACCGTGAGAACGAGGAGAATGTCACGCCGAATGAACTAAAGTTCATTCGGGTCAACCTTCGAGGGCTAAATCCGCTCTGAACAGAAGTTATTGAGGTTTTTATGTTTTTAGACCTAAATTTCTCGGGAAAATCGTGCATAAACCAATCCAAATCTCAACCAAACAACATCTCTGCTTATCCCACAAACAATCATAAGTCCTAACACACAATTGTCTTTCATTGTATCATTCCATCAGTCATCTTAACACGTTCCATTGGTCATTGCTTAACGGTTTGGTCTTGATTTTAGTAAAATCCCCCGAAAGATTCTATTTCTCGGTTTAAATCATAGACTTGTAAAATCCCGTGCATACTACCACATCATGTCTTATTCTCCTGACCCAGTGATTTCAGAAGTGCTTAAATTGTATGATGATGTGGACAACAATGACACTGTATGCTACACTGAACGATTAAAGATGATTGAATCAATCAATGAGGATATGATATCTCGGGTTGGACTCGAAAAGAAATGCACCAGTCAATGCTACAGAATGCCATGCAAAAGGAAAGCATCATTGAACCTTATCAACAACTTCACTCTCACCTCATGTTACTTCTACCCACATCAATGGAACGAACATGTATTGCCCTCTTTCGTCAGGATTTTTCCACATTAACAGGAACTCTGTTGTTAAACCTAGAGCAATTGGAGCTACAACTTGACAAAGAGAAGGTTCATAAGGATAGTTCAGCGCGCACTTCAAGTGATCTACAAACACTTTCAGTCATTCATTAGAAGGGAATTCACATCTGATTATGATCAAGACAGGACTGAAATGTCCTTCAAGAGACACACTGGAATGGACATTAGCGTGTTCACGGAGACACTTATCCATCTCATGGATAATGTGGAGAAGTATATTGAGGAAGTTACTCAGAAAGATTCAAAAGTAGATGAGAGTCAGTACGGTTGAGAGTTATTTGTGATAAGTTGGGAAATGTATCGAGAAAGGTCGGTGTTGTTGAATGCGAGAATATCGAAACAACAAAGAATGATGTAACCGTTGCTCAGTGACTCCTGTCTCACAAGAAGTGGATGTTGTGTCAGAAAGGCGAATGTATCTCGGGTACAATCAATAAATTGTTGTGTTGAGACTGGTATGGCACCAGATGTTGGATCGGTTGACACTGAATCTGAGGCTCGAGAGCAGATAAGCTTGAAACGGCCAGCGGTTCAGTGACTCTTGTTACACATGATGTGGATCTGATATCAGACCGAAATTGAACAGGAGTCATGTAATGAGGTACCCTTTATTGTTCAACATAGTGCATCTGCTAAAGTACTTAAACAAACTGATCATGATGTTGAACATAACTTTCATAAATGTTACATTCTTGAGGTGAGTCTGAGATTAAGTGTTTCAAAACAAAAGATATGGTTGATAAGAAGGCTTTTGATGAACTTTCAAACAAATTCTCAAATCTTGAAAAGCATTGCATTTCTCTTGAAATCGCGATTTAGAGTAAAGAAGAAAGTTTTCAACTTAACAAACCATGTAAACAACCGGAACTTCCTGAATTCCGTGAACTTTTTGAAATTAACACTTTGAAAGCTCAGCTTCAAGACAAAGAGTCAACCATTTACAATCTGAAGAAACATATTTCTGTCTTGAATGAGAAAAGTAATTTAGTCATGAATACACAAGACATTGATGCTATTATAACAAGAAATAATGAACTGTCAATTTATGTGGCTAAATTACTAAAGGAAAATGAGTCTTTGAGAAAGCATCATATAGAACTAAGTGACTCTGTCAAAGATGCTAGAACTAAATCAGTAGAACAAACAAACTCTTTGATAGCAAAAACTGATGATTTCAAAGCTCAACTTCAAGAAAAGAGTTTCGCTATTGTTGCCTTAAAAAATGAGCTTAGGAAAACTGTAGGGAAAAGTGTGAATACTAAGTTTACAAAACCATCAACCTTGGGGAAACCGGTTTCTCATCCCATTAGAAACCGGTCCATTGTTAAAGGCACCTACTGCGTTTATATCCGAAAGACCAAAATTTTCAAAAACACGGTTTGCCTCCCAAGTTGATGAGAAACAAGTTTTGTCAAAACCAGTCACTTCACCTGAGTTATCTAAGAATAAGGCTTCTAGCTCCGTTAACCCTCAACACGTAGCCACTTCTACTCCCAGCACCTCTAGGATTAGTTCGAAAACAGTGTCAAAACCAAGCATTAAAACCCAGAATTCATATGATATGAATGACTTGTGGAAGAACTATTATCTAGAAAAAGCTAGGAAAAAGGCACAGATTCGAAAAGACGGAATTTTAGGTGCAAAACCTAGGGTGATGAATTCTACGAGATTTCAAAGCACTGCTAGTAGTTGTAAACCACTACCTAGGAACACTCAAAAGACTAGGGATTGGCGTACATCTAAGAGTAGTTACGTGCATAAGAATGCTAAGCATGTAGAAAACAAAACTAGAAATTTTGAGTCTTTTCCACAAAAGAAACATTTTCCTAATTCACATGCTAAGGTACAATCCCCTAAGACTACTTATGCGACTAAGTTCCAACATGTTGTGAAGCAAAACAAACCAAAAACTTCTCCTAGATGGATACCAACTGCTAAATCTTTGGAAACTAGGAATAAGGATAAGTCTTCCACTGTGCATAATAAGCCTAACAATCCTAGACCTTGCCATAAGTGGATACCGTCTGGTAGAATGTTTAAGGATCTTGGACTTAGGTGGATTCCTACCGGAAAGCTGTTCTCTGATGACAAAATCAAGGTTGACCGTGAAACCTCAAAGGGTTTGGATACTAATGTCACTAACCAATATATATGCAATCAAGCTTGTAATGTTAGTGCAGGTAGACCTTACTCAGTTGCAGATACTTCGATCCTTCAATACATGGACTGGTTTAAAGTATGGATAACACAAGGATTGATATCTCATAACTCACGGGTTCAAGTAACTCAATCTTGATATTCTTTCGGATATGACGTTTGAACACTACAGTTCAAGCCTCGTTCTCTAAAGAAAAGAAAAGTGTACGTTTCAGTGCGCTTTATCTTGGAAAGAAGAGAAATCTTCTTATGACGTCTGTTCACATCAGTTCAGGCCTCGTACTTCATCATTATGGTGTCTGCAGATAACACTTCAGGCCCCGTTCTTCAAAGAAAAGAAAAGTGTACGCTCTTCTGTGCGCTTTATCTTCAGCTGAAGAGAAATTCTCTCATGAATGGCCATACTCATCTACATTCTTCATCAACAAGCTTCATGTTTTTTTCCATGCTCATTCGGTCATCAAAGTGGATCTATGATCATTGGTGTATACTCTTATTCACTTGCTAAATCAAAAATGGCAACTTCGGATGCAATTTTTGAGGGGTGAAGAGTGAATATACTAAATGATGATGGATGTTTGAATAATGGTTATCGACTTTATTTTGATGATGATGAGTGTATATTCTTTTTGATTATGAGTGAATATACTAAGGATTACTGGGATTCATTGTTTTGAATTTTGATGACTCTCCTCCAACGCCTAATGCTTCGCTTACTAAGGATAATGGGATTTATCAATGTTTGGGATTCATTGTTTTCAAAGATATGTTTGATGAGTACCTTACAACCTAGACGAATGTTGATCATCAAAGCTCATGCTCCAGTTTCTATTGACTCAACTGGTTCATCATCAAAGAAGTACAACTCAGACTACTCAAAAAAATCCCTATCTCCAGTTATTCCTCAAGGCGTTGATAATGATTATCATAATATTGCAGTTGCACTCATGAATAATGATCCGCTCTTTGGTATTCCTTTGCCAAATCTTCACGGATTATTGTTCATGAATAATGATCCACTCTTTGGTATTCCTTTGCCAAATCTTCATGGATTATTGTTCCTCTCATTGTGCACGCTATTAATCAACCACATGAACATTAAGGAAAATGACTACCTCATCCGCTCGAAGACATTATTGGTGAATCTTCCAGATCAGTCACTACATGTATACTTTTAGGAAGAATGCATTGATGTTGAGGCATCATTTGTTCCGGTTCATTCAGTGGGTGAATGTACATCCGATTGTATGTTTATTCACGTGTTGGGTATTTGGCATAAGTTGATTACTTTGGAGTTAATCGTTTATCACTTATTTGAGATTGAAGTTGACCTTCACAAAGGTGTTTTCTTATTTTATCTTGAAGTCGGGGATGGTTGGATGCATGACTTTCAATGATAACTTGCTCGTGATTGAATTTAAGTTGAAGACTTAGTTTATCTAGTTACCGGTGATCGGGTGGATGGTTGAAGACCTGGTTAACTATCACTTCAAGGAGTTACGTTGTTTTACTCAGTGACACACGCTTATGTCGTTGTGGATAATTGCAAGAGGTGTTAATGTCTCATACTTTGGTTGAGTATTGAGTACTTGGAGATTTGCTTGGAGCATAAATTCTCGACACCGTTCTTCCAACATTAGTGCAAGCTTAAGATGCAAATGCGGGGAATTCTACTTTAGTTTCAAGTTTGGTACATTGGGTTTTCTTCATCAGTGGTCACTTCAAATTGTCTATGAATGGGTTGATAAAGATAGTCAGAGAGAGTTTCTATAGCAGTTGATTCTCACAAGATTCATTTGAGCTAATTTTTTGTTCTCTATTTCAAGAATATTTGGTATGTATAATGTGTTGATGATTACGGTATCAAGGGAAGGAGACATACATCTAAACACACAGCGAGTACACGTGATGAACCTAATACTTCTTTTACTGTTGAAGTAATCCGGGAAAGACAATTGTCATAACCATAGAGAAACTCAGTGTTTACTCATAACCTTTGATGTATTATTCCAACCATTTGGGAGGAAGTGGTCTCTGGATACTTTTGGTATGTGTTAACTCAGCCCTCAGTAGAAGGAAATATGAGAAGAATATTTGGTTCGTGAGATGATATTGCTTATCGACATCTTTGATATGAATAATGGTAAAGTGCTTCCGATTATTCCTTCATGTACACATTATTATGTTGATTCCGATAAGATCACAACCATCATGGGGAGAGATATGGGTACATCTAGAACTCACAACATGTTCACCTGATCGGGTTTAATCAGTTATTTTGGAGTTGACATCTGCGAGAGATGATCATGACTCAACATGTTACTTGAATGTCATCGTCTCTACTCTTGTTGGGTACATGTGTACCTCATGGGCTAATTGGTTATATGTAAGATAATTGGAATGAATTTGGAAATATGAAGATGTTGATGTTTAGTTCCCCAAATTGACAAGCTGGTCAATCTCGAAGAGTAATGTGTACATCGGAGATGCACAACAGGTTCATGTGATCGTAGTTCATCAGTTATTTCGGATTTGATAACCACGATCGATCTATGTTTCAACTTGTTACTTTGGTGTTCTCGTGTTCTTCGGAGTGCAGAGCTTCATTCAATGAGACTGTTTTCATTCATTTCTACTTCTTGGAAAATGGTCTTTATACTCAGTTTGTCGGTTTGAGGGGAAGCTACCAAAGACTCACTTGTTGAAGGCTCAAGTTCTTTCGACGATTCAAGAGCCTCGAATGCTTTGGTGGTGGAAGTTTAAGAGATGATGACTTCTATCTTCTACAAAGTGCTGAACGATTTCCTTTTTTTGGTACTCGTATCATCATCCTCTTAAACTATTTCTCTATATTTGTATATATTTATCAAAAACCAAATACAAAAATATAAAACCAACAAAAGAAAATAGAAAAATATAAAATCTTCAAAAGCCCATAAAAATCAGAAAATTGAAAAATACCAAAAATATTGTTTTCTCAAGACATGTCTTCTGGTATCGATAACATCTACGGTCTTAGAAATGTCATTCAATAATGGCACGGGACTTTAGATGAAGTTCGAGCAGGAGGTGTAAATATTCTTTTCTATACATGTCACAAACTATGGCTTACAGTTATTTGTTGTAACCGGGCTTCAAATAATGGCTTGCAGTTACTTGATTTGTAACCCGTGCTTAAACCATGGTTTGCTATTATTTGAGATAGCAACCCCGTTCTTCATGAAAGGAAAGTCTTTGCGCTAAACCAATTTTCAAATATTTCGTGCACTTATCCTAAAACAAAATGAGGAAAGTATGTCGAAGGACTGCTGTTCCTACACAAATGTTTTTCCGTCTAAAATTCTTGAGAAAAATATTTGTTGTTTTCAAAAAGTGGTGGTAAATGAGTTGCTTGAAAAAAACAATCAGGATCAGTTGAGTTTTTGTAAAATTGAAAACTCAATCAATGACTTCAGCACTTTTAAAATTTTCATAAAATGAGTCATTGATTGAGGGGGAGAATGTTTTCAAATTTATATCATCTAACGGGCTTTCTTAATTATCCTAATATGCTTAATTAAAAATGATGTTAACCTATGTTGAAGGACTAGGAGCCTAGGATATGATTGTTAGGATTAGATGATTAGAGTTTGATGAACACATTATTCCCCATGCCTTATATGATCTGATTGATATGTTGAATTGACTTTTATTAGTCGATTGTTGTTTGGGTGATGTCGACCACCATATTTCTGTATGTGTGTTCACTAACGTATGCAGGTATATTGGTATATAAGAATGTTCCCGATCTGGATCCCACAATTGAAGATGATTGGATACCGGAAGGAAAGGGTAACTATATCTTGGGTTGACATATGAAGAAACGGAGCTTAATTGGACTTCTATGGAGAGTTGGCATAAATGCAACGTAAGAGGTCTCACTGCATCAGCAGATGGTTTTCTTCTAAGTGATTGAAGAAACGGAGCTTAATTTGACCTCCGTTGGCATTCAAAATGCAACGTAAGAAGAAGTCTCACTGCATCTGCAGACGGTTTTTCTTCCAAACCCTACAGCAACAACAACAGAAGCTTCTCAACCACCTAACTTATCTTTGTGCGGGGATATAGTGATGATACCATTTTTAAACAATTTTTGATAAATTTGAATAAAATTGTTTTGAAAATGGAAAATATTGTTTTGAAAATATATTGGACTAATTTTTTGAAAATCACCGGACTTCTTTTTATCAAAACCTAAGTCACTCAATTATTGACTTCTGTCATGGATTGAGGGGGAGAGTGATTTAAAATAAAATATTTTCAAACGATATTTCTTCACAAAAGTTCCGTTTTGTACGATAATAAGTGGTGATCTAAAGATTTAATGTTATGTCATGGTATGATTTTTCTTTTGAATCAAGGTCTTTCAAAATGAAATTTTTTCTGTTCTTGTTTGATTGTGAAATTGTTTTATTTTACTTAAAGATCTCTTAAAACAATCATACCTGACACTAACAATCTTTAATGTCTTAAAATGGTCCTTATCTGTCATTTTTCAAAATTAAATCTTGCCACGTCTTTCCCCAAAATCTTTCTAAATGATTTAAATCAATTGGGATCACAAATCTCAAAAGGTTTGAAATTTTGATCGGGGTAGAGATCGTGATTTAAATCTCAAATCTGTTTTAATGGAATTGGTTTTAGTCCTTCAAAGGCACTCCTGCCTCCATGTGCCAAACGATTTCATACACAATGCACATGTTGAGGAGGAGGATTTATCCAAAAACATGATGAGTATTTAAACCAGGCCACATATTCTCCCATGTTTTCTAAACCTAATTAAATCACTTGGGATCCAAAATCTCAAAGGGTTTGATATTTTTGATCGGGGGAGAATTTGTGATTTAATAATGAAATTTGATAAAAGGTGATCGTTTTGATTTAATTGTGCAGGCTGCTCTCTCATATGTGCTAAACGCTTTCGAATCTTGAAGCACATATTGAGGGGGAGCATTTTAATGGAAAATAAACTATCGAGGTACAAAAGCTTTTATGTTTTAACATAGAGTACCTTGATTGAGTTTTAAAATGGTTTTATTAATGGATTTTGTGATTGTGGATGTGCTTCAAAAGAACTCTTGCCTCTATGTGATAAAATGATTTCAAATATCCTATGCACATATTGAGGGGAGAATTTTACCAAGAAAATCAAATGGCTTTTTAGTAGGAAATTGTGATCAAGAAATTATTTCAAAGAAATTATTTCAAAGAACTCTTGCCTCCATGTGCCAAACAATTTCTAAATCATATGCACATGTTGAGGGGGAGTTTTCTAAATGATCAAAACTATTAAGGTACAAAATGCTTTGATCTCGTATCACAAGTACCTTGATTGTTTTTCCAAATGATTTTTCAATTGGTTTCATGAAGGGAAGAACAATACCAAAAGACCGACCAATTTACTTTATGCATGGAGTTATAAGGATGGTTAGGTTAGGTATTAGTTCCCACGATCCAGCCAGCACCGGAGGGATCTACCCAGGGACAATCCACTAGATAGTGTAGAGTCCTTAGGTATATTGAAAAAGGAGAAAAATGAGAATATGGGAAGAGTGCGGACTGAGACCGAGCTAGAACTGGAATAAACCCAACAAGGTTCTAGTTATGAAGTCTCGGTAAGCGCTGAAGGGGTTGAAGAATGAAAAAGAATTGAATGTGAAAAGGGTGAAAAGAAATAGCCCTCCATCAATTCAACCTTAGGGCAGAAACCGGGTTCAATACATATGCTATTGGTTGTTACTAAGGTAACACTGGTATTGAAGACAAGACGTCATGGACCCAGTGACGCACTGCACTAAACTTCCCAAGCTACTCAAGTTCCTCTTAAAAGGGCTTGTTTCATTCTCACGGGGAACCAACATTATCTATCGACTTTCTCTTAGAGATTGTTGATATTGAAGAAGGAGACCCTCTCCCTAGTCTCCGGCATAGGAACCAAATGTGCACTATTGAGTCTAGAGCCAAGAGATCATCCACAATATCTCATTAGGACACTAAATTAATGAAGACTTGCTGTTTCACACAATGTGGAAAGTAAGTATATATTGAGAGTCCTACGCATTTTCCTTGTGGTATTGCCGAACATCGAGTGTTATGCAAAATATTCACTATGAAGATGGAAATCCTTCTAGAGCCAACATCAAACAAGCTCTTGGTGGGTGACATGTGAGATCTTTCATAAGATCAAGCTTGTGACAGCTGGATAGAAACGATGGGGAGATTCAATCTTGAATCAACCTTGGTCCAGGAATGGAATTGACGAATACTTTTGGAAAAACCGTTCGATGTGCAAATCTTCTTTTCTCTAGCACGTCGAATGTGTATTCATTTCAAATTCAAAAAGTATCTCTGATTGAAAAATACTTTTAGAAAAACCGTTCGATGTGCGAATCTCTTCTTTTCGCTAGCACGTCGAATGTGTACTCATTCTCTAATACAAAAAGTATTTTGATTGAAAATTGATCTTTCTCATAAAACCTTCGTCGTATTGCAAAACTCTTTCTTCAAGCAATACACGATTGTTTTTCAAATCATTTTCATCAATCAGTGAATCTCAATTCGCTGGTTCACTCACTCCGTGTTGTCTTCTTTGAGACGTTCCGGTTTGAGAACAGCTAGAACAGCTGCGAAACCCTGTCAAGGAGTTTCTTAGGAATCCTACGATCACAGGCGTACTTGTAGCGATCAGCGAGGAACCGTGGGCGTGTACCTCAATTCAACGAAAGTGATCAAAGACACTTTCGTGTGTTTTATTGCTAACTGTTGCTTGCAGGTACATTTGGACGGTTGCAGGTGATCAGAATTGAGGAGTCATTCCAAAGCCGCATGCTCACAGCATCCACACTTAATTTGAAGAAATCATGACTGGTGCATATCTACATAACCTGGCTCAAATATTTCTATACTATGTTCTGCGGCTGCTGCAAATATCTTGAACCAGTAAAGCTTCCGCTACTCTGATGGAAAGATGTCATGATCCAAATAGTGTGAGCATGTCGGTCCAAAAGTCACAACTTCACATGATGGCAACACAACTATAGATGATCCAGAGAGATTTCTGTGGTGATGATCTCAAGAAAGCTCGAAGATCATCAAAGATGTGGATCAGTTAAAGGCCTCCACTAAAAGTACAAGTCAGTGCGGACTTTGAAGAATCACTACTAAAGCACAAAGATTGTCGATGTTGAAGAATTCAAGTCTACGAGCTCAAGACTGAAGATAAAATAGAATGCTAGGATTCAAAATGTAAAACATGGGGTGACCTCCCTTAGGGGGAGATTGTTAGGAATTAGAAAATTCCATAGTGAAGTAGCGGTCACCCCAAATATAATCTAGCATAAGTTAGCTCGTAGAAATATCGTTATTTACTGTTTTATTAGTTAGTTATTTAGTTTAGAGTAACACCGTGGAGGAAGGACGGGTCTTTACCCACTGTATGCCTGATCCACAGTCCGAAGGAGGACGTTTAGTTTGTAACTATAAATACCCTCTACCTCCCAAGGTAGAGGGTTGGACCTTTCATTCATCTTAATCTAACCTTCTATGTTTTCTTTCACTTTCTCTCTCTAGAAAGGCTCCCACTTTCTCTCTCTAAAACCTCTAAACAATTCGACCCATATTATTGTTTGTTATGTGTTTATGAAATCCAATATCCAACATCGTCTACGTCAGCCAACCTGAAGGATTTGTGAATCAAGAGCATCCTACTCACGTTTATCGTCTGAAGAAGGCTCTTTACGGTTTAAAGCAAGCTCCAAGGGCATGGTATGATACACTGTCAAAGTTTCTTCTATCAACCGGATTCCGCAAAGGAGCAGTTGATCCTACCTTATTCACCAGGAAGTCAGGCAAACATTTAATTCATGTTCAAATTTATGTTGATGATATTATTTTTGCCTCGACTGACCCAATGGAATGTGATCGGTTTTCTAATGAAATGAGTTCAAAGTTTCAAATGTCAATGATGGGACAAATTTCATTTTTCTTGGGATTACAAATTTCACAAAGTCCCGGAGGCATTTTCATAAATCAATCTAAATATGCAATAGAAATTTTAAAGAAATTTGGATTTGATTCAAGTGACCCTGTTGACACCCCATGATTGATCGAACCAAACTAGATGAGGACCACTCAGGGATCATGATTGACCAAAAGAAATATCGTAGTATGATTGGATCCCTGATGTACCTCACAGCTAGTAGACCAGACATCTTGTTCGCTGTTTGCATGTGTGCTAGATACCAGGCTAAGCCTACTAAAAAGCACCTTGAAGCAGTTAAACGGGTCTTTCGGTATCTCCAAGGAACCATCAATATGGGACTATGGTACCCGAAGGACACCGGTATGTCACTAACGGCCTATGCAGATGCTGATCATGCAGGTTGTCAAGATACACGTCGAAGTACATCTGGAGGTGCTCGTTTTTGGGTGATAAGCTTGTGAGCTGGTCTTCAAAGAAGCAAATGAGTACTTCTATTTCCTCTACAGAGGTAGAATACATAGCCATGTCATCTGTTGTGCTCAAATCTTATGGATGAGATCTCAATTATCTGACTATGGCTTTGTATTCAACAAAATCCCTTTGTACTGTGATAATAAAAGTGCTATTGCTCTCTCATGCAACAACGTTCAACACTCAAGAGCAAAGCATATCGACATTCGACATCATTTCATCAGGGAACAAGTGGAAAAGGTGTGGTGGAACTATATTTTGTGAGGTCTGAATATCAGTTAGCCGACATCTTCACCAAAGCTCTTCCAAGAGAACGTTTTGAGTTTATTCTTCCACGTCTTGGCTTGAAAAGCCTTCAACCAGAAATACTCAAACGTCTTCAGGAGGAAGACGAGGAGTAAAGGTCTATCTTCATCTATCTCTTGTATATATCTATTCGAAAAATCAAAATACAAAATTATAAAACCTTCAAAATCCATAAAAATCTGAAAAATTCGAAAAATCTTCAAAAATATTGTCTTTTTGTCATGCGTTTTCTCGGTTCGATAATATCTACGGTCTTTGTGCTGTCATTCAAAGAATGACACGGGACTTTAGATTCGAATTCCAAAAATTATGTTTGAGAGAAAGAGAAAAAATGGTTTATTGTAATTTTCAGGCAATAACCCGGTTTTAAAAGAAAGAATAGAGCCATGTTTTACCATGTTTTCAAATTCCATGCTCTGATTCTATAAACATTTATCTGCTTAAAACTAAATGCTTTGAAAAATAACTCAGTCTCTATTTTTGATAATCATAAGGACTTATTTGTCAAAATCTCTATCTCTCAATCAACAACCTATGTCATTGATTGAGGGGGAGAATGATTTCAATTAAATTAAAAAAGTTATTTGGCATTAAATTGTTTTCAAAAGATGTACATGCATGTTTTATCAATGGAGTTTAAAGTCTTAAAATCCGATCATTATCAGTTAAAACGCTTTCATAATCAAGTCACAATTCTCCTTAAAAGCTTTCAAAATCAATTTAAATCTACAAGAGATCACAAATCTCAAATGATTTGATAATTGTGATTGGGGGAGAATGTGTGATTTAAATTGGATTTAAACTGATAATTCGGTAAATGGTTTTATAAGGATGTACAAGCTCTCCTTCCCCGTAAGTGACAAACGATTTCAAATTTTCCATGCACACGTTGAGGGGGAGCATCTATCTTAAACCACAATGATTTGAAACGTGATCACTTATCTCAATGTGCAGGTTCCCTCTAGTATGTGCAAAACTCTTTTCAAATCTCGAGGCACATATTGAGGGGGAGCAAAATCATGAAAACCTCATCCTTCCCCAAAATGCTTTATCTACTTGATTCGATTAGGAAAGTGATGTTGATATTTTTTTTAGAAAAATGGTAATCAAAGAAGTTAATTCTTTCTCTTGCCTCCGTGTGGAAAACTATTTCAAATACTTGACTCACATGTTGAGGGGGAATTCTTCTTCTAAAAATATCAAAAACAATTCAGGTACAAAATGCTTTGATAAAATATCATAAGTATCTGGATTGATTTTTCAAATGGTTTTCAATTGGTTCCTATGGCAGATGAACAATACCAAAAAGACCGACCAACTTTCCATTATGTATGGTGATATAAGGACGATAAGGTTAGGTATGTGTTCCCATGATCCGCCAGAACCGGAGGGATCTACCCGGGACTATCCACTAGTTAGTGTAGAGTTCTTAGGTATGATGATAAAAGGAGAAAATGAGATATGGGAAGAGTGCGGACTGAGACTGAGCTAGTACTGGAATAAACCCAACAAGGTTCTAGCTATGAAGTCTCGGTAAGCACTGAAGGGGTTGAAGAATTAAAAAGAATTGAATGAGAAAAGGGTGAAAACAAATAGCCCTCCATTTATTCAACCTTAGGGCAGAAACCGGGTTCAATTCATATGCTACTGATGGTAACATCGGTATTGAAGACAAGACGTCATGGACCCAGTGACGCACTGCACTTCAACTTCCCAAACCACTCAAGTTCCTCTTAAAAGGACTTGTTTCATTCTCACGGGGAACCGACATTATCTATCGACACTCTCTTAGAGATTGTTGATATTGAAGGAGGAGACCCTCTCCCTAGTCTCCGATATAGGATCCAAATATGCACAAATTGAGTCTAGAGCCACGAGATCATCAATAAATCTCATTAGGACACTTTCAATGAAGACTCTCTGTTTCACACAATGTGGAAAAAGAGATTATATCTTGAGTCCTACGCATTATCCTTGTGGTATTGCCAGAACATATGAGTGATGTGTTTACATTTCACCGTGAAGATGGAAAGCCTTCTCGAGCCAACATCTAACAAGCTCCTGGTAGGTGGCATGTGAGATCTATTATATAGATCAACCATGTGACAACTGAACAGAAACAATGGGGCGATTCAATCTTTTGAATCAATCCTGGTTCAGGTTATGGATTGACGGATACCTTTGAAAAACCAGTCTTTGTGCTTTAAAACTCTTTTCATTAGCATGTCGACCGTGTACTAATTTTTCAAATCAAAAGGTGTTTTATGATTGATAATTGATTTTCATTAAAACCTTCGTTATATTGCAAAAACAATTTCTATTGAGCAATACACGATTGTTTTTCAAATCTCTTTTCATCAATCAGTGGACGTAAATTCGCTGGTTCACTCACTCCGTGTTGTCTTCTTTGAGACGTTCCGGTTTGAGAACAGCTAGAGCAGCTGCGAAACCTGTCAAGGAAATTCTTCGGAATTATACCTGATCACAGGCAGTACTTGTACTGATCAACGAGGAACCGTGGGCCGTGTACCTCAATTCATCGAAAGTGATCAAAGACACTTTCGTGCGCTTTATTGCTAACTGTCTTATGCAGGTGATCAGAATGAAGCGGTCAATCCATAGCCGCATGCTCACCTAACACATTCATCTCAAAAGAAATCATGAATAGTGCATCAATGACTTGATATTTTCACTCCATGCTTCTGCTACGCTGCTGCCAATATCATGAATCAACGAATGCTTCCGCTACTCTGATGAGAATATATCATGATCCAGAATGTGAGCATGTCGGTCCGAATGTCACAACATCACATAATACCAACACCACAATGGATGTATCAGAGATTTTCTACTAGCTGATGATCTCAAAAGTTGGCTCAACATTATTATCACGTGGATCAGTAAAAGACCTCCACTTGGATTAACCAAACATGCAATGAGTGGAATCAATGACTACGAGCTTCGGAGCAAAGTACTACATCAAGAATGCAAGATCAATTGTTAATGTAATATCTGATTGTATTCAATGTCATTTTAGTATATGTTTGAGGTGACCTCCCTTAGGGGGAGATTGTTAGGAATTAGAAATTCCCGGTATTAAAGAGTCGGTCACCTCAAGTATATGTAATCGTTAGAAGGCTCGTAGTCATAGTAATATTTAGTTAAGTAGAATTTAGTTAAGTAACACCGTGGAGGACGGACGGGTCTTTACCCACTGTATGCCTGATCCACAGCCCTGTGTGTGGCGATTTATGTAAGACTATAAATACTCTCTACCTCCCAAGGTAGAGAGTTGGAGCTCATAATAATATCTTTCACTTTCTCTCACTAAGTCCCCTAAACCTCTAACTTTCTCTCTCTAGAATTCCATCTATATGCTACTTTGTGTTATGGTTTGATGTGTATGTGAAAAGTTATATCTTACAAACATGTTTGGTGGCTAAAGCATCCCTGGATGAGTCTACAAAATGGCATAGAAGGATGGCTCATGTGAACTTCAAGACCATTAACAAGCTTTCTAAAATGGGTCTAGTTGAAGGACTTCCTTCCAAAGTCTTCACCAATTATCACAATTGTGTTGCTTGCAACAAAGGAAAGCAACACAAAGCCTCATACAAAGCCATTACAGCTGTGAGCACTATCTCAGAACCTCTTCAGTTGCTGCATATAGATCTCTTTGGTCCAACACAAGTCAGGAGCATTGATGACAAGTATTTCTGCCTAGTAATCACTGATGACTATAGCAGGTTTTGTTGGGTCTTCTTTTTGAGAACTAAAGATGAATCATCTCAAGTTTTAAAAGAGTTCATTACGCTTGTTGAAAACTAGTTGAACAAAAGGGTTAAAGGTATTCGGTGTGATAATGGGACAGAGTTCAAAAATGATGTATTAATAGAACTTTATAAGTCTAAAGGGATAAAAAGGGACTATAGCACTCCAAGAACCCCACAACAAAATGGGATAGCTGAACGAAAGAATAGGACCTTAATAGAGCCAGCAAGATCCATGCTTGCAGACTCTAAATTACCCACTATGTTATGGACTAAAGCAGTTAGCACGGCTTGCTATGTACTAAACAAGGTATCCATTACTAGACCTCATTTCAAGACACCTTATGAACTTCTCACTGGGAAAGTTCCTGCCATTCATTACCTCAAACCGTTTGGATGTCAAGTGACCATTTTAAACACTAGTGATCCACTCAGAAAATTTGATGAGAAAGCTGATGAGGGGTATATTGTGGGTTATTCAGCTCATAGTAAGGCTTATAGGGTATACAATTTAACTGCTAAGAAGATTGAGGAGACTCTGAACCTGAGATACTTAGAATATAAGCCAATGTTCAGGGATAAGGTCATGTTTGATCCTTTGACCTGGATTACTTAACTGATTACTTGGGTTATACTAGACATGTTGCTAACCAATCTGCAGGTTCACAAGAGTCTCCCACTGACAATGCAGGCACCCTGGATGATGACTCAGAGAGTGAGTCTGAACATGATGATCAACCAATTCTTGTACCTTCCTTCTCCCCTACCCAGTTTGCAGGTGATCATTCTAATGTAACTTCTGATGCGCATGAAGATGAGTCAAACTATGCAGAGGACCTTGCTAGACTCAAGAAGCAAGAGTATGCAGCCAATCTAGAAGCTGAGAGGCTTGGTGGGGAGTTTGCAAGAGAAGCAGTCAGTGGAAACCATGATTCTCCTGATAGTTATCCTATTTCTCCTAACATCACCAAATCTGCTGACAGTTCTGCTGCATCTACTCCCATTTCTGCTAGTGTGTCCACAGACTTTGGAGCACCATATACACGATTTCCAAGTCCTTCAGATCTTGGTAATCATCAACCCAAAGATGGAATCTTCAACTCACCTTCCTATGACAGTGATTTTTAACCAACTGTGACCAATCTTGACACCACAATTGATGTCAACCCCACTGCTACAAAAAGGATCAACATTGCTCATCCTCAATAGAATGTTATTAGTGATCCTAAAGCACCTGTTCGTACTAGAAGTATTGTGACAAGTTCTAAGTATGGTCAAGTTGCTTTTCTTTCCTATGTCAGGGGTTCAGGCAAGAGGAAGGAATTGATTACGATGTAGTTTTTGCACCTGTAGCTAGAGTTGAGGCCATTTGA